>JAJTUV010000031.1:0-1200000 GCA_021653895.1 Mastomys natalensis
TTCCTTCCTTCCTTCTCTTCCTTCCTTCCTTCCTTCTTCCTTCCTTCCTTCCTTCTCTCTTCCTCCTCCTTTCTCTTTCTCTCTCTCTCTCTCTTCTCTTCTCTCTCTCTCTCTCTCTCTCTCTTTCTTTCTTCTCTTTGTTAAATGCTTGAATACAGGTTAATTAAAGTTAATTTGTGGCTGATGGAGACATTCTGTATACATTCTGAAAGGGAGCTAACTGCTTTCAAGAATTTTAGAGGATTTAGCAAAAGCTTCCAAATCTTTTTCACATTAAAACTTACAGTCATCTTTTCTTTGACATAGGTATATTTTTAATATTGTTCTTTATCAACAATATATTGTACTTCAAAAATTCCAATTGGATGTAGAAAAATTTAGGAAAGATTATCTTCATTATGATTTGACGAAAAAGGAGGAAATAAAAAAGGTGGTTTAAGAGGATAAATATGGAAAAAAGAATAGCTTTTTTTTTTCATGATAAATAAAATAAACTGAGGTGTGACTAATAAATGGAAACTGGAAAATGAGAAATGTAGAAAGGGATCTTCTCACCCAAAGGAGGAAGATAGATTCTGCATCAGGAAATTCTCATGTGAGCCTCAGTGAGGGATCAGTAGGAGGGAGATACTCAGTAAGGAGGAGAAGAGTACTCAGTAAGGAGGTGAGAGGTACTCAGTAAGGAGGAGAAGAGTACTCTAGTAAGGAGTAGGAGGAGAGTACTCAGTAAGGAGGTGAGAGGTACTCAGTAAGGAGGAGAAGAGTACTCAGTAAGGAGGTGAGAGGTACTCAGTAAGGAGGAGAAGAGTACTCAGTAAGGAGGTGAGAGGTACTCAGTAAGGAGGAGAAGAGTACTCAGTAAGGAGGTGAGAGGTACTCAGTAAGGAGGAGAAGAGTACTCAGTAAGGAGGTGAGAGGTACTCAGTAAGGAGGAGAAGAGTACTCAGTAAGGAGGTGAGAGGTACTCAGTAAGGAGGAGAAGAGTACTCAGTAAGGAGGTGAGAGGTACTCAGTAAGGAGGAGAAGAGTACTCAGTAAGGAGGTGAGAGGTACTCAGTAAGGAGGAGAAGAGTACTCAGTAAGGAGGTGAGAGGTACTCAGTAAGGAGGAGAAGAGTACTCAGTAAGGAGGTGAGTATCAGTAGAGGGAAGAGTACTCATAAGAGTAGAGGTATCAGTAGGAGGAGAAGAGTACTCAGTAAGGAGGTGAGAGGTACTCAGTAGGAGGAGAAGAGTACTCAGTAAGGAGGTGAGAGGTACTCAGTAAGGAGGAAAGAGTACTCAGTAAGGAGGTGAGAGGTACTCAGTAAGGAGTAGGGATTGAACTCACTCAGGAGATGTTCAGAGTCACTCCCATTAAAGAATTCAGAGAGTGGTCATCATAGTGAAGAAAAGAGGTCCTCTAAGACTCAGGTGTCCATGTAAGGGAGAAATGTTTTCAGAGGTTGTGCTCTCTCAAACTCCGCTAATATATCTAGAGGAGAAAAGTAAGTAAGGTGAGGGTACTCAGTAAGGACAGTCTCAGGTGTGGTCTAGTAAGGAGATGAAGGTACTTAGATGAGTAGAGTGCTTTGTAAATCGTATGGTAGTGATAAGAGTTACCTCAGTAGTTAGGTGAGTACTCAAAAGGTGAACTCAATAGAGTTCAGTGGAAGATTCTAAGGAGCTTTGATGGGTTTAGAAGGCTTGATATAGTAAAGGCTGTATTGATCAAGAAGTTTCAGATTTTAAATTCCAGTTTAAGTTTCCATAACCGGGACCCTTTAGGTTCTGTTTAAGTGAGCTTACTCGCCGAATCCCCAATGAGAGTTAGGGAAGATAAGGATGAGGGTTACACAAAGGATAGACAAAAATTAATCAGCCGAACGAACTCCAGGGATAAACCCCAAAAAATACACAGGGGACCATGGCTTCTGTGCATTTCAGGAGGCCTTGTTGGACTTGGAGGAAGTCCCTTGTCCTATGGAGGCTAAGTGACCCAGTGTAGGGGAATGCTAGGGGTTGAGGTGGGAGGGGGTGGGTGGGTGGAAAAGCACCCTTACAGAGGCAGGGGAGGGGGAGGGAATAGGGGATTTAACTGGGAAAGGGGATAACATTTGAAAGGTAAATAAACAAAAAAACAATAAAAAAATATTGTGCAAGGTAACCTGTATAACAGTGTCCAGCCAATGCCACCCCCCCCCCCCCCGTCTTTGAGACAAGGTTTCTCTGTATAGCGGCTGTCCTGTAATTCACTCTGCAGACCAGGCTGGCCTCGAACTCAGACAACCAGTCTGCCTCTGCCTCCCAAGTGCTGGGATTAGAGGTGTGTGCCACCACTGCCCAGCTCAGCCCAATGCTTTTTAGCTAGTAAATAATCACATATATTAGTTGTCAACAGAAGAATTCTTCCTCTATTAATACCGTAATTATTTATAATACAGATACAAACCTTCTCATGACTGCAGAATAATATTTTTCACATTAATTGCGTAAAATTCCTTTTAAAACTTAATGTTTCTAATTTAATGAAAAATAAAAAATAAGTGTTTTAGTATCTTGTATAGTTGATTTAAAATGAGTAGTAATGCTCAGCTTGTGTATATGTGACATTTCTGTTGACTGCTGAAGCAAGCCCTCAGACTCTGAGTCTTAGAAGTGACAAGTGCTTGTATTAAAAACTTACATCTTAGCTAGGCGCACGCCTTTAGTCTCAGCACAGGAGGCAGAGGCAGGCAGGTCTCTGAATTCAAGAACAGCCTGGTCTACAGAATGAGTTCCAGGACAGTCAGGGTTACACAGAGAAACCAAACCCAAACTAAACCAAACAAACCCTTACATTCTTTAATAAAAGCTCCACTCAAAGCTTCTTTATTCTATGTTTATTTGTAAATCTATACACCTTGGTGTCTAAGTACTTGTGGGTAGTTCCTCTGAACATTAAGTTAGAAGATGACAATAAGAGTCAGCTTATCTCTTCTGAAAACAACAGGAAGAGGTGACTGCTAATTGACATTCCTTCCTCTAGCCTTGAATGATAGTGGAATTACCCAAACAGCTACAGTGGAGATGATTTCTACACAGAATGAACCGAACAGTTGTCAGTAAAAAATGGCTGTGGTTGTGACAGAGAGGAGCACATACCACACAGCCAGAGACAGAACAAGTGGGCTAGCTGTACAAGCTTTTGGGGTAGAGAACAGGGCAAGCTGAGGAAACAGGGTCTCAGACAGACTTTGATGGGCCACTCACTGTTCTTTCAAAGCTTAACTGCATCAGGGCTCTGCTGTACTCTCCCAGCACTGATGCAGAACTCCAAACAAAAAGCTGCTGCATGGTCCTAAGGAGACAGCTCATGACTAGCCTTTTTCCTATGGAATTTTTGTTAGTTCATTTTCTAAATTTTTCACTGTTGTTTCTTTACAGGAAAAAAAGTCTCCATGGTAACAGCTTAAAAGTGCATTGGAAGACTCTTACTGCCTGTGAAGTTCCTTAACTTTCATTTGTTTTCTCCTGTAGAACCACTATAGACAGCTAATTTCATTCCCTTTTAATGGTATAGACATTCTGTTGTGTGATGGGTGTGTTCAAGTAAGTCTCTCATTTTCCCATTAAAAGGTTGCAGCAAGCATCACCCAGTGTAGATGTTAGATAGGTTCCTGTGAATAGAAACACAGAAATATATATCTCCCTTCTCCCTCGCAGTCAGGTGGCCACTTAAATCAAATATCCGTCAAAGGAACTTTAAAGGAAGAAAAAATAAGGTTTTGGGCAAAACAAGCCAATAGTGTTTGTAAGAGAGTGTGCAGAGGAGGACAGGGATGCTCTTCCACAGAGACCCAGCCCCATGATCTGCTCCTTCAGCTCAGTCCCTAGAACCTCCCTAAATAACCACCCCCATTGAGCTGCCAACCTTTTAATAAATAATCCTCTTGGGGTTGGGGGAGCAATTCATAATCAAACCAAATCTAGGTCAAGAGTACACACTTTTTCTTTTGATAGATATTTTCAAGGCTTATTTTAAAGTCTGAACAGTGATCATCTATATAAAAGTATTTTCTGATTATTGCAGGAAAGCTGTGTCCATAATTTGTAGTTATCTAATTTAAGTCTTTAAGTTTCTGGCGTAATTTAGAAGTGTAGGAGTAAGTAACCATGGGTGAGGAGGGGGACTTCTCTGCATAGGCTTGATCTCAGCAAGGGTTTGGAGAGCCAGGCCTGTTTTTTACTTGGACTGTTTCTCCTTATTTTTAATACTCTCTGCTTGAAACATGCTATTTCCTGTTCTAAGATTCTGACTGAAGTCCTTGGTGCTTCCCCTACCCCAAAGTCTTGTCTAAAGTGCTTTTTTGATTCTTACTTTTTAACTTGATGCTATACTTTATTTTTGCGGCCCTCCCGGCTCCCCAGTTAATACAAGTACAAGAATGTGATTTTCAATTGTTGATCAAAACTCTGGCAGTTAAGATCCTCTATAATAGGAGAACTTAGTCTTATCTGGAATATCAGATTAGCTGGATGCTTTGCTATTGATAAAGCACAAACCCAAAACCTGTCCCTAAGCCACTTACTTAGGCTGGTCTTTTATTTTATTTTAAATCTTCCATAGTGCTGGGCTGTGGTGGCGCACGCCTTTAATCCCAGCACTTGGGAGGCAGAGGCAGGCGGATTTCTGAGTTTGAGGCCAGCCTGGTCTACAGAGTTGAATTCCAGGACAGCCCGGCTACATGGAGAAACCCTGTCTCGAAAAAACCAAAAAAGAAAGAAAAGTATAAATCTTCCATACTCTTTAAAACCGACAGGTTTTTGTTTTTCCCAGACACAGTTTCACTGTGTAGCCTGGCTATCCAGGAACTTACTCTGTAGACTAGGCAGGCCTTGAACTCAGAGAGATCTGCCTGCCTCTGCTTCTGGAGTGCTGGGATTAAAGGTATACACCACCACCTGGATTTTTTTTTTAAAGTAATGGAATATGTGACAGCAGTTGATGCAGTAAAGGATGTCTTGTATATGTGTAAATTCCTGTAAGTTGGGGTTTTTCAGTCCTTTGAGAAAACAGTAGAAGCATCATAGTTTGCCAGAATTTCTAAAGAATTGGCCAGAATAATCAACTTTTAGTCCTTTAAACAAGATTCACTTAGTTGTAGAAAACTTGTTTTTAAGAAATGTATAAAACAGAAGATAGCAGCTATTTGGTAAGATGTTCAAAACGATTGACCTTTAAGAGTTTGTTTGCTCTGTGAAGATTTTGAAAAGTAAAATCAAATGCTGCTCTTTGGTCATATGTTTTCTAGACTGATAGTATCTGGTAGGTACCAGGAAGGCAAGAAAAGCAAGTCTGCATTAGACCTTTGTTTACTCTGCTGTTCATAAAGGTCTATGAAGTATTCATTTAAGAAAAGGTCATTCCCTTGATGATATCTTTCATAGGGATTGGAATCTAATGTACATGTTGGTCTTGCATTATGAAACTGAAGGTGATCTTCAAAACTGTCTTTAGGAGAGACACCAAAACATCACCCTCCTACTTGTAAGCTTCCACTCAGGGACCAAGGGTTACATTTGTTGTATGTGATTTAGAGTCCTTTGGTGCATCTACTGTGCCTGTTGTATGTGCTGCTGGGGTTTGCTGAGTTGAGGACTTGTCGTGCATGGCGGCTAGGCGCTGTTGGAGCTGAGCCGCATGACAGCCCCACTTAGGATTTGTGAGGATCTATCTCTGTTTGCATCTGTGCTGTGCCTGCTAGTGTTTCTCTGTCGGTTATGTTTTACTGAGTTCATCCTTTTAAAGTTTATGACACTATAATATGTTCAAATTTGAAAGTTCTTGAACTGAAGCTATAAATAGTTCCTTTTGTGTACAGCTCATTTTCAGTAATGAAATATATTAGGATTATGCCCTAATTTCAAAATGAAAACTTGTTTTTCCTTCTCTAGTCTCTGGAAGTCAATCTTGGTAATTATATGAATTAGATGAATAAAAATTTTCTATTTGAATATAAATCTTTTATAATTTGAAATAAACTACCAAGTAGGACATATAAACTAATTTTTTTATGCTTTGTTGCCAAACTTGGTTTTTCTAGGCAGTTATACTTAAGCATGAACATTGACGACAAACTGGAAGGATTGTTTCTTAAATGTGGCGGCATAGACGAAATGCAGTCTTCCAGGGCAATGGTTGTAATGGGTGGAGTGTCCGGCCAGTCCGCCGTGTCTGGAGAACTGCAGGAGTCAGTACTTCAAGATCGAAGTTTGCCTCACCAGGAGATCCTTGCTGCAGATGAAGTGTTACAAGAGAGTGAAATGAGACAACAGGATATGATATCCCATGATGAACTCATGGTCCACGAGGAGACCGTGAAGAATGATGAAGAGCAGATGGACACCCACGAGCGGCTCCCTCAAGGACTGCAGTATGCACTTAATGTCCCCGTAAGTACTAAACTAGAAATGGTAGACAGTCCTGGAAGTCACCAGAGACATTACAGTGGCTAAAGGCTAATCAGGTTTGTTTGTTAGGCTGTGGACAGATATCATATTTGAAAGGCAGAAGTTTTTGCATGTCATTATTTTTGAACTCTATTTTCCAACATTTATTCTTTGTTAATGGTTATGTGTGTACTGGATTTTAAGTGCTTGCTTTTGAAAGACACTGTGATTAGCATTTCATTTTGATTTTTGGAGATAGTTTCTGTGTGTAGTTCTTGCTGTATTGGAACTTGATCTGTTTGTGGCAGGCTGTTGGTATATAGCCCAAGTTTGCCTAGAATTTACTGTGGGGACCAGTAGTAAACTTAAACTTGCTGGTATCCTCCTGCCTCTGCCTCTTTGGTGCTGAAATTACATAGCTCCAAGAAACTCATTTTTAGGCTGTATACCACGTGTTGAAACATAGTGTGAATAACCTGGATAACCATTTACAGTTATGCATATGTGCACCAATTTGTACCTAGCTCATTGCAGAAGCCTTTTTTATTTTATTTTATTTTATTTTTTTTGGTTTTTTCGAGACAGGGTTTCTCTGTGTAGCCCTGGCTGTCATGGAACTCACTCTGTAGACCAGGCTGGCCTTAAACTCAGAAATCTGCCTGCCTCTGCCTCCCAAGTGCTGGGATTAAAGGTGTGCGCCACCACTGCCCGGCTGCAGAAGTCATTTATAATGGATTACATGAATTGCTGCTTGAGTGTTGAGCTAGCTTTTCATGCCTTCAGTAAATCCCAGTATAATTGTTTTTATACATTGTTAGATTTGATTTGATAACACTTTATTTTTACAACTTATGAGAGAGACTGGTTTGTAATTTCCTTTCCCTGTAATGTCATTGTTTAGTTTTGGTGTTTTGTATTTCTTCCCTCAGAATGAGTTAATCCTTGTTCTTGTCTTCTGGAAAAGACAGGAGAGAATTGATAAATTTACCCCTTAAGTGCTTGCTCGAGTTCACCAGGACCTGGTGCTCTCTATTTGGAAGGCTTAGAAAATCTTTGACAAATTTTCTTATAGATGCGGACCTGTTAAGATCATCTATTTCTTCTATGAGTCTTGGCAGCTTGTTTAAAAAAAAAAAAAAAGTCAATTCTGTCAAAGTTTTCCAATTATTGGATACAAATCTGTTTCCAGTTTTCTCTCCCTCCTCTTCTTCCTCTTCTTCCTCCTCCTCCTCCTCCTCCTTCTTTTCTATCCTTGAAATGCACATGGAGTTGCTTTTGTGTTTGATGTTAATAGTCTATTTGTCTCTTAGCCTGGCTATAGGTGTGTGTGGTTTTGTTACTACCTTTACCATTCTTAAGCTTACAGAGTAGTGTTAAATTGTATCTGCAGTGTTGTATAGTAGGTCTGTAGAGCTTCCTTGTCCTACAAAACTGACACTTTATGTGTTGAATCCTTGCTCTTGTTACCTCCCTCCAGAAATGACTTTCTGATTTTATTGATATTGTAAGGAAACTTTATTTTTTTCTGTTGATTACTGTGTTTTTTTTTTTAAGATTTATGTGTGCGTATGTGTGTGTTTGTATGTGCATGTGAGCGTGGAACAGTGCAGAGACCAGAAGAGGGCCTTTGATTTGCTGGAGCTAAAGCAGCAAGTGATGGTGAGTCATTTGCTGTGGTTGCTGGGAATTGAACTCAGATCCTCTAGAAAAAACGGCACGTGCTCTCAACCACTGAGCCATCTCTCCTGCCCCCAATTTAGTGTTTTCAATTCATTGATTTGTTGTAAGAGTGTGTGTGTGTGTGTGTGTGTGTGTGTGTGTGTGTGTGTGTTGCTGTCTTCTAGCCCTAGCTGGCCTTGAACTCTAGCTAAAGAGGATAACTCGTGCTCACATGGAGGTCAGGGGACAGCTTGCAGGAATTCATGTGTCCTTTCCCTCTGTGGTCCTGGGGATCAGGTCACCACACTCAGGTCATCCACCCAACATGGCAGCAAGTGGCATAGCCGTCTCACTGGCTCTGTTCTTCCTTATGTTTACTTTGAGTTTCATTAGATTGTTGATTTTAGGCCTTTCTCCTGACATGTACCAGCACTGTGAGTTTTCCTCTAAGTGCTGCTTCAGATGTGTCACTAGTTGAGTGTTTAATTATATTGTCTTTCCTTATATTTTTGATTTCTTTGAACTATGCATTATTTGGAAGTGCATAGTTTAATTGACAATATTTGATGGAAGGATATTTTCTAGCTTGTTTTCGCTGTTACTTGATTTCTAGTTTTAACTATTGTCAGAGTAAACACTATTTGATTACTATGTTAAGGTGTCTTTTATGGCCAGATTGTGGTCTGTCTTGAGACGATTGAAAAGTATATGCATTCTATTATTGGTTTTATCCAGTAATGCAGAGGTCACAGGAACTTTATTGGACATGCTGTAGCCTGGACCTTCTTTGTTTTTTTTTTTTGTTTGTTTGTTTGTGGTTTTTTTTTTTTTTTGGTTTTTGAGACAGAGTTTCTCTGTGTAGCCCTGGCTGTCCTGGAACTCACTCTGTAGACCAGGCTGGCCTTGAACTCAGAAATCCGCCTGTCTCTGCTCCCAAGTGCTGGATTAAAGGCGTGCGCCACCACCGCCCGGCTTTTTTTTTTTTTTAAATAGTTTCTGTGGTGATCTTTTCTTTCTTTTTTTTTTTTAATTAAAAAAATTTTAATTGGTTTTACAAAGGAGCTACAGACTACATTGAAACTAATCTTTGTACAAAAGGCAGAGATTGAGATAAAGATATAGAGAGATACTGAGATCTTCAAAACACCCAGGGGCAAATATAGCCAGAGAGAGAGAGAGAGAGAGAGAGAGAGAGAGAGAGAGAGAGAGAGAGAGAGACACAAGGAAGATACATGTGGTGATCTTTTGTGATGTTAACTTCTTGCTCCCTTTGTGAAATGACATTACTGGTTCCTCATTGCCAGATAGCTAAAATGTGCTTACGGGTATGGATGGAGATAGTCATTGTGTCAGGTCTCTTAGGTAACTTCTTTCACAGCCGGTTACTATACTCTCTCACTCCTAACATTTGCTCTGTCTGTTTATGTGCTTTTCATTGACATATCACTTACAGGATTGTCAGGGGTTTTCTTCCTTATCAGCACATGAGAACTTTTCTCAACTCCTTATTCTTTTAACATGTCTGCTTGGACACTCACTCCATTTGTATAGGCACTCTACTGAATTGTCATCCTCAAAGATAAGTGAATCTGAAAAATTGGTCATGCCGTTTAACAGATGGTCAGAATTTGGGATTTATGTAACATTGTTTTATAATGAGACATAAATAGACATGAGATATTATTTCCATTCTTAGTCATATATTGCTGTTGGTAGCAAGGGCTAGGGTCTTGGGCTATAAGTATGTATTGGTTTTCATTGAAAAGGGTATTTTGCCTAGAACGGTATGATTTTGTTTCTCAATGTGAACAAACTTAAGAGTGACAGGCCATTCTCAACATTGTTTGTAGAATGAATTTTAAAAATGATGTTGAACATGGTAATGGTTTTCTTCCTCTATTTGCTCATTCACTTGGAAATCACAAAGAACTCCTTTTCATATTGCCCCTTGTTAGTGTAGAATTAGCAGTTGAGTTTTCTCAAATTGTTAGTGACTTTAGGTTCTGTACTGTTAGTAAATTAAATTACAGTTAAAAGTTGTCATTTGTGGCCACTTAGTTCTCAGGATTTATTTTGATTTTCTACTCTAAATTAGTAGAGGTCAACTTTTTAGTGTATAGTTTACTCATTGGACATTTGTTCTCAAATATGTTACATTAAATTAAACCTTGAGGTCTTTAACCTCACTGGGCATTCTACAGATGCTTTTCCACTGCATGGTGCATGTTGGGCAGTGTCACCACTGCCTCTGTCTCACTAGACAGTGCCGTGGTAGAAAATTAAGAAAAGATTTCACCTCCCTTCTCATTCCTATCAAGCTCATCAAAGAAGATTTGAGAACTCTTTTTTTTTTGGTTTTTTTTTTTTTTTTTTTTGGTTTTTCGAGACAGGGTTTCTCTGTGAAGTCCTGGCTATCCTGGAGCTCACTCTGTAGACCAGGCTGGCCTGGAACTCAGAAATCCGCCTGCCTCTGCCTCCCAAGTGCTGGGATTAAAGGCATGTGCCACCACCACCCGGCTGATTTGAGAACTCTTAAACTTCTATGTTCTTTTCTTTCCCAGTTGATGATGGCATGTTAAGAGGAAAGGTTTACAGTCTGTATTTACAAATTGGAGCAGATTATAATTGATGATAATACATGTGTCTTCTGAAAAACTGTTGGGCTGTATAACATGAATGAAAATATTTTATAAATTGGGAGTTATCTAAAAATTCATGTTCTTGTCATACAATGGTATATAGAAAAGATTTTAGGAATATATAACTCCTGAAAGATTTACTTCAGAATTTATGTGACATTCTTTTAAACATCTTTTAAAAACTTACATGTGAAGGTCAACCTGCAGGGATCAGTTCTCACCTTCCACCATGTAGGTCCCAGGGACCAGATTCCAGTCATCAGGTTTGGAGACAGATGCTTTTACCTGCTGAAGCTTCTCAGTGGCTTTTTTTTTTTTTTTTTTTTTTTGGTTTTTCGAGACAGGGTTTCTCTGTGTAGCCTTGGCTGTCCTGTACTCACTCTGTAGACCAGGCTGGCCTCGAACTCAGAAATCCACCTGCCTCTGCCTCCCAAGTGCTGGGATTAAAGGAGTGCGCCACCACCGCCCGGCGCTTCTCAGTGGCTTTGTGTGACATTTTTAAATCATAAATTTCTAAAGCAGCATGATAGAGTTATAGCTGTGCTTTAAGATATTTTTTTTTATTTTTTCCTTTTTTAATTTTATTTTTTTGCTTATTCACTTTATAACCCGTCCCAGTCGCCCCCTCCCACAATCCTTCCCCATCTCTTCTTTTCTGAGTACCCCTCCTCCTGTATCCCCCACCCTGCCACTTTAAGTCTCTGAGAGGCTAGGTGCTTCCTCTCCCATTGAGGCCAGATGAGGCACCCAGCTAGAAGACCATACCCCATATACAGGCTGCATGTTTTGGGATAGTCCCCACTCCAGATGTTTGAGACCTACATGAAAACCAAGCTGCACATTTACAACATATGTGCAGGGAGGCCTAGGTCCAGCCCATGGAGCTAGATCTGTGTAGACTAGGTATGCTCCACGGTTGGTGATTCAGTCTCTGAGAGCTCCAAGGGTTCAGGTTGGTTTACTCTGTTGATCTTCCTGTGCAGTTCCTATCTCCTTAGGGCCCACAATCCTTCCGCCTATTCTTCTATAAGAGTTCTCAAGCTCCATCCACTGTTTGGCTCTGGATGTCTGTATCTGTCTGAGTCAGCTGCTGGTTAGAGCCTCTCAGAGGACAGCTTGCCCCTGTCTGTTCTCAGGCTGGAGGTTTAGATCCTGGGAGCTCTGGTTGAATCTTTTGATACTCATTCTAAAAATGACAAAAGCACCCTCACTTTGGTCTTCCTCCTTCTTCTTGAGTTTCATGAGGTTTATGCATTGCGTCTTAGGTATTGTGTGCTTTTGGGCTAATATCCGCTTATCAGTGAGTGCATACCATGTGTGTTCTTTTGTGATTGGGTCATCTCACTCAGGATGATATTTCTAGCTCCATCCATTTGCCTAAGAATTTCATGAGCTCATTGTTTTTAATAGCTGAGTAGTACTCCATTGTGTAAATGTACCACATTTTCTGTATCCATTCTTCTGTTGAAGGACATCTGGGTTCTTTCAGCTTCTGGCTATTATGAATAAGGCCGCTATAAACATAGTGGAGCATGTGGCCCTGTTGCATGTTGAAATATCTTCTGGGTATATGCCCAGGAGGGGTATAGCTGGGTCCTCAGGTAACACTATGTTCAATTTTCTGAGGTATCGCCAGACTGCTTTCCATAGTGGTTGTACCAGCTTGCAATTCCACCAACAATGGAGGAGTGTTCCTCTTTCTCCACATCCTCGCCAACATCTGCTGTCACCTATGTTTTGAATCTTAGCCATTCTGACTGGTGTGAGGTGGAATCTCAGTGTTGTTTTCATTTGCATTTCCCTGATGACTAGGGATGCTGAACACTTCTTTAGATGCTTCTCAACCATTCGAGTTTCCTCAGTTGAGAATTCTTTGTTCAACTCTCTACCCCATTTTTTTTTTTTTTTTTTTTTTTTTTTGGTTTTTCGAGACAGGGTTTCTCTGTGTAGCTCGGGCTGGCCTGGAACTCGCTCTGTAGACCAGGCTGGCCTCGAACTCAGAAATCCGCCTGCCTCTGCCTCCCAAGTGCTGGGATTAAAGGCGTGCGCCACCACCGCCCGGCCTCTACCCCATTTTTTGATAGGGTTATTTGATGGTCTGGAATCTAGTTTCTTCAGTTCTTTGTATACCTTGGATATTAGCCCTCTATCAGATGTAAGGTTGGTGAAGATCTTTTCCCAATCTGTTGGTTTAAGATGTTTTATATGTTTGAATAAGTTTTTAATGGGCTTGGAAACTCAAAATGTATTTAGCCATTGGAGTAAGACTCTGTTCTCCTTTTCTTTAATTCCTGAAAAATTTCTGAAATCCTTTCATTAAGGAAGATGACACAGGCAATTATAATTATATTGTATGCTTTTTCAGAGTCATTTGTAAGTTACAGTCTGTTCCTAATTACTATTGCTTATCTTCAGAGTCATTGAGGGATTCAGTAGTAATTTGTTGTTTTGGGCTGTTGGTTCTTTGGTTCAGCCTGTGTTCTAGGAGGTTAAGGTGGTTTGTCAGGTACAGGATTCTCATGATACTGTACTCACAAGTCACTTGATAGAGAGTGGTTTCTGAGCAGAGTTAGCATGGGCTGAACACTGATCCTTCATGAACCAGGATTTAATGGGAATTATGTTATTGCTTACAGATACTGATTTCAGTTTTTTTATTAATTAATTTATTTATGTATTGAGACAGGTTTATACTATGTAGTCCTGGCTGGCCCAAAACTCACTATATATATTCCTGGACTCACAGACAGGCCCATCATAGTTCAGGTTGTATAAGTGGATGAATTAGAGTAACACTTTGCAGGTTGAGATACTTCATCTATAATGCTTGTGCCCAAAAGTATTTTAGCATGTTTTTAAAAATTTTGGGATATTAACATTTGAATAACAAGATTTGGTGATTGGACCTGGGTTAAAATAAGATAGTCATTTTTGTTTCTTATACTTATTGCATGAAACCTGGAGATAATTTTATTTAGTAGTTTTACTATGCATTTTGAGTGTAGCCTTACCCATGAAGTCAAGACTGCCAGGTCCCACTTACATCGGAATATTTTGTAGTTTTGGATTAAGAATACTTGATTTGTAGTTGATTGTTTTAGGGAGCAAACCTAGCAAAGTCTACTTTTAATTATTTTCTTCTGGTTTTAAACTAATCTGACTCAATTCACTATACTTTTACTCCCATAGGTGGATGCAAATTATTAATAGACTTTTCTTTAGATTGTTTTATGAGAATTTACAAATTGGATTTCATTTAGGTCAGGGCTAGAGGCTCAGTTCACCTGGGTCAGAGGTGTTTATGACCACATAGTTACTACAAAAGTTAAAATACTACGATGAGAATAATTACACACATAAAAGGTAAACATTCTTTAGACTTCTGTATAGCTCAGTTATAGAGTGCTGATGTAGGAAACCTACACAGAAACACATACATAATAGTGTCTCTGCATGGATGGATGGGGATTCCTTGTTTATATCTTTTGCCTATTCTGATCCCAAAGAGATTACTAATATTGATATTCTAGAAAATACTAATTTGGTATATTTATTTCTACATAGTATGCTTTAAAGATATATCATCTTTATCTTAATGATAATTCCATCATATCACTTTTGAAATTGTGTTTATTTAATGATATTTTGTATTGATTTTCATGTCACCACATTTAAAACTGCTTTGTTTATTTTAATAATTAAATGACATGCTGTTATTTACTTGACATGTTGTTGCTAGGTCTGTTTGTTTGAGTGAAATAATGATAAAAGGAACACTTGTGCATGTATCCGTACACACATGTAGGCTCTTTCTGTACATGTATGTATGTTTATTAGATCATAGTGTTCATAAAAAATTGGATAAATTGTTAAGTTCATAAATTTAAGATTCATAAATTTAGTCAAAATAACTTCCATGTGCCTAAATCATGGCATAGTCATTAGTGACCCTGAGACATAGCCCCCCCAATCCAGTTCCTATTTCGTTGATGTTTTTATCATGGTCTATTAGCTTGCTTGAGTTTGATTTTGATATAAACAGAACTGTGTGCTCTGTTTTTTTTGTTTGTTGCTTATGAAATCAGTCATCTCATGCATTTAGTAGGTTATTCTCAGTCCTGAATGTAGTGTTTATTCTGTCATTGCAGACTGTTTCTAGAGTGGGCTGTAGGTGTGCTCAGTGCAGATTGTTTGCCCAGCCAAGCGGAAAGAGCTAGTTTTAATCCCCAACACATCTTCCTTCCTCTCCAACAAAAGATTGTGTCTAGATATTGACCATCTGAGAAGTGCTTCTTTGAGTATTCGTGGGATGTGTGTTTTTGTACATGTTTTCACTTAGTGCTTGTGCCTGTTTCTTCAGGATAAAGTTTTGTAGTTTGGCAAGTGTCCTGCTCCACAGGAAGTTTATGATTGGTTTGACAAGTTATAAAGAATGCTCCATATCCTTGGTATCTGGTCTTGTCATGTACTAGATTTTGACTATAACCATTTTAGTTGTATAGTGTAATGAAGTGTGGCTTTAGTTTTCCTTTTACTAGTAACTAGTGAAGTTTGCTAACTTGTCCTGTTTAGCCACACTTCATCTATGTACTGTTGTTTGAGTTGAGTTTTAGCAGGTGATGTGGGAACTAAACCAAACCAAAACTTTTTTCTGATTGCTATTTAATTTTGTAAATTAACCAAGAGACAGTTTCTTTCAGTTCCCATTGGTAGCTGTTTGGGTATGTCAGTGTAGAATGAATGTGTAATAGAAGGTTTTTTTTTTCCCTGCATGCCTTTCTGTGTCTCTTCTCTTCCTCCCTTCCTTTCACTTTTCCTTTCCCTCTCCTCTCTCCCCTTCTCTCTTACTTATTTATTCTTCTATTATTATGTCCAGGGCCTCATGTAGGCTGGCCGACTCACTGCAGCTGCAGATGAGTTGATGCCTGCTTCTCTTGCCTCCACTTCGCAAGTATGAGGCTTGCAGCCATGTGGTACCATTCCTTGGACAGCTTTCCTTTTAACAGTGAGAACTTGTACTAGATAGGACTTGATGCCGTTTTAGGATAATAAAGCAATACACACTTTCTGAGAAAATAATGAAGGTTCAAAACCATAAAGAACAAAACTGGCTGTAACCTGCCTACTCCAGAATAACCACTATCAATGCTTCCTTGGCAACATTGCAGTATTTCTTTTGTTGTTGTTGTTTTCCTGTGTAGGTATTTGTGTGTTTGGATAAAGTTGGCCCCAAACACATGTGTATATTTGCATAAAGTTTTTATACATCTTTTTATATTTATTTCTATTTACCACTTAACCTTCACCATGAATGTTTCTCTATCATCTATGTTAATCAAATGTGATATTGCTAATAAACTATAATAACCGTAGTTTATTATCTAGTATTAGGTTTTATAGTTTTTATTATCATAAATAATGTTGTATGGACATTGTTATGGTTTTTATTTATTTGATATGGGTTTCTTTAGGCTTTGGAAATATATTGGTTAAATTATAATTCACAAAGGAAAAACCAACGAATTTAGTTTTTGTAGTGGTATTTGAAAATTCCAACTTAGTATCTTTATAAGTAGCATAGCAGAAGAATTTTAAAATATGTTTCTGGGTTCACTTATGATTTCCCCCAAAAGTGACAAATGTCCCTGTAGGCTAGAGGAAAAAAAAGTAAAAGTGAACCAGAAATAAATAAATTTTATGTATGTATATATATGTGTGTGTGTGTGTGTGTGTGTGTGTGTGTGTGTGCGTGCATTATATATGTATATATATGTATGTATATATATTATATATATGTGTGTATATATATGTATATAAATAAATAATAAATAAATAAATAAATAAACAAAAATTTGGCTGAGTATGTGTGCTATGGCACGACTTTGTGCCATCAGTTCTCCATCCATTTGTCTGTATGTGGTTCTGTGATAAAACTCAGGCTGTCATGCTTGTGCAGCAATTATTTTACCTGCTGAACTGCTTGCCAGCCCTGGACATGGTTAATAGATTGAAAGGCAGGGAAATTGGAAGGATAATCTTTTCCTTTTATTTTAATGTACACATGAATATTTTGCATGCATGCATGTCTGTGCACCACATGTGTGCTTTGTACCTACAAAAGCCAGAGAGGGTTTCTGATACCCATCCTTCCCCTGAAACTGGAGTTACAGACAGTTGTGAACTGCCGTGTGGGTGCTGGGTATTGAACCTGGTTCTCTGGAAGAGTGTGGGCGGTACTCTTCACTTGAGTCATCCTGTAGCCCTGGAAGGAGAATTTTAAATGAAAGATTAGTAAGATTTAGCTGTATTAAACTTTAGAAAGCACGTTGTATAAATGGGGCTTTTTAGAAGCCACACTCCTCAGTGTGTGGTGATGATTAATGAGAGATACGTTTATTTGGTGCCATAGGGTTTTTCAAGGATTCTTTTTGTACTATTGTTTGGTTTTTCTTTTTGTAGAAGTGGGCACTGTTACTGCTCTAGTGAACAGCTGAGGAAATGACTGAACTAATGAGTAGCATCATGGATTGGAGATTGCTGTCACCTATACCTTTTTCCCCTATGCATAGCTTGTGGAGAGCCTATCAATTTAGTCAGGGTTGTTTGCACAACACAGGTAGAGGGTGTCTAACTGGTGGTTGTGTCACTGAAGAAAATGACACTTCCCTTCCCTAGCAACCAGTGACTGGCTATAAATCCTCCTGTGTGAGGGAACACTGAGAGGCTCCGATGTGTGCAGGCCTGTGCATGTAGGCACTACTAGTGTCATTTTCTGAGTGCACTGGAGGTCTTGGTTCTAATCCTAGTTTTGAAACTGTACAGCATGGGGTGGGGGCAGAGAGGCCTCACTGAACTTACTGGTGGCGTGAGTATAAGAAATAATGCATGGAACATAAGAGTTTGCTTTGTGTCCCTGGATTTTTACATTCTCTTTTAATTGGTACAGTTTTAAGCATTAGGTTTAATCTTTTTTGGGGCCTTAGTTTTGTTTTCCAGTGTGGTTAAAATTCAACCTTGCTGTATACATGCAATTCTGTAACAGTCTAGAGACTATGTATCCCCTACCCACCACTCCAGTTCACAGTATCCTTAGTGCCCTGGTAGTACCTGATGCGGGGAGCCCAGTACTCTGCATTTCTGGCAGTGCCACAGATGTGATCTTGTATCACCCTTGGGTCATCCTACAGGGGACATATGTGGCCTGTAACTTCATTCAAGATGGTGTTTGCCAGGTTTCCCCATTGTAAAGGTAATGTTTTTTGTTGTAATTGTTAAATATCTTTGATGAGATACTAAATATCTTTGATGAGCTACTCCATTTATCATTTCAGTATGGATATTTATTCCATAGGATTAAAATCCAGTACAGCCATTGCTTATTTGCTTGCTTATATTGTTCCAGTTTGGGTCTTTAGGAATTCTTTCATTTGCCTCCTTTTGACATATTTCTGATCCCTTCTTTAAGCACTTGAATTTGTGGCACCACAGAAATTCAAGTTTAACTCTCAGCACACTCTGTTTTTTCCTGTCCTAGATGTAGAATCAGCTAAGTAGTCATTGGTCTATTGTATATTGAATGATAGAAACTAATTTCTGGGTGCTGGGTGTAGTGAGTGTCATTGCCTCTTGCGGTCTCAGCCAGTGGAACTAAGAAGTACAGGTCTGTCTGCTCAACCACATGTGTGCACAGCCTTTATACATGTGCCTTTATCTTAAAGGGGACAAGCATTTCTACAAAAAGAGATTGGCTGAAGGAGGAGGAAGAGAAAATTGAGGTGTATCTAAATCAGTTGTCATTCTGTTGTTGGAACTCCTCTTCACACTCTTAAAAAATTGAGGACTTGTAAGAGCTTTTGCTGTTGATTGCATTAGTATTTTCTCTATCAGAAAAAGTTAAAGTGTAGTAATTTAAAGTTTTACCTTAATGTATGACAAAAGTATTTTAAGTAGTAACATGTTTCTAAAAAACTTAAAAATTTTTTTAGATTTACTTTATGCTTTTGAGTTTTTCCTTCATGTATGTATGCCTTTGTACCATGTGTACACCTAGTACCTATGGAGGTCAGGAGAGTTGGAACTGTAGTTACAGTCAGTCGGAGCCACTGTGTAGATGTTGGGAATCAAACAAAACAGGTCCTCTGCAAGAGCAGAATGTGCTCCCAGCCACCAAACCATTTTTCAGTTCCAATCTTTTGTTGTTATTTTGGTTTGGTTTTTTGAGACAGGTTTTTCTATATAGTCTCAGTTGGCCTAGAACTTGCTCTGTAGACCAGGCTGGCTTTGAACTCAAAGAGATCCACTGCCTCTATGTCCCAAATTCTGGGATCAAAGGCACCACCATGCCTAGTCTTGTTTTGTTTTAAGGATCTATTTATTATTTTTATTTATAGGTGTATGTGTGCACTTGTGTGAATTTCTCTGTATCATGTGCATATAGGTACCCTTGGAGGCCAGAGAACATCTGATCCTCTGGAGCTGGGGTTGGTTGTGAGCCACGTGATATAGGTGCTGGGAACCAAGCTCAGATCCTTTTCAAGAGAAGTAAGCACTCTTAACTTCTCTTGAAAAATAACTTTTATAAAACAAAACCGTTAATGAGAAGTGAGTTGTGCATTTTTGTAGCTCTCTTCATTGTCTAGATGGATATAAAATGTTCGGGTTCCTGTACTTACACCCAGTCTCTGATACCCTCCCTTGTTAAACAACCACAAACAACTGTCTGATCAAGAAACATGACGTGGACAAGGTGTCAGAGTCCTTCAGGAGACTCCCACACTGAGGCATCATTGATGTGACACTTTACCAGAAGTTCATTACTGAACCATTTCAAAGTTGGTGCGATGACATGGAGGTTAGAAGAGTAAAATTCCAGTGAGAAGTAATCAACGTTTCTTTGTTCGAAAGGATAACTTCACATACTCACTCACTCATTTTGTCTGTAGTTAGCTATAAAATGCTGATGTTGCAGTATCATTAATTTTATAGTACTAAGTGTGCTTGGGAAGTAGGCCAGAATGTGAACTGGGGATTCCTCAGCCTCCTCACCATCATAACTGTTTACTTCTTCACCTGACAGAGATGGCCCTTACAAGAGTTTGCATGTGATCATGGGTCCGGAAGAGGAGAGGGTGCAATTCATAACGCACAGATAACTGCCCATCAGCTTCTCCTCCCCCACGCTATTCTGTAGCTTTGGGAGCTGAGATTTTGAAATCTTCCTGTTGACTGGTTGTATCTAGTTCCTGTCAAAAATGTCCAGAGTTAGTCACCACAATTTTCCTTCTCTTCCTCGCTCCTCCTTGTGTCTCCTGCCTTAGTTTCTCCTTTCTTATACTCAATAAATATCCCCAGTACTGCTGGCATTCTTCCTTTAGCTATTATGTTTGCATTACAGGTAATTGTGTTATAGTTTTCTTTTCACACTTAATGCTTGTTGTACTCGTGATCATCTTGATTCAGCTTGTTTCCCAGACAGTGTTTTGGGACAGGCTCCTTCTCTATAGTATGTACATAGTATAGCTATGTACTACTTTCACTCCGAACATAACTACTTTGTAAAATTTGGAGTCAGTTATTTGTCTGTATATTCTAACTATGGAGTCTTGCAAAATCTTTGGCTTTAAGAAAGATATTAATTAGAAAAATTTGGGTCCACAAGAATGTATAGTAAACACTGTATGGTGTTTTTAAGAGGCGGGAAAGGAGCTGATGGAGCCAGGCATAGTATTGTAGGGAGGTAGTGAGGCAGCAGGACCTTGGGGATGGGTGGGGAGGAGTCATTAGAAGAGTTAGAGGGAAGTTGGAAGGTCAATGAGTGAGGACTCAGAAATTGAAATTGAAAATTGACAAGAATACATCTCTCCAGAAGTGGAGAGATGAGTAATCTCTGTTTGCTAGAAGATCACATAAAACCATGAAAGCTGTGATTAGTTATTAATTCTTTGCCAGCAGGACGGTGTCACCCTGTTTCTCACTAGAGAAACCGTTTATATTAATATATTGTAGAAGGCTCTAAATGAATGAGATGATGTCCTAAGTTAGCAGAGTTGGCGATGTAGCTAGATTAGCATGTGGGGTGTTGGGATGAGAAAGACAGGGCCAAAATGCTGTCAAGGAGTTGGCCGTCTTCCATCTGGAGAGAGGAAGAGGAGAATAAGTGAAATATGTAGTCCTCATTAAAGTGTCAGGTGATATTTATGTGTATTACATTAGTAGCATTATTAGGTCTGGGAAGAGAAAGCTGGGGAGGGAGACAAGTTTGGAAGTAAAAATTAAAAGGAATATATAATGACAGACTTGCAAATCTAATTAAGTCTCTTGTTTCTTCCATGAAACCTGTCAGGGTGTCGTCTTTTTCTGATTCTGCCTTTGCTGTTTTCCTCTGTACTGTTCATTCATTTAGTTAGAGAATGACATGTGTTGTCTCTCTCCAAGTGTAAGTTTTTCCCTGCGATTCAGAACTATGCCATTTATACATTTAAAGACACAGGAAAAGGAGACCTTATATTTTAAATGTGTTCTTTACATCTAGAGTGATACTTTGCACATAAGATCTCAGTAGGATTTTGTTTTATTCTTTTAGCTTTACTGAATTTAGTACCAAACAGGTATTTGTAGCCATGAGATGAGTACAGAATATAGGGAATTATAACCAAGAATGTGTTCTGTATATATTGGAATCTTTAAAGTCATTCTGGACTCTGGGCTTGATTTAGAGTTCAGGCTTGAGAATGAAGGAAAGGGTTTTTTAAATTTACTAAGGCTTTTTATGTTCCAGGATGCAAGAATACAAAGAAGCATCGGGAGAGCAGGAGTGGGCCTGCCAGGGCATGAGCAGAGGGTTTAGAGTTTTCGGTGGAGAAATGTTTGAGTTTGCTTAATGGGTTTGGGAGTCATACTGCTATTTCTAGATAGAAAATGCATTGAAATTTGGGCTCTTAGGTTATGAGGGTGTTGTAAGGGACTGGGTGGCATGGTTAATGTCAAATGACAGGTGACACCTGGGATTTTTATTTTACTCTTTGTTTGTTTGTTTCCTTTAATTTGATATATTTTAGCTGGATAGTGGTGGTGTACGCTTTTAATTTCAGCACTGGGGAGTAGGAGGCCAGCCTGGTCTACAGAGTGAGTTCCAGGACACCAGAGGCTACACAGGGAAACCCTGTCTCGAATAAAAACAAAGCAACCACAACAACAAAACGTTGATGCATTTTGCAGACTGTTTTTTAGATTCTATTATGGTTTTCAAAAATCTGGCTACCTCGTTTCTTCAGATGTTCAACCATTTTTTCACTCCTGCTTTTATTAATATTATAGTTTAGTTTTTGTGAAAATAAACATCATGAAAGTGATTTCTCAACAAGGTTTCTTCAGCTGAGGAGTTGGCTCAGTGGATAGAGTGCGTCCAAGCATGTGGAGTGCCCATCTAGCATCACACGTGCCAGACATGGTGCCACAACCTGCAGAGGGAAGAGCTAGGAGGGTAAAAATCAAGGTTGCTGGAGCTGGAGAGATGACTCAGCAGGTAAGAGCACTTGCTGCTCTTGCAGAGTACCAGTATTCAGCTCCCAGCACCTACACTGGGTGCTCAGAGCCTCCTGTAATTTGAGCTGCGTAGGACCCTGTATCTTACAGCCTCATCATGCACCCACACATGCAGACACACGTGTTCACAAAAATAAAATAAAATTTAACTTTGAAAAATGTTGAGATCACCTTCGAGTTTATGAGATCTTATATGTAAGTTTCTTAAAAAATCAAAACTTCTCTGTCAGTGTCAGGCGGTAGCAGTGCCAGTGGTGGTGATGGTGACAGTGCACGCCTTTAATCCCAGCACTCTGGCAGCAGAGGCAGGCAGCTCTCTGGATTTGAGGCCAGCCTGGTCTACACAGTGAATTCCAGGATAGCCAGGGCTACACAGAGAAACCTACAAAACAGAAAGGGATGCGGGGGGAACCTCTGAAGGAAAGGGCAGGATGACTTAATAAATATCTTTGTCACATTTACATAGTTTTCTTGTTTTTATAGATTTCTTTTTTTTTTGTAGTCTTGCATGCATCAGGGAAGACTAAAACTCTTTCATGTTGTCTATAATGTATTCTTTTACCTCTCATACTTTTCACTCTTGATTTGAATTTTCCAACATCTTTGAAAAAATTTACTATTTTTATTATCTGTCTCTGTATATAGTGTGTGTATGTGGGCAGAGATCGGAGGACAACTTTGTGAAGTTGGTTCCCTCCTTCACCTTTCTGTGCCTTCCGAGGATTGAACTTTGTCTCCAGGCTTGTTCAGCAGTGACTTTATCCCACTAACCATCTCTTTGACTCATCCCTGTTCTTTTTGTAGAAACCTTTTTGTAAAAGTTTGCAGTGAGAGCTGGCCAGCGTTGGCGCACTGCTGTAGTCGCTGCGCTTGGGAGTTCAAGGCGGCCCTCTTTCCCGAGTTCGAGTCCAGCCTCTGCTATGAGTTCGTCTCACAGCCCGGGGGGAAAACGTTAGCTGAGTGTAGTTTGTTTTTGAATGGACTATGTAATTGAGACTTGAACACAGTCATATTATTCCATTATAGTAGCAAATGTTTTGGACCATTCTAAAACTATAATTTACTGTCTGCCTGGGTTTGTACCTCTTTTATGTTACACATGTGCCTCATATTTGAAAGATAGTATTAATATGATCACTTTTCCTGTATGTGTAAGGAAAACTGTATTTTTAAAAAAATTGTGTGCTCATGAAGAGCTGTCACCTGTAGAACTTACTTATGAGTCCGTCTTAGGGAGTTCCTATGTTTTCTGTTTTGGTATTTTTTTTTGAGACATGATCTCTGTTTAGTCCTGGCTGCCCTGGAACTCACAGAGATCCTCCTGCCTCTGCTCCTTCAAAGCTGGGATAGTTGCATGTGTGTGTTTTTTTTCCCCCCATCAATTTATCAACAACAACAATCACAAAGTGTCAGAATTGCCTTTTGGAGTCCCTGTGGAATTGGAGCAATTGCACAGCTGTCTTCTCTTTCTTACCTCTGTTTGCTGTGTGCCCAGCCTCAGTGTCTGCTTGTTTCACAGAACCTCAGTGCTGACGGATGATTTATTATTCTGTGCTACCTTCCAGCACCAAGATAACCGTCTTATGCTGCAGCCTGATACAGTTATTAGCCAAGAAATCATTTGCTTCTTGACGCGTGATTTCGTAGATCTAAAGTTCAGAAATTCACCATTGCTTCCATTTCCTCATTTTGTCTGTCTGAGACCCCTTCCTGGCTCACTGAGGTTAAAGCCTTCTACTCATGACTCCTCAGCTGCCGCTGTCTTGCAGCTGAATCTGAGATGCTCTGAATCTTTGGTACCCTATTTTCTGTAGTGTTTTGAAAATGTAATCACACTGTTGTTTTGGGGGCACAAGACTCAGTCTCAGTCCCGTGTTCACAGCGTACCATCTGACAGAAGCAATAGTGAAGAGCACAGAAAGGAAAGCCAGTCTTGTGTCCTTACACTGAAAAGAGGATTTGAGAGAGGGCTGGTGACCCGTGAGTCCACGGTTAGGGTTCTGACATGAGAGTTAGGTTTCAACACAGAGCAAGAGTGTAACTTCATAGCTAGCAGCCCTGGTCAGAGCATACCTCTGCTTGGCATTTGACTGTCTTTGTCTGGGCTTTAGTCTGTCCTGAGGTGGCCTGTTAATTTGTTGAAATCTGTGTGAAATCCCTTTCTAGGAAACAGTTCCTTCCCTGGCTGGCACTTTGGGCTTTGGCCATCCCCTCCCTAGGGAAACAGCAGTTCCTTGGGGCCCAGTATTTGACTGGTCTAGTAGGCAGTTGGAGGTACTTTGTTCTTGTCAGGACGCTTAAATCATTAGCACTTTGTGCTTACTTAGATGATTTTCAAAGGGTTCCGATGTATTTTTAACAAAATTGCAGAATTTTTGTATTCATTTTAATGATGTTTAAAAGGTTGCAGTGAGGAGGAGGAGGTTGACCGAGCATCCTCAGTCCGTTGACAACTAACTGTATCATCAGTAACCTTGATAGAACCTTGCTGTTTTATAGATACGCAGCTCTGGAGCCCAGATCTGAAGACAGGATAACAGTCTTGTTGATATCTTAGGTCTCCTGTACTCTGTTTCTCTAATTATTGTATAGTAAGCATTATGTCTTGAGTAAAACCTTATACAACTTTATAATTATATATTTGGTAATGATTTGTTGAAAAGGCTAGGAAATGTTGAGCATAGAAAAGGGAAAAAAAATAAAAAAATATTGAGCAGAAATGAAAAACATTGCTTCCATTTGATTTAATTTTCTTTTGATGTAATCAGTTTTTAGAATTTTGTGGTTTTCTTGATCTAAAAAAAAAAAAAGGACATCAAAATGTCTAACTATAGTTCCCAATACTGTACTGACTTTTGTTGAAACCTGACCTTTCTTGTGCTTATAACCTTAGTGTTAGTCCCTTAATTGCTTGTGGCAAGGAAACTGATATCACTTAGCTCACTGTATGCTCTTAAGTCTTAGAAACATCCCTTTCCAAGACATCATTAATCTTTTTTCTCTACTTCAACAAAGTTTCTCAGTTTCATATACTCTGTTTTTGTTTTCTCAACTTACCTATTAATGATTTTTTTTAGCACTTTGTGTACTTGGTGTATATATACATTCAGTCACTCTGAAAACATGTAGGTTCAGCAAAAGATAAGAGTACAGTTCTGAGGTGGGTGATCACAGAAGACTTTCTCCTCTGTGTCTGAAAAGGAGAAAGCAGGGAAGGTTTGTTCACATGAAGAAGAGAACAACCCAGAGGTCTAGTGAGCTAAACCTTGTCTTTAGAGCACTGACAAGAGGTTTAGGTTTAAAGAAATTGGGGTGTTTGTAAGGTGGGACAGCGGCAGGAGGTGATTAGCAGTCCTGAGTGAGTAGTTCTTTCCTTGCCTTAGCTCTAGTTGATCTTGGGGAATTCTCTTGCTTTTACTCAGATGGGTGTTTATCAGAATAGGATTAGTTCTGCTCCAGTGAACTCCTCCTTGTGAGGATATGCTGTTCTGGGTCGCCAAGGTGACTCAAGGAGAAAGGCTAAGGATAATCCATGATTTATCTATGCTGTCAACCATTTAGGAGATGAGATAGATTATACAGACACTCCTGGAAAGGGAAGAAGGCAACCCAAAGTAAAGGAGACAGACATAAAACCAAAGAAGAAAAGCCAAGCTTTTATCCTGAATTTAGTTACCTTGAAGCCCAAGTAAAGAGTAGCACTTTTTTTTTTTAACAAAAGCAGTTTCTAAATGCCCGGTACAGTTCTCCCCTGTGTATGAATATTCTCAATCTTGAGAAAACTAGAGTATCAGCTAATCTAGCCCTATATGTTTCCTGACCAATGAGAAAGTAGTTTATGAGAAAGGGGCAGGATCTAATGTCAGAGGCTTATAGGGGAACAGAGCAGGATGTTTATACCTAAAAGTAGAACTGCCCCTATAGAGCAGAGTCAAAGATATGGAGGGAATTCTCTTGGCAGAAATCTAGTGAAGGGAAGTTAGTGTCAGGTAACCATGGGTAATACTCATTTCCTCCTAACTTCCTGGCTATAGTTACTCTTGGAAGGGTAAACACAAGGATCTTCGGTTTTGTTACTGACTTTAAGACAAAGTTTTGGTATGCAGTCTGGGTTGGCTTCAACCTCATGATCCCCTCCCCCACCTTTAGCCTTCCAAATGTTGGAAGTACAGGGATATGTTAACCGTGCCATTTCAATTCTGACCACCTCCCCCACCCAACAGCACCCCCCCGCGCGCGCGCGCGCGCGCGCGCGCCACACACAACACACACACACACACACACACACACACAACACACACAACCCTTGTCTCTGAACAGTTCTCTTGACATTGTTGGCTAGCTGTCGTGTGCTTTGATTTTCTTCATCCCCCATCACGGTGGAATTTATCCTGGTTGGTTTGATTTGGTTTCCATGTGTAGGGAGAAAGAACAGATGACAAGGACTTAACAACCAGTCAAAGCTTTTTGGCTAATTTCAAACACTTTAAGAAGTATAGACTGAAGTATACAGAACCTACTTGGAGCCCATCCTCAAGCTTATTCTGTCTGTCCTGTGGGAGATGTCCTAGCATCCCCAAATTACCCGTCAGGTTATCTTGTTAGTTGTACTTCTGCAGAATGCACATTGGACTTTATGCATTTCTAAAATCAGCTTTGTTTTTTTTAAACAGATAAGTGTAAAGCAGGAAATTACTTTTACTGATGTATCTGAGCAACTGATGAGAGACAAAAAACAAGTCAGAGAGCCAGTAGACTTACAGAAAAAGAAGAAGCGGAAACAACGCTCTCCTGCAAAAGTAAGAGAATATGTTAAGGTGTGGTCACTAACCTTTTCATTTTAACAGTTGGTTTATCCTGTGGGCAGAACCTATTTGGACCTTAATCCAGATATAGAGGGCTTAATGTGGGTTAGTATGGTGTGCTATACCAGCTTCTGTAGGAGGGAGTAGAGAAGAGAGATGCATACCTGTGTGAATGTGGGCCATGGCTTTCAATCTCTTCCCCGCTCCCTCTCCCTCTCTCTCCTTCCCCTTTTCTTCTCCCTCCCCTCATCTGTATTCCTCCTTCCTTTTCTTTTTTCCTAAAAATGAACTTTCATCTTTGCATGTCTCCCTTGTATTTATAAACTAACAAGATATGTAGAATCCTTGTTTATTGTTCATATTTTAATACAAGTGTTAATGTCTCATGACCATTTACACCTTTAATAGACTGTACGCTCCCTAAGGGCAGAGACCCCATTTAATCACAGCTATATCAAGAGCTTGAAGGGGGTGCTAAAGGAACACGTGATTGATCCTGTTAGGGGTGGTCCTCTTTGGTGTTTCCCCTTGCAGTGGCAGTGTCATGGTGGTATGTAGTATGTAGCAGTGGTAATTCATCTTCATAGTTATTTCCTCCATACTTTACCTTATGTAGTAAAGAAGCTATCCCTTTATTAGCAAGATCGCAGCCAAAACTAGCCTTGAACTTTAGATGTAGTCAAGGATGACTTTTTGCTTTTGATTCTCCTGCCTCTACCTCTTAAGTGCTAGGATTACGCAGGAGTGTGCCACCATGCCTACTTTTATACATTACTGGATATTGAATAAAGGGTTTTATGCATGCTAGACAAGTGTTTTGCATTCTGAGCTGTGTCTTCAGTTCTCCCTTTAAATATATTATATATGATACCCACCCCAACCTTGTGACAGAGTCTTGCTATGGTCTAGGTTAGGCTGACCTTGAATTTGAAGCCTTCCTACCTCCATCTTCTGATTGCTAAGATTATAGGCATGCACTATCCTGCTGATTAAGTAACAGGATCTTTTTAATGGCTACTTACTGTAGTTTTTATTTAAAATCATAATCATTATCTGTCTTGTACACTTGATAGTGTAGTGGCAAGAGCAGCTAGTAGTACTGGCTTGCAAGAGCAGACTGCTAACATATCAGCAGACTAGGAAATCCTCTCATTCCTCCCCTTCCCCATTGTTAAAGACACCCCTTGTATCTTAGGGATACAGAATGTGTGCTTATGGCATTTTATTATATAAAATAATTGAGTTATGTTTCTGCCATATTCCCTTTCTGTCTACAAAATTTAGTAAATTTCCTGATTTTTCAACTTGTAAAGTATGTTTAACCCATTTTTGTACTTAAGTTAACAATAGTAATTTTGTTTTTATAGTGGTAGAGATTACACACACACACACACATACACACACACACCCTTGCTCATGCTAGACAAGCATTATATCATTGAGCCATATCTCCAACTCTGTAAAGTTTTTTAAGCATTTTTATTAACTGTATAATAAATTGCTTTGGCAAGAATATGTAATAATTAATGATTGTTTTGCTGAGCATTGCTGTGTACTCCTTTTTGAAGCCGATGCTATATATGTATTGATGGTGTCTGTTTATGGAATCAAGGGCTATACTCTGGATTTCCATAAACATTGTACACATTATATCCTGACTGAGTGTCTATGACTGGGCCTGCTGCACTCTTGAGAGCCTGGAGGGTCAGGCTTGGCCTTTTGTAGCCACTTTGAGAGCCACACTGGGTCATACTAAATTCATCTTTCTCATTTGTCTGACATTTTGTGTTTCACATTTTATGAAATTTCCCCCCGTCCTCTCTGCACACACACACTTTTTTTTTTTTTTTCCAAGTCTTACTGTTTTTTCTCAATGACTAATATGAAGTTTTTATTGTTATTGCCCTTTAATTAACATTTGTCAGAATCATTTCAGGGTTTATGAAAAATTAACCTCCAAAATTGTAGTGATGGTTGATTGTGCTACTTTGTGCTCCCTGCTTACATATGAGAAATCTGTTTTAAGATTTTAAGTTTTATTTACTTACTTATTTTTATTGTATATGTATTTTGTCTACATGTATGTGTATATACCATATTCATGCCTAGTGTCTGTCTCCACCAGAAGAGACTTTAGATCTCCTGGAACAGGAGTGACAGGTAGCTGTGAGCTGCTGTGTGAGCACTCACAACTGAACCTGGGTGCTCTGGAAGAGCAGCAAACGCTCCTAGCCTCTGAGCCATCTCTTCAGACCCTCTGTTCAAAATATGTGCTTAGTTATTACTTTCCTAGATATTTTATTGCCCTGTTTTGCTAGTGCTATTCTGTAAGTTAATTCTTTTTTTTTTTAAATGAATTTATTTCCCCCCCCCCCTTTTTTTTTTTTAAAAGGGATTGATTTATTTGGTGTATGTATGTAAATCAAGTATCCGAGGAAGTCAGAAGGGGATATTAGATCACCTGAAAATGGAGTTACAGGTGGCTGGCTGTGAGCCACCTTGTGTGCAAGAACAAGTGCTCTTAACTACTGAGCCATCTTTTCAGTACCTGTTCTTACTGTTTGTTAATTATATGTGTGTTTGAATATGAGTACTGCTGCTCTTGGAGGACAGAACAGGGTATTGGATTCCCTACAGCTGGAGTTACAGGTGGTTGTGAGCTGCCTGACGTGGACACTGGGAATCAGACCCAGGCTCTCTGCAAGAATGGTACATGCTTTTAACCACTTAGCTTACCAGCCCCGCCTTGTGAAATTCTCACTGAAGTTTAGATGGTTACTGTCTAGTAGACAATTGCTGGAATCTTGTCTAAGTCAGTTCTTTGAAAATTTCTAAAAGATTCACTAAGGTATTTTGTCCCAGTCATTATAGTGGCCAGATGAGAAACAAAGTGTTCTAAGTACAATATACATAGGAAAGCATTTCAGGGCAGTTCTTACAGGGAATTCTTAGAACAGCAAAGTACAGAGCAGACACAAATGAAAATAACAAAAATAGTTACTTTAAAAATTGTTAAAATTTTTCCCAGCAGGGTATGGTAGTGGTGTATTTCTCTAATCCCAACACTTGGGAGACAGAGACAGGTGCATCTCTCGGTTGTCAAAGTCAACCTGGTGTACATAGTGAGTTATAGAATAACCACAGTTATACAGAGACCCCTGTTTTTCTTTTTTAAATATTTATTTATTTTATTTACATGACTATACTGTAGCTGTCCTTAGACACACCAGAAGAGGGCATCAGATCCCATTACAGATGGCTGTGAGCCACCGTCTGGTTGCTGGGAATTGAACTCAGGACCTCTGGAAGAACAGTCAGTGCTCTTAACTCTCCAACCTTGAGAGACCCTGTCTTAAAAAAGAACAAGAACAACAACAAAACCTCACACAAATTGTTCTTAGATGCTATGTGTAGTGGACAGAGAACAGTGTGGCTAGTTTAACATGGATCTTTAGCTCCCCAAGTGAGTGGTTTCTGTGTGTGTGAAATGTTAGACTTTGAGGCACAACCTGGGTTCTGTTATACCTCCTCAGGTGTATGGTAGTGCCCTGTTCAGATATTTCATTGAAGTAACTTATTCTGCCATTTTCATCGAAGATAAACAAGTTTATCTTGGGTTTATAGTTTGTAAATCAATGTGTTGAGAGTTTTTTTTTTTCTTTTTCTTTCCAATTTTGAGTTTCTCAAAGTTTGAGGTATATAAGACTGGGGAAAGTTGTCAGAGAGTAGAATGTTTAGGAATAATATGTAACAGATGGGTGTGAGAACTAGAGCTTATTATCTTTGGAGTATTGCTCTCTACCAAGACCTCTTCCAAACCTTAGTCTTTGCCTACCATCAGTATCCGTAGTCTATGCTGTCATTGTGTCAGACGGGATCTGTACAGGAAATACAACCGATGTACTGTGATGGGACTCTGTTGAGCACATCAGAGCTCATGTCATGTTAACTACGTCGCTGCCACAGTGAGGCGTACCACATTGTTCTGCCAGCATCAGCTGCCACAGGCACTAAGCAGTGGTTATGTTCTGAACCTTTGTCATCTTCAAGTAGTCAGGATGCTTTGTCACTGAGTTGGGGAGTATTATCTAGGTTAAGGTATTTTCTCTATTGTGAAATAATCTACCTATGAAAATAGAGGAAATTGTAGACACTTGTTTCTTTCAAATGCCAAATTTCTTCTTTGGATGAGGGAGAGAACCCTAGAGCTTCAAGCATGCTCGAAAGACACTGTGCTGTTAAACTCTATATCCCCAGCACAAAGATTATTTCATTTTAATCAAAATAGTCCATTTAACTATAATCACCTTTTGGTGTCTTTGTGCTTGTGTTATAAACCCTTTAAAGTCATACATCTTGTAAAACAGCCCCATGAGAAGACTCTTCTTTCTGCTCACAATGGAGACACAAGCATTAGACTTGGAAGTGTTCTCTCAACTGCTTGTGATTGCTTCATTGTCTCATTCCTTAAGGACAGACCACTCACTATTGCATTGCTGTGTCTGTGAGCTACTCAGCATCACTTTGTTTTGCCTCTTTAAATCTGTTTATGTTCTGTATTACAGATAGCTAAAGTTGTTAAAGCCTGCGATGTCTGTGTGAATGTAGTACAGTCTCAGTGTATTTATTATGTCAGTGGTTGTATCCCCACCTCTGTATCTGTGTTAGTTGTAATCAAGTAGTATAAACAGTTTCTAGGCTTTTCAGACTGTTCAGTACTCAACTGAGAAAGCAGTGTGGTTGTAGTTACCTCCATTCTGCAGTATCTCTCCTTTCCATTTAACAAAGAACTGGAGTGCCTGACCTCTTGACTAGAGCTAAAGAAAGGAAGTGGATTGTTATTAGAGCCCTTTAGGAGATCTGAATACAGGCTAATTGTTCAGAAATGTGCCAGACTCTTGAAGACTGAGCATATTCTACACCCAGATTATGAACTCCATGGTGATCTCCCAGCAGTTAGGATGCATCATTGGCCCTAGAAAACAGCTGAGATTAAGACAAAATGATTGTTAAAGGAGAAAAAATATTTTTGAGACACATTAAGTGGATGTATTTGTCACACTTTCTTCTCCATGCTCCCTTGGTTTTGGGAAGAACTACCTTTGAAGATGATGAACTGATTATAAGACTAGAGATGATTGAAAATAGGAAATCAAACATAATGCTAATGAGAACGTGAAGGAAGAAAGTAGAAAATTAGAAAAATAACATATTAGTAATTCATTAATCTGCTTTTCCCAGAGTTTGACTGTATTATGGGGAAATTGTTTCCTATAGAACTGGACCTATCACTTACATTTTTAAATTTAGGAAACAAGTAAGGACTTTCCTAAAACTAACAGTCACAGGCTAATGAGATAGCTCAGTGGTGAAAGGCACTTGCCACCAACTCTGACTTCTTGAGTTTGATTCACGACTCACATGGTAGAAGGAGAAAACTGCCACGTGCTAGTTGTTCTTTGACCTCTGTATGTCTGTGAGGGTCACATGCATATGCATACTCCACTGCATACACATACACTGCATTCACACGTAAATCCTTTAAACCCTCAAGGCCAGTATACTGAATATGAGTTGTGTTCCATTCTGTTGACACAGTGAGTTTCATATTCTGCCATTGTTAAAGCTTGTCACTTAAAAATGAAATTTGCTAATAAGTAAAATGTAGCATGCAAACTGAAGAGATTGTGATGTGAGGGACTAGCTCTGACTAGCATGGTCACATGACTCTTACTCTGTTTGACCTTGCTATGCCTTTGGAGTTGGTTCTTTGGAGAAGGAAGAAAATCTTTAAAGTCCTTCTCTCACCTTCATTTGTAACCAAAACCGCTCATAACTGACTGGTGAGGTTTTAAATCAGTGGCTCTCAACTTTCCTAATGCAACTCTTTAATACAGCTATTTCCTCATGTGTGGTAACCTCCAACCCTAAAATTATTTATTACTATTTCATAACTAATTTCTCTACTGTTATGAATTGCAATGCAGATACCTGATATGCAGGATATGTGACATGTGACCCCTGTAAAGGGTCGTTTGACCCCCAAAGAGATCACAACCCATAGGTTGGAAAACACTGTTTTAAATCATATCCTCTAAATTCTGTTGGGTTTGAGTGGCTTAAATGTTGATATCAGTTAGTGTTGGAAGGTATTATAACATCCTTAGACTGTTAGATTAAAATATCATAGATAATTTTAGTAGTATACACACAGAATGTGAACAGCTGTGTTTGTCTTTTGAGAAGAACCTTTTTTAATGGAGGAGAGTTACTGATCCTGGAGTGAATTCTCTCAATTGAATAAGCAGAATTTAGGCCTTTACTTGATAAAAAAAAAAAAAGGCATGTGTTAAGAGAGCCCTTCTTGTTCTTGACACCTCTCCTGCTCTGTGTGTGTGTGTGTGTGTGTGTAAAACTATATATGTGACACTAGCTAGGAACAAATTTGTCTCAAACAAAAAAAAAAATACATAATGAACTATGAGATTAGAGATATAGAATAGCTAGGGAATTCCATTTGATACCAGTTTTTCTTTCTGTAAAATTTTAATTTAACATGATTAATCAAATATAAATTGAGTTGGATATTTAAATTATTGCTAATTTGTTCACTTGATAATAGGAAAGCCTGATTGTTGGGTCTTTAAAATGTCCTGTTTCTGCTGAAGTAGTAGGGCAAGAGGAAGGGAAAGCTCCCAGAGCTGCTGCTGTCAGAGTTGGGCTTGGAGGAGCACACCTGTAATTCCAGTTTTGGGGACCATGAACATTCTGGCCTGCAGAGCCAGAGTCTTTCTTCAAAACAGAATCCCCAACCAAAACTAAAAAAAAATGCTGCCTTCCACGTCCTAAATATGGACTTGCAGCCCTTTCTGCTGTAATGGCGATCGTCTGTTGAGTAGGAGGAAAAACAAAGCAAAAGTATGTTTTGGTATTAATAGCAAGTAAGGCAGCTAATCCTTAGAGCGAATGTGTCATACCAGTAGATCATAATGTGAGAAGATCCTAAAAGATATAAACAAGAATAAGTCAAGTGCCGAAGAAGACAGTTTAGCCAGAATTACTATGGTGCAGCTGCCATGCCTGAGCTTTGTCTTAGAACACTCACCTCTCTGTGGTACCTAGTCCGTGGGGGATCTGAAGGCCAAAAGATGGAGCATAAGTACATTTTTAGCAAGGCGTTTTTGTTTAAGTGGTAAGTTGTAGGGGTATGGAGAGCAGGCAGCTAACTATCTCAGGTTTAGGTGTACAATCCCCACTGTGCCCCAGACTCCCAAGTTTGGACACTGGAGTTAGAGCAAAGGATGACTCAGGCGACTTCATGTAGGTGCATTGCAAACAGATTGCAAACTGGAAAAGCCACAGATGATTGTTTGTGGCAAGATGGATTTTACTTTGTCCTGTAAACAAAAATATTATTATAGTGTCCTAACAGAGAAAAAGAAAATTAAATTTAAAAATTTTAAGAACTTGATATTTCTGCTTGAACTTATAAATACGGTGGATCTTACGTTTGCCCATAAGATAAGTCGTATCTGTTCCATCCACATAACTACCTTTTATGAATGAAGACAGCACGACTTCCAGTGCGGGGAACAGTAACTGTCTATAAAGGCTTTGTCCAGTCAGGGATTACATCCGCTTCACAGCCAAGCCTGACAGGACGCTCCCTGCCGTTGCTGGGCTGCAGAAAGCCAGTGAGCTGCCGTGGCTTTCAGCACTCATTCTTATCAACGTGTATGAAAAGAGGAAAGCCCGATGTTTATTGTCTTACTTATGATATATAACACGTAGCATCGTTCTGTTTTGCATATTTTGAATTCTATTTTAAGAGGGTTTGTGTATTTTCTTTTTGTACAGTGTTAACTTGCATTATTATTATGTGACTTGGAAGAAGTGAAAAAAATTTTAAACTTTACTGGCCAGAAATGAAACTTTTATTCTCCCTGACTGTTCAGGAAGCTGTGACACCCACTTCCATTCTCCTGCCAAATGTGTCCCTTCTATGTCTTGAGTGCATAGACTTGAAGCATTGTTGACCATGTTGGCAATTTGCCCAGAACCCAAAAACCCTCTATAATTTGCATACTAATTATCATTGATTTGCATTCAGTATAGGCTGAACTGTCTTCCTGAATTTAAAGTAAAAAGATACACTAAAGATGAAAGTTATTTTATCCTCCCCTACTTGTCTTTTCTAGGTTGAAGAAGCTATGGTTTATAGGCCTGAGTCACTTCCCATGGTCTTCTGTAGATCTTATATTCGTCAGTTTCTCGGTGTTCCCTGCTCCCTCCTCTCGTGTGTGTGTGTGTGTGTGTGTGTGTGTGTGTGTGTGTGTGTGTGTGTGTGTGTTTGTGTGTGGAGTGGGGGGAGAGGGAGGAGAGGGAGGAGTGTTGAGATAGGGTCTCCATCTCCCTGGCTGTCCTAGAACTCTCAGTGTAGAGCCGGCTGGCCTTGGCCACACAGAGATCCACCTCCCTCTGCCTCTTGAGTGCTGGGTTAGCGTGCTACCATTCTCAGCTTACTTTCTATATGCTTTTCACCTCAAGTTGTTTTCCACTTCCTGGCTAGATGCCTCCAGATCTGATCCTGCTTTCTCTCTCCTTGGCTTCAAGTTCTTGCTGTGTAGCTCAGGCTGCCCTAGGACTCTCTATCCTCCTGCTCCAGACTCCTGATCTCTACTACACCTGACATCCTATTAGAGTTTTTTGTGCTTCTTCACATCAGATTATGTCATCTTCTTTTCTTTCCTTGGTAATGTTGGTGTGTCTGACAGGAGGTGGTAAATGCTGCATGCTGAGTAAGTTGTTGGTAAGTTAGAATTCATGAGGCTGAAGGTGAGCTTACACTGCTAATTGTCCAGACCTTACTCACAACATCCTTAATTACAAGACATTTGGGATAGAAGAGGTGGTTTCTTTTCTCCATCTTCCTTCCCCTTTCTTAACTTTATTTAACTGACAAATATTTTTAGGACATGTCTAGCAGTGATAGTTCTACAGTATCCTTATAGATCCTAGACTGAGACAAAAATCCAGATTCTGTGTGATTACTGGGAAACTTAATTTTATCTTTTTTAAAATATAAGAAAATAACAGTAAACTCTTATCTGACTAAAAAGAAATTTTCAGTCTGTAAAATATATGTACACCTTTTATTTCCTCATCCATCTCAGCCAAGGTATGAATCCTTTTGAAGTAGTTGTTAAACATATATAAATAAAAGTATATTTTTTCACAAAAGGATACTATATATCTAGATTGATAGACACTGTCTGTCTGTCTGCCTATCTATATCTATCTATCTATCTAGATATATAGTGACCGTTTATATTGAAAAATTATATACTGGTTTCTGAACTTTTTTGAGTTGAACACATGCTGATGGTTTTTTTCCATTTAAGTAGGTAGAATTTCTCAATTCATTTACAGTAACATAAAATTAAGTTAAATTGGTTTTCTGTGCTTCAGCTGTTCTCACTGATTGATTGATACCTCACTTTTCTCCCTGCATATATGAGAATGTGAAATTGAAACTGTGCTTACTCTAGCAACCCTTTATGGGAACACTCAGGAACTCTGGTAGCCATCAGCATTACAAGGGTGGTGGCAGAGTGCTTCCAAGGTTTTTACTACGGACTTTACCCAATCTAAGCCAAATTGTACTTTCCTACTTTAAAGGTACCACTGTCTTAATAGCCTTTTCCAGATTATTTCTGAAAAATTTTTTTACAACCTCTAGTGACCGTTGCTTATATTGTCCTTTTAAAATGTAGTATTTACCTTTTAAGAACTTTGTTTTTTGCCTTTTTTTTTTAAACTAGATCCTTACAATAAATGAGGATGGATCACTTGGTTTGAAAACCCCTAAATCTCATGTTTGTGAGCACTGCAATGCTGCCTTTAGAACGAACTATCACTTACAGAGACATGTCTTCATTCATACAGGTATTGAATTAAAATGGGCTTGTGGCCATTAAAATTATTATCATTATTATTTTCATCTTCGTATAAATGTCATCCAATCTGAAGACCATAGCTTACTTGTCATTGTCAATCAAAATCTGTAGCCGGACCATCAGGAAGAAACCAAGAAATACTTTAAATGGGAGGACAATTAATTAATGCAGATCTATATATTTAATTGTCTTAATTGGGTACTTGTTAGCCTTAAAACTCTCTTTTTCAACTAGAGAAGCTGCTTACAGATGTATTAAGAGCCTGTCACATTTGTCTTTCTGTGCTAGGTGTGTGACCAGCACAGGCAGTGTTTGGAAATCAGATATTAGAAATGATAGCCAACAGAAGTTGAAGTTAAAAATCATGAAATGGTTAAAAATAGAGCTAAAGACTGACCATATAACTTTAGAACAGCAAGCTAGAAATGTAATTGACTTGTTGGGTGAATTGACTAGATGTGTTGATGTAGAAACATGCAGTGATGGCCAGAAGCTGACAGAGAGAGAGGACTTAAGGAGGCCTCTGGGTAGAGAGAGGATGACTGCAATTTGTGGAACAGAGGGGATGACTTCTGTAAGGCTCAAGCCACAGCGGGGAAGCACTTGAGACTGCCCTTGTAAGGTGTGGTGGGAGGAAGGAGGAAGGTACCAAGGATCAGTGCAGCTTGGAGACAGGGCTTCCCACGGCAGAGCACAGCATGGGGAATGAAGGCGGGCTCCCGCAGAGACAGTGCTTCAGAGGACAGAGGAGGGGAGAGAGGGATGCTTAGCCAGAGAACAGGGTGCACATGCCTTCAGATAGGGAACACCAGGACATCTGGACAGTGCTTTCTTAGCTCCTATATCTTTTAAGCTTTGTTTTCTTTCTTATTAAAAGGATATAAATGGAATTTTATTTTTTGTGTGATTGTGAAAATGTGACGCTTTAAATCCTGGAGGACATTTTAAAGGGAAAGTATAACTGTTAATGAAAAATGTGTTTTAAAATCATATGGTGTTTTAGAATTTTCCAAAATTTGGGCTTCTAAGATTTATATATCGTCAGAAGTAATGACGTAAAGTGTTGTTTTATTCATTAACTAATGTATGGATGTCGAATTATTTTAAGGCGAAAAACCGTTTCAATGTAGTCAATGTGACATGCGTTTCATACAGAAGTACCTGCTTCAGAGACACGAGAAGATCCATACCGGTGAGTGCTGCGTCTTCTCTAAGCTCACTGTCATCACCCTCAGGTGGAGGGAGGGAGGAAGGGAGGAGTCTAATAATGCGCACTACTTAAGACCACCAGTCTCAGCTCGGCCCTTAATAAATTATTGTAGTTAAGCCCAGGTTTTAATCCAATCACAATAAATTATTTTGAAATAGTTCCATAATAATCTAAATTATATATTTTAAGTAACAAAGGAGGAAACTTTCCTAAAATAGCTGTTTCTTAAGCTAGGTAAAATTGTCATTCACATTAATTATCTTGTGGACTATTAAATGATTTGGAGTACTAGCACAATAGCGTTCTTCATGTCTCTTCTTTATACAGCACGCTGTATCAGAAAGATAACGGTCTGTGTCTCCATTTAGTGTTAATGATTTACAAGCAAGTATTTTCATAGATCACTAAAGTGATCATCAATATGTTAAATTTTTTAGTCTCATTTTTAAAGCGAGTATCTTAAATTTTCTAAGTGACTGATTTAATAGACTGTTAACTTCTTTTGATATTTCAAAGCATTGTAAAAAGATGTTTCTTTGAAATTAATTTATAGTATTTAGGAGGTGGAGTGTGTGTGTGTGTGTGTGTGTGTGTGTGTGTGTGTGTGTAGCCTGGGTTTTATATTTCGTTGGAATTGAGAATGATGATGAATGCTAACAGTGAAAATGCTAGCCCTGCTAGTTAGGGACTCGTTATGTTGCTATTCAAGACCATGCTGTTGTGGACATGGAGAGGGTGGATGAGCCAAGTTGTTTGTATTTCTCTGTGTTACTGCTTAGTTAAGTACCTGTCCCAGAGTTATTTAGATGTGGTCTCATACTATGTGCAGGATTTGTGGATTTCTTGGACAAACTAATAGATACAAGCAGCCTTTTTTAATCAAAAGCTTTCTTGCATCTTTGTTGCCATTAGAGAGAAGTGTGGAGGTGGCCATTCTGCTGCAATGCAGTACCAGATGTGTGGCAAGTCTGTCGACATGTTCGTTTTATTTTGAGACAGGGTCTTACTCTGTAGTAAGATGGCCTGGAACTCAAATCTGTCTTTATGCCTCAGTGTGCTGAATGCTAGTATCATCAGCATGAGCCACTGTGCCAGGCTGGATGGTCTGCTCTTTAACACACTGTTTTGTATATCATTAGGTAAACATTTATCACTTTAATATGTAGAAGAAAAAATTGTGTGGTTTCTATGTAACTCAATAGTTAAATTGAAATTTCTGTGCAATAATAAAATGTCAGACATAAGGTGAAAGTAGCCAACTCTTTTCATGTGTTTATTAGATTTTGATGATTTATTCATTTAACAAAAACTTAGTGTTGGTCTTCCAATGTTTTTCAGGTACTAGGAGTACACAGAGACTGTATGGAAGGGTCTTCTGTTTTAAGTGTTGTAGGTTTCTTGAGAATTACCCAAGGAAAGCCTCAGCAAAGCAGCATGAGGCAAAGTTGCAAGTCTGTGTGTGATTGGATGGGTGAGTGTGATCTGAGTAAATGAGACATAATGCTTGTCCTTTTGTCACTCTCATTGCACTGTGGTGAACTCTGCACGCCCTGGCCACAGTCTTGTAATAGCTCTGACCTGGTTTCATTCCTGACGAAACAACGCAGGGAAAAGCATGTATTCTAGCTCCCACTTCCAGGCTGCAGTCTGTCACAGGCAAGTCAAGGCTAACGCATGCATGCTGCTTCAGTGCACTCTCCTCCAGGCTCAAACCAGGTGCTTCTCACTTCTAGGCTGTCTTATCACAGCTATGAATGTAACTGAGAAAATCCCCATAGACTTGCTTACAGACCAACTCGATATAGACAGTGCCTCATTGAGACTCCCAGTTATTCTAAAGTGTGTTTTGTTGACTATTAAAACGAAGTCACACTTATGAATTGGATTTAAGTGGAGTATGATGAGTTGTTTATTGAGAATTTACTAAATACCAGGTACTGTCATATAGTCCTCACATTAGTTTTGAAAGGCAGGAGTTATTACTGTCCCCGTTTTATTGTTCAGTTCATATTAGGCAGCAGAGACACTGAGAACTTCTTTAACATTCTACAATGTAGTAAATGAAGTTGCCCAGGCTCCAGTTCAAGGCTCTGTCACTCTAGCGACCAAGATACCTTCACTGAGCAAAATGAGACAGGAAATAGATATATAACTTTTGGCTCTTTGAATTCTTCTTCCTGTCAGTAAGCCAGTCAGTTATGGCTTAGCTTCTCTCTGTGTTAATAACATCCTCAATGAGTGGAAAGCAAAGGCTGAGTTCTCATGTTACAAAACACAGCCTAGAAGACATACCAACTCCAGAGGAGTCATAGCAAGGCGAAGTCTGTCTGTCTGCCTGCCTGCCTGCCTGCCTGTCCGTCTTTCTGTCTGTCTCTTCCTCTCTCTCTCATTCACACACACACACACACACACACACACACACACACAGCGCGCTGGCGCGGTGTGTGTGTGTACATGTATGTGCACGTCTGCCACAGTGCGTACATACCTAGAGGTTACAAACAGTTGCTTCTTGCCTTCCACCTTGTTTTAAGACAGGCTTCTCGCGTTCATCCCAGTATGCTTTGTACTCCAGGTGATTGCTCCCACCGTCCATCTCGACACAGGAGGACAGGGTTACAGGTGTGCGCTGCTGCATCTGACTTTTATGTAGGTTTGGGTAATCTGTTTACCTGGGAGGCATTGCTCCAGCTTCAGAAGCTTCTTTTGAAGAAATAGTCCTCTTTATTCCATTGCTTCCCCTTTGCCATCCCCCCCTCCCCCAGCACATTTCCTATCAGGAGCTAAAAAAGGGGGATTAATTTTGTTACTAGTATTAGATTCCTTTCTTAGATTGATTTTAAAGACAGGAAAATATTTTTTTTTTTTTTTTTGTTTTTTTCGAGACAGGGTTTCTCTGTATAGCCCTGGCTGTCCTGGAACTCGCTCGGTAGACCAGGCTGGCAGGAAAATATTTTTTGTCTTGAAATCAAATTGCCTGTTTTGGAATACATGTCAAAAATATTTTCTGCACTGATTGTTCTACTTTGCTTTCTGTTGGCTGTATTAAACACCACTATGAAAAGCAACTTGGGGAGGAAGAAGTTTGTTTAACTTTCTGAGTTATAGGTCATCATTGAGGAAAGTCAAGGCAGTAACTCAAGACAGGAACCTGGAATCAGGAACGGATGCAGAGACCACCAGGGAGTGATACTTACTGGCTTGCTTCCTCTGGCTTGTGTAGCTGCCTTTCTTATATAGTGCACACCTGCCTGTCCAAGGATGGCACTGCCTACAATGGACCAGACTCTCCAGTATTGCTTAGCAAACAAGAAAATTCCAAAAGACTGATCCAGTGGAAGCAGATCCTCAGTGAGATTCTTTCTTACCAAATTATGTTTGGGTGTATGTCAAGTTGACAGAAACTGTGACATACACTTACCTGCTTTTCAGTTGGACAAGAAATGAGTTCCCCGTGGTCAGCTGCTGAGACTGTGTAGTCAGATGACCCATCCGTTTTTAAAGGCTCCATCTTCTTTACAACCTTTTACATCCTGGTAGAGCTCATTACAGTGTCTACTCCTATTCTCTCACTGCCCAGCCCATTCTCTGCTCCATTTTTAACATGAATAAAACTCATTACTGGCTTGGTTGATGTGACAAACAATACAGTGTTTTCTGGGACTCTTAAGACCTAAGAATATAACTAGATTGAGTCTTTGAATTTCAGACATTTTAACCTGCCTTGGTCATCACTAAGCATATTCCTGATGTTGGGCTTGTGTATTCAGTACTATTTTAGGGTAAAATACTTGGTCATCTAGAAGCTAACCCAGGAACTCTAGTCCTTTTAGACCAATGCCCTGAAAACTGTCATGAGGTGAGTATCTTTGGAACTGCTGGTTTAGGCAGTCTGAGAGATGTACATCTTTTTGGGAAAATCATAGGCCCCTTACTTTGCATATATTTTGGGTGCAGTGGTGAGCAGTGTGAGCTCCGAGACTGAGGCTGAAGACCGTAATCTAGAAGTGCTTGCTTGGGTATATTCTCCCGTGAAACCATCCTTGTTATGTGCAGGGTTACTTGAGCAGGGCTTTATGTAAGGTCCCTTGTCCTTTGCATTTCTAAAGGAATGGGTAGGTAAGATGGAAAGTGTGTGAGCGGTCACGGGCTTCTCTAAGACAGCGGTTGTCTTCCACCATGGTGACGGAGCCGCTGAGGAGTGAGACTCTTAAGTAACAGTTTAAATTTTTCTAAATTTCTTTACTAAGTACACAATACCTCTTCTGATACTTCTGATACACAGTTTTAGCAAACTGTGGCTGCTTTTTATAGTGGTAGCAGTTTGTTTATTTCTGTAAAAATTGCATGAAGCCATTTCTATTTAAAGAGAGTTGATATAAACACCCCCATCCATATTTACAAAAATTTAAACATGTAAGCCACATTATTGGGACTTACCTATACTGAATAGGTTTCTTATCCCCTGAAATTTTCTTTGAGGGACTTGTGGGTTGGGGTACTTCCTGCATCGTCACAACTTGAGCTCCGTCTCTGGAACCTACATGGTGAGAGGAAACCAGTTCCCACAGTTTCCCACTGTGGTAGATAGGATCTGCTCTCCAGTTAACAAACACATAAATATATGAAGAAAGGGATGAATGAATGAAACAAACTACAAAATGAGGTTCTTGTACATACAATTTCTTTATGAACATAGTAAATAGATATGATACCATACCCTAATCCTAATCCCAACACTTGGGAGTCGGAGTCAGAATCAGGAGTCAAGGCAACCCTTAACTACACAGTGAGTTCAAGGCCATTCTGCAAATATCCTGTTTCACAAACAAAATGAAACAAACAGAAATATTAAGAAACATTGGAAAACATGTTCTTCATCTTCTCTTGACTGTGACACATTAACAACCATGTTAAGTAGCTGGGGTATGTAGTACCCTGTAACAAAACAAACACAACAACAACAAAACAGCAAATCCACCAGTGCTTGGGAGAATTCGGTGAGGCAGGCAAGCAAAAGGAGTACCTTAGGAACCTGGGCCATCACTTAGCTTGGGCCACTCACATCTTCCTCCAGGCTAAACCCCTCACCTACCTGCACTGTCCATGTCTTCTAGCAGTACCTGGCAACCTGCCCCCCACATGAACCTACACTAAACTGCACCCTACTCCAAACAAGGCTCTCATGTAGACCAGGCTGGTGAGTACTGGTCTTGGAAATGTGTTAGCATACCTGGTTCTATGAGGTATAGGAAATTGAACTCAATCGCCCCTAACTACTGTGTTGGTGACAGATCTCATTTTATCATTACAAGGAAACAAGTTTTAAAACAATGTTAATAATTTGCTCTAATATATGCAGTTGGTTAATGACATCGACTAGTTCTTCTGAGTTCATGCTGTTAACCAGTTGCTATTGAAAGGGTACATCAAGCTCAAAGGAAAATTTGAACTGGCAACTTTTGCTTCTAACAATATAGAGGCTTTTATTTTGTTCATTCAAGAACACTGGCAGTCCTGCATCTGGCCTATAGCCTGTGGGTGATTGGGTGTGTTTACCTAAAATGAAGTCAGTGAGCAGATTGTATCCATTTATAGATGGAATGGACAGAGGCAGGCAGAATGGAGATGGTGTAAAGGATCATTCCGACTTAGCAGGATGGGTGGATAGAGGGGTAGTTTAGAATTATGTTGGCTAATCTTGATGTCAAGTTAACAAGTGTCAGTTTTCTCCTGTGAGTGATATAAAGCATCGAGCTGACGTGTTTAAAAGAACAATGGAAAATTTGGAGCTATTGGGGGTATTTTGTTATTTGTAACTAATATGAGACTTTAGTATTCAACATTTTTTCTTACAGTTTATTCAGATAATTGCCAATATATTAACCATATTTATCTTTAGACATGGAGAAATATTTCTTTCAAAACAATAAGACAGCATTGCCTTTAGTACTACTTCAGTTTGAAAATGAGACTGAGCTTAGAAACCATAGGTTAGTACAGGAAAACAGGGAAGCAAGTAATTTTCAGAAAGAGCGTCTTAAATTTAACACATGGTACTTGTTTTATAGTTACTTAGTTACTTCTTCTTCTTCTTCTTTTTTTTTTTTTTTGGTTTTTCAAGACAGGGTTTTCTCTGTATAGCTCTGGTTGTCCTGGAACTCACTCTGTAGACCAGGCTGGCCTCGAACTCAGAAATCTGCCTGCCTCTGCCTCCCAAGTGCGGGGATTAAAGGCATGCGCCACCACTGCCCAGCTATAGTTACTTCTGATAACAGTTTAAAAACATTTTTTTTTTTCCAAGTTTGAGCAACTTGAGAAACTTCATTGTCAGACAGTATGAACCCTTCTCCTTCTCAGAGCTCAAACACTTGATTTCTCAGACTCCATACTGAAGTTGCTTTTCTGGTAGCTGCTAGATTACTGTATCAGAGCCTGTGTTTAATGGGCCATTGGTACCCATATCTTAGCATGGGTTTGCAGACAAATGTTTAGATCATCTGACAAAGACTTCCTGTTGTCAATGAAGTTTTTCATTTGGCTTTTTAATAACATCCAGTATTAAAATTTTACTAAGAAAAACTCACATTGTCTGATTTGGGCATAATCATAGTGAAGAAAGAGAACTTAGAATCATGAGTAATAGTTCCTGTGAGGTTATTCTCACAGTTCTGGAGTCTTTGATCTTTATATATATAATCTCTGCCAAGTTTCTCTTCTTTTCTAAATGTCATCTTTTCAACCCATGTTTGAGTTTTTGAAAATGTCTTATAATTTATTTTGCCCTTGTATAGAAAGTTTAAGTTTCATTCCCCTTTGACTTAGTCTTTTTGTCCATAGGTGAATGAAATGGATATGAAAGGCATTTCAAAGGAAGAACATATATAGGTGAATTTTAATCACAGTTTAATCCAAGGGAATTGAAATTTAAATATTAAAAGGGCAGTGATTTTCAAACTCCCACCCATCTTGTGACAGCAAGCTTACTCTTTTGAAACTGATTTTTAAATAAAATCCAGCGTTGTGGGTTAACAGAAATCAAGGCCTGACCTTGGTCCCCAGCACTAACAATGAAAAAAGCAAAAGATGCAAGGCTGTGATGGTGCACACCTTTAATCCAGCACTCAGGAGGCAGAGGCAGGCAGATCCTTGAGTTTCAGGACAGCCAAGGCTACATAGAGAAACATTGTCTCAAACAAACAAACCTAAAAAAAAGAAAAGAAAACTACAGAGAGAAAATCCTAGGATCAATACTCAGCACTACAGAACAACCAGTTCTCTATCTCCCAGAACACATTTGTGCCCTACAATTGGATACAAGTACTCTGACAATACTTGAGCTGGAATCCAGTCCCACGAGGGCCTGAACAAGACCACCCTCTCTTCAGATGCTGTTTTAAGTCCTCTCATCTGTACTTCTGTCCAGTTGTAAGCTGAGGGTTCCCATCACCTCCTGTTCCAGTGTTATATATAATTCACAGAACTGGGAAAAGCCTTGATTTGTATTTACCACTTTGCTGTAAAGGATGTGGACGAACAGCCAGATGCAAGGTGAGTCTGGAAGGTCCCCTACCTCCTCGAACATGGATGTATTGACCACCAGAGGTCTTTGAGTGTTAGCATGCAGGGGCTTTAAAGGAGGTTTCAGAACCCTTGAGGTTGGGGAGAGTGTGGTGAGAACTGAAGGCTAATCAAGGCCTGATGTTCTTATGAATAGCCTCACCTTGAGCCTGTTTAGGGTCCCACCAAGAGTCAACTCAGTAAAACAAAAGAGGATTCTGGGTTGGGAAATGCCCAGGAATTGAAGAGCTCTGCTGCAGGGACAGAAAACACTTAGCACTACCATCACTGAGGAAGGAGCATGAATTTTAGGCACTGTCAGGAATCAGGGTCAAAAACCCAGTATTGGCACAAAAGACACTGCGTAATTCCAGTCCCTCAGGAAAATACAAGGATTTTAGGAACTGTTTATCAGAACCTAGAGGCAGAGACCAACTCTTACACTACATCAGTATTGCTGGTGCTGTTTTAAGGAGTCAGTGGCAAGTTTATGGTGACTGAAAAATGATCTGACTGGAACATAGGGAAGAATATTTTTAAAACTAGTCACATAGTCTAAATGAATGCCATATTGACCTAAATCTCATTGAGACTTTTTTTTTTCTTTTAAGACTATTTTTTAAAAATGGAGGAAATATTTTGGTCTAACCTGAATTGAGTCTGTCACGTTTTGTTGTAACTAATGGTGGAGAAAATGTCTACATTGAACAGAAAAAAGTGTTTGGGCAGTAGAAGCCGTTTAAAGTCAGGCTTTTCACTGTTCTCTGTGAATACTGCTATGTGAAGTACTTGGAAATGCTGTGCATCACTGCCTGAGTCGGACTTTTCCTGCTATATAGTACGTTGGTGTTTTAGAAGTGAAAAAGTTTTAGTGGGAGGTGTGCGAACATGTCTGAATACCATGGTGGTTTAGTGGGAAGCCCTCAGGAGTGGGCTTTTTTCTTCTACCATGTAGATTCTAGGAATTGAACTCAGGACTTCAGCCTTGACAGCAAGCACCTTTACAACAAGCTAAATCTCTGGCCCTTATTGGGAGTTTCTGAGCGTGGAGTCAAGGGGAAATGTATTTCTTTCTTTGTTTTTAAAGACTTATTTATTTTATGTATTTATCATTGCTCTCTTCAGACACACCAGAAGAGGGCATTAGATCCCATTGCAGATGGTTGTAAGTCACCAGGTGGTTACTAGGAATTGAACTCAGAACCTCTAGAAGAGCAGTCAGTGCTTTTAACCACTGAGCTGTCTCTTCAGCCTGGGAAATGTATTTCTAAATAAACTAAACCACACTCAGTTGTTATTAATGAACATTGCAGGACGGTTTTGGAAATTAGCTTTTGCTTAAGATTGAAAATGTTTCTTAATATATTCAACTTAGCGTTACAGGGAAAACTACTTTTGTTGCAAAATTACTTCAGTGGCAGCTATTGAGCCTCAAAGTACAGCTTTAACTACTGCCACACTGTTCTGTGTGTGACATATAACATCTGGCTGTTCGTCCACATCCTTTACAGCAAAGTGGTAAATACAAATCAAGGGCTTTTCCCAGTTCTGTGAATTATATATAACACTGGAACAGGAGGTGATGGGAACCCTCAGCTTACAACTGGACAGAAGTACAGATGAGAGGACTTAAAACAGCATCTGAAGAGAGGGTGGTCTTGTTCAGGCCCTCGTGGGACTGGATTCCAGCTCTAGTTCCATTAGCTTCTGGACAGTAAACCAAAGGAAGTGTCTGTGTTTCTGAATCCATTTAAACGGACAACTTCACCCAATCTTTTATTGGCAATTGGTAGTATATAATGTAATAAGTATTAAAAGTCTAGATAGCAGGAATTCACTATAATTTTATAAATTCCTTTCAGTTTACAAATCATGTTTTCATGGGTTGATACCAATACTTGGGATAAATTTGCATAAAGATGGAAAACATAAAAATCACATTGTTTTGTTGTTGTTTGTTTGTTTTTACTTTTTCAGATAGGGTTTCTCTGTGTAGACAAGGGTATCCTCAAACTCAGAGATCGGCCTGCTTCTGGCTCCCAAGTGCTGGGATTGAAATCATATGTTACTGCTACCAATGCCCAGCTAAAAGTTGCACCCATTTTCGGCATTGCCATTTAAAATAGCCTTTAAGCATGCACTCTTCAGCACCAACATTTCATTGAGCCTTTTATTACTTTCCACCATAAAATAGGATTCCAGTCTTTTCATGTTACGGTTTGAACTTTATTAATAAAAACTTTGCTGAAGTTCATCTTTTTATATTTCTATCATACAACATCTATGATTTAGTTATTGGAACACCAAATCTAATATATTTACTGTCTAGTTTTTATAGGAAAGATATGCTATCTTAGTTCTCCCCTTACTCTGTCAGTTCTTAGGCCTCTGTTTTGTTGACGTCCCTGTCATTCATTCATTTGTTCATTCATTTATATATATTTTATTGAGACAGTGTCTCACTGTGTACCTCCAGCTGACCTGAATCTGTAGACTGGGCTGGCTTTGAACTCAAAATGATCCATCTGCTTCTACCTTACAATGTTGGGGCATTAAAGGTAGGCACCTTTACACCTGGCTCCTGTCATTTATTCGATTGCAGTCATGATCTCTCCTTACAGTGATGGTTAGTAAACGCAAGTGTCTGTGGCTTTAAGACCTGCCATGTTTGCTCGTACTGTTAGTACCTGGGTTTTAAGATTACCTCTTCTCTAAATTACTTTTTGTCACTATGATGAAACACTGAAAAGCAACTTGAGTGAGGAAAGGGACTTATTTCAGTATATGGATTATAGTCCACCATCAAGGGAAGCCAAGGCAAGAACTCAAGGCAGGAACTGAAGCAGAGCCCATGGAGGAAGAACATGCTTACTGGCTTGCTCCCTTTGTCTTTCTCATTTATCTCTCTTATACAGCTTGTACCTACCTGTCCAGGTGTGACACCACCCACAGTGGGCTGAGCTTTCTGCATAAATTAGCAATTAATAAGATGCCCCACAGACATGACCACAAGCCCATCTGATAGAAACAATTCCTCAGTGGATGTGCTCTTGTCTCATATTGAGACATGTTCTCTTGTCAGATTGAGAAATTGAGCTAACTGTGACATTCCACTTTGTCAATTTTGACACACAAACCTCTTTTAAAAACTATAACCTTTCCTATCCTATTCTCAAAATCTCATATTAATGGCATAATATACTTTCTAAAAGTCCCAGTCTTTAAAGAATTCCAGTGATTTAAAAGTCAGTCTCTTTTAAAATTAAAAAATCCAAAATAAGCGATATATTTTCTTATTCCAGGAGAGAAGAACTGGGACACAGTTAAATTCAGATGAAAACAAAACTAAAACTGAACTGTATAAATAGTTAATGTTTGACATCTGGGACGTGCTCATGATCTGGACCCCAGAGGGCTCGAGTTGCTCACTTCTCTGTGGCACGATCAGCTTCATATAGGCTCAGGCCAGCCCACTCCATACCTGCTGCTCTTGCCGTTAGTTATGCCATGGCTCCATCTTGAGAGCAAGTCATGCTACTCTCTCACTAGTGACCTCTTGGCTCTTCTTCTGACCATGCCACATGGTCCAGCTTCTCCGTGATCACTTCAGTACTGTAGCTTTCATGCTGCCGGAGCCATCTGTATGTGATGCTCTGCTGTAGTCCCAGATGGTCTCCAGCTAACCAGCATCCATTGTCCTAGGGAAGCACAGGTTTCACACTGTGATGATGCTGGATGCGGTCTCTTCTGATTTGTCAGCCCTATTAACCAAAAAACAGATTTTTTTTATTTATTTTTTCTTCCTTTATGGTTTTTTGAAGCAGGGTTTTTCTGTGTATCCTTGGCTATCCTGGAGCTCCCTCTGTAGACCAGGGTGGCCTTGAACTCAACAGAGATGTGCCTGCCTCTGCCTTCCAAATGCTGGGATTAAAGGTGTGTTCTTACCACTGCCCAGCAGAAACCAGGTTTTTATTCAAGACCTGACACAAATGGCCTGACAGCCTTTGCCCCTTCTAAAAGTTTAAAAGCTAAGCCTCCTTTGTCTGCCTCCCTCTCAGGCATTCTTGCAAACTCACACAGAACAGCACGTAGAGTTCTGAGCTCGCATTGCCTTTTCCGTAGCAGAGCTCCCAGAGCTTCCGCAAGCATCTTGCACGCAAGCAACTTGAGGAAAAAAGGGATTATTCATCTTAGAGGTCACAGTGCTCTGACTGAGGGGAAGGAACTGAAGCAGAGACGGGGGAAGAAAGCTGCTTTCTGCTCTGCTTTCCCTGACTATGCAACTGCCTTTCTTAAAGAGCCCACCTACCTAGGTGTAGCCCCATCCACAGTGGACTAGGTTCTTCTATAATAGCAGGCCAATCTGACCGAGGCAGTTACCTTTCCAAGTGTGTCAAGGTCACAGCTGAAGCTAACTGTGACAGCCCCCTTTCATCATTTTCTACAAATCTTCAGTCTACTTATCTAAATTCTGTCAGTTACAGCTACTCCCTTGCCTTTTATATTTTAAAATTATTTTTGCATATACATTAGTGTTTTACCTATATATGTCTTTTTACCACTGGAGGAGGCCAGAAGAGAGCATTGGGTTCCTTGGAACTGGAGTTACAGATGGTTGTGAGCCTACGTGTAGATGCTGTGGATTGAACCCAGGTCTTCTGGAAGAACAGCCAGTGCTCTTAACCACTGAGCCCTTTTTCCAGCCCCAACCATTGTCCTGTCTTTTTTTTTTTTTAAACATATTTATTTATTTGTTTATTTATGTACTTAATATATATGGGTATGCTGTTGCTGACACACCAGAAGAGTGCATCAGATCCCATTACAGATGGCTGTGAGCCACCATGTTGTTGCTGGGACTTGAACTCAGGACCTCTGGAAGAGCAGTTAGTGCTCTTAACTGCTGAGGCATCTCACCAGCCCCCATTGTCCTATCTTTATCAGACTTTGTTTTGTGTGGCTAAGGTCCCAGGGATTGAACTGAATGCCCTGTGTCCTAAGCAAGCCCTACTGTGGGCTACATTCTTAGTTTTTCCCCTGCCACCCTCACCTCATAGTACTTACCTGACTAAACTTTATTTTAGTTAAACATAAGTGTATATTTCCACTCATTTGGCTATTGGAATAAAAAAGCTATGCCAAATTAGAGTCAACTTATTGGTATTTTGTTTGTATATTTTTATTTCTTTTGTAAGAGGCCAAGAGTAGTATGTGCATGCTATAGCTTGTGTGGAAGTCAGAAGATTGCTTATATGAGTTTTTCTCAATCACCAGTGTGAAATTCAGGTTGTCAGACTTGGTAACACCTTTGCCCACTAAGCCATCTTTCTGGCCTCAAGAATTAGGATGATTTAACGATGGGTTCTGAATATCTATTGTGAATGGTTTCTTTAGTTCACTCATCTGGAATGGTTATGTAGTTTTATAACACATTGAAACTTTTATGTATGTATGTAATGAATGAATGTATGTATTTGAGACTAGGTCTTACTATCTAGTTCTGGCTGTCATTGGAATTCACTATGTTATCAGGCTGGCCTCAGACTCAGCAGAGAGATTTGCCTGCCTCTGCCTTCCAGGTGCTGAGATCAATTTGTGGACCACCAGACCTGGCTATATGTGGTGCTTTTAAAGGAAAGGCTTAGCCGCCTTTTTTACCCAAACAGGTTTTCAGACTTTCTCCTTTCTATAAAACACCAGTAATTCTGCTTCCTTTCTCTCTTGTGGTTGATTGCCTACTCACTGTATGATGGAGAAGATTGGGTTACTCAGACATTGAGATTTTAAATTCTTAGCACTGTGTGTGTATTCATCCATGTGTTGGAAAGTCTTTTGGTGAAATATAAGCTAATCACTTTCCTTTGAATGGCAGTTGAGAGTAAGTAAATGTAGCAAAGGTTTGCACAAATAAGGGTTGTTAACATAGCTAGAGTCCCTGGGTCACAGGTTGACCTCTCATAAGTATTACGTTTAATAAACAGGAACCATTAGGAAGTAAGTAGTACTTGGGAAGATTTATGGTACTTTACAAAACCTCTAAGGATTGTCAGTGATTTGTACAGCTGTGAAGAGAAGAAGCTTTTTTATTATTCATTCATTTATTTGTGGTTTTCTGAGACACAGTTTCTCAGAGTAGCCCTGACTGTCCTGGAACAACCTCATAGACCCTCGTAGCCTTGAATTCAGAGATACCCACCCCCTGCCTCTGCCTCCTGAGCACTGGGATTAAAAGTGTGCACCATGGTGCCCAGCTAGCAGAGAGCTCTTTTTTTTTTTTTTTTTAAACTTTTAGGGGGAGAATATGTTTTGAGCTCATACTTAACAATATTTACAGAGCAAACAGTGTTGCCACTTTTAGTGTTAGGTGTCCCTTTTTGAAAAACACATACATCTTTGTAATCACACTCTCTGTTTGTTGATGGAGAAGTTCTGTTCAAAATTTTTCTGTCCCATTTTATAGGCAAAGCTATATTTTCTGTCTATTGTTTTGATTCTTCCAGAATATTATTTAAATGAAAATATATGATGTGTAGTCCTAAATCTGAATTCTCTCATAAGTAAATTTGAGTCTTTTATGGTTTTGATGAATCAGTAATTTGTTCCTTTTTGTTGCTTTCCGTTTTATGGATATAAGCACTTGTGGAAGCATATTTAGAGTTGTTTCCAATGGTAAAAATTACTTACAGGGACTAGGGAGAGATAGCTCAGTGGTTAGGAGCACTTGTTGGAAGACCGAGGTTCAATTCCCAGCACCCACATTGCCATTCACAACCATCCTTAACTCCAGTTTCAGGAAATCTGACACTTCTGACTTTCACAGGCACCAGACAGGCACATGGTACATAGATAACATGTAGATACCATTCATGCATATAAAATAAAATTAGTACTTTTTAAAGTTTCATACAGCTTTTTGGTCAACATGTGTTTCATTTTTGAAAAATATCTTAGAGTAGAATAACTAGTCCATACTGCAAATGGATATTTGGTTTTGTAGGAAACCAGAAAATTACTCTGAATTGATTGTGCTATTTTACATTTTTATAGTAACTGATGAACTTTCAATTTGTTCTGTAGCATGTAGCTTTTGCTATCCCGATTTAAGGTCTGGGAATGGGCCATGCTACTGTACTCTTCCCCCACCCATATTGGATCCTTGGGTAAAAAACACAGACACTTACACATTGTTCAATTTCAACCTGCCATATTGGCTCAATTACTGGCATACTAATCTCCTGCAGCCAGCGTGCCCTTCCAGTACTCTTAGCTCAGCACCTCTCAACCTGCCCTCAACTTCAGTTGCTCAGTTACCTTCAGTCCCAGCTCAACTCCCTAACCTCCTGCCTGGAGAATTGGCCTATGACTGTTCCACCCGTGTCTCACATGGTTGGTTGGCTTTCCTCCCTCTGAAGCATGGCCAAATCCTTTCCTTTCTCTCCTGCGTCTGTTACCTTGCCTGTGGGGACCAAGAAATCCACCTATTCTGCTCAGCTCATTGACTGCTAGTGTCTTTATCGATGGATCAAGAACCAATTGGGGAACAGGACCTTAGCATCAGAACCACCCGTATGTTGATGGTAATATTTATAACAGCTGCACCCAATCTGACTTGTAGTTATGGGGCACCATCTTCCCGACTAAGCAAGGCCTGAGGCCACTCATGACCGCGTGTTCTCAGTCCTGGTACCCAAGAAACACCAGCATGGCCGGGCGGTAGTGGCGCACGCCTTTAATCCCAGCACTTGGGACGCAGAGGCAGGCAGATTCCTGAGTTCGAGGCCAGCCTGGTCTACAGAGTGAGTTCTAGGACAGCCAGGGCTATACAGAGAAACCCTGTCTCGAAAAAACCAAAAAAAAGAGAAAAAAAAAAAAGAAACACCAGCATGGGCCGCTGTTTCCACAAGCCTGGGCTGAGCCCAGACCATCCTGCCATCCATGCGGTACCCGGTAGAAATGAGACTCTAATGTTTAAAGATTATCCAAAGGCTTTATATGTTTGATAATGCTCAAATTAACAAGATGCCCACACAATTGGAAGTGTTAGCCAATTAACTAACCTAGATATAAGTTGTTACCCAGGACTGCTCATGCGTGGTCCTCCATGGCTCCTACATCTCTTCTTATCTCCTCCCCTTCCTCCTCTTCCTCTCCTCACTCCACCCACTTCTCATACAGCCCAGCCACTGAGCTTTATACACATGCAGTGGGATGGTATCCCGAAACATATCACCCTTCTTGATAAAATAAAAAAAAAAAACCTTTCTCTCAAAATATAATTAGAGCTCAACTATATCAAATTGTAATTGTTAAAGTACAAGATAGACCTAACACCCAGTCCATCATTTTTATTAACTAAATAGAACCTCTGTCATCTCTCCTAACTAAAAAACTTAGTTCTGAACCTGGCTTATGTCCTGGCTTTAGAATGAATGTCATCTGAAAACCATCCTCTCAAATCTATCCTCTCAAAGTAAATAGCCTGCGTTGGCTGTGAGACTGTAAATCTTCAACCCCATCAGAAATCTAGAATGACTGAATTAACTGAAGATATAGGAAGCACAAAGTGTGGCTTCTAAAACTTACCCAGTTTATAGAGACCGCTGATTACCTGGACAGTCCCTTACTTCATAATGTTGGAGCATCTGGACTTCAGCCTTCTGGCCCAGGATCATCTGACAGACCTAGTGATGTAGAATATTGAAGGTCTGATCACTCTGTCTTGGCAGATATAATCAGTCAACTATTCTGAAAGCGTGTCCTTTTTCTGGACAGTATTTGTCTGTAGATGAAAAGAGGCAGTTCTTGCCTAGTGGCTGTCGCACCACAACTGGAGTAACTCCAAAGATGCTCAATTTCTTCTTAGAATCCAAGACAGGGAAGCTGTCAGGAACAGACAGGTCTCTAATCAAATGAACATTAATACAGAAATGTTTGTAACGTCAATTCTGTGGACTTTTTGAAAACCAACTATCTATGTAAAGCAGTCTGGACTGATGTCCATTAAATCCTCTCAGCTATTTCTAATTAAAATCTAGAAAACACCCTAACAATAAACTCAGAGCCATAAATTTGTTATTAGGCCCTTAACTCACAGGCTGACCATCTCAGATCAGTTAAAAAAAAAAAAATGTTAAAGAAGGACTAAGTCTAAGCCCTATACCTACCAATTTTGAATTAATAGAAGAAATTATACCAATGAGACCTTTGAATTTGCAATCAAAATAAATTTTATACCATCTAAGAATTATAACTTCAGCTTAATAACAGTTATACAGATTTCTACCAATAGGTTATGGCTGTGTAATCAATTCTAGCTATTCCTCCCTGTTCCAATAAAACCATTACTTTTCCCTAGAAAGACAGCCTAATATTAATGACCACAGTCCCCAAGCCTAGGGAATTGGGGCACCGACTCTTCATTAACTTCTTCAAGCTGAATATGGGCATTGAAATATTAGAAGAGGGGACAGGGGAAGGGTAAATTGATAAGCCTCTGACATCTGTGTCTTCACTGCATCCAGCTGAAATTCCAGGACACCAGAGGTTCAAGCAGGTCTGCTCAGCTTGCTTGATGAGTAGATACACCAAGGCTGCAATATACAACTCTCAAAACAAATTTTAGTATCAAGGTAATTTTTTGTTTGAATTTTGGAACCTAGTCTTCTGGCAGCCTGCCTCTGTCATGTCTAATCCATATAATTCTGGGAGGTAGAAATACCTTAATCATCTCTTCTAAAAACACACAGACAGAACAGCTTATCCTTCAGCCAGTAACCAGAAAAATCTTTATCTTGACCTCTTTCCCAGAGGAAAAATATAACAACAAGACTGAAAATCACACCTATCTTGAAAATAAAATCAATTTAGTAACTAAAGTACTTTATGTGCCTATTCTTAGGCCTTTCCTATTTTGTCAAGGAAATGAACCCAGAATTCCCGTGGGGCCCATGTTAGACAGAACCCAGCTTTGTTTGTTTTTGAGACAGGCTCTTACTGTGTAGCTCAGGCTAGTTCAGGCTCATAAGTCTTGCTGAGTGCTTGGATTGCAGGTGTGTACCACCATGTTCTACTTGATCTGAGTTCTTGACATTGTCATATTTACTTTGACCATTCTAATGAGCTTGTACTTTGCTTTTATTACTGTATTTTAACTTTACATGTATAGGTATTTTGTTTACAAGCATGTCCTTTTGTGTTCTTACCCAAATTGATAGAGTGATTGATTCCCTCACTCATTAAAGAACATTGGATTATTTTCTTACTGTTAAGTTTTGAGATTATCAGATACATAATTAGTGCCTTTTCTGCTGTAAATTGATGGAAAAGATGTCAATCTTTTCCTGGATCGTGTAACAATTAACATTATTTACCATATAAACTTTGTATTTCTTGCTGTCATATAAAAAATAGAGAAGGGTAATGAATTTACATTAATATATTTTCTGAAATATATAGATATGTAAGTCTAAAACTTTGGTAGATATTAGGTTTAGGTTTTTTTTCCCTATTATTGTTGGAGTATGTAAGAAAAGCCCTGGAGTCCAAGTTTTATTATTTACTTAAAAAACCCAGTAATTTAGGTAAATGGGCTTTGGATGCTTCTATCCCCACCACCGATGACTGTCCTCAGGCCTTTGAAGGGTCACCAGCTAGTGTGTGAGCCCCAAAGTATGGCCGCTAACTCATCCACTGGCTCACTTGTGGCCACTAATGGCGAGTACCAGTACTGCCTCTGCTCTTTGGCCAACAGCAGTGTCTGTAAAGTGCTCGGTCTCACTATCTAGTCTCTGCAGATGCTGCCCTGGTTGATGATAGAGTCTCCTGCTTCTTCTTTGGGAAGTTCATGTCACTATATATGCACTTAGCATAATATTCCAAGACATCTAGCAGGCAGGCAGCCCAAAGCCATGCAGGGCCAGACTTTGTCTTGACATGGCAAAACTTCCAGCCTGGGCTTTCATGTTAATAGGCCAGAGATATGCTGGACCCATAACCCTGTAAACCAGACAGGATACAATATGCAGTGGAGGCCAACAGGAGCAGTGGGGTGCCTTCCTCATTGACTTCACTGTTTTCGCCCTTTAGCTGCCTTGTACAAGCATGAAATAAAGTCCAAATGCATCTGCCTTGCAAAACAAACAAAGTTTATTATATTATGTGCCAGGCTCTTCTTCCTCTCCAGCACTGCAAAAGGGGGTGGTAGGGTTTACATTTCAAAATAACTGAACCTGTAAAAACTAAATACTTTAAAGTTATGTGTATGTGCACAGGTGCATGACAGAGGGTACACATCGAGGTCAGGGCAGCTTCAAGGAGTTGGTTACCTTCTTCCACCATGGGTTTTGGGTGTTAAACTGAGGTGTCGGATTTGTGTGGCAAGCGCTTTTACCTGTTCCCACCCCTCAAGAAACTTCATAGTAACAGCCAGACAAATTGCCGCTGCATCAGAAAGAACAGTACTTAACTTCCTCCCTACGTTTCACTTTTCTTATTAGTGTACTTTTTCATAATTTCATCCTTCCATACTTTGAGCATGGTCTCTCCCTGTTTCCGGCCTTTCACCACTCCTCCTCCCACTGACCTTCCACCTCTCCTCATCTCATCTTCCTTTCTCTCTTTTGGGGACCACTGCATTTCACTTAGGGTTGCCTGCATGAGCACTGCTGGTCATGGACTTGAGCCGGGACAACTTAGCAGTGACCACACCACTGAGAAGGGGACTTCTTTCTTCCACATGTAATCATTAAGGGCCTATAGGTCCTCAAAGAGTGGTGGGGTCTTATGGAGATCTCCCCACCCATGACTGAGTGCTGATGGGCACAGTTTTGTTGAAGTCTGGAGCAGGTAGCCATTGATGCTGTGAATAAATGGGTACAATAACCATATTGTTCCAGGAAGGTAATGCATAGCATTGATGCCTTGTGTTCCCTGGGCTTTGGAGGGGTAATATAGTTAGTTGTCCTGTTTAGGGGTGAGGACTTCAGTCTCTGGGTCATTAACTCTTGCAGCTGTAAACAGAAGAGTCTGTGACCAAGGCTGAGAAGAGCACTCACCTATGGCTGTGAACATTTATTTTTGTTTTAGATGGGTTTTCATGTATCCCTCCCTGGCCTTGAACTCTCTTTGAGGTTGAGAATAATTTCTGTTCTTGCTGTATGCCTCCCTGGTGCTGAGATTACAAGTGTACACCACCACACTGCATTTATATGGTGTCGGGGATCAAACCACCACCTTCTGTGTGCTAGACACACACTCTGCCAACTAAGCTATGTATCCCTGGCCCTAGCTCATTTTTTTTTCAGTAGAGATAATAAAGTCATCAGATAGTATAGGACATCTTTATAGATCCATTTTTAAATCAGTGTAGAATTCTATATCCAGGGGCTATCCATCCAAAGTGTGGATAGAGTAAAACTTTGTACAGATGAACAGAAACCAAGAACATTTATTTATATTCAGTGGTCCCAAAATTTAAGAACTATAAATATTTCCTTAGATGAAAGGAAAATGATTCATATGACAAGAAGGACGTAGGACCAACAACATGGCTCAGCAGGAAAAGTTGTGGTCATACAACCTTGACAGTCTGAGTTTTGCCTCTACAACTGTGAAATAGCCAGACATGGTGACATGCATCGATTAATCCCAGCATTTCTACAGTAAGACAGGAGGTGGGGATAGGAGATGTGCCTGAAGTTCTTGTGCTTGCTAGCCTGGAGTATACATAGCACAGCAATAGAATCAAGAAAGACCCTAACTTAACACAGTGGGAAGAGAGAAACAACTCCTTAAAGTTGTCCTTTGACCTCCATATGTGCACCTTCTACACATATATCATACACAATGATGAAGAGAAAATAACATGGAAAGGCAGAGAAAGACAAAAGAGTGGCAGAGACGTTAAATATGTGACTAAGGCAGAGCTGTGTGAGTTTGAGGCCAGCCTGGTCTACAGAGCAAATTATAGGACAGCAAGAACTACGTGGACCTTGTGTCAAAAAAACCAAAACAAAGCAAAATGGGAAGAAGAGGAGGAGAATCATAAAACAAGTTACAGTCAATATAATCAAAATGGACAGGAAAAAAGTTGCCAAGAGATACAGTGTGAGTGTTCTTTACCCTAAATGCTTGAGACCCAAAAATTTAAATGAAATGGTTGAGATTTTGTAATACTTGTTTTGCATAAGATACCTTAGGATTGGATCCAAGGATAACATGAACTTCATTGCTGTGGCACATATAGCCTAAAGAGTAATGTGATAAGGCTTATAATATGGCTGCACTGTGGTGTAGCATACATACCATGAGAGGTTACGTGTGCAACTCCTTCTTGTTTCACTTTGGCACTCAGAAAGTGGATTTTGTTGCATTTCAGATTTCAAAATTCTGTGCTAGAGTTCCTCGGCGTGTACCTAAGTAACCCCAAATCAAATGATCCAGTAGCAACCAAGTAGTGTATGATTATGTTTAATCCAAAAAAGCTGAGAAAGTATCCTAATGTAAATAGCTTAAATACTCCAAGAGACATATTTGGTATGTAAGGATCAGTACAAGGAAACAAAAAACCTTAGAAAGGCATACGCTGTAGACAGCTATGGCCACAGGAAACACAGCCAGAGAGGAGTTTTCAGGCAGCAAACAGAAATGAAGGAAAACATGTCACCATGATAACAAGGTTTGGTAACATCAGACGACTGGATGTTTTTAAATGTGTGTATGAGAGGAGCCAACACTGAAAGGAAAAGTGTAAGCCAAGTTGTCTATTAGATTATTTTTTAATCAGCTGATAAAGAACTGGAACCATGACCCCAGGGATCTGGTCTGCTCAGCCCATTGACACTGAAATATGTAATGTGTCATCTACACATGTGTTAGTTCATATCCATAACAATTCTGGGATATGTGTGGATCTGGACCTTGCTTTGGACATATCAGAGCCCATCTCTCCGCCCTGCCTCTCACACCCTCTCAAGCTCTGCTGGTTTTGGGTGTGTGTAAAAAAAAAAAGAAATCGGTGTATGTGAAATGCAGTGTAAAGTACAGTTAATAAAAACAGGCAAGTCTTTTTATTATAGCAAAACAATAAGACATTAGGTGGCAGGGAAGCAACAGAGAGTCTAAGGCCCTGATTAGGAAAAACATTTAGTGATAAAGTTTGCTTTTGAAGATTGTTTTTTTATCCCTTGATACTTATAATTAATTAAGAAATTATATTTATTATATATTTATACTATGTTTAGTATGATTAATAAATTACAAGAAGGCCGAGATACCTATATACAATGTTGTATGAAGAGGAGAAAAACAGTCTGGTAAGGGGGACTTATTTTTGTTAGGAATTCAGTGGGAGGAGGTTCAGCTGACACATGCTAAGTGCTGCCTTCATTGTTGATCTGTTACTGTAAAGCAATTACTCTTGGTGGCTGCAAAGTTCAGAAGTAGGCTAATTTGAAATGCTATAAGGCAGGACAGTATTTACTTAAGTATTTTTAAAAATGTTTTTATGCTTTGGAATTACATAATCATTTCGGCTAAGCACATAGTAATAATAGGAAACCCATTCATTTTACTAATTGTTAGTAATGTCATATTTAGATGACATTTGCCATTAATTAATACTATCCCTAAAGTTAGATCTGCTAGATGCTTTGGGGATGTTAATTACTTAGTATTACTAGGCCGAGGTGCTTATACCCATGTGTACTCTGACTGTGCACCTTAGCTGGTTTAAAAAAAAAATGTTAAGCTTGTTTTGGTGGTGCACTCTTGTAATCCCCAGCTCTGGAAGCTGACAGTTTGAGGCCAGACTGCACTGTATAGCCAGGCTTATTCAAAAGAGAGAGAATCAATGTGTAGCAGTGGCTGTCTGTGCTGCTCAGCATCTAAGGACAGTAGGCAGTGGGTTGCTCGGGTTTCCATTTTTCATGGCTAGTTTCTAGATGAATAGTACCCAACCTGAGGGTCATGACCCCTGTGAGGATCACATATCACATATTTATATTAGGAGTCATAACAGCAAAATCACAGTTATGTAGTAGCAACAAAATAATGTTATGGTTGCACCACAACCTGAGGGGCTGTGTTAAAGGACCGCAGCGCTGGGAAGGTCGAGGACCACTGGCCTAGACGAACTCTCAGTTATTTGAAATTATGGTTAGGGTTTTCTTGGGATTTTTCTAGTGTTGTGTAAATAAAGGAGAAGTCTAAACATGTCTTCAGAAGCTGAGCAGCAGTTCTTGTGTTAGCTGCTTCATCCTCAGGAGTCTGGGATTAGTCTACATATATAGTCTCACAAGTAGATCTTTTCACAGCTTTGTGAGAGAAACTCGGCATGAAACCCTTCTTTTCATTCAATCATGAATAGACCTTATCTTTCTCTGTAGCCTGTGTTTGCCTTGAACTTAGTTCTCTAGCCTCAGCCTCCTGAATGCTCTAAGTGTGTCCCACCATGCCTGGATGTAGCATACAATTTAAAAAGGAAGGAAGGAAGGAAGGAAGGAAACATTAAGAGTGTTTTTAGAGTTTTAATTCTTAGGACTTTTCATTTTAGGCAAAGAAAAGCATTTTATGATATAAAAGCATTTTATATCAGAAAGATAGGGTTTGAAAATTGCATCTCACTGAAGTTACCTAAAGTTACTTTTTTTCTTCCTATTTCTTTTACTTTTTCTTTTCTGAGACAGGTTTTCTCTTTATAGCCCTGGCTGCCCTGGAACTCATCAACCAGGCTGGCTTCAAACTCATAAGAGATCATCCTGCCTCCCTTACCAGGTGCTGGCATTTAACATGTTGATCACCGCCACCTGGCTAAGCCACTTCTTCATTGAGCGTCTTCAGGCCACAGTTCTTTTCCAGTTCAGTTGAACCTGACATTGACATGTTTTCATGTTACTGTCTAGTTTGTGTTTAATAAGCTGACTCTCACTTCATGGGTTGTGATTTGTCTCAGATGATTTTCTATAGAATGTCATTTTCCTGGGTAGTAATAGGCTCCCAGCCTGGTGAGAGTTCTTCTCTAACCTCCTAAGTGGACTGGAAATCAGTCTGAGTGCTCATGTGCTGAGCTCAGTCATTCTGATCTCATCTTTGCCCAGGTTCAGTTTAAGAATGCTCTCATTTGATGTGTATGCCTAGTTGTTGAAATATAACTACAATTAGTTAGTAGTGTTAATTTACTACCAGCCTCTTCATTTTATGGTAACAGCTAACATATTCTCGAATGACTGCATTTTGTTAGATTTCATTCTCATATCACCACTAATTTTCATAAGTTATCCACTTAATGTCTGGTTCTGAGATATGCTCTAATGGTTCCATTTTACTGATGAAAATATCCACTCTGAAGGTTTATATACCATCTGCAGTTTCTTAGCTAAATACTGAGACCAGCTTAAATGACTCTTGACAGTAGAGCCATAGTCTCAAGTACTGTTTTATGTTGCTTCTCTTAATACTATATGGTCTTACTGTTAACAGAATCATTCATTTAACTAAGATACTTTAATGTCTATTCTTAAGATTTCTTAACAAATAATTTACACCATGTTTGGTTCCTCATACCTGTAGTGCCAGTACTTGAAGCTAAGACAAGTGGCTTGACATGAGATTGAGCCAGCCTGAGTTATGTAGTGAGACCCTATCTCAAAAAATTAAAGTTGTAGAGTGTAAATTTCATTGTCACGTATGTTTTACTAAGACTAAGTGAACTTTGTTAGAGGTAGGATTTTTCTTTGCAGATTGGGGTGGGAAGTAAACAGGATCTCATAGCTTAGGCTGATCTTGATCTTACTATGTAACCAGAGGTGCCCTTGAACTCTTAAACTTCCTGATTCTACCTCCTAAGTACTAGTGTTCTCAGCTTGTGCAGCCATGCCTAGGTCACAGGTATGTTAGCTTTAGGTTTTACAGTGAGTTCATTATTTTAAAGCTTATTTACACTGTAGTTAGTAATAAATTTATTGAGTGTATAAATTCTTTCCATTCATTATAATAAAGAACTAACTAATAATAGTGGGGTTGTAGTGTATAGAAGAATGCATGGCAGCTTTTGAAACTGAAGAAGAGTTAGAGTTGAGAAGTTGAACCCAAGAGAAAGGCAGAGGCCTAATAGACTCACATTTTCTTTTATCTTAAGACCATTAGGAGACCACTGATAGGCCAGGTAATGGTGGCACTCAGGAGACAGAGGCAGAGGCAGACACATCTCTGTGAGTCTAAGGCCACCTTGGTCTACAGAGTATTTCTAGTACAGGCAGGGCTACATTGTCTCCGACCACTGGGCTTTTAGAGTAATCAGCTTCACTTCTGTCAACAGTCTTTTGCTGTGCTCTAGAGTTAGAAAAGGAAAATGCACCTGGCAGGACTGCTGCTGGGTTTTGAAGTGAAATGTTTTTCAGAAGGCTTGGCCCTTAGCTGATGGACTCCACTGAGAGCTGATTAAGTTATTAAGGCTCAGACCTACTCAATGGATTACCCTTTAATAGATTCATATGATGATGATACTATTGGAACATAGTGAAAAACTAAAGTAGGGCCTAGTGGTGGGAACGGGTTCACAGGGGTTGTACTACCCTGGAGGGCTACAACTTCTCCATTCTTATCTGTTTTTCTCTGCTTCCTGGCCATTATGTGGTGAGCAGTTCTGTTTCAGCAGTCCTTAAAAGTACTGAATTTATCATTGCTGTGTGTGTGTGTGTGTGTGAGATTTGAGCATGCATGTGTTATGCACACATGTGGAGGTCAGAAGACAAAACCTAGAGTCAGTTCTCTGATTTTACTATAGATTCTGGGGATTGAGGTCCACTTGTCAGGTTTCTGTGCTGCTCTAGTTTGCATTTTTGTCAGTGAGAAAATACTCTGACCAGAAGTAACTGAGAGGAGAAAAGGGTTTTACTGGTTTACACTTCCAGGTCACAACCCATCGTTTGGGAAATCAGAATAGAAACCGAAACCATGGGGGAGCACTGCTCTGTGCTCAGTGTGTCAGCATGGTTTGCTTTCTTACACTATCCAGGCCCGCATGTGTAGGAATGGTACTACCCACTCAATTGGGCCAGGCCCTTCACAACTCAATTGACAGTTAAGACAATCTAGATATGTCAAAGTGATAAAAACTAGTGGGAACACATAGCATGCACTTTTACCACTAAGCTTTTTTGATGGCTGCCACCACTGCCGCAGACCTGTTTTCTACCTTTTCACATGTACAAAGCCAATGGAGCCAGCCACACTGAAACTTGTGAAAGTGTGAGCCAAGCGAATCTTTCTTTTGAATTATCTAGTTCAGATATTAGTTGCAACAAGAGAAAGGTGGCCAACACAGCTAGTTAGAAGGACATTACATCACCCTCCAGCCCGGGTCCTTTTTTTGAACTAGAGTGGTGACAGTGGGAAACTTAGAGGAATCAGTAGGATCTATTAATTGGGAAACTAGGAAGAAGGTTGTACAGGCCTCTGGCTTGGACAGCTAAGTGAATAGTAGCGACATTTTAATCTACGTTGTGGTTGATGATCTTCAGTTTACTGTGAGATGCTATGTATTTGAGATCCCAAGTATCGGAAATGTCTGGAGTGGAGACATGATCCAGTGGTTAAAAAGTACTGGTTGCCCTTGCAGAGGACCCAGTTCAATTCCCAGCATATACACTGTGACTCCCAACCACCTGTAACTTTAGTTCCAGGAGATCTGACACCTACTTCAGGCCTCCATCCAGCACTAGGCTTGTATGTGGTAAGCATGTATACATAGGCAAATATTCATACATATAAATAAGTAAATGAAAAAGAGACATGTTGAGTAAACAAAGGGGAGGTGTGTGTCTAGAGATCAAATTTGAGCATAATTAAAGCCATGGCCATAGATGAGCTTCCATCTTGCCAAAGAAAGAACATGAAAGGAGAAAGGCAGAAGGCTCAGGGCCAGTCTCCAGAACTGTCATTTGCATCCAGAAGGAGGGTTAGCTGGAAATACAGTGCCTTGCCAAGTGAGTGGCAGTAGGAGGATCTGCAAGGAAATGGAAGAGGGAGTTGTTGGAATTAACAACTTTATGGTGGTGAGTCACAAGAACCGTCATGTGGTGGTACCTGCCATGATCCTGGCACTTGGAGGGATGAGGCAAAAGGATGGTGAATTTAAGACCAGCATGGTGCCAAAAAGCAAACTCACAGCCAGCCTGGTCTACATATCAAGGCCCTGTCTCAAACAACAAAACAGTGCATCAGAAAAGAACCATTTTGATAGGATGGTGGCTAAGCCTAATTTACAATAAAGTTTAAACAGGAAGAATTAGTTCAGACTGTCAAAAATCAGATTATGTCAAGCTATAGAGTTATAGAGGGTAGGTCCTTGCAATATATGTACTTTATAGAGAAAGCAAGTTGTTAGCTCACCACTTGGAGACTACCAGTCAAGATGATATAGCTCTATTAACTTGGCCTCTGGTGAGGACCCCCACCACATCATGTCATCAGGTAGCATCATGGCAGAATTGGAGTGATCTGAAGGTAATAGGGAGGCCAGAGCATCCATTTAGTTTCCTTGCAAGAAGCAATCATAGAGTCTACAAACAGTAAGTTTGTTCCTTTTGAGAGTGTTGTCCTTGATGATGTAATCACTTTATGCTAGGCTCCATTTCCTGAAGATTCCCTGCCTCCCTGTGCCATTGTATTGAGGACCAAGCTCCCAACACAAGAGCTTTTGTGGGATACACTCAAACTGTAACATGTGGCCATCTGTTGGAGGATTCGTACATCCTTCTCAAGGGTTCTGATGGTCTGCAGTATCAAGTGACCAGGGTGAAACATCACAAGCAGGACTAAGAAACTCCAGAGCCTTTGGGCACTGGAAACTTAGTGCTGTGGAGCATACTGAGATTGTTTTTTTTCTCACAATCACAAACGTAATACTCTTCATTTAAATTTTTATGCCAGTCTTAAAATTATTTAAATAGTTGATATAGATAGACTTCTTTTTCCAGGAGAGGCTCTCACACCCTCCAAGGAAAAGCATTAAAGAAATTTTCTCCAAAAGAAATTTCATTGAATTGTTTTAGTTTTCATAGAAAAAATGTACCAGTCATTTTATTTCCACTTATATTCAGCAGTAGCAAACACCAAAGTTCCCAAATCAAGGTCATCAGCTCTACTGCTTTCTAAGATGACATGTGGAAATAGCTAGCAAAAGTCAGTCAGAACAACACAGGCACACAACTACACAGTGAGGCCTTACCTCAAGAAGAAAATGCAAGAGTCAACTAAAAACACTTTACAAATGATTTCATTAACATCTGTGTACACACCTGCATGGGAGGAGATTGAGAAGGAGAACATTTTTTGACAGTGTTCAGTAACATACTGCTACTGTGTGGGAGAGAAAGCATTCAAGATGACTCTGCCACAGACATCTTCTTTTCTCAATACAAGCTATTTGAACTCAAAAGTTGTATTTCCCCACAGCTAAGAAATCTCCAGGGAGTAAAAGTATGAGAGCAGTCATGTATCTGGTTGACAGCACACAGTTTAATTCTTTCCACAGATGACACAAGAAACTTGGCTGTAAGTTAAGAGAAGAAGTAGCCCTTACTTTTGTTTTGCAGTTCTAGGTATGAATCTCACTCAGGACCATATGTGCGCTTTGGAGCACACACAGCACAAATGATTTCCCAACCTCAAACCTTGCTTAGGAAACTTTGCCCCAGTACTTTGTGTTAGTAAATTCTCTTTTAAGAGATACTTAGGATCTAGATTTCACTTATTCCCAAGTGCTTTTGAAGGAATTAAGAGCCATACCAACCCTGATGATTTGAATTCAACCCCTAGGACCACAGGGTGGAATGAGAAAACTGATTTCCTCGATTGTCCTCTCACCTCTGCATGTTCAGTGACATGCATGTGTCTACCTCCAATACACAGAAAAGTAGAAGTAATTTAAAATTAAAAAGAAAAAAACAAAGACATAAGAATACAGTAGCCATACCTAGACTAGCAAACTAGCCGAATCCATTTTGGTGTTTGCTGTCAAGTCTGAGAGCGTGTCAGTTCAAACCCTGGGACCTCCATGGTAGAAGGAGAGAGCCAAGTCCACAAGTTGTCTTTTGACCACTGTACGTGTGCTGTGGCAGGCACCACACGTGATGAAAGAATAATAGAAATCTCCAGGTGATATGTTATTTTTAAAAACCTGTACCAAAGAATTGTGTTGGATTGCATTAATGCACCAATGACTCTCAGCCTTTAGTATATAGCAGACTTGTTGTTTATGTTAAGAATTTCTTTTGGCAAAACAGTCCATGACTTTACAATGTTTTGTTTTAAATGTTTTAAATCATGTACTAGGTGAGAAGCCATTTCGCTGTGATGAATGTGGTATGAGATTCATACAGAAATATCACATGGAGAGGCACAAAAGAACCCACAGTGGAGAGAAGCCCTACCAGTGTGAGTACTGCTTACAGGTGAGTTGCACAGCTTGAACTCTCCTACCTTAACTGCAGTGCAAAATCACCAACAAGTTAGGCACCATTTAGTACTAGAACCATTTGAGATTTTAAGCTCTGATTAGATTTACAATAGAAACTTGATCAGTGAATTGGTTTGGAATTATTTATATTGTTATTAATTATCTTGTTTCTTTTCTTCTCTTCCTTGTTGACAAAAAACAAACAAACAAACAAACAAACATAAAAACAACAACAAAATACCACTTCCAACCTCTGATTTCAACAGTATTTTTCCAGAACAGATCGTGTATTGAAACATAAACGTATGTGCCATGAAAATCACGACAAAAAACTAAACAGATGTGCCATCAAAGGTGGCCTTCTGACATCAGAGGAAGATTCTGGCTTTTCTACATCACCAAAAGATAATTCACTGCCAAAAAAGAAAAGGCAAAAAACTGAGAAGAAATCGTCTGGGATGGACAAAGAGAGTGTATTGGACAAATCTGACCTGAAGAAAGACAAAAACGATTATCTGCCTCTCTACTCCTCGAGCACTAAGGTAAAGGATGAGTACATGGTGGCAGAGTACGCTGTTGAAATGCCTCATTCTTCCGTGGGAGGGTCCCACTTAGAAGATGCATCTGGAGAAATACACCCACCCAAGTTGGTTCTCAAAAAAATCAATAGTAAGAGAAGTCTAAAACAGCCCCTGGAGCAAAGTCAAACCATTTCACCGTTATCCACTTATGAAGACAGCAAAGTTTCGAAGTATGCATTTGAGCTTGTGGATAAGCAGGCATTACTGGACTCAGAAGGCAGTGCTGACATCGATCAAGTCGATAACTTGCAGGAGGGGCCCAGCAAACCTGTGCACAGCAGTACTAATTATGACGACGCCATGCAGTTTCTGAAGAAGAAGCGGTATCTTCAAGCTGCAAGTAACAACAGCAGGGAGTACGCACTGAATGTGGGCACTATAGCTTCTCAGCCTTCTGTGACACAAGCAGCCGTGGCCAGCGTCATCGATGAAAGCACCACAGCGTCCATCCTGGATTCCCAGGCACTGAATGTGGAGATTAAGAGCAATCATGACAAAAACGTTATTCCAGATGAGGTTCTGCAGACTCTGCTGGATCACTATTCCACAAAGCTAATGGACAGCATGAGATCTCCTTCAGCGTTGCAGACACGGAAGTGACTTCTAGCATATCGATCAATTCTTCCGATGTGCCTGAAGTCACCCAGTCAGAGAATGTTGGATCAAGCTCCCAAGCATCCTCCTCAGATAAAGCTAACATGTTGCAGGAGTACTCCAAGTTTCTGCAGCAGGCTTTGGACAGAACTAGCCAAAACGATGCCTATTTGAATAGCCCGAGCCTTAACTTTGTGACTGACAACCAGACCCTTCCAAATCCGCCAGCATTCTCTTCCATAGACAAGCAAGTCTATGCAGCCATGCCCATCAATAGCTTTCGATCAGGAATGAATTCTCCACTAAGAACAACTCCAGATAAGTCCCACTTTGGACTAATAGTCGGGGACGCACAGCACCCGTTTCCCTTTTCAGGTGACGAGACAAACCACGCCTCTGCCACGTCAACAGCAGACTTTTTGGATCAAGTAACTTCTCAGAAGAAAGCTGAGGCACAGCCTGTCCACCAGGCTTACCAAATGAGCTCCTTTGAACAGCCCTTCCGTGCTCCATATCATGGATCCAGAGCTGGAATAGCAACTCAGTTTAGCACTGCCAATGGACAGGTGAACCTTCGGGGGCCAGGGACCAGTGCTGAATTTTCAGAATTTCCCTTGGTGAATGTAAATGATAATAGAGCTGGGATGACATCTTCACCAGATGCCACAACTGGCCAGACTTTTGGCTAAAAAAAAAAAAAAAATGTAAATAATGCTGGCACTTTAGAACAGATTAATCGAGAGTGGGGTTACTCTGTAAAATGGAGTGCTGTACAGATCTAAGAGCAGTGCATTCATTGCAAGCTGATAAGAATAGCAAGATAATCCAATAACTGCATTTCGTTTGGTTAGTCTGCATTCCTTGAACTGCCTTATGTGTCGTCACCATTAGAGAAGCAATGCATTACCTGTTTTAGATCAGAACCTTGCTATTCACCCACACCAAGATAAAAGAAAAAAAGACTTTCGCACAATTGTTTCCTAACTGATAACATTGTACATTCTTAGGAGCGTAGTAATTGTTGTGAAGCTTCATCATACTGTTTCTGAGTTTTTCAGCATAGTATTGCACTTCAGCAGGGAGTCCGAGGAGACGTCACAGACAGTGAACTTAAAGTTTCAATGTCAAGAGATTATGGCTTAAATAAGTAGTTTGTCCTATAGGGGGGAATAAAAAGAAACCACCTTTAAAAATGATATGCCATATACCCTTGGTTTTCATTTTGCATTATATTGACATGTTTTTTTTTTTTTTTTTTTTTGAAGAAAAAGTAATAAAAATCTGATAGTCTTAAGACTCCACTATTTAAAAGCCTAATTACTTTTAAAGTATGCATACTTTCAAAATTTTTACCAAAACACACAACTGTTAAAGCATTCACTTCTCTATGGAAGTATGCATATTGGTGTCAGTTTCTTTGTACAGGTAAACTTAGATATTTTTTATGATTTTTCATGTGCAAGTATCAAGGTTTGAAGTTTTAGTAAAAAAAAAAAAAAAATATTCTGTAGATTACATTCCCAAGAAAATAATGCTTACACAAAATGTATATTCCACGTTTTAAAGCTGAAATGTATTTTATTTTACACACTTCAGTTGACATAGAGCACTTAGAATTAATCTGGTATTTTTGATTTCTCAAAGTTAAAATCATAGATTTTTTTTTTAGGTTTGATATGGTTGTGTCATAATCATCTCGTAATTGACAATTTTGCTTTCTGGCAATAAAAAAAAGTTGGGATATCTTTGGACTGTAAAACCTGGTTTAATTCTTCTCTTTCTGGACTCTTGATAGATTGGATAATTGAACAGTATCCCAAGAAACTAAAGATATGGGCATTTTAATTGCTTAAGTTACATTTAAGTGAATACTGCTCACGACAGTTTTACAAAGCAGAAGTGCTTACTGATTCCAGTAACTGCAATTTCTTTTCAGCTTAGATGAGTGATGGGAAATTTTTTGTTGCATTTCAAAATCTAAATAAACTACAGACTTTATCCTTATACCACGAATGTTTTTTTATATATGTATACTTTGTCTTAAAATAATACAGCATGTTACAATAAATAGTGCTTTTATATATATATATACACTTTTATGAAGAATGATGGTTTGAGTTACACATTGGACAGTTTTAATTTTTGGAGACTAACATTCGTTACATCATCGGCTCTACATCTCTTTTATTTGTTCCACCTTTTTGGGTTTTGTACTTTCCATTTCTGCCATCTTTATCACAATGCACCAGTGGTGATCTGAAACCAGTTCCTTGGGAGATGACACTTGTGTAAACTTCCATTTGACTTTGCTGTTGACCTGTAGATCTGCGTGCTTTGTTTCAGTGTTGAGTATTTATCCATTTAAATTATTTTTCTTTTATTTAATGTTATCCCAGGACTGTTCTCATAAAGAAGGGAACAAAGACATATCCTGCCCCAGTATTCTTCACTTACACTCATTTACTCATTTATTTTTTAAAATGTTGGTATTTTTATGATAAGGAATATAAGTTATGTTTAATGTGGTTTCCTCTATACTTTGTTATGAAACTTAGCTTGAAATCATAGTTTTCCCATTTGACAGCTTTGCTGTCAGATCTTCAAGAACTTTAGACTTCTTTGAAGTAAATATTTTAAGTTCTGCCATTGTTGATCTGGAGACTGACGTGTGTCTGTGGCGCATCACGTAACCACAGGAACGCTTCATCAGATGAGGTGTGACAGACCATGTGCACCCTAAATGGGTGCTTGTAGTTTCCTCATACTACTTTTGATAAGAGCAGATATTTATTTTCTAAGTTGAGCCTGATTAAAAACACAGCGTGGTTCCACTGAGCACTTGATGCATTTCTTGTACAGTGTAAGGGTCTGTTTTTAACATCACCAGCACAGTTTTAAGAATGTGACGGTTGCTGAGTGGTTCAGGTCAGCTTAGGAAGAAAAGCCTTTGAAAGTAGAAGTTCTGTAAACAGAATTTCAGGTGTTGCATTCCTGTCTTAAACACATTTCTTTAAATCCACACAATGGCAGACTTTTCTACCAGGTTGTAAGCATTTGAGATAACTGATAGCCAGCATAACTTACTGACTTACCAGTTAAGTATAGACATCACTTACTGTGAAATTCCAGATGCCTGCCAGGCTCAGCTTGTGTCTTCATCCTACGAGAAGCATCTCAACAGGCTGGGTTTCCCCGTGTTGGTTTAGAAAGCTTTCCTACCTGGGCATTAGAGAACGAGAGTGGCCTTGCGTGCTGCTCTGGACAGATCCCTGGAGGATATGAGTTCACACTTCTCATTTCTTCTCGAAGTATAGCTCTACCACCCTTCAGCTTCTGCTCACTGTTAGCCCACTAGACAAGGCAGGAGCTCTCCAGCATCCAGAAGCATTGTTCCTGTTTGAGCTTCAGTTCTTAACTGCACATGTATCTCAGTGGGTTGGGAAGCTGAGTAGCTCCTATGGTTTTGTTTTTGTGGATCTACAGTCTACAGTGTGCATGTGCTACCTAGTCAGGTAGGAATCTACCATCTCAGCTCTGACTCAGGGTGCCGGCAATGGGTCATTTTATCTCTTAAGAGGTAGAAGAGGCCTTGTGCTCAGGGCAAGCTTTCATTCCCACAGGTGAGGGACACTTGCAAAGGGCCAGCGAGGTTAGATCTTTTGCCACTTCTTTGATTTTTATTAATTTGGGCTTTTAAAGGGCTGTTTAAAAAAAAAAAAAAACAAACAAAAAACAAACAAACAAACAAAAAAAACACCAAAAAACAAAACAGGAAAAAAAAAAAAAAAAAAAGCGAGGCCGGGAAGCTCTGAGTAGGCAGGCTGCATCCCAAGCTCCTTGGAACCTTTAAGCTAGAGTCCATCTTTTTCAGTGTATTTACTTGAAGAAGCACTATTCTAATCAGTGAGAATCTATTTGAGTCTGCAATTTAATTTAAACCTTTTCCGTCTCAAATTGCTTTATTTCAGGGAAATAATTTTCCAGTTGTTTTTGCTATATTCTGCAAATAAAAACCGTGTGTTTCCTTTTTCCACCTAAACTTTGGTAGGAAACAGACTAAAGCAGACAAACATTTCTTGTTGTGTTTGTTGCTTTCTTTAATCCAATGGATAAAAAAAAGTAAAACCCTGTAAACATTATTTTATTTTTTTTATGCAATACCATGCTGTAAATAGGGTTCATCGAGTAAGGCGCGCCTACCTATGATTGAACCTTTGATTCTGCACAGTTAGAGTTTATATATAAACGTGTCTTGACAATCAAGGACTTGATGTGAGTCTTCCTTTATGATGTTTATTAATGTTATGCATTCCATTTGTTTGAAGTGAGTACCAATGTGCTAATTTGTATTGTCTGAAAGTATGTAATGTTTTTACAGCTTGTTTTTAAGACTCTGTAAATATGTACAGACCAGCCACAGTACCGCTTTATGTTAGAAGGCGTGTGATGCTGTACTGGATGTGAGCAATAATACATAGCAGTGCTAACTTTACAAGTAGCATCAGGAACGTTCTAGAGAAACATTTCAGACTTATTCGTTATCTTTATTTCATTTAATAATGATTACCTTTAATCAGTTTTTATAAGCAAATTCCATTGTTCCTCCTGTTGGAACGTAACACTGTTTACACAGCATAATTGACGTCGCAGGGGAGACAGGCTAGATCTGGCTTCGTCTGTGCTCACTCTAAGCATTGAATGGCCTTACCACTCTTGTGCAAAGATGGAGGAAGACCGCAGAACTTAGTGCCCATCACACTGAAGGAAGGGATGTCTTTTATTTTTGTTTTTGTTTTGTTTTGTTTTGTTTTCCCTGCTTCTTCTGCACTGCTACCTAACTCTGTGGATTGCTTTGGGTTTTAGTATGTGTTTATGTTCTAGATTCAAGCCCGTAAGTGTTGAGGTAACTTCAGTTCAATTGTGAAGTAGATAGATTTCTTCATATTTCATAGCTACATCTCAATGATTCTGAACTTTCTACTTTGATTTTTAGAGACTTATTTTTCAAGCTTGATTTCTCAGCTGACCAGATGGATTTACTCAGCTTCAATACAAAGAAAGACAAACTTATAGCTTGAAGTGAGTAGATCTTAACTGTACAGAGCAGCTCTCTGGACACCCATCACTGCTTTAGAGGACGAAGCCGCCAATTTATAAATGATTATGGCCTACATTTTATAGGGAAAATGTTTTTAATGCTAGTCATTTATATAATGTGCTTTGAAGGATTTGCTAGCCCACTCCTGTCACTTTTTCGTACACTGGTACCTTTTCTATGTAATGTATGCTTTTTATTATTGTAGCAAAGCATTTCAGTAGAAAGAATTTTGCAACAATATGGGGGAAATTTTTCATTGTCGGGTTTGAATTATACTGGATTTTATCTGTCTAGTCTTACTTGTCTTTATTTTAATGCTGTCTGGAAGGGACCTTGGTACCCAAATAAAGCAGGTTAACCTCATTGCTTCAAGGGCATACTGTGTAGTGCTGAGTTTCACCTGGAAATCTGATGACTTTGAAAAGAAAAACAGTTTATAAAAATTGTACAGAAGAAATTAAATGTGTGATGGAAATCCTGATGGTGGAGCACGCTGGATTTTCTGAGACATAGTGTTATTTTCCTGGAATCCCTTATGCCTTCTTTGTATTCCAACCAATAAAAGAAAACCTTGTTGTTGAAAGTGGTAGGCTGCTAGGATATTCTGATTATACAGTATTGTTTCCTGTCCTGGTCTCGGCCCCTCTCAATGGCTGTAAACTTTTATTTTCTATTTCTTATTGCTAATTAAACATGTATATAATGTAGAGGCTGTTGTATAGAACTGAATGAAGTGGGTTGCTATGCTTGAATGGGTAGCTACATGGAAATATTTGATGGATACTGAGAATTCCTAAGATGCCAGAGTAAATTTACGTGGGAAAGGGGGTGTCTTTTCTTGGGAAGGCCACAGCAGATGGTTCCTGCGCCCCTAAGGGGTCAGTGGGAGATGACTGCAAACTCAGTATCAGACACACAGTGGGGCTTCCCTTCCCTTCCCTCAGAATATGAGCACTAAATTTCAGAAGTCTACTCAGGTGAAATTGCTTTGCAGTGAAACTTAACCACATTGAAATTTTCACTGTTAAATACTATATTTGTGATATTTTTAAATACAAACTTTTACACTGCAGTCAGCAGCCTAATGATTGAAATTTAGCCAAGATATTTTAAAATAATAGTTATCCTCCATGTATAATTGTTTTTAAACAATTGGGAGGATTTTTCTGTTGAAAGTTTTTTTATCATCATTGTTTAAAAAAAAAAAAAAAAAACCATCTTGCCTGAGCCCCCATTTTATACCATGAGTGAGTCACTGAGCCATTCCAGTGCAGTGGCGGCTTGTTTGATCCCTGCTCACGGGACATGAACTGACATTACAAGGTTTAATGAGTTCATAGCTGTCAGCACAGTCGTCACAGTTCACCTCGCCTCTTGGAGTTTATAATACTGTTTTGTGTATTGTGATACTAAAGGAAGTTGTTTTACTTTATTTTAAACTGAATTATTAGATTAACTTATATTTGCAAATTCTGCATTTTAAATGTGGACACTTGGCTGTTTGAAAATAAAATACAGAATACAAGTTTTATGAATAATTTTCTAGCTGAATTTTTCACAGTACTTCAAACCAAATAACTACTGGTAAATATGCAAAAAAAAGTGTGGTACATAGTTATTCTAGAGGAACGGATGTCCATGTGGAATTAATAGTTCCATAGGTTGAGTAAATATCAGGGCCTTTACTGTAGATTGCTGTGGTATGTTACTAGTTCTAAGATCAAGTCAGCTGTTAACTGTCATTAACTATTACAGACTTGAACCGTGTTGAAGCATAGGGCTAAGAATATATACGGCTTTTCCTTTACAGATAAGATTCCATTAACCTTTCATCAGTAGCATACATGGTTTGTTTGGTTTTTCCTCCCTCCATTAGTGTAGATAGACCTGTTTCCATCCACCAGTCACCTTGCCAGGACCTTGTCTTCTGACAGTGGGATGCATTGTATAAAAGCAGTTTGCAGTTGAGAGTGCTGCCTCCATTCTTGGGACAAATGTCAATTAATTGGCCCTTGCAGAAGTCAGTGCTCAGACCCTGGCTTATTGGCATGGTGCTGTAACCAACTGTACGTAATGGTACCACTGATGGTCTACTATTCATTTCCTAGATCCCGGTTCTTGAGTGATTTGGCTTGGTGGGAGAGGGATGGGGAGATACTCTACCTGACACTTCTCCCACCTTCTGAAGATTCTATGAAAAAATAAAATTGAAGTCACTTGAATTAATAATGTGTTGTCACTGAGTCTTACTTGACAATTTATCGCTCACAAAATGATTTCTCTGATCAGTGTCTGGATAGACTACACTTCCCAGCTGTTCAGTCCCCTGATTTCCTGAATCTGATGGATATTGGGATAAACAACATCCACTTCTTGGATCAAGAGTCAGCGGAGGCCAAAGTGAAGTAAATCGAAAATGAGAGTCTCATAATGGGAGTCTTTCCCTGACCCAGTCCAGTCATTTTAAGATAGAATGGGCAATCAGGATAAAACCTTTTATCCATGGACTTAGGCAGATACATACATGCCTATGTGTAAGGGCTGGGATGGAAAAAAGACACTAAGAACGGTATTTTCAAGTGCCTGGGAAAAGGCAGGTTAAGACACGCTTGACCTGTAAAGTGGAGCAAATTTGAACCCTTGCCTGTTGACTCACACAAATGAGTTTTTTAAAGTTGTAACCTTACTGTTCCTAACTTCTCATATCCTTAAAGCTGAAACATGTTCCTGCCTTGTGGGGAAGGGAACCTGGGGAGAGCATTTGCTGGGATAGGACTTGGCGTTTGCTGATGACTTGGATCTTCATTGGCTGGGCCTCAGAACTTTCACTACTTTCAGCACTGACCACCAGACACTATGCTAAGTGCAAATAGTAGATGGCTGAAGCAACCAGTGTCTTTTTAAAAGAAAGACTAATGTATGTGTTTTGCCTGTATATATGCCTGTGCACCATGTGAGTGAAAGCTGGGCAAGCGCTGAAGAGGGCATCCAATCCTCTGGAACTGGAGTTACAGGGGCTTGTGAGCTGCCACGTGGATGCCAGGAACCAAACCTGGATCCTCTGGAAGAGCAGCCACTGCTATTTAGCCATTGGGCCAGACTGGCAACTAGCATCTTAACCTGAAAGCATGGTGGTATCAACTACAGATTCCATGTCACAGTGTTGTACTTTGTATGGTGAGGGCAAACACGGAATGTAAAGATGTGTTGGTACTGTGCTGGGCACTTTAGGTTGAATTCCTCGTTAAGTAGTTAAGTGGGTAAGCATGATGATTCTCTGCTTCAGTGTGGTTGCCTAAGACAGGTGCAGTTTGATAAAGCCAGCTCCAGAAAATAGAAATATGTGAAGACCATTACAGAGGAAATAGAATATTGTCAAAAGTTAGCTCCAATAGAAACGATCAGATTTATGGGTAGTATTCAACGCCTGGAGTGTGCAACTTCGGGAGTCTGCTGGAGGTACTGGCCTGTCAGGCCAGGGTAATTTGTGTTCTACGGATTTACAGACAGGGGTGAAGCTATCCAGACGATTATCTCTTAATGCTAGGACAATGGAAGCTGGTGCTGGAAATGTTTTCCTGGCAGCAGCTACAGAGGTAAGTCTGTTGGGCTCATCCTCCGTAGATAAGTGTTAGCATGTTGACTGTTCTGATCTCACACACTGATGCAGGTTCCTTCCAGACTATAGCTGTGCCTTCAGCACCCCCATTTTCTCCAAGGTCTTTGAGCAACTGTAAACTCAAACCTCCGGATGTGACCTCCCTTTGACTGTGGGAGCTGCAATGCCATCACTTAAGCGGCTTCTGCCAGTGACAGAATGAGACTTGAGACAATTGCTGGAGCAGAGAACAAAACTGACAAGCAGAGATCACAAAAGTGAATTGGGGGAGGGCAACTCGGGACCTCTCAGATGTCAGGGAGAACTGTATTTACTCAGCTGGCCCACTTGGTTTGAGAGCAGATGTTGGTGCTCAAAGCTTGAGGGGAATACAGAGTTTGTAACTCGGGCAAAAAGTGTATTCTTTAGGAAAGACTCCCTAAAAGCATGAACAGTGATGGCGAGACGGCTTTAAATGAGCCAGTCTCACATGTTTCTCACTGAGGACTGCTGAGACACTGAGTGGGTTGTCGTTTACTCATGTTCTTCATCCAGGCTGTGTGGGCAAAAAGGAACTGGGATAGGACTTAGAGTCCAAGGACTTCCGCAGGTTGTCCCTGATCTTGCTAAATGACCTTGTTGAAGCCTAATCTCCACTGGCTTCCTTCTACTGCACTGCAGAAGTGTGTAAACTATAAAGCAATAAGTAGATTAGATTTGTATGTGAGAAAGACAAGACCCTACCTGAGTAAATGATTCTGAGGCTGGGGAGATATTTCACAGTGCAGGTGTGTGTGTGTGTGTGTGTGTGTGTGTGTGTGTGTGGTGTGTGTTTTGCAGGGTTATGTGTACATGAGTACAGGTGCCCAGTAGAAGCCACCCAACTTGTATGCTAGGAATGAAAGTAGTCTACAAGAGCAGTCTGTGTTTTTAACCACTGAGCCATTCCTCCATTCCCCTTGGAGGCAGTCTGAGCACTGTTTTGTATTGCAACATAGAAGAAACAAGCAGAAACACTCTATAAAAGTAAGAGAATAAATATATTGGAGTAGAAGTCTGAAATTTCTCACTCACATCTGTTTGGAAGTGGGGTTTTTTTTTCTTTCTTATTTTTGAGTTGTTTCTTTCATCATTTAACCCCCACCTTTGCTACTCCTTTGTTTTCACCTTGTGGCATCACCATATATGTGCTATCACATGCTAAAGAGCTGAGGTAAGCTACAGGATGCCCTGTCTCATTAAGGTTAAGTTTATTTGTGTGTTATTAAATAATAATAGTTCAGAAAAAATGCAAATATTAACCTCTCACAGAAGATAAGGGACCCATGGGTTAATTTGTAAGCTTCTCAAAGGTGTTTAGTTCACAGCCTCAATCAAGCTGCCTCCCATAAACATCGGTGAGTTACACATTTTGCATGATAGAGAAGGTATTAAAGGTGCTGTTTGAATTCATCCAAAGTGGCATTTTGATGAGGCCATGATCAGATAGGAAAATGCTAGAATTCAGCACTTAATGCAAACTTCTAAACAGGATTCCCAAAGGAGATGCAAGAATCCGGGGTCAGGTACATATGGAATATACCTGTAATCCCAGCATTCTTGAGGTTGCTGCTAGCAAGTTTGAGTTCAAGGCCAGCCTGAACTTCATAGAGAGAAAACAAAGAATCCAAGGTTACTTGGGAAATTAAGGATCTTCCCAAAACATGTTGGGCCTGCTTCTCAAACCTTGGTGTGACAAGGGACAGAGAGTCAGGCCAGGACAAACCACGCTCCAGCTGAGCAGATCATTAGAGTTGAGAGTAGGAGGGCAAGGCCTCTGTCTATGGCCCAGTGGCCTCAGCCCTTTCCCAGCTGCAGAGGGACAAAGGAAGAAGTGGAACCCCTGACTCCTCAGTAGAAACAACTTTGCTCCATGCTGGATTTAATTCAATGTGCTCTATCCTATAGTTAGAATGTCGGCTCCCGGTGGGGACAGGCTTGTGAATGCTCCTTTATCCCTTTGCAATCCTCCTTCCTTTTACCACAACCATAGCCCAAGCCAACCCAGGCTTACCTGGGTTCCTGCAAGTTTCTGCACACCCGCACTCATCGGCCTCTAGTCCCTGCTCTAGATGTGCCTTGTGGAAGCCTTTCCGAAGTTTCTCAGCTCAGTCTGGACCAGCTGTGCCTCTTACTTTGGTCCTGCAATTGACTGCTTTCTGGTACCACCCTTCCCCAAGAAGGCCTCCTACCTGCTTCCCTGTTGATTGCCAGTACTTGGTCATGGCTCTTCATGCTACGAACACTGTTTTCTCTCTACAATGTTTCAACTCTCCTCTCCACCTTGTCCTTCAGATCCTCAGAAGAGCCTGCCCCAATTTGACTGATGAGATCACATCAATCCCAGTGAATTCTCACCAACATGCATGTTTTCCTAGCCTGGTTAGCTATCTACTGTAGCAGTGAATAGTTAATCTGCTTTGACTCCCAGCAGGTTGCGTGTGCACTGCACCTGCCCAAGAGCTTTAGATTTATGAATGAAAGACATGCACACAACTTAATTTTTAATATGCCTAACTAGCTCAATGGCTGGGCACTTGTAAATCTCCTTGGGGTTAGCACACACTCCTCTCCGGTATTCCTGAGTTAAGATTTTCTAAATCTATGTTTTATCTTTGATTCCCCAGACCCAAGCAGGGGAGTGGGCCTGGGGCTGCTTCCCCAGATTCTTACACGTCAGGGTGCCTTTAATTCTGATCTCTTTGCTCCCCTGTCTTGGCAATTCTGTTTGTTCTTCCCCCACTTGGTCCTTTGCCCAAGCAATCTACAAGTCCCACCTCTATCTCCCTGCCTAGCCATTGGCTGTACAACAATTCTTTATTACCAATCAAAGCCAGCTGGGGGCAGGAACCCTCAACATGTAGAAGAGCTTTGGGGAACTGAATTAAAATAAAGCATAGAATCAACCCCCAACAATCTATAGTACTGTGCTTATCAGTAGGAGAATCTGAGGCGTGTCTTCCTCACCTATTCAGAGTGGTCTTGTCCCTGTGTATCTTCTGTGTTGACTGACCTCAGTGGTTGATGGTGTACAAGTATTTGGTGGGTTTGCCTGAGAAGGAAGGTCCAAGCACTAGAGTTAATGTGAGGGTGCAACAAGATCCCCTCCAAGGTGCAGTGTCTGGGCGTTTGGGGTTCTGGGATGACAGTATTAAGTGTCGAGTTTTCCAAAAGAAAGGAAAACAACAGGCCACTGATCTGGATTTCAGTCCCCAGCAAATAGTCCATAACTCTCACAGGTAGGCTTAGCAGTCTTAATGTGAACTCCTTGTAAGAAACTAGGAGATAGGGCCTTGAATACATCCAAGACCTTGGTTATAGTCATAGTAAAAAGAGCCAAGGCTCTGGGCCAGACTTCACTTTGCTCATCTACACTCTCAAAGGTCTGCCATTGGGGCTTCTGCGTGTGACATTTAAGGAGATATAGAATGCCAATCTGTGCTGTTGCCATCTGGAAAGGCTGCCACTGTGGTCATAAATAAACAGGACGTCCACGTCACATGCTTCTCCAGCTTCCAGGTCCTGGCCTGTGACAGGTGGTAGGTGACTAGTGCCAGGAGAATGGCTTTCTCTTGTTGTAAGGCAAACCCCCAGAGTCAACAAATGCCTTAGATCCTGGATGAGAAACCTGCTGGACAGGAGCTGGGGATACCTGAGCGGAGGGGCCCTGCCCTGTCTATTCAGCCCTACCCAGGAAGCCAGACAGGGTTCTTCTGTTCTCCCTAAGATCACACCTCTACTCCTCTGAGACCCAGGAGGTCGTCCATCCCTCTTCCAGGAATTTCCAACAGTGTTTCTAACAGATGTCCCTCCCCATGTTTACCTAGGACTTTGAAGTTCAATTCAAAATCCAGAAAGGAGCCAAGCTGTGCAGTGCACACCTGTAATCCCCAACTGAGGCAGGAGAATTGCTGGGAGTTTTGAGGCCAGCCTAGGCTACATATTGAATTCTAGGTCAACCTGGCTATACAGAGTAAGATCCTCTTTCAAAAACCAAATGTGGACTGGAGAGATGGCTCTCATTTAAGAGCATAATACCACTCCTGTGGACAACTTAAGTTTGATTCCCAGCACCTATCTTAGGTGGCCCACAACCACCTGTAACTCTAGGGCATCCTGCACCCTCCAGCCTTCAAGGGTACATGTGTGAGCATGTATAAATGTAAGAGTAAATATAAAACAAAACTTTTAACTTTAGAATAGGCATGCCCTTGGAAAATATATTTCAATGACTAGCTAAATATTTATCATGTAGCATACTATCTATCTCAAGGACAATATTTACAGTTTTTCTTGCTATTGAAATTTTAATTAGAGGACTGGAGAGATGGTTCATCCGTTAAGAACGTTTGCTGTTCTTCCAAAGGACCTGAGTTCTGTCCTGTCAGGAGTTTTGCTACTCTGTAACTAACTCCAGGGCATCCTACACCTCTGGCCTCTGTGTGTACAGACACATAGCTATTCATAGTTAAAGATAATAAATCCTTTACATTTTAATTAGAGCAAGACAGCACTGTGAAGTAGTATTTTGAATAAACACAAAACTGTAGGACTAGAAATTCCATAATTATTATAGATGATGGTCCATTGGCAATGGAGGGCCTTAAAGAAGATGCCAATGTGTCCATCCCCACCTCAGACCAGTCAAGTAATGAGGTCAGAATCCTCAGGGCAGGTGTTCCCAGGTGGGTTTTGTTTTTTTTTTTTTTTTTTCCTGAACCCACTCCTAGATGATCGTGGAGTACAGACGGGAGTTGTAAAGCCCATGGCAGGCCAGCCGGCCCCTCCTTTCGGCACCTGGCCTTTGGTGCTGGAGTTCGGGCTGTGCACCCACATGCTGACCTCACTGTTTTCAGTCTGCTTTCATATCTCTGTTCTGCTTTACTCTGTCCAAGCTCTGATCCCGTCCCCGGCTTCAGACTTTCTGACAAAAGAGGTCATCTACTAACCTTCTCAACCTTCCTAACGCTGCGACCCTTTATTACAGTTCCTCATGCTGTGCTGACCCTCAAGCATAACTACTTCATAACTGTAATTTTGCTGATGTTATGAATCATAATGTAAATATCTGCATTTTCTGGTGGTCTTAGGCCACCCCTGTGGAAGCATCAACCCACTGGTTGAGAACCTCTGTTCTAAAGCATGGTTTCTTTGCCAGCCTGCACACAGAGGGCAAGTCTCTACACCATCGTCCGGAAGGACGGACATGAAGGAGCTTCTGTGTGCCTTGCAGCCTGGGTGAGGTGCACAGAGCAACAGCCTCGCCACGGGGGTCAGCAGTGGAGCCCGAGTTCTTACTCCGTTGAAGAGAAATAGTTTAATAGCTGTATTATATTCTTACATAGTTGTGGGCTGTAATAACGGTGAATCCAAACAACAAAATGGATATGGAATATTTGGAGGGGGAGGAGCCACTTTTATCATGGTTGGATTCTTCGTGTATTTGATGTCTATCGCTGTGTAACAAACTACTCTCAAACTCGTCTCTAATCCACTCTGTGAGTCAGGGATTCGGAGCTCGCCCAGAAAGAACAGCTTGCTCTAGAATGCCCAGGACCCCTTGGCTGTGGGCAGGAGTCAATTAAAGGCCTGTTTCGCTCACGGTTGGTTAATACTAGCTGCCGCCTGGAGCATCCACGCACACCCTTCAACATAGCGCTGAGTCTCAAGTGTGAGCACTCTAACAGCCAGAACACCTGTGGCCTGTACTACTTAGCTTGTGAAGCCGAACAGCGTTATTCCTTCCATCAGCCGAGGCGTTTGCCAAAGCCCAGTCTGATCAATGAGAACAAAGTCCCATCTCCTGAGGGAATCTCATTTCCTAGTTTACAAAAAGCAGACACGATGGAATGTATTAGTGTGGCCGTCTTGGGAAAGTAACGTCGGCCCCACATTATCTGTCTTTTTAACTTCTTACTCATTTTCCTCCTTCAGATTCTAAAGTAACATGTACTTGTATTCTCTAGAGAGAAACACAATAGATTGATGGTGTTTTGTGTGCAAACGATACATCCATAGACATATGGGTTACAGTGCACCACTCATGGTGTCCTGCAACTTGCTGTTTGTATTCATTATGTGACATTATAGAGATCTGTGTCAGTACACGGAAAACCACCTGATTTAAAGGGCCAGCTGCCTTCCTGCGTTCTCTCCTAAATTGACCCACCTGCTGCCAATGGACTTTAGGTTCTCATGCTTTCAGGTATTAGAGGTGACTGATGCAATGGACACCCTTCTCTCCGGCCACGGAGGATGGAAGCTTAGAGGTGATGTTCCATTCTAAGAACATGCAAGATACTATTTTTTGGTATGAGCGTTTTGGGTTTTGTGTTTGGTTGTTTTTTTTTGTTTGTTTGTTTTCTTTGTTTAGTTTTTTGAGGCAGAGTTTCTCTGTCTGTCCTGGCTGTCTTGTCACTCACTTTTTAGGCTATCCACCACTCAAGGAGTTACACCTGCCTCTGCCTGCCTCGTGCTAGGATTAAAGGTGTGCAATGTCACTCTTGGTTTTTTTGTTTGTTTGTTTGGTTGGTTGGTTTTTGTTGTTGTTGTTATTTTAAGGTTATAAGTTAGTCAAGTTGGCATAAAGCAGGACATACTCTTCCTTTGGAAACAACTGAGTTTCTCTATTTAGCCTTAAAATGAAAAGAAAGAAAAAAAAAGACATGGACATATTTATTCTAAGGTTTAGAAGACAGGCTTTGAAGGAAAACTCTTTTTTCATGTATTTAGAAAAGAGTTTATTGCAGGAAACAACGGTGACAAAGAGGGGTGCGCCTCCTTTTCTCCTGCCGCTGACCTGAGCTTGCCGGTGGATTTCTCAGAGTTCTGTCTGAAGCTTAGCGGTAGGCTCTCCAGAGGTTGACAGCAAATAGGAACCTAGTTAAAGTCAAAGTAAAAAAGTGTCATACATCATCCAAAAAGGGGAAGAAAGAAGTCTTTCCTGGCCGGCCGTGCAGGTGACGAGATGCTCATGTCGTGGATCTTAGCAATATGCCATCCTTCTGTCTGTCCATCCTCTTCTCAAAGACAGCTAATCCGTGATTCATCCTGGTGGAAATGGGGGTTTTGCTTCTTGCAGAGATGGGTTATTAAAACTCCTCTGCAAGCTGGGGATATAACTCAGTGCTAGAACTGAGTCGAGCGCCGACAAAGCCCTGGGTTCCACTCGCAGCACTGTAAAGCCAAAAATGAAAACAAAACTCCATAAACGAATGAAAACCCAGTTGGCTTGCCAAAAGTGCTGAGGCATACAACATAAAAAAAGGCTTTGGGGGTGTGGTGCTCAAGTGTGACAAGCCAGGCACAAAATGATAAATATTGTACTATTTCATTTAGAGGCTAGCTATATTCAGAGTAGACAGAAAGACAGACAGTGGAGGGGGGTGGCGGGGGTGGGGAGGGACGGCGGAGTGTGCGTTTTCTGTACGGGGTGATGAAAAACTCTTGGGCATAGTTATGATGGATCCTTGAGCATCAAACACCATGAGCGAGATTAACCACACTGTTAAAATGGACCAGACCGCAAACTTTACATAAGACACCTTCGCAGGAACAACTTTCCTGGAACAGCAAAGAAAGGATAGGGCGCCACCAGAGTTCCTGGGCTTTGCCTTCCCTTTTGTTTTAAAAGAACAGCCTCTATTTTTAGGGATTTCACACAAAGGCTTGTGGGCGTGGGAAGTACTCCCAGCTGCCCTCCTGTTTCTCAGAAGCCCACATGGAAGCCTGGCAAGTTATTTAAGGGTTAGGAACTATGCCAGATTGAAAACGGAGATAATTTAATCTCTCTGTATGTTAATTCCCACCCCTCGCCCTGCAACCCGAGCCCCTGGAAACCTTAATTCTCCCCTAAGGAAGGCCGATCGGTGGTCCTGCTGAAGTGGTGAGGGTCACCCCCCTGCCTCTCAGCATGCCCGGGGCACTCTCTTGTCTCTAGAAGCTCTATTTCCTGCCAGTTCGGTGTTAACTGGCTGAACCACCGCCCTTCAGGACAGGTGGTGCCCAGGGCCTGGGTCTCTAGTCCAGATGCTCTGTCTGGACGCTGGGGCGGGGTGGCGCAAGACTCAGGGCAGGTGGCCGGGAGCGCGGCCACGTGGCGGGGCGGGGTGGGGCGGGCGTGGCCTCAGGAGCCCGGGTAGGAGCAGGTGAGGGTGCAGGTACTGCTCCACGGCGGAGGGGAAGAATGACTGGGGTCGCAAGGACCTGACCCTGGTGCCCAGAGCCTCATCCCGCAGCCCCCAGATCTTCTTAGGGTGACCTGTCCCACAGGAATCTTCCCCTGTTCCTCTCCCCACGTTCGCTCAAGTCTCTAGAATCTTTTCGCTTCGCAGGATGGGGAGCACGGTCGGTTGCCTCAGTTCTCTTCTCTCCCTCCCTTTCTTCTTCCAAACGTCATGGGGCAAGTTCCCTGGCCTCAGGAAAGCCAGGTCAACTCCTGTGGTGGGCCAGAACTGTACTTTTCTGACGTCTTTTTCTTGCCTGCCCTGTTCTGACCAGGGTCTAGGGGCCTCTCAAGACAGCCCCCAATCCTCTGGCTCTGCCCACAGTTCATTCTGCCTGAGCTCACCAGCAGACAGGGGTTCCAGCTAGACCCCAGTGCCCTTGCCCTGAACGAAGAAGCTCCCAAAGCACGGAGGGGGGGAAGGAGTGTGGGGCTGTGTATGTAAGGGTGGGGCAGCTGGGCAGTCAGCCTAGACCATTCCCCAATAGTTCAGGAATTCAGGGAGTAGGGAGTGCAGCGTAGGGGTTCCGTGACCTCGAGACAACAGGAAATGAGCAGGTGGGCTCTGAACCATGAATGGGGTACTAAAGAAGCCAGTGGGGAGGAGTCCCCACATGGGGGCCAACAAGGTTTCTACGTTACCCACGGCCTTCCTCAGTGCAGAGGAAGCTGGACAGACAAGAGGCAGCAGGGGTGGGAGAGCCTGGCCTGACGAAGAGTGATGTTTGCTTTCCAGAGTGGTCTCCCCGTCTAGAGTATCAGAACCTCACTTCCTGGAGAATGGCCCAGAGGTCTCCACAGGAACTCTTCCATGAGGCAGCCCAGCAGGTAAGCCTGGTACAGGGGTGGTGATGGAGCTGCCAGAGGCCATCAGACAGGTACCATCAGACAGACAGTTTCGAGCAGAGGGGGTCCGTGGCAGTGCAAAATTTTCAGAGCAGTTATCTCAGGTTTACTTAGGCATTGAGAGAATGCCTTAGACAGTGAGCAATTAACCGTGTGCAGAAAGTCTCCTTTGCCATTAGCTGTAATGTACGCGGTCCTCCGCCCCCTACCCCATCATGGAAAGAATGTCAAGAATGGAGGCCGAGACTCAGATGATATGAGCTCCTTCTAATAACAAATCAAACCAAAGTCAGAAGGTAATATTTCTAGAAAATCTCACCTACTGAAATCAGGGGCTTTCTGGGCTCCCTGATGTCTGCTGATTTTGTTTTTATTAAATCCTTCTTGCTGATTAGTATACATACACATATATGTATGTGAGTGTGTGTATGTATGTATGTGTGGTGTGAAATATTCCACGTGTGGTCGATGGTTGATATAGAATTGAAGGATTGATCCCTTAAATGAAAGCTCACACATAGGTGCTTATGGGGTCTCTGCCACTCGTGTTCACTCTCCTTGGTGTTTCATTGTCCCCTGGGTTTCATTAATGCTTTGAATGCTTTGTAGCAAGAGTCAGGGAGGTGTTCCTGCTGCACTGTAAGAGAGGGAAGTAAGGCCTTCAGCAGGAGAGAGAAGGATATATATATATATATACACACACACACATCTCATATAGTATATATATATACACACATCTCATATAGTATATATACATACATCTATATAGTATATATATATATATATAAACCACACATACACACAACACACATCTATAAATATATACACATATCTCATATAGTATATATACATATATACACACATAATTATATATACACACAGACATCTATATAGTATATATATATATATATATATACACACAGACATCTCATATAGTATATATATATATGTATATATATACACACACACATCTCATATAGTATATATATATATATATACACATCTCATATAGTATATATATATATATATATATACACACACACATATCTCATATAGTATATATATATATACACACATCTCATATAGTATATATATATATATATACACACACACATCTCATATAGTATTATATATATATATATATACACACACACATACAACACACATCTCATATAATATATATATACACACAGACATCTCATATAGTATATATATAACACACACACATCTCATATAGTATATATATATATATATATATATATATACACACACACATAGAACACACATCTCATATAGTATATATATATATACACACAGATATCTCATATGGTGTGTATATATATATATATATATATGTATATATACACACACATCTCATATAATATATATACACACATCTCATATAGTATATATATATATATATATATATATATATACACAAACACATCTCAATAGTATATATATATATATATATATATATATATATATATATATATACACATACACACTCATACATACACACACCTCATATAGCAAGAGCAGGGTGTAGAGTTGAAAGTCGGGAGGTGGTAGGGGCATCCAAGCTACATGCTAACCACCTTTTCATGTGTGCACGGATGCCCATGAAGGAATGATGCCTGGTGACTGGCAGGCAGTAAAGGCACAGAATTTATTTCTCTGACCTTGACACTTACTATAGATCCTCACACTTTGCCCTAGGAGTGGTCAAGCTGCTTAGAAATGAATGACTAGGAACTTAGAATCGCTCCTTGAAGGTACTTACTTCATCACAGACTGGGGTGTACCTCAGGGGTGCGGCACTTGCTCTGTGTAATGTTCCGGCTCCCATCCATCACACTGCCAAAAAAAACCTAACGAAATAGGAAAAGATGGTTACTCCTGGCTAGAGCTATCGATTCTTGGGCAAAGCTAGGGGCCCTGCTCTTGCTGTGGGACTCTAAGGCCTAGGGACCCTAAGGGAGTTTCTCTCTCTCTCTCTCTCTTTTTTTTTTTTTGTTTTTTTTTTTTGTTTTTTTCGAGACAGGGTTTCTCTGTGTAGCCCTGGCTGTCCTGGAACTCACTCTGTAGACCAGGCTGGCCTCGAACTCAGAAATCCGCCTGCCTCTGCCTCCCAAGTGCTGGGATTAAAGGCGTGCGCCACCACCGCCTGGCTCTCTCTCTCTTTTTTTAAGTGGACAGTGAGTGAATGTCAGTTGACTGACCAAATGAACAAATACCAGGCAACTATAGTGCAGAGTCAGTCGTTTTAAGTTCCTCAGGAGAATGTCTACTTTAAAAATGTGTATCAAGGCCTCTGCTTCTGTGCTGCGTTCTCTCCCTAATCATTGACGGGATCCAGTATCAGTGCCTTTCGTAACCACGTTATAGAAACACTGAAATCCATCACTTTTAACAAAGATTATTTTTAAAAATTTTGTGTATATGTTTGTGTCTGTGTTTGCATCTGTGCACGTGCATGCAGTGCTGGTGGAGGCCAGTAGGGGGAGCTAATCCCAGGAGCTGGAGTTACACATCCTTTGAGTTGCTAGAGGGTACAGCAACACAAGCTCTTACCTCTTCCATCTATCCGGCCCCCTATGCCCCACCCCCTTCTCCCTCTCTTCTGTGTTGTCTAGGGTACCATTTCATATCCTCCTAATATCTTTCTCCTTTGTTGTGACATCTTTCTATAGCACTGACCTGTGCATTTGACATCTTGGCTGAGAGCCTTTAAGTAGTTTCTCTTACATCACTTTTCAGTTTAAATTTTCTGTCTTGGCTTCAGACTTACTGAGATATGACCAACCTATGTTTCCCACTGTACCTGGGTCTTTCCACTTACAGTGTAACATGGCCATTTCTGTCTCCTTTCCTTGAGGGGTGGGGTGATGCAGGCACTGCTCAGCCATGCTGGTTGTATGTCTGGGATTGGATCAATGGCCGTTTGCCTCGGGTCTTGAAGTGTTTGTAGAAACAGAACATGTGGTAAATTTAGGAAACACATCCTAGATAAGATAGATGAAAAATTACAGTAGCCACCAGGTAGTGAGCATTGTCTTGTTCTAAACACTTAACATACATTATCTTTACATTCTGGGAGGGGTACAGTTACTTTGGGATGATTGACAAGGACTGGAGCTCTTCCGGTGCGGGTATATCTGGTATGAAGGGCCAACCTTTACCTCTTTTCTGGTGTATGCCTTCTGTTCTAAATTTATTCAAAAATCCATCCAGATGGTAAATCAAGGACCTCCTCTGGAGCCAGAGAGGAGCAGACAGTAAATCGAGGATCCCCATGGGAGGCAAAGAGTAGTAAGGTGGCTAATGTTTTTGAAGCTGAACGCTGGAGTGGCTGGTCTGCAGTAAACGTCCATGAACCTTTTTGTAACCTTTACCCCAGCCATGGTGGTAGGGAATTCTGTGAAGAGCTTTGGCGCATGTATAACATGGGATTAAGTAGGCGGAGTCCAGTAGGAAGGCAGGCTATGGAGTATTGTACAAAACCCTCAGTCTTGACCTGTCTCTAGAACATCATGATAGGAAGCAGCCTGTGGCTCTGAGTTAGGTAGAGAAATGGATGACTGGATTCTTGGATTGGCTTTAGGCATTTTAAGATCAAATGGGGATTAGGTGTGTGTGTGTGTGTGTGTGTGTGTGTGTGTGTGTAAAATGAACTCACTGACAAGGGGCTGTAAATTTAAGGGTTAACAGTCTGGTGGTCAAGGTTACACTTACAGGCTGGGCTTAAGTGCTGACCCAGCACTTTGTGAGTTTGGGTAAGTTTCTTACTTCACCGAGCCTCTATTTGTTCACCTATGACATGGCTACAGTGACTGAACCTACTCTAGAGGAGTAAGAGAAATAAAGGAGACAATTCTTGTGAGTTATCATACGGGACTTGGTTCATAGTAAGCATTCAGTGAGCGTCTGTAAAGGTAGGGAGGCCACATTTAGTCCACAGGGCAGCCGTATACATGATCAGAACGACCAGCTGGCAAATGCATGCATGATTTAGCACAGCAAGGTCAGGCAAAAGAAGGACAAAGGCAGGAATGTCACATCTAGAATGACACTTGGGAGGAAGTACTTCCCAGTGTCTGAGCCTGCCTGGGTCAGGTCCCAGCCTATGGACACTTTGGCCCCTGCCCCTTGTTGTCTGTATTGGTTGCCCAGCAACACTTGACTTTTAGCTCTTTGTCTTCTCAGTTCCACCTAAATTAGCTTGACCAGTCATAGAAGGAAAGTCTGGTCAAATTTGAGAACAGTGTTGAGCCAGAAGGAAGTACTAGTAAAAGAGAGATGTCTTAGTCAGGATTACTATTGTTTTGATGAAACACCATGACCAAAAGCAATCTGGGTAGGAAAGGGTTTGTTTTGCTTCTATTTCCATTTCCCAGTTCATCATCTAAGGCAGGCAGGACAGGAACTCAAGCAGAGCAGGAACCTGGAGGCAGGACCTGATGCAGAGACAAAGGAAGGTGCTGTTTACTGGCTTGCTCCTCATGGATTGCTCAGCCTGCTTTCTTCAAGAACCCAGGACCAGGGATGGCCTCACCCACAGTGGGCTGGGCCTTCCCCATCCATCACTGATTATGCCTGAAGCTTGCCTACTGCCTGATCTTATGGAGATATTGTCTCACCTGAGATTTCCTCCTCTCGGATGACTATAGCTAGTGTCAAGTTGACATAAAAACTAGCCAGCACAAGTGGCAAATCAACCCAAACTTATCAGGAGACGAGAGTCCCAGAGATTCTATGGCCCCTTGCTTAGCATGTCAGGGAACAAGCCCAGAGATGTCAAATTTCTTTCCCCAAAACACATGACAAGGAGTGGCAGAGCTAGGTTGAAACCAATTAATGACTTTGTAATGCAGTTAGCTATGATCCAGTCTCCAAGTAACAGTATTATATGTACATTGGTACTAGACTGTGTCATTAAAAACATAATAATAATAAAAAAAAAAACCCCTTTGCTCTTATTTCTGAGACCTCAAAAATTCTGTGCCAGCTCACAGGGAATACACCAGGTTTAGTCAGGTGACCAAAGCCAAGAGTGAGAGGAATCTAAGACCAAGGCTTTGGCTGGAGATTCTGTAAGACCAAGAAGGCAGAGCAGAGTGAACAGTTTGGAATGTGCCAGTCTGAAGAATTTTTCTGGACTCTGGATTATAGGGTTGGTCTCTAGTTTCCTAGTAACTGGCCTTGGGATGATTTAGGTCCAAAGAAATACTGGCTTGGTGTTCAGGAGTTAGTGGCTGCAGCTATAGACTGAGAATTGGTTGGTTGGCTTATGAAAGACATATTCCTGTCTGCTTTTGCTAAGACAGCCAGTAGGACTTGGTCTTTGCCTGCTTGTGAATGGATGGCTTGTGTTACTGCAAACATTTGCATCGCCTTTTGCTACATTTCATCCATGGCCAGAAGCAGAGAAAACAATTGCTATCTTTGTCTCTATATGATAGACTGGAGTTTGTAAGGAGACGTCTAGATATAAAGGATGCTGAGGCATGATTTCCGTGATCTAAGTGAGGTGCTGCCGGCTGGGACCTAGAATGTGGTCTGTCTTCCTGCAGGGAGGCTGTGTGAATTTTAGCTTCGTTTTGTACTTTTCCTCACCAAAATATATCTTTTCATGAATGAAAAAAAATGAAATAAAAAGAGGAGGACATGACTCCACAAGTCTGGAGAAGATTTTTATTGTAGATGTTAAGGGAGAAGGTGGGCAGAGGGAAGAGTCCAGGCTGAACATAGCTGCTCAGCTAAACCCGACCAGGAGAAGGGGAGAGCAAGAGAGGAGCCACCGACCAAGAGACTAAGAGACAAGTATGGCCCATGTGCTGGGAAAAGCCACGGGTACTGAGGGATGCTGGGAGAGCTGGGAGGAGCTACGGGTACTGAGGGATGCTGGGAGAGCTGGGAGGAGCCACGGGTACTGAGGGATGCTGGGAGAGCTGGGAGGAGCCACGGGTACTGAGGGATGCTGGGAGAGCTGGGAGGAGCCACGGGTACTGAGGGATGCTGGGAGAGCTGGGAGGAGCACGGGTACTGAGGGATGCTGGGAGAGCTGGGAGGAGCACGGGTACTGAGGGATGCTGGGGTGGGAGAGACTGGGATGGAGTGCTACGGGTAGTGAGGGAGCGCTGGTTTGCATCTGCTTCATTATGTTAATAGGTACATAAGTTAGCCGTTTGTCTCCGGTTCCTGAGGCCTAACACTTCTGGATAATAGTTTAAACACTATAGTTTATGCTAAACAAATTCACATATCTCAGTATAATTCAACAAATTATCTTTGTTCGCTCATTAATACTTTGTCAAGTATATTAAATCTATTACAAATCAAATTTTAAAAATGTTTTTCTTCTCGAGCTTTAATGCCTTATTCAGACAGTGCGGTGTGGTGGTGACGGTGGTATATGATTGTTTCACACAAACAGCCTTTAGAAGACAACACTCAGGCAGCCTACAATGCTCTTCTGAGGGTACTGGTGACTTAGTGTTACCATCTCTCAGGAGAAAGATCCTGTGTTAGTCAGCGGCATGTCGCTACAAGGAAATAGCGGAGCCAAGTAACTTATAAAGGGAAAGGGTTTACTCAATAGGTTCAAAGCCCGCATCAGCTTAGTTCCGTTAAAGGCGTGGATTACAGTAGTGTGAGGGTGAGAAAGGGGGAAGAGATGGGGGAGAGGGAGGGCATGTACAACAAAATAACAAGCGGGGGGTGGGTAGGCAAGCTTCTTTAGAGTAATAGCTTGGTGGATTGGATATATTACAGGTGAGAATTTATAGAACTGGCTTACATGGTGCAGGCTGGGTAGTCCAACGTTAGAGTCTGAGAAACTGGTAACTGCTATATGTCTCAGTAGTTCGAATCTGGTGCTAAAAGCCTTGAGCAGTGGTTCTCAGCCTTCCTAATGGTGCAACCCTTTAATATAGTCCCTCATGTTGTGGTGATCTCTGACCATAAAATAATTCCGTTGCTACTTCATAACTAATTTTGCTAGTTATGAGTCATAACGTAAATATCTGATATGCTGGATATCTGATATGCATCCCCAAAGAGATTTCGACCCATAGTGAGCCGCTGACCTAAAGGCTTTCTGAAGAGCCATTGATCTTCAGTCCACATTGTTCTGATGGCAGCTAAGCATGCTGGAAGTAGCAACAGGATAGGTACACTTGTCGCAAGAAGAGGCAGGAAAGCAAACAACCCTGTGTCTTACTCAGACCTCTTCTTCTAGGCTGACAGTGGAAGGTGCTCCCTACACTGGAGGAGGGTCTTCCTCCTTCAGTTAAGCTGTCCTGGGAGTACCCTCAGGTAGAGGGTGTGCTCCTCCCTAATGTTATCTCTGGGTAACACTCACTACTTAAGGGTCCATGTCATTCCAGTACGTGGGAACCAAAAGTTTAAATGTGGAACATGGCGGTGTTGGACATCCCAACTTAAGCAGGTCTTATATACATTTTCCTTATTTTGGGGAGTGCTTTTCATCCTCACAGGGGGGAAAAAAAGGATGGGGGAATAGTGGAATTTTTTTAAAAACCCTCTCGTTTCTATGCTGCATCACTGGTTTTACAGATGCTGGGTGTTTACTGAGTGAGCAAGAGCCGCAGAGGCCTAGCACCCTTTCGTAAGCCAGAAGTAACTCTGTCCTCGATCTAACATGAATTCCCCTATTTACAGATTTCTTAACTAAAAGAAAACAATGTCATGGCTGGTTTGAGATATTTAATTTTATGTGGTTATTGGTTAATGAATAATAGAAAACAATAGCAAATTACAATTCATTTTAAAGGCACAGGGGTTGTCGGAGCAGGCAGTCACTTTACAAAGGACCTCATGCAATGCATTTAAAATGCGATTCCAATGGAGGGACATTGTTTTGTGACTCCGTCCACTGAATATTATAAACAGATTTCTCACATCAGCTTAGCAAAATCACACCAAAAAGCCCTCATCTGTTTAAAATGTTTTTAATATGTAGTAATTTTTTCTTTAAATAAAAACTGAGTGTTTTTGTCATTGAAACACCTCATGTGTGCAGGAAGATACCCTCAAGTGTGCATCAGGGCACCCAGACAAAATTCCCCTTTAACTCCCTGCCTGTCCCAGGCTTCAGCCACTGCAAATACTTTCTGGTTTCTATTTCCTCTGCTGGTTATCATTTTCACTGTAAATAAAATACTGATATCTTGGTTTCTGGGTTATTAATTTACTATCAGCTTACTTGTTGCTTCCTGAAACCAAAAAAATAAGACCTTAGCATCCCCTCCCCACTCGCCTGCCTCCCTCCCTGCTCGCCTGCCAGCTGTTTTAACACCATTGAGGATTACAACAGCGCTGTGTTTTCTGTAACTGTCAGGAGCACTTTCTTCTTTAACATAGCTCGGTTCTGAAAGTTTTAAATGGAGAACAGTGTTTATGTGGTGAGGATGTGCGCATGTGCTCAACAGAAAAGCCAAGTGGTGCCTCAGGCTCATCTAGAGGAAGTCACAGTCGACAGCCTAGTGCCTCTGCTGCCTGAAGTCTTAATTTCCTTCGTTTTCGTTCACTCTGCTCATAAGCTGCTACCTCCACTTCTAAGATCCTTTGTCTCTTTTCTCTGGGGCATCTCTTGTCTTTTGAGTGATCCATGATTTCCACACATGGATCAGATAAATTACTCTTTCCTTTTCTGACATTAAAAAAACTGGTAGGTTTTGTTGTTGTTCTGTTTTGTTTTTTCTTCTCTTGTAATTCAAAACTGACATTTTACAGCAGGTTGAATCCAAGGTACATATTTAAAAAAAAAAAAAAAAAGCCAGGTTTGCTCTCAGGCTAGATATTAAGATTTGTAAAATGAAGTCTTTCTTTTCACAACAGAAAATAACTTTGTGTTTCAAAATAGTTTTTCTTTCACTAAAGCCATTTGTCTTACTAAGAAACAAGTTTATGGTTACGTTAAAACAAATAAATACTTAGACATCTCAAGTTCTTAATATGGTAAATATTGGTAGATATTAGTACATATAAGCAAATGCTCTTGACTCTTTGTGGCCTTCAGTAAATGTGTGTGTGTGTTTGTGTATGCACAGAGGCCAGAGATCAGTGTCAGGTGTCTCTATTTTTTGTTTTCTATCTTATTTTTTGAGACAGTCTCTCACTGAGCCTAGAACTCATCAGTTCAGTTAGACTCAATGGGCAGCAAGCTCTGGGTCTCCCTGTCAGTGCTAGAGTTACAGATGCATACCACCATGCCTGGCTTTTAGTGGTTGCCTGGGATCTGAACTAGGGTCCCTGCATAGTGTCCTGGTTTGGTTTTCTATTGCTATGAAAAACACCATGACCAAAGTGAACTTGAGATGGAAATAGCTTACAGGGTACCATTCATCATCAAGGGAAGCTAGGGTTCGAGATGGAGGCAGGAACTTGAAGCCAGCCAAGGGACACTGCTTACTGGCTTGCTCGGGCTGCCTTTCTTATGCAGCCTCGCCTGCTTCGGGAAGGCACCTACGCCATCAAATGGATGAGCCCTTTACCTCAACTAGCAATTTTTAAAAAATGTCTCACAGACATTCGCGGGTTAGTTTGACCTAGGCAACGCCCCAATTGAGATACCCTCAGATAATTCTGGCTGTGTTAACGTTGATAGCTGAAGTTAACCACTATGACATACAACAGAGGCTTTATTGGTATCCTAAGGGGTCTCCCCAGTCTTCCCTGTGGTCTTCAGCAATTGTTTTTTATATTTACTTGAGGTGTGTACACAAGAGTCCTCATGGGCATGTGCAGGTTAGAGGACAAGTTTTGGGAGTCAGTTCTCTCCTTCTGTCAATCAAATTCAGGTCATCTGGCTGATCACTCAGGTGGCAGGAAATGGTGCAAGATGGAGGAGGATATTTTCTATTTTAAGTCAATATCTGAGAACCCTTATTTACTGAACTTATTATTTATTGTCCAATATTTCATTGTGGTAATATGTAACATCAAAGTTACTACCATAACCATTATTAAAATATTTTATTTACAATTTTTAGTTATGGTATATATGTGTGTGCAGGGCTTATGTGAGCATGTATGTAGAGGCACCTGTGGAGGCCACAGGTGGGTTGTCCAGGAGCTGGAGTTGTAGGTGATTGTGAGGCAGCTGATGTGGGTGCTGACCAGTTTAGTAGTTTTAGGTCTGTCTGTAATACTGGGAAACCTTATTTTTAAACTTTATTTTGTTAAAATTTAAATTATCATATCTATAGAAAAATTTTGATAGTACATGCATACACACAACAACCCCAACAAAACCCTACAAAGCTTCAGTGCACTGATTGCCACAATTTGTCTTTATCATTGGGGTTTGCTTGTGCTTATGATTGTCCTCTCTCTCTTTCATGCATGCATGTGTGTGTTCGTGTGTGTGTGTGTGCGTGTGTGTGCATGTATATATGTGTACTCTCTGAAAATAAGAATTGTCTTTTTCTTGGAGCTGGAGAGACAATTCAACAGTCAAGAGCACTTGCTGCTCTTGGGAAGGACCCATGTTTGAGTCCCAACACCTACAGCAAGAAGCTCACAACTGTCTGTAATTCCGGTTTCATGGGATCCAATGTTCTCTTCTGGTCTCCTTGGACATCTGCACACACGTGGTACATACATGCAGGCATTCACACAAACACATAAAATAAAAACAAATCGCCGGGTGGTGGTGGCGCACGCCTTTAATCCCAGCACTTGGGAGGCAGAGGCAGGTGGATTTCTGAGTTCGAGGCCAGCCTGGTCTACAGAGTGAGTTCCAGGACAGCCTGGGCTACACAGAGAAACCCTGTCTCGAAAAAGAAACCAAATTAAAATAAAATAATAAAATAAAATAAAATAAAAACAAATCTTTAAAAAGTAAATTTTCTTTTTAAAAATTTTCTCAGTAAATAATAAATTTACTGAGATCAGAAAATTTGACAATGATATATCTGATTTTCTAATCCATAGTTTATATGCAAATGTTACCAGTTATCGCACTAATTATCCTATACCGCCTCCCCACCCTACCCCATCCTGGTCCAAGATTCAATACAAGACTTCTCTGTTTCTTCTGATCTTGATTTTGTTTCTGTTTTTGAAACAAGTTTTTATTCTCTAGACCCTCCACTGGCCCCTGAGAACTCACTGTGCAACCAAAACTAACGACAATCCTGCTTTGGTCTCCCAAGTGCCAGGCATGAGTCACCATGTCCAACTGAACTTGACAGGTTTTAAATACATGCCCAACTGTTTTGTAGAATATCCCACAGTTTGGGACCTAGTTCCTCATGCTAGGTCTGTGAGTTATTCACACCGACAGTCTTCCTAGGTAGGTGTGTTCTCCAGGCATTGCAACAGGAGGTCCCACTTGGTGATGTGACCTGTTATACCAGGTGGAGTCTCATGATTAACCAACTAGTTGTTAGGGCTGCTCTGAGGCCCTCAACGTCAGCCTTGCTGATAGCTGGCAGTCTGTGGATCCTGTGATTGGGTGCCTTCTGGCTGCAGATATAGTTTTCTAATTTCATAATTCCTTCCCCATAGCATAGTTTGTTTTTTAATGTAAGTAGGGGCTGTCTAAAAGGTAGTGGCATACACCTGTAGCGGCCTGCGGCCACAGATCCTCTGGGTTCACCTGAAAGGGGGCTGGGAATGAAAGAGGGACGGAGGACAAGAAGAGATGAAGCCAAGACAAAGTTCTCTGATCAAGGTTCAATGCTTTAATGTTCTGCTCTCAATTTAAAGGGAAAGACCCCACCTGAACCCTTCCTTGTTTCAGCCGGAGATGGGTGGGATAATCTATTCTTGGTCGTGGTCAAGGCTGGAGATATCTCAAGGCAAGCCCAGGGGCAGTTCTTCTAAGTTCCATACAGCCTAGGTGGGTAGCTCCACCTAGATTCTATCACTTTGTCTATTGTGGTAAAAGTGGTCTCTCAAGCCTGCTCAAGGTCAGGGAAGGGTGGGAGGATCATTGTGGGTGCTGCTACCCTGGGCTGGTAGTCCTGGGTTCTATAAGAAAGCAAGCTGAGCAAAGCAGGGAAAGCAAGCCAGTAAGCAGCACCCTCTATGGCCTCTGCATCAGTTCCTGCCTCCAAGTTCCTGCCCTGTGTGAGTTCCAGTCCTGACTTCCTTTGGTGATGAACAGCAATGTGGAAGTGTAAGCTGAGTAAACCCTTTCCTCCCCAACTTGCTTCTTGGTCATGATGTTTGTGCAGGAATAGAAATCCTGACTAAGACACTTACCTAGCCCTGGATCCAAATTTTCATTCTTCTGCTGTTATTCTATTTAATTACTAGTATTTTTCATATTTGATAATCACACGGTGCCACACATGGCTAGTGGGAGTCCCCTCAATCCAGCTCCTGTGTCTCTTTAACATTTCCTTGTCTCTCTTCATCCCAACCCTCATTCTTTCTTTCTTAAGCATTTCCATACTTCCTGGTACCTGAGTCCTAGGCATGGTCTTTGCTACGGGGATGTCTTTGCTTTTTAGAGAAAGAAAAGGAAGATGAGTTTGTAAGCATACACATGTGTACTTACCTGTTGTCCAAATACATATACACATATATTTAAAAATCAGTAAATTCACACTGTTAGTTCTAGTTCTAGTTCTAGTTCTTCACAGAATTCATTTTTCTCTTCTTTTTTTCTTAGTTGGAACCTGAGATGTTTGTTTGTTTGTCTGGAGGGAGAGAGAGAGAGTGCACACAATTGTGTGTGTGTGTGTGTGTGTGTATAATGTGGAGGGCAGAGAAATCAGGTAATAGGTCACCACGTGTCCTTATCTAATGAACCATCTTATTAGCCCTAATTTGATTGCATTGGGAAATGTCTGTCTCTGAGTTTGTCTGTGAAGACGTTTCCTGAAATGATCACAAGTATTCTCAACTAATCGAATATTAGATATAAAAACACTGTTGTAGGTCTATAATATGAGAGGTTGTGAAAGGCAGGGTGTGGAGCCGTGAGGAAGTAGTTCACTGGGCATGTGGAGAACTGTATCTCCTGCACTGGCCTCTTCCTGCATTTCCCTTTTCACGGGTCAACCACGATGCAGGCCACTTCCTTCCACCATGGATGCCAGCTACTGCAAAGCCCTATTGAAGCCCAGGAGCCCAGCAAACTTGGACTGAGATTACTGAAACCATGAGCCAACATAAATCTCTCTTCCCTCAAGTTCTTTTTGTCAAGTAGTTTTGTCCTGATCCAGAAAGATCAGGCTTTGACTGTTCCTGTCGGATTCTTGGTCCTCTTCTGCAGATCGGGCTGCATGTCCGCCATCAGTGGGGCTGAAGAAATCATTATCCATGTTTAGGCCACCCGTGTTGAATGTCACTTCTGCAAAGCTTTCACAGTGGTCATCTCAGAGAGCTGAACTTTGCACAGTCCCTGGTGCAACTGTGTGCTTCCTGTAGGTACCCCAGGTGGGTTCTGGCCCCTAAATCCCTGGTCACATCACCCTGGTGCCCAGCTGTCTGTCACAGCTGTGATCTAGCCATGATATGTTCAGCTCCAGGGTAAAAGAATTAAGTACCCCAAGCAGTCCACTGCATCATGGGTCAGCAGCAGCTTGGGCATATTCTCTGATGGCCAATTAAATAGTCAGCTCTTGGAAAACATGAGAATCTACAGAAAAGTCTGGCAGGTTCTTGTGCACAAGATATAACCCCTGGAGATCTACTCTGTCACTGTAGGAGAGGGCTCTGGGGAGCTGGTAAAAGGTGTGCCCTGCTTCAATCCACCTCTGACCTTTCTCTTTCTCTCCAGTTGCTAGAAGAGATAGAGTGTTAATTCACGGTTCAGGTGTGATCGTTAAGGCTTGTCAGGTTGTGTAGTGCCAGGGAAGTGTTAGCGATTCCTCCCAAACATTCAGGAACCTATCTGATGCAACTCACAACAGGGTCTTTATTGTATTTGAGTTAGCTTGGGCCATCCATTGAAGGATGGTTTTGGTGGTGGTGGTGGGGAGAGCCCCAAATATCTATCGGGGCAAGGCTTTATAGTAAGCAGCAAGAGGGGGGTAAGCATGTAAGCATCTAATTGGAAAGCTATTGTGGCCTTTAACATAATTGACTGCTGCTGGGAGTCATATCATAAACTTAACTGCTGCACCCCTCTGCATTGGTGGTCATTAGGCAGGAGGTGGGCTTGCACCTGGGGGTGCAGATCTGTGAGGTAATAACCTGGAGATGCTGGTCTTGTTGGGGATTAGCCTAGAGACTGGAGCCAGGCTTGGGTTTTGTTGGGGGGCAACTTGGAAACTAATGCCTGTTAGTTTACTTGAGTTCAAACTTAGGTCAGGTTCTCTAAAATGAAATCTGAACTTAAAAGATTTGGCTTCTCAGTAGCTACAGGAGCAAAGGAGTCTTGGATCTGCGTTCTTGTAGCTGCCTTGGCAGAACCGTTGTCTTACTTAGCTCAGCTAGCTGGTACAGGAAGGAGCAAGTACTTCCATGCTTATGTTGGGAGGGACTGTTTCACAGAGAAATACTGCTCTCTCAGAACTGAAAGCCATGGTTATCTATCTCAGCATTGGGTACAGAACAGAGTCACCTGGGAAGAGGGATCTTCAAGTGAAAAATTGCCCAAATCACATAGGCCTGTGTCAATGTCTGTGAGGTAGCACTTTCTTAATTCCTAATTGGGCCCAGCTCACTGTGTGTGGTATCGTCTCTAGGCAGTAGGGTCTGGGCTGTAAATGAAAGGTAGCTGAGTAAGCCAGAGAAAACAAGCCAGAAAGCAGTGTTCCTCCATGACCTTTGCTTCAGTTCCTGCCCAATGATGGACTGTAACCTACAAGCTGAGATATACCCTTTCTTCCCCAAGCTGCTTCTGGTCAGGGTAATCAACAGCAACAGGAAAACAAACTGGAATGGCAGACTTGCTCTTCACTGGGTTAATTCTGCCCAGCCGTCATCTCTGCTTCCCAGTGGACCCTGCACGAGGCCCATCATCCTTTGCCACTTCCTCAGCCTGCACATCTGTGTGAACCACTGGGTGACATTCTGTTATTTTGGGAATTGACAGTCCTAAGCTGAGGGCAACTGTGTTCTAGAGGCAGTTACCAACAGCTGGGATCACAGCAGCCCCTGCCACTTTGAAAACAGCCCAGAATTGGCTTAACGTTGGCACTTGTTACCCTAGCCTCCTTTCTCATCCTTTCCCTCTCCCTCCAGGCAAGAGGAGGAATCACTAGGGAATTGAGAGCTGACATTGCGCTCTCCCCCTGTGGGTCTGATTCTATTGCGGATGGCTGCTGTGCCCCTTATTGCTGAGCAGGCGGCCGCTGGGTTGGTTGATGGGTCTGGACCACACCCTCCTGAACAGCAACTCTGATAAAGTGGAATAGCAATGCCTCTCTCTCTCTCTCTCTCTCTCTCTCTCTCTCTCTCTCTCTCTCTCTCTCTGTGTGTGTGTGTGTGTGTTGTGTGTGTCTAGACTAGGTGCTGACGCTGATGCTTCTGTAGGGTGCCTGGGATGTAGTGTATCACTTCCACAGGGTCTGGAATGTCATCTCAGGGCTCTGTGGTACTTACTGGCAATTTATGCTATGGTTCTCTATTCAATTATCTGTCTCTTTTGCTGTCTGTCTGTCTGTCTTTGTGTACACTAGGTTTTTAGGGGGTTTTCTCTCTAAGAACACTGGAATTGCAACTGTGGTCAAAGCCAGGCAGTTCCTGGCCACACTCGGGTGAATAAACTTTGGGAAGACTTAGTGATAGTCTTTGATCACTTTGTTAAAAAAAAAAAAAAAAAAAAAAAAAGGAGGGGGAAGGTTCAAGGCCAGTCTCAGGCGGCAAGATCCTTGCTCTGAACTCGTCAGGCGTTGACTTTGAGGAGCTTCTGCGTTTGTGGTCTGTGAAAGATGAAAGAATTAACAATGGATAAACAGACGTCAGCAGGGCTGAGAACCGGCAGTCAGGGCTGACCACAGTCTCACAGGGCCTTCTGCATCTCCAGTCTAATTGACTTCCTAGTTATTTCTTGAGGCCTTCTCCTCCTCCCTACCGCCCCACTCCTCCCTCCTTCTCCTTCCATCTCTCACTCCTTTCCTCCCCTCTTCTCTTTCCCTTCTCTCCTATAACTTTCAAAATTAAATTTTATTATATTTGTGTGTGTGTTTGAGAGAGAGAAAGACAGAGAGAGAGAGACAGATGGACAGAGACTGAGACAGAGACAGACAGAGAGACAGACAGAGGGGGGTGCAGAGTACACATGCATGGTACACATGAAGGTCAAAACACAACTTTCAGGAAACAAGTTTCTCCTTTCATTGTGGATCCAGGTATCGAACCCAGGCCCTCAGGTTTGTGCAGCAAACACTGTTAACTGCTGGCACCAAATTTAAAAATTGTAATTAACATAAAACATGTACATATATATGAGGTACAGAGCAATACTACTTAGATACACAATGGATGATCAAGTAGGGGTGATTAGCATGTCCATGTCAAACACCAATTGTCCTTTGTGCTGGAAGCTCCTCTCTTTGAGCATGTGTAAGAGTTCTTTGCAGTCAGTAGGCACCCCTGCTGCTATGAAACCCCGTGGTTACTCCCTCCTCCTGACCTTATGCCCTGACCTCCCAAAATCCAAACTCTCCCCATCTCTCCCTGCCCTTCCTCCCTCACCCCTCCCCTGTCCTTCCCCGCCTCTAGTGGGCAGGACTCGAGTGGAGGCCCTTGTGTGATCTGTGAGTGTGGGGTTGGGAGCAGGAACCAGCTTTGGGCTCTTCTGTTTTAAGCAGTGTTGTCTATCTAGCTTTGTCTGAGGTCACTGATGTGTCTGTTCACGGTCATCACAGAGCCAAATCCCTGTGACTCTGAGTCTTAGATTTTCTCCTGTTTCTTGTTTTTGTTTTTGTTTGTTTGTCTTCTCTTTGCATTTATAAATAATAAGACTAGAGTTTTGGGGGGGGGGCAAAAGTTGAGGTTCCAGCAATGCAAATCTTGGCTACCCACTCCTGATGTACCTGTTAAAGAGACAGCGGTGAGAAGTAGGAATGAGCTGGCCTGTCAGCTACACTTGAGAGACAAGGATCTCAGTGTCTAATGACCCCAAGGCCATCTTTGGGAATACTGATATGAATTTTAGGTTTACACAGAGAAAGAAAGTCCCCATTGCTGTTGCCGCTGAGGGGAGTCTGGTTCTAAGATAATGACTGAAGTAAGCCCCAGGATGTATCCTCAGCACTCTGGGTAGTGCCTTTCACCTGGTGCCTTGTGAGGAGCTCCCTTGCTGGAATTCAAGGTGGCTAGAGATTTAGCACAATTAGTTACTTCTGTGCCTTCATCCTTGGGAGAACATCCGTTAGTCTGGACAGACACTTCTTGAGTGATTTAGCACGCCTGTGTGGAGAGCAGGTGACTCCAATAAGGAAGCCAGACTCAGGTGAAGGCAAAATGTCAGCCTCTCTTGCCTTCTGGGCCCAGGTGAAGACAACACAGTTGATTAAAAGCAGCTTCTAAAGCCTGCTCCGGCCACATGTGCGCGCCTGCTGCAGACACCGCATGGGACTCGGTTGAGACCTTCCTCTCTCCTGTTCTGCTGAGGATCCTTAATTATTGCCGCATGGCTTTAGAGTACCAGGGACTCTGCTGATGCCCAAATTTAGACTAATTACTCAGCCTGTGCAAAAGCAATTCCCAGTATGAGTGGCTACTGACCTTGTTATGTTGTTCTAGTATTGCACAAGCTTTTAGTCATTTTAGTAAAGGGCTTCCATTTGAGGGCTTGTCTTAGGTATCTGTCGCTGTGATAAAACATGGTGACTGAAAGACTTGGGGGAGGAAACCGTTTTTTCATCTCAGGGTTCCACATAACAGTCTGTCTTAGGGTTTCCCTTGCTGTGAAGAGACACCATGACCACAGCAACTCTTAAAAAGGAAGACATCTAATTGAGGCTGGCTTACAGTTTCAAAGGTTCAGTCCATTATCATCATGGTGGGAAGCACGGACGTGGTGCTGGAGAAGGAGCTGAGAGCTCTACCTCTTGATTCAAGGGCAACAGAAGGGAACAACTGGGTGTCACACTGGGCGAAGCTTGAGCCTAGGAGCCCTCCAAACCCATCTCACAGTGACACACTTCCTCCAAGGCTACTTCTCCCAATAGTGTCACTCCCTATGGGCCAAGCATTCAAACACATGGATGTATGGGGGGAATTGCAATTCAAACCACCCACAGGCATGTAGGTCACTTATTTGCTCCTAAGGGCTTGCTCAACCTGCTTTCTTATAGCACCCGACCACCTGCCCACAGGGGTTTGGACCTTCCCACATCAACCATCACTCAAGAAAACGCCCCACAGGCTTGCCTATAGGTTAATCGGGTGGAGAATTTTCTCAGTGGCGGTTCCAAAATGACTATAGCTTGTGTCAGGTTGACATAGAAACTAGCTAGCACAGGGTTCAGAAATGCTATTGTTATTTTTAAATTAGAAAAATGAGGGTGCTGGAGAGATGACTCAGTGGTTAAGAGCACTGACTGCTCTTCCAGAGTTTCTGAGTTCAATTCCCAGCAACCACATGGTGGCTCACAACCATCTGCAATGGGGTCTGATGCCCTCTTCTAGTGTGTCTGAAGAGAGCAATCATATACTCATGTATGTAAAATAAATAATAATTTTAAAAAAGGAGCAGAAAACCCACCGAACCAATGGTGTATCTTTGATTCTGAGATAAGCAGCTGAGGCATGCTTTAAAATCCTGTGATCTCGGAAAGAAAGGAGGGGTAGGAGGCACCATGGCACGGTTCTGGCAGAGAAACAAAAGACTCGGATCTTTTAAACAGAAGGATCTTGTGACAGAGGTATGGGAAAGGCTAAAGAAATGGGAAGTGTCCAGTCATCAGAAGGAGCGAATGCTAGAAGCTGCCTTCATCTGGAAGTCTGAAGGGACCGTGCATTGCTGGGAGCCAGTGATACTGCCTGAGCTGGTAGAGGCCCAACCTACCAAGCCAAAACCTGCTATTGCTTTAAACTACCTCCCTCCCAGTCACACGATCTCACCTGCAGAGGGGCTGGGAGTTTGTGAACAGTTAGCTACATACAGATGTAACAACTCCTGCTTCTAAGAAAAAATAGGGATCCTTTTATAAAGTCATTCCACACTCCTAGGTGTGTGTGCGTGCGCGCGTGTGCATGTGCGTGTGCCTGTGTGTGTGTGTGTGTGTGTGTGTGTGTGTAGAGCACACACTGGAGACAGGGTCTCTCACTGAGCTGAAACTGTTGTGGCTATGTTAGCTGGCTAGTGAGTTCCTGGCATTTCCCTGTCTCTGCCCCACAAAGCTGGGTTTTGGCGTGTTGTACAGCCACATACAGCTTTCCCTGAGCACTGGGGATTTGATCTCGGGTCCTTATGATTGCATAGCAAATACTCTTACCAGCTGAACCATCTTCCCAGTCCCAAGGTGGACGTTTCTGTTTTTTGGGCTTTTGTTTGCTTGTTGGTTGGTTGGTTGTTGTTTTGTTTTCTAAGTTCAGTCTCCTCTCTTTTTCTGTTCCTCTTCCATTTCCTTCTTCCTCCTGGCTGCTCATCTGACTTCATAATCTTTGCAGGGCATCCTGGCCCAGCCCCAGCCCTGGTGGAAGATCCAGCTGTTCATGTGGGAGCCGGTGCTATTTGGGACCTGGGATGGTGTGTTCACATCCTGCATGATCAACATTTTCGGGGTTGTCCTTTTCTTGAGGACCGGCTGGCTGGTGGTGAGTGAGCTGGTGACCCTGAAGCTTCTGGTGGGCCTGGGACAGGGAAAAGCTTCTTGGATACCATAGTTTAGGGAATAGATTCCTGAAGTACAGATTCTGAAACAAAGCAAGAACTACAGGGCATAGCTGGTATTGCTTTTAGAATGGGAATATGGGGAGCCTGGGCCTCAGAGGTTCCCAGTGAGAGCCTTGGGATGGATCTGACTATATGGGGTCAGGGCTCATTGAGGGTGGGACTAGAGTTAGGGCAGGATCAGACAGATGGTGATTTTTACTCTAGCTTGTGACCCTTCTGGACTTCCTGGTGTGTCACCTCACTTTGTGCCTCTCTGAAGCGCTAGCTCCCCATGCACACGGTTGCTCTCTCACACACTGCTCCTGGTCTTGTTCATAGGGCTGCATGGTTGGAGATACAAGCTTCTGCCTCTTAGGATTCATTGCCCAGGACAGACCCTCTTGTACTAGATCCTGATGGTTAGTTCATCTTTAGCACAGGGAACAAAGGGTCTCTGCTTTACTCCTTGGGCAAAAATATCCTAGAGCAGAGCTCCCAGACCTGTCCTACTGTGCCTTCTCAGACAATGAACTTCGATAGACTGAATAGGCTGAGCAGAATCACCCAGTTAAGAATTAAGCACTAGCAAATGCCTACTGTGTGCAGACGCTAATGCTGCCAATGGGATTGTAAAACACCAGCCTTTGTTCCTCTGTGGGTGCAGTCTCACACTGAGAGATCTCAGGAGCATTAAGCTCCCCACCAGTGGAGCCCTGCAGTGGATACAAGGTGTCTGGGAAAGCTGCTTGCAAGAGGCTTGAAGGCTGATTGAGTTGGCTAGATGAAGAAGAGAGTCGTTCAGGGGGAATATTGTCCTTGAATAGCCAATGCCGTGGGAGACACGCTCATCGGATGCATCATCAGGTAAGGCTTGAGTGAAGTCGAGACACTAGCAGGCATTTCTGTTGCAATCTAGATGCAGAATGTACCCCTTCGGAAGCCTCAGGCTTTGATCTTTTTGTTGTTTTATTGTGAAGTTCTCCGTGTCAGTCTTGGCTCTCTGGGCTCTGCTGCATTCAGGGATGGTTAAGGAACAGTAGAAGGAAAAATGTTAGCTCTATAGTAATTCTTTATTCATTTCATTTTTAAGAAATGGCTATTTAGCCAGTGATGGTGGCACACACCTTTGATTCCAGCACTTGGGAGGCAGAGGCAGCTGGATCTCTGATCTCGAGGCCAGCCTGGTCTACAGAGTGAGTTCCAGGACAGCCAGGGCTGCACAGAAAAACTCTGTCGTGAAAAACCAAGAACTAACCAACTAAACAACAACAATAAAACCCAGAAAGGGCTATCTAAAATTAGTCCCTTCCCCAAAATGAAGGTGTGAGTTGTATTCACTATTTATTGTTGTGTGACAGATTGCCCCAACGCTAACAGCTTATAGCAGTTCATGTGTGCTCTGTGGTTGTGAGGTCCATGTACTCGAGGTCCCTGTGAGACTGCAGTTGTCGGTCCGGCTTCCCAGCACATGTGAATGATCTACTGAATCACCCAAGTACCACTTGGCAGGCCTTGGCCACATCACGTGGTTCCCCGTGGGACTGTCTGTTCTGAGGCTGCAGACTTTCACTAAGACCACAGATAGAATAAGAGAGAGCTCCTCTCCTCGGCAGCTATCGCCTCTTCAACATCCTAGTCTCTGAAATGATGTCTCAGCACCTCTGTGGTACATTAAAATCGGGTCAGAAAATGATAAAGTACAGTCTAAACGGAAACTCTGTGCATGTTTAGTCAAACATTGTCATGTAAATCCCAACTAATGTGATCATGGGACTGACATAAAATTTCTTTACCTACTTTAAAAAACAAAGCGAGTCACTTCACAGAGCCAGAGACTACACAGGAACACCAAAGAGTGGCATCGAGAGCCATCTTGGGCTTGTCTGTCCTTTTGCCCTAAAATAACCTCTGCCTTTTATGTTTGCATTGGAATCACTTGAATATTTTGATGATGAAAAGAAAAAGACAAATATGAAATGTCAGAAACGAGACAAAAACATCCAGGGAGTTGTATGAAATTGAAATCGATATAAGCATTTCTTAAGTAGGAAATATTAACTCTAAAACAACTCGGAGTCACAGTTTATAAACTGTTAAAGGAACATTTCCCCTCTGAAGACCCAAGGCTGCTTTTGGAATGGGATATTTATATTCACATGCAGACAGCTTTCAAGTACGAACAAAAGAAGAATGTACTCTGTAGGATTTCAGTGAAAGTATAATATTAGCAAAGTCAGTAGTTAGAACGCTCAGATGTCATGTTCAAGGGCATGCATCCCGGGACACCAGCATCCTGAGGAGCTAGGGCTGTGCCATGGAAGGAGTAGAGGGGGCCTCATGGGCACTTGCCTATCCCTGCAGCCCTTCTCTACCCTTGGTCTCAATGACCATCTAGCAGGTCTCCACGCCCAGGGGTTCAGCAGCATCCTTTGCCATCTGTCTTTCCACAGATCCCCACGTGGCCACATGGCTGCTGGCATTCTGTTTCCAAAGGGAACTGACAGCTGTCCTTATGAACCGGTCCAGGCTTTGAGCAGATTCGGAGGGTGCAGTCTTTACGAGCTGTGTAATAATAAGTAATAATGATAGTGTAGCATTTATCGCAAAATAACATATAACGCATAAGGCTTATTAAGCCCTGCGTGACAGGTGGCATTCAAAGTGCAGTGAATGTGTTCAATTCTCTAAAACTTAGTATTTCCCGACAGCTGTGAGGCACATAGCATCTTTGTTTTATAAATGAGAAGACAGCCCAGAGCTGTGAGGTAGTGGAAGGCATGGCTGAGGAGACGCTTCGTGTCTGCTCACCCTGCACACCATTGGCATGCAGAGGCCTCTGCAGACAGATGTCCCCTGAGGGACCCTAGCCTCGCTCCAGTCTCCACAGTAGGTTGCAGAGGCTCCTCTCTTTTTGTCCCAGATGTGTGAGGTGGCAGTGGTTGCTGCTGCACCGCCTCATCTGTTTGGTATGCCTTGCCTTGCCGAAGCCCTGTGCCCCCTGTGGATTTTGTTGTTTGTTTGTTTCTTTGATGGTTTTGCCTTCTGGACTTGACCCAGGCTTTGTACTAGACAAGTGATGTATGGGTGAGCTACATCTTCATCCCTATGCTTCATTCCTGTCCTGTTTTATTCCCACAAGGAGCTCAACATAGTTAACAAAGATACCTGTAATACTCTAAAATTAAAACAAAAAAAAAAACCCGTGGGAGACAGAGTCCTTGAAGGGCCTATGTGCTGCTGCCTGAGCACTTCTAGTTGGCCAGGTGTCACTTGCAAATTACTCCAGTATCAGCTGAACAGCGTGTCTCTGGGCTGACTCTCCCAGTGGCCTCAGAGGGGACAGTGGATAGAGGGATTTTCTTCTGGGCCTACTATGTGGCAGTTTTATAGCAAGGGGGAGTTTGCAAGGAAGAGACAAACCAGAATTGGTCCATTTGAGATCTACAGTTAATAAAAGAGCAATAATACAAATATCCTTATTGGTGTTTATAAAAACTTGCAGAGATTGCTAAGACCAAGGTAGCAAAATGCTGGTGTGGGGAACAGGGAGAACACTATCTTCTTGCGATCTTGCTCCCTATCCCAGACCAGCAATGTAGCCCGAGCATCCTTCACTTGCAGGGCACCCTCAAGCTCGGTTTAAGGCCCCTCTGCCCTCTCATCGCTCTCTCTAACACTTAGCGCATCTCTGGGGGTCTCCCCTGCAGGAATCTCCATTGCCTGTGCTCTTACAAAGCACAAAGTGAGTGAGCATGGATGACTTACACTGTGTCCTCTTTCCTTCATTTTACTCAGGGTTTCTATTGCTGACAAACATCATGACCAAGAAGCAAGTTGGGGAGGAAAGGGTTTATTCAGCTTACACTTCCACATTGCTGTTTATCACCAAAGGAAGTCAGGACTGGAACTCAAGCAGGTCAGGAAGCAGGAGCTGATGCAGAAGCCATGGAGGGATGTTACTTACTGATTGCTTCCCCTGCCTTGCTCAGCTTGCTTTGTTATAAAACCCAGGACCACCAGCCCAGGGATGGCACCACCCATAATGAACCCTCCCCCCTTGATCACTAATTGAGAAAATGCCTTACAGCTGGATCTCATGGAGGCATTTCCTCAAGGGAGGCTCCTTTCTCTGTGATAACTCCAGCTTGTGTCAAGCTGACACACAAAACCGCCCATACACCCTTCTTTCTCTTTTCACACTGAGATGTGTATACACATCAATGTACAGGTCCAGGAATGTGTATTTATGTGCCTGGCAAGTATTTAGTGAGGACTAAGTTCATGGAGGTGCTGAGCCCGGTGAGCATGAAGGGGCATGGAAAAGTCCCCCTCTCACAGCTCACATCCAGGAATCGGGGCTGACCTGGGAAGAGACTCTGTAAATAGACACTTAGCTGGAGATCAGGGCTGACCTTGGTAAATAGAGACTGAGTAAGTACTGAGATAGGCTCTAGGCTGTGAGTACTGCGGGGCTCAGAGGAAGGGTGCCAGTGCCAGCCACCAGAGGAACAAGTCCTGAAGACCGAGTCTTCAAGGCTGCCTTGGAGTTAGCCTGGCAAGCCGCAGAATAAGTAGAAGGGGCTTTCTAGGCAGGCGACTGGTGTAGGTAAGAGAACTGCAGAAAGAGAGAGAGAGAGAGAGAGAGAGAGAGAGAGAGAGAGAGAAGAGAGAAGAGAGACAGAGACAGACACACAGAGACACAGAGGGGGGGAGGAGGGAGAGGGAAAGAGAGAGCATATCCTTTCATGCCTTTCACACTAGGTCAAGGTTACCTGTATGATGGATTTGTAGATTCTGTCTTTTAATTTTACTTTTGTGTGTAGGAGTGTTTGCCTACCTATATGGGTACCACATGTATACCTGTTGCCTGAGGGGTCAGGAGAGGGCATCAAATCCCTTGGATCCCTGGAACTGGAATTAGACATGGTCATGAGTCTCCACGTAGGTGCTGAGAACTGTCCCTGATCTGCAAGAGCAACAAGTGCTCTTAACTGCTGAGCCAGCTCATCTCTTGGCCCATTGGTGACTCTCTTGAATCGCCTTCGTTTTATTGACACGTGGTATAAAGTCATAAGAGTCTGAAGGATGGGCTTTCCGCCTGAAACTTTGTGTGGGCCTTAGCTCTCCTGGTACCGTACGCCTCTTTTCTCATCATCCCTCATGGTGCCCCTCTGCCCTGTGGATCACCTAGTGGGCAGAGGCGCTCAGGGCTTCTGGCGGGAACAGCTCTGAGATGTTGTTCCTAACTCTGACACCCCTCCCCCTTCTGCTGCAGGGAAACACGGGTGTGCTCCTGGGTTTGCTCCTGGTGTCCTTCGTCATCCTCGTGGCCCTCACTCCGTGCGTGCTGCTGGGCATTGGCGTCGCAGAGCCCTGGCGGTCTAGGCTGTGGCGGGGGTCTACTCCAGATTTCCCCGGTGTCTTGGTGGGCAGATGGGAGGCACCGTAGGGCTGCTGTATGTATTTGGACGGTGATGACTGTAGCACTGTGAGACTTACGTACTGGTTCATTTGCTGTGTCCTATTCTTCCCTTCTCATTTGAGGGGGGAGGGAGGGTTGAAAACAAGGGCCCCACTTAATGGACCACACTGGCTTGAGCGGAGTTGCACACCAATCCTGAACTCCAGCTCCTATCTCCTCCCACCTCTGCTTCATGACTTCCTATGGTGACCAGGCCTGGTCCGACAGCTTTTTTGGAGGGTGTGCATGCATGCAGCCTCACGCTTTGCACTCTGGGTGGGCATTGTGCTCTGCCAGAGGCCTGTACTATGGAGGTGAGGCTCTGACAGGTCCAATGACTTGGGTGGCCTTAAGCAGACTACAGGCCTCGTGTGGATACTTAGACTGCGGCGCATCCAATGAGAAGCCCATATTGCGGTGGACAAAGTCAGGAAGAAAACCAGCAGACGAGGAGAAATTCAAGGCTCATCTAAAGTTTATTTAGCTGAAACACAGGGATGGGATTTGATGCTGGGAAAGGGAACATTCGAACATTAAGAAGTTGCTTTTGTAAGTGTGGCTTGACCAAAAGGGTCTTATGGAAAAATAAAGGGCTGTAGGTGGTTGAAAAGCAATTAAAAAAGAAAAAAAGGTGGGGGGGGCTTTGTTACTTTCATTTTAGGCAGGCAGCAGAGGCACGGGATCAGCATAAATACATCATCCTCTCTAACAGCACAGAACTGAGGGCATGAGTGTGTGACGAATGTGTGTGTATGAGTGTGTGTGAGGGTGCATTGTCTGTGAGTGTGAGGGTATGCATGAGTGTGTGATGAATGTTGGTATGAGTGTTGTGATGTGTGAGTGTATGCATGAGTGGTGTGTATGATGTATGTATGAGTGTGATATGTGAGTGTGCATGAGTGTGTGAGTGCTGGGTATGTGTATGCATATGAGTGTGTGTGTTTGTGTGAGGGTGTACATGAGTGTGGGTGTGTATGTATGTGTATATATGTGTGAGGGATCCATGAGTGTCTGAACATGTGTGTGTGCATGAGTGTGTGCATGTTTGAGGGTGTATATGTGTGTGTGTGTGAGTGTATGCATATGTGAGGGTGTGCGTGAGTGTGTGAGTATGGATGTGTGTGCATGAGTGTGTGCGTGTGTGCATTAGTGTGTGAGTGGGTGTGTGCATGAGTGTGTGGATGTGTGAGGATGTGCATGCTGTGTGCAGGACAGGTGCATGGGAGGCATCTCACTAATTGCTTGGAAAAGGTAGTTGCTTTTTGTTTTGCATTGTTTTTTGGAGACAGGGTTTGTCTATAGCCCTGGCTGTCCTGGAACTCACTTGCAGACCAAGCTGGCCTTGAACTCAGAGATCTGCCTGCCTCTGCCTCCCAAGTGCTGGGACTAAAGGTGTGCGCCACCACTGCCCAGCAAGGCAGTTATTTTTACTGGAGAAAGATTTGGAAGTATGGTATATATTGAACATCTGTAAGTTAAAGACTCAAAATCTATAATGCTCCAAAAATCCAAAACTTTTGAGCATTGATCATATTGAACATGGCTCACAATTTTCAGATTTTGAGGCTGTATGTGGTGGTCCATGCTTCTAATCCTAGCATCTGGGCGGTTAAAGCAGGAGGGTTGTGACCACCAGATCAGCCTGGCAAAATAGTAAGACCCTATCTCTAAAAAAGAAAACCACACCAAACAAAAAACAAAACAACAGAAAACTCCTACCAAACCAACCCAACCCAACCCAACCCAACCCAACCCACCCAGCCCAACCCAATTAACCAAACCCAACCAGCCCAATCCAGCCAAACCAACCCAGTCCAGCTCAGCCCAACTCAAGTCAATCAAACAAACCCAACCCAACCCAATCCAGCCCAACCCAACCAAACCCTGCCCATCCCAACCCAACCAAACCAACCCAACCAAAGCAAACCAAATCTCAAACAAACAACAAACAAACAACAAAACCCACCAACTTTCAGATTTTGGAGCCTTTTTGAAGCTAGATTTTCACATGAGAAAAAATGCTTAGTCAATGCAAATTTCATAAGATTCAAAAGAGTATGATACATCCATTGCCCCTGTGGCAGCCATTTTTGGATGGCTTGTAGTCTTCACCAGCCTGCTTTGCCACCCTGTGGGTTGTTGGGAGATGCTTTCCTGCTCTATCCTGTAGCCACAGTGGCTGCAGGCTGGTCATGCGGTCAGCTTCACTTTCCACATTCTCTTGTCAGATAGATGAGGACAAGGGCTCACGCCAAGGTGTTCATCCCAAGTGAGGAGAGGATGCTATGTCTGTCAGCTATTGTTAACTGGGCTGACTGGAAGGAAGAGTCTTCACAAAGTTTGCCAACATAGACAGCCATGGCAGAGACATTTCAGGTCCTGGGCCTGTCAGCAGTCCCTGTCCTTGACTGTCTGAGCTCCTTTGGGTGGAGTCTCTTGCTAGGAGCCTTACCCTGTGGTTCTTACATTGGTTTCTGGGTTCTATCTGCTTCATCTTTGCTGAGAGGATGCCGGCACAAACTTCCTAGAGATGCTGGCCTACAGGTTCCGTGAGATGCCTTTGTCTGGTTTTGGTGTGGTGTTAACACTGCTGTAAGGACTTACTTGGTGGGGATGAGTGTCCTCCTCTCTTTGGGTCTTTGGAAATGTGTATAAAGGGTTAGTGTTAACTCTATAAATACTAAGTAGAGCACATCAGTGCCACCATCTGGTGCTGGGTTTCTTGGTTGCATTTGTTTAAAATGTCTGATTTATTAAGCATACTCTCTCGATAGTGTGTCCTGATTTCCTGTTTTGTGTAATGTTGGTAGGTTGTGTCTTTCTCCATGATTATCCACTTAATCTCAGCTCTCTGGAGTATGGATATATTAATTGTTCCCTCTTCTCCTCTTTATTTCTCTAAGTCTGGCAGTAGTAACACTTTTTTCATTCCTTATTTCAGTCATTTGAGTTCACCTCTCTTCTTGACAAATCAAGATAGATTTATCCACAACTTTTATTTAATCTTTATAGCAAAATATTAGGTTTTCTTCTTTTTTAAATATGTAATTTATTTTTATTTTCTGTTCCCTGGTGTTTTGCGTGTACGTGTGTTTTTCAGATGTCAGAAGTCTTGGAACTGGAGTTACAGTCAGGTTTGAATTGGCTTGTGGGTGCTGGGAATTGAACCAGCCAGTGCTCTTAGCTGTTGAGCCAGCTCTCCAACCCCATATGATTTTCATTGTGATGTTTTCCTGTGAAATTTGTTTTTCTCAGTTCTTCCCCTCCCCCATGTCCCTGCTCCCTTCCTGTGGCCTTCTACCTCCATAGTCTTCTTTCTCAGTTCATGTCACATATCAAACACCCACTTTTTTTTTTTTTTGGAGGCAGGGTCTCACTCACTATGTAGCCCTGGCTGGCTTAGAACTCACTGTGTAGGCCATGCTGGTCTTGAACTTACAGAGATGTGTCTGTCTCCATCTCTTGAGTTCTGGAATTAACGGTGTGGACCATCATGCCTGGGTATTCTTTATGTTTAATTATATGCATGTGCTGATGTTGGTGAGGATTGAGCACATGAGAGCAGGGCCCATGGAGGCCAGTAGAGGGCGTTGGGTTTCAGGAGCTGGAGTTAATACATTGTTATTATACATTGTCCTCTGTAATGTATAATATATACTATTAACCACTGAGCTATCTCCAGCCCCTATATTTTAAAACTACTGTTATTAGTTCTTTGAGGATTTCATTCAGTGTGTTTTGATCATATTCAAATACACCCTAACTCTTCCCAGATTCATCCATTTCCTTACCCACTCAACTTCATGTCTTTTTTTCCTCTGAAGCTTAGGCTAACCTTGAACTCATAGTAAGCCTCCTGCCTCAGCCTCTCACATGCTAGAATTTCAGGCCTAAAGTCTCTAATGCCCGATTAGAATCACAGCTTTGAAATATTGCTGTGTAGGCTTGAGAGATGTCTTAGCAGTCAAGAAAGAACATTGTCTGCTTTCCCAAAAGACCTGGATTTGACTCCCAGCACCCACAGGGTGGTCAGGGGATCTGATTCCCTTCCTCTTTTGTCCTGCATGGGCACCACTTACCCAAGTGGTGCCCAGAAATACATGCAAGCAAAGCACCCATCCACATAAAATAAAAATTAATAAAATTAATAAAAAATACCCTACATGAAACAACAAAAACTTAAAAAAATAAATCTTGCCTCATTGCCTCAATTTTGAGGCCTGGCTAGCTGCCTTACCCTATGGGACCAGACCATAGTTAGAAACCCTCCTATGTCCCTGTTCCACTCACCCGTGTTCATCTAGGGATCACTTTGGACTACTTACTTGGATGTGGAAGTGTTGGCTATGTAAAAACATTTATCATGGCTAATGTGCTCTGTGCTGGATTTCCTATGCCGTCAGTAAAGGAGTAGAAAGCTTCTCAAGACCAGATAGAAGCTAGGGCTTTTCCTGTGAGAGTGAGCAATCCATCCTGTCTGCCTACTGCAGCCGAGATTAGAATTTGAGCCTGACAGAGGGTGTGGAGGGGAGGGGCACCCAGCTTCTGCTCCGGTCTCCCGAACATCTGATGTGTTCAAAACAAATACCCTGGGCTGGATGTTCTATCATAAGAAAACAGCTCTTCTCTTTAAAATGGTGACCATCCCACCTATGTGTCAGGGAGTTCCAGACGTTTCCGTGTTGAGAATGGTAAAGAAAGAGGAAAGTCCCTTATTATAAATGTCAGAGGTAATGCAAACACTCTTCAATCATGGTTATCTCGGGAAATGTTTAAAGAAACTCAGCAATGCTTTCCAAGGAAGAGCAACTTCCCAGCCTGGATGCCTTAGGACAGCTGGCTTGCTCCAGGAAGGCCTGGGGTTTAGACTTGCCCTGTGTCAGCTGTCTCAAGCCGGATGTAGGCGAAGGCTTTGAGTTCAGAGCTGGAAGGGAATATACTTCCTGCATAAGGGGGCTCATGCACAGGTTGCATTTTTCCCTGAGATGGGCTCACTTTGTAACTGGGTACAAGGTACTTTTGACAGTATACCCCAAATGTACCCAGGCATTGCAGTTCTGTGGAGATGGGTGTGTCTATCCTGTTAGAAATGCAAAGGCAATACCATAATCTCTAATGGGGTGGTGACTCTTCCCTCTCCAATCAGGAACTCACTATATCATCTACTCTAACTGATTGTTGCCACGTAATCCAAGCTGCTTTTGATCTCACAATCCTCCTGTCTCTACCTTCTTAGTGCTGGGCTTTTAGACAAGTGCTCTCATTCCTAGCTTGATAGTTAACCTTGACTATTAACTTGGTTGGATACAGAGGAAGTAAAGCCGTCTTCTTGCTGTGTCTATGAGGGTGAACAAGAGAGGGACCAAGAGCTGTCCTGGCTGTGGGTACCACAGTCTAGTAAGCTGAGATTTCAGAGGAAGTCAGAGTGGATGATGAAGTCTTCCTCAGCAGGTGCATGAATGCTACACCACCGCCCAGCAGACTCCAGCTTTGGCAGTCTTTCAATGCAGACCCACTCCAGTGACCTCCAGGGAGCTGCCAGACCCTTGGCTTTAGACTGGTGCTGCATCTTTGTCCCTCCTGTTCTGAGGCTTCCATCAGCTTAGACTTAACTGCCATTCATTTGTCTGGTTTTCCAGCTTGTAAATGGCCATCACGGGTCTACCTAGCTTCTGACTGTGCAAGCCAACCCAATACATCCGTTTTGTAATTGCACATGCATCCATGGGTTCTGTTCCTCTACAGAACCCTGGCTGGGGGAGAGTCCTTGTGCTTTTCTGTGTTCACCTAGGGACTCAGACTTCCTCCTTCCTAACTAAGCAGCAAGAGGGTGTGGTTGATAATGTGTCTTGTTGTTAGTGCTGGCCAAGTCCACAGGGCTTCTCCCAGCCAGATTTATCTGAGTTAAAGTGAGAGACAGTACAGTAGTAATGTAAGGCCACAGACACTGAAAGTCAGTGTGTCATATAGTATTCACCGAGTGTGTGCATCGTGCTTTGCAAATACAGGATATTGAAGACATGACACAAATATTAAGTTTTTTTAGCTTGTATTTGTGACATCTGCACCTGCATGATTATGTGTTCACCTGTATATAGGTGCATGTGTGTGTGCATGTATGTGAAGGCCTGAAGTTGACACTGGTCTTTTCTTCAGTTACTCTTTATTTATTGAGGCAGGAGCTTCTTGCTGAATTCAGAATTCACTAATTCCGGGTGGGAATCCCTGGAGACCCCCTTTGTGTGCCTCCTGGTGGAGTGCTAGGCCGTTGTGGCCACCACACTCGGCCAGCTTCTTCCTTAGGCTCGGAACATTATTAGCCTTCTCCCTTGTGCATCCTTGTGCTTTATCCACTGAGCCAGCTTCCCAGCCCAAATATGGTGTTTGTGTTCTTGCTGCAGGAGACAAATTTATAATCATGAAACAATAGTAGAATCTGGACCCTGGTAATCATAGAGCACTGTGGGTAAGTGGGATGCTTACTGAGACACTGGGGGGATAAGAACAAGTTCATGGACAAGAGAGAACTTGAATCAACCTGAACTGTATTTGTTCCTGGGATAATGACAAGGACAGGGCCGCACTGACCAGCAGAGCCTGGGGATCAGGGAGGTGACCAAGCTGAGGGAAGGTGACCGATGTTGATGATTGTGCAAAGGGATGCTCCTGCCATTAAAGTTCTATTACATTTGTTTATTGTGCCTTTGTGTATGCATGTATGTGTGGAGTGTGTGTGTATGCAGGTATATGTGTGTGGGTGTGCATGTGTGTATGCAAGTATGTGTGTGGGTGTGCATGTGTGTATACATGTATGTGTGGAGTGTGTGGTGTGCATGTGTGTGTGCATGTATGTGTGTATGCATGTGTGTGGGGGGGTGTGTATGTATATATGCATGTATGTGTGTGGGTGTGTATGTAGAAACCAAAGGACAACGTGCAGGAGTTGACGCTCTCCTTCAACCCTGTGAGACCTAGAACTCACACTCAGGTCATCAGGCTGGGCGACAAGTGCCTTGGTCATTAGGCTTGGTTCCTTTACCTAAGAAACCATCTTGTTGATACCACATGACACTTTACATTTTTTTTTGAAAGACAGAGTCTCACTGTGTGGCTCTGTAGACCATGTTAGCCTTGAACTCACAGAGATCCACCTGCCTCTAGAGCTGGCATTAAAGTGTGCAGCACCATGCCCAGTTCATGTTACTCTTAACTATTTGTTTGGACCTGCCTTTCCATATTTCCAAAAAAATGTAAAACTATGACTCTAGACAAATATAAGATAATCGTGTACCAAGCACGCAGTGTGTGAGTGAGTGTAGCCTGTAAGATGTCCCAGAGCACTTGGTGAGTGTGGCGGTCAGGGGGACATTGCATCAGGCACTTTAATGAGCAAAGGGAAGGATGAGTTAGCCAAGTTAGATATCCAACTAGCTACCATCTTATAGGACCGTGAATCCTAATCCTTTGGGCTGTCTGATCACCAGACAGAAGTTATTTCTGTGTCTGCTATAGGTTAGAAGGAGTCACTCTATCAGTTAGCACATGCTAACTTTACTCAGTCTGGGATATTTAATGCCAGTTCAATCAATAGAGAATAGTAAACCAGGCTCTACCCAGGTAGCCTGTGGTTATCTTTGTCACACATCACATTGAAAAGGAGTACCACCCACTCTTTCTTATTTTAGTTTTAGATTTTATATTATTTATTTACTTGTGACAGGCTCATGCTATATATCCCTGGGTGGCTTATGTAGATCAGGGTGACCTTAGCTTTCAAGTAACCTCCTGCTTCTGCCTCCTGAGTACTGGGATTATAGGTGTGTGCCATCATACTTGGCAGCTAAATAATTTAAAAAAAATACTGCAAAGAATTATGGCTCATGTCTATAATTTCAACAATCAGAAGGCTGAGGCAGGAGGATTACTGTTAGTTTGAAGCTAATTTGGGGTACATAGTGAGATCTATAGGTCAGCCTGGGCTACAGTATTAGACCGTGTTTCAAAGAACCAAAACCAAATGATACAAACCAAACCACCAGACTTACAAGCTAGGAAGACAGTTTACTCAGTAAAGTGCTTGCTTTGCAAGTCTGAGGACATGAGTTTGATCCCCAGACCTAGTACAAACAAGTTATGGTGGCATGCACTAGAGAGAATCTGTGGGACTACTGGTCAGTCAGCCTAGCATACTTGGTCTATTCTAGACCACTGAGAGACCCTGTTTCAAGAAAGAGGTGGACATGCACACACACACACACACACACACACACACACACACTCACACTCACATACTCACTCATACACATGTATTCACACACACTCACACTCACACAATCAATACACACACATTTTCACATTCCCACACCCACATACATACATTCACATGCACATAGTCATTCACACACTATACATACACATATACATCCACTCACATATACATCCACTCACACACATACCAATACATTCATTCACACACATCCATACTCATTCACACATCCACATTCATTCACACACACACAAATACACACACTCATTCACACACACACATATATATATACTTATTCACACACACACATGCACTCACTCATTCACACGTACATACTCACTTACATACTCGTTCACACACACACACACACTCACATATACACACCCTTATTCACACACACTCTCATTAAAAGTAATAGCATTACATGTTTGTGGGAGTGTGCTTCGGTGGCTCTGAGGACAGAGCCCTGTGTGCACCTGTTTCTCGTAGACATTTAGTTCTTGCATAAATGCAGGCAGAGAAGGCCAAATGCCTCCTGACCCAATGTCCCATGATCTTTATGCCCGTTTACCACCGACAGCTCTCCACCCAGGGCTCCTTCCTCTCTTGTTCAAGATGTGGATGTGAAATGGGGTCTGAGTCAGTCCGGTCCCCCTGTGGAAGAGCGGGTTTGACCTGGTGCTGCCTCTCAGAGAGAGCCACGGTGCTGGTGCATGTGTGTGTCCGTGAACAGGCAGGTCTGTTGCTGATGCTTCTCTGTTGCTCACTCTCCCCACCGGGGATTGCCCGGCAGTGTGTTGCAGGTGCCATGTACATCACTGGCTTTGCGGAGTCAATCTCAGATTTGCTGGGCCTCAGGAACATCTGGGCGGTGCGAGGAATTTCCGTTGCTGTGCTTCTGGCTTTGCTGGGCATCAACCTGGCAGGCGTCAAGTGGATAATCCGTCTCCAGCTGCTGCTGCTGTTCCTACTGGCTGTCTCAACCCTGGACTTTGTGGTGGGCTCTTTCACCCACCTGGACCCAGGTAAGCCCCTGGAGTGCAGTGCTTTGTAGATAGGGATAGGTGTGATCTGCAGAGTACCCTCCCTTTCCCACAGGTTGTACCTCTGATCAGGGTGGGCTGATCCTAATCATGTGAACAGGTCCATAAGGGTGCAGCCCCCTGGGCCCAGAAGCCCAGAACCCCCTCCACACAAACACCCCCAAACCCACACCCTACCCTACCCTACTCTATTGAGATGGGGTTTCACTATGTGGTTCTAGGTGTCCCAGCTTACTATGTAGACCAAACTGACCTCAAACTCAAAGAGATCCACCTGCCTCTGTCCCTCAAGTGCTGAGACTAAAAGTGTGTATCACTGTGCCCAGAGCTGTAACCATTCAGTGAACCCATCACAGGCTAATCAGGTGATTCTCAACCCATGGGTCATGTCTCCTTTGGGGGGTCAAATGACCTTTTCACAGAGGTCACCTAAGACCGTAGAAAACACAGATATTTACATTATAACTTATAACAGTAGCAACATTTACAGTTATGAAGTAGCAACAAAAATAGTTTTATGATTGGGGGTCACCGCAGCCTGAGGAACTGCACTAAAGGGTCACAGCGCTAGGGAGGGTGAGATCCACTGGTCTAATCGAACCCAGGGTTCCCAGAGCTTCATGGAAGCCTAGAAGAATGAATCCAGCATCCTGAGTCTCTAAATGACGTGGAGGTCGGTAACTCTGCCACTTTCTGATTTGTGTTCCTTGTCCTCAGCATACACAGCTGTCACCAGGATGCTGTAGAAAACGTCTAATATTGTGTACTCCAGGAACTCTGTGTTTAATAGAGACTAGTCTTTAAAGGGAAGGAGAGGGGACCAATGGGTGTGTTTAGAATACTCTCCAGCCCAGGCAGGGACCCGTGATGCTGGTGGGGGTGATAGTCACTGTGCCCAAGTACCGCCATGGTGGGCACTGTGCTGAGGATTTTCCACAGCTTGTCTTATATAGCTCCCGCCAGAACCTTTTGAGATGGGAACACGGATACCCATTTTACAGACAGAGAAAAATGCTATGTTTGTGCTAATGCATGGCATGGCTGGGATTTGAAGCCAGACACAATGCTGTAGCCAAGCTCTTCCTGGGGTAGGGAGAGGCATACATCATGCTTGTCTGCTCTCTGCCTTCTTCCTTTGAGGTCACTCCTGCACTGTGTTCTTCCTAGTCTTGCCTTTATAAACAAACAAACAAGCTGTGCACACCATTATACTTTTATTTTTAATATGTTTTTTTTAGATTTTATTTATGTGAAAGTATGTGTGTCTGTTTGTGTATATGTCACAGGTGTGCAGGTGCCCATGGTATCAGATCCCTTGGATCTGGAGTTATAGATGGTTGTGAACTGCTTGACATGGGTGCTGGGAATCGAACCCAGGTCCTCTGGAAGAACAGCGAGTGCTCTTAACTACTGAACCATCTCTGCAGCAACCCCAGTCTTGCCTTTTAAATGCTATTGGCTGTAGACTGGTCAGAGTCAAGTTGGCACATCCTACTATTTCTTCAGATATTATAGTTCAATGCCAGAAATGGCACATCCTCTGATGTCCCCACTGACGTCCAGAAGGGCTGACTCCTAGACAGAAGGGGTCCTCAGGACCCACCCCAGTGCCAAGGACCTGGTGATTCCCTGCGCTCACTGGAAGGGCTGCAGCATGCTCGCTGGGGCTTCTCTGCTGGAGGGAAAGGGTGCTTTTTCCTGGCCTTGCATTCTCCTGCAGCCATGGTTCTCACACTGAGGGAGACAAACAGGCCTTTGGCTGCTGAACTGTCTATGAAGGGAGAAACAATCTACCCCATCCCCCACTCCCAGGTGCCTTCCCTTCCAGTGACACAGTTGCTAAGAGACTGCAGTTGACTGACGGCAGTGCTGCTGGCCACCTCAGACTTCACTAGACTCGTGTGTGTTTTCCTTCTCCATTGGAGACTTTCTTGGCTGCTCTTCTAAGTGACTCCAAATGCTTCTCCTTTCTGGTCGATACATTAGCAGGGTGTAGTTCGATTGAGCTGAAATTTATTTTCAATAATTCCCATAGCAACGGGCATCATTGGTTTTTTTTTTTTTTTTTTTTTTTTTTTTTTTTTTTTTTTTATCAAGCAGACTGTTTTCCCTGTAGTTAAAAACCCCAAACTGAAACCAGACCATAAACTTTTACAATGGATTTAACAGAATGACCACAACTATTAAAGGGAAAAAAGGCCCTTGAAAAAGGCCTGGGAGCTGACGCTGCCTGTAGGTTACCAGTGACTGTCTGCTGTTATGTGCAGCTGTATTATTTCAGTTCTACGTTTCCTCTAGTTGGCTGGGTTACTTTATTTTTCAAGATTTATTTACTTATGCATTCACCCACCCATTCATCCATCCATCTATCCATCCATCCAACCATCCATCCATTCATTTCTCTGTGTGTGTGTGTATGTGTATTGCCTGCATGTATGTATATGTTCTGTGTGCATGCCTTGTACTTGTGGAAACCAAAAGAAGGAATCATTCAGAAACCCTGGAACTGGTTGGGAACTGCCATGTGGGAACTGAACCTGGATCATCTATATAAGAGCAGTAAATGCTTATAGCCACTGAGCCATCTCTCCAGACTAGTATTACTTAAAAAATACATGCATGCATACATACATACATACATACATACATACATACATACATACATGAGGCTGAAGAATTGACTGCTCTCATGTCTTCTTTTGGCCTCCAGGGGCATCAGGCACACAATGTAGTACACAGAGATACATGCAGATGAAACACTCAGACACAAAAATTAACATTTGAAAAAAATTTTTAAAAAGACAAAAAATCAAATCTAACATATACTATGGTTCCCCTTTATTTGTATTTTTTTTTTTTTTTTTTGGTTTTTTGAGACAGGGTTTCTCTGTGTAGCCTTGGCTGTCCTGGAACTCACTCTGTAGACCAGGCTGGCCTCGAACTCAGAAATCCACCTGCCTCTGCCTCCCAAGTGCTGGGATTAAAGGTGTGGGCCACCACCTCTTTATTTGTATTTTAAAGGTAAACACACCTATAGTCTCAGGAAGCTGAGGCAGGAGGATTGGCATGAGTTCAAGGTCAGCCTGGGCTCCAGGGCTCCAGCCCTGTCTCGGAAAAGGAAGGGAGAGGAGGGGAAAGCAAGCAGAGAAAGAAAGCTCTGTCATCTTATAAACACCCCCCAACACACGCACACCACACGCACACACACACATTCACACACACACACACACACACACACACACACACAACACACAAAACTGCTCTTTGTAGAGATGCAGATAAATTCTCCCTGACCTAGCTACAGTTCCCGTTCTGCTCTGAAGCACCTCATGGGCACCCTTCTGTCACTCTGTTTTTATGAGATGTCATGTCCCCCTTCCCTCTTCACCCTCCAAATTCTCCTGTGTAATTGTCCTTCCTCTCTGTAACATGCATGGCCTCTTCTTTCATTAATTGTTGTTACGTGTGTATATGAATGTGCCTGCACCACAGCCCCCATTACTGATCAGAAACACTTGGAGTTCAAAGTCCTGTTGTGTGTTTCAGATTTCCCCCGTTCTGGACCTTCCTTTTCTTTCTTTCTTTCTTTCTTTCTTTCTTTCTTTCTTTCTTTCTTTCTTTCTTTCTTTTCTTCTTTCTTTCTTTCTTCTTCCTTCCTTCCTTCCTTCCTTCCTTCCTTCCTTCCTTCCTTCTTTCTTTTTCTTTCTTTCTTTTCTTTCTTTCTTTCTTTCTTTCTTTCTTTCTTTCTCTTTTAGTATAGAATAGAATTTATTCAGGGCATGGGGAGGGGAGTTGAGAGGGTAGTAGAGGCAGAGAGAGGGGGAGGGGGAGAGAGAGAGAGAGAGAGAGAGAGAGAGAGAGAGAGAGAGAGAGAGAGAAGTAGAGGCCAGCCATAAGCACGTGGAGAGATGGGGAAGAGGGGGAAAGGGCAAGAGGGCAGAGTGGGAGCAAGAAGGCAAGAGAGTAAGAGCAAGAGCCAGTTCTGGACCTTCACAGATATGGCTGATGTGGGCAGCTTGCTCAGATCTGTGTGTGAGGGGGTCTGTTTCTTCAGGAGCAAGTCAAATAGAATTCACAGGAGGAGAGTCAAGTGTACTTTAAATTCTGCTGGGTTCTGCCTTCTGATAGATTGTTCACTAGTGGGAGATAGAGTTACCAATTCTCTATCTCTTGGAGAACTTTGGGTAGGCGTACGTAATCTTACATTTCTGCCATTTTAGAAAGTGTGCATTCCTTTTCTTTCTATTTTTTTTTTTTTTGTAAACCATTGAGGATAATTTGGTCATGTATTTTTTTAATTGCTTCTTCTATTTCTTTTCCTTTGAATCGTCTATAATCTTCCCTTGCAATTTCCTTGTATATTTTCCTGAAATTAAATGTACCCTGAGTATTAGTTCCCTGGGCTGTCTTAACCAACTGCTACAATCAGGGAGCAGAAAACAACAGAAATTTATTCTCGTGTAGTTCTGAAGGCCAGTTGTCTGGAATCAAAAGTGTCTTGGGGTCACTGTCCCAGTAAACACCTAGAAGAGACTCCTTCCTCACCCTCCTCCAGCCTCTGGGAGCACAGGTGTCACTTAGGAGTGCCTGGTCACTCTAGTCTGTGACTCTCTCTCACACGGCCCCGTTGTCTTTTTACTGTGTATTCAGTATTTTAGCAAGAGAAACTCATCTCTACAAATCAGTCTAATAATCCAAACTGATCTCATGTGGAGATTCTTAGGTACATCTGTAAAGACCCTTTTCCCAATGAGATCACATTTGCAGGTTCTTAGGTCTACGGTGAGAACATATCTTTGTGGGGCACCATTCACCCCAATATGCGTCATCACTTTCGATTTGCTTCATTTTCTGTGGCCAGTCACTAAGTAGAAAATGCTCTACGGAGCTTCCAGATGCCACTGGTGCTCTCCTCGTGGGAGCCTCTCTCTTCAGCCTTGCTTTTCCTAGAGAGGTGATCTCTGTACTGGGTCCCAGCTGGTGTGCTGGAGCTCTCTACCTCTCTGTCTAGGGCCCGGACCCTATCCTGTAGGTCCCAGAAAATGTTACTTCTCTACTATCAGCTGTGATTGACATTGGATCAGAAATCCTAAGTTGAAAATACTTTTTAATAGGATTGTGAAAACATTTTGCTTCACTGCCTCGCATCCCGCAGTATCAGGAATTTGTGCTGTTCTGACTCCCATGCTTTAGTAGAGACCCTGTTCTTCTCCAAGCCTTAACATCTTCTCCTCTCTACCCATGATGCTCTATAATTCCATAACAAAAATTTGTTAGATTAAAAATATAAATTACGTGTATGTGTGCATCTGGGAACATGCATGTGGGTGCCCATAGAATACAGGAAAGGGAACAGATTCCCCTAGGGCTGGAGTTACAGATAATTGAGAGCCACCATGTGGGTCCTCTGAGAGAGCAGCCAGCACTCTTAACCACTGAGCCATCTCTCCAGCCCCTGTAACAACAACAAGAATAACAAAATTTTTCAGCTTGTCCCTTCAATTTGGGGTTTACAGGTATTTCTTTTATAGTCTCTTTCTCCCCACCCCCCACTTTTTTCCTATTTTGTATGTGTTTAACTCAGACTTTTATCAGGCTGACCTTGATCTCATGATCTCCTGCCTCAACTCCGGAAAGCTGGAGTTACAGGTATGTGCCCCCCACAGCCACCCGGCTTACTGTTTTCTTTCCTTTCACCCTTAAATTCTGACTGTAGCAATCCTTCTTTTAAAATAATTTTAATATTTGCATGCAGTTTAGGTTACCACAAAAAATATTAAATGGAAAACTGGAGAAATAATTCATCAACATTCACAAGCAATTCATAAGGTTCCCAATTACTCAGTTTCGATGTTGTTCATCTTTTACTGGGCCTACTTTATAGATTAAACTTCATCATAGGTGTATGTAGGGAGGAGCAGGACTTAGGGGGCTTTTCAGGTTTGGACATCCCTGAGATCTGGGGATAAATGGCAGATTAGAATATTGCCAATATTAGAGTTGAATATTAGGTTTGAATGTTTGTCCTTTTTTTTTCTAATTTTTAAGCTGTGTATGTGCGTGCATGCTGTATCCCTGTGTCAAGATGTCTCTCTGTGTCATATTCTCTTTGTCCTGCCTTTCCTTACTGACTGTCCCTTGCCAGGTTATTTGCCGTGTAGGCTGGCAGCAAAGGTCCCTCTTTCTCTCTCCACCTCCCATCCTGTCTCCCAAGCACACATCTCTGCTTAGACAAAGCGTGGAACTGTACAGAGATGAACAGCATGACAGTTTAGACATGGCACTCTCAAACATTTGTCTTAAAACTCCTAAAAAGCCTTTTGGGGGCTCATATTTTCATGTATATAAGACGAGTCTCATGCCAGAATGCTCTCACTGCCACGAAAGTCAGGCAAATATAGAGAAAGTACATTTTAGAAGATGAAGTGACAGGGGGTGCATTTTAATGCTAGTTTCTACATTTTAAAATGAAATTGCAGTCTCTGAACATAATCCCTTGGTTATCTGGGCAGGCATTTGCCAAGCTTCTGTGGCACCCACATGATGCACTGTTCCACATGGAGTCAGTCAGCGGGGCCTGGGACAGGCCCAGTCTCATGCAGAATCCAGCACATAGTGTCTGAGTCAGTCAGCGGGGCCTGGGACAGGCCCGTCTCATGCAGAATCCAGCACATAGAAGCTGCTCTGTGAGGCTGGGGGCTTGTGTTTGGCTGGTGAAGGGCAGAGTTACAACATGGGAGCTATAAAAGCTCCAGCGAGCTTGCCTGCCTCTGCTCTCTGCTGAAGCTGCTCTATCTGAGGTTCCATTGAGCTCTTGATCTTCACAGGACCTTTGCCCAACTCTGATTGCTGTTTGTTTGTTTGTTCATTTGTCTTGGTTTTTTCAGAGTCTCACTGTAGTCCAGGCAGATCTAGAACTTACTCTATACCCAAGGATCATCTGGAACTTCTGATCCTCCTGCCTCCACCTCCCAGCTGCTGGTATTAAAGAAAGATCTTGCCATACCTGGCTTTCATCTGTGACCCCAGACCCATTTTGCACATTGGCTGTGTGTCTATTTGAAATAGCCATTTCCCTTTGATTCTGTGAGATAATACTTTTGCTCTCTTCTTGGTCTTCCTAGTCCTCATATGGTCAGGGAAGCACAGGGCTCATTTCTCTGCTGTCTGTGAGCAGGGACACGGGGCTCAGTTCTCTGCTGTCCGTGAGCAGGGGAGCACGGGGCTCAGTTCTCTGCTGTCTGTGAGCAGGGGAGCACGGGGCTCAGTTCTCTGCTGTCTGTGAGCAGGGAGCACGGGGCTCAGTTCTCTGCTTTCTGTGAGCAGGGAGGATGGGGCTCAGTTCTCTGCTTTCTGTGAGCAGGGAGCATGGGGCTCAGTTCGCTGCTTTTCTGTGAGCATGGAGCACGGGGCTCAGTTCGCTGCTGCCGGTGAGCACTCTGTGATTTCTTCCTCATCATCACTGCTGCCCTGCTTCATCTGCCTCCCTAGATTTCCCCAACCCATCTTCCATATTGCCAATTCCTATGATCCATACGCCACCTCGAATTAAAGTCAAAGGAACTCGGGACTCGGGCCCTCCATTCATTATATTTATTTTTTACTTTTAAAAAAGTGATGATACATCTAATTATCTTTTAAAAGTAAAATCATCTTTTATTTATTGACAATTTCATATGTGTAAGCACTATATCTTGGTCATATCCACTCCTAATACCCTTTCTTACACCCCCTAAACATCCCCAACGCATCTCCCTCCCGCCTTCACATCCACTCTGGCTTTTGTTGTTGCTTTGGCAGCTACTGAAGCCAGTTGTCACTTCCTGTTGAGTGTTGACTCCTGACTGTGTTGTCCTGGTCTTCTGCAGGTGAGCATAGCTGCTGTGGGGTCATGAGTGTAATGACCATGGCATGTCCAGAGGACAGTGTCATAACGTTCCTCCCCACACCTGGGTTTTTACATTCTTTTTGCCTCATCTGAGATGGTGTCTGAGCCTTGAGGGTGGGATGGAGTCCCCAGAGCTGTCCCATTTAGAGCTGAGTACTCACTTAGTAGTCAGTGTTATCGCTTCGACCACTTGTGAGTCTCTGGCCAAGATTACAGGCAGCCCTGATCTATACACGTCACTATTTAGAAAGAAGCCTGACAATATGCCCACTCAGCAAAACCACACTGTGGCAGATGCTGAGCAGGGTTACTGCCCACCTCAGAGGTGCAGAAGCAGCAGTCTGGAGAGAATAATTTCTAGGAACCCAGGCCTCCGTGGTCAGCCTCTTGCTGGTCCAGCAGAGAGGCGCAAAATCCAGCAGTTAACAGACTTAGGTTCCTGCCTAAGCCTATGCCCTAAGGCATGGACTTTTGCCTAGGTTTATATATAGTACATGCATGAGCTCCATCCTTTGGAGCAGGGAACATTCTGGCTGCTCCTCTGGAGCTTGGGGGCAGCCCACATGGTGGCTAAGAAGGGCAAGGCTTGGGTCTTCCAGAATAGTTCAGCACTGGCTTACAGAGATAGGCGGTACATATTTGCATGGAGAGAGCCACTGAATGAAAGGTAGCCAGACTGCACGTCTCTATTCTGTCCCTGCAGGTATGGTTGGCTAACCTGTGGCAACTGTGAGGGAGGCCTCCATGCCCTTACTGTGGGACCCCTGTCTTGTGCCCCATCTCTAGCACCCTGCTTCAGTCCTGGAAAGGGAACAGGGGCCAGGTTACCACAGTGACCACCTTCCCAACCAGGTGCCTTCCCACCCAGCTCCTGCCGCCTGTGACACTAACTCTGCATGCTTTTGTCTCCAAGTGGTTTCCAGGCTGTGGGGCAGGCCTGCCTGCAGGGCCTTGCAGTGCCCTCCGTGGCCTCTGTGTGGAGTTGCAGTCTGTGTGTTCTTGGGGCCTCTGGGCAGGAGACCTCGTCCCAGGGCAACTCACTCAGCCGGTTTCCCTTCCACAGTCCTAGGAGGAAGCACCAAATCCTGTGTGTGGATTGCTTCTCCAGAGCTGGTGTTTACATTATATTCAACAAGGATTGTCATACACACACTCTTAAGTGACACCGGACAGAGCTGAGCAGGGTTACAGCAGCCTGGAAAGGGAAAGCTGTTTCTGAGAACTCCATGCAGCTAGCTCCTGGCTGGTCCAGCAGAGAGAGGCAAAGTCTGGGAGTAGGCAAAGAACAGTTTCAATGGGGGCCCCAACTTTCACTCCAGCCTTGGTCCCCAGAGCCCTGACTTGGCCAGTATGACCTCAGAGGCACAGCTATAACTGTGTGCCATCGGGTAAAGGTGGGGTCTCTATACTGCTTCCATTCTTTCATATCAAGAGGGTCTGAGAGCCTGAGTTCTCAGCCAGCCTTCTTTTGCTTGGTCAGATAGTCAGAGCTGAGCCCCTAGAGGGGTAAAATAGAGGGTTGTGAACACCAGGCAGGGCAGTGACAAAGACATGCTCCCCCAGTACCACCAGGAACAGAGATCACAGACAAGCCAACAAGTGCTAAATTCAGGTCCAAGTCAGGCAGGGTTAGTGTTGGGCCACCCAGCCACTCATCGTGTAGCCTGCCTCTCACCCCCAGGTCCTTTGGCAGCTGTCTTCTTCTGGAAGGCAGGGTGATGCAGCAGGTGGCTCCACACTCTGCAATGAGGCTGAGGGTAGCCCCACCTCAGCGTGGGTGAGCATTTCTGCCATTCCCTAGCATTCCTTGACAAAGTATGCCAGCTGAGAATAGACAAGGAGCAGGCTGGGTCAGGGCAGCCAACCTGCCGGATTTGAGGCCACTGTAAAAGGGGAATGACAAATAGTCTTTACTTTTGGGACATTGTCTCATTGTGTAACTCTAGCTAGGTCTGGATTAACACTATGTAGATCAGGCTAGCTTTGAACTCAGAGATCTACCTGCCTCTGCCTCTCTGCGTCTGCGTCTGCGTCTGCGTCTGCGCCTGCGCCTGCGCCTGCGCTCGCCTCCGCCTGCCGCCTGCGCCTCTCGCCTGCGCCTCCGCCTCGCCTCCGCCTCCCGCCTCCGCCTCCGCCTCCGCCTCCGCCTCCGCCTCGCCTCCGCCTCGGTCCTCCGCCTCCGCCGCGTGCTGGGATTAAAGAGTGTGCAACGAAGACATTGTTACTATTGTTGTTTTCCTATCTTCTGTTTCTCCTCTGTCTCTCCCCATACCTGACTTACCTCCCAACTCCCTCCCTTTCTGGTTTTCTTCCCTTCTTTCTTTCCTTCTATCTGTAGGTTGGATTCTTGGAATGAGTCAGTATTATGAGAGTTTTTGGCCTAGCCCAGATCATTTCTATTGCTGTCCTAAATCTTCTTGGTATACTAAAAATTTTACCGTTAAATGCATGTTAGTGTACTTAGCTGAAGACTCGACACCTGTGGACAAAGGTAATGAGCAACATTTGGGTGGTTTAGAAGCAGGCATCATGGATGATTTAGGCTTGAAGAGTGTGTTCATTCATGTATATTGGATCTTAGCAGATGCCATTCACTACAAAGGGCTTGTGTGACAAGTCCTTGTTATAGACACTGGGCCAGAGTCTGGAAGCTCATGGATGCTGATGGAGAGATGAAATTGGGCCTGCCTACATGCCTTTGCCTGGTCCCTCTCCTCACAGCCCTCATTTGCTTTGACAGTGATCTGAGGCACTCTGTTGGGGTGTCACAGTGGGACTGAGGGGGTGGAGCTTCAGAGGAGCCGGAATTGTCCCTTAGGTGACTTGTCACAACAACATGAACACTCTGGGGAATAGGGATAGATACTGGTCATGTCTGTGTCACCCAGCACCAGCCTAGGGCCTAGGGCAGGGTTTGAGACTCTCAGTTAATTGAGCAAATGAAGGAATCAGAGTGTGGAGAGCCCTAGGGAAAGGTCTCGGTCACCCTTGGCCCCTTGTCTGCAGACCTGGGTGGCTGATCCTTCCCAGGCTCCCCCCAGAGAGGCGCCAACCTTCCTGTTTTGGCAGTGGCTTTCAGGTATTCTGTCTGCACAGGCTCAGCTGGCAAGGGATTTCACAATGCCTTCACAGAGGGCCCAGCCCTGGGTGGAGACCGGTTGTAAGTTCAGTCAGGCCTCCTTGGGCAGAAGGAAGGAAGAAGGGTTACAGCTGGGAGAAGCTGTGGCTTTGAACGTCTTCCTCCTGGATTTTCTTGTGTGCAAGGAGTGGAGGTGCTTAAGGAGGCATATTTGATGAAAGAGTGGGCGGGGATGGGTCACTGGGAAATCGAATCATGTATCCTACCTACCTCATGTCAGTACTGTATCTTGGAAAACAATAGTGTCTCCCCCTTCTCCCTCCCTCTTTCCGTTCCTTCTTTCCTCCCCTTTCAGTACACATGTGTCATATTACCCACATCCACATGTTAGTAAATCAAACCAGAATCCAGACAACTGGGACAGGGAGTCTCCTGGCTTACTCTTTCCAACTGTGTAGGTCTGAGAGGAAGGCAAGGGATCTGGGGATGCTGAGAGGAAGTCCAGGGACCAGGGATGTTGGCCAGACACTCCCATGGATCAGCTGGAGTCTGGCTGGGGATTTGTGGATGTATGACATGAATAGGCAGTCCAGCATCAACCTGAGGGGCCAAAGAACAAAACTGGTCTGACTTAAACAGACCCTCCTTTGCTCAGGACCAGACACCAGGCGAGGCAGATGTAGGATTGTGGGAATTCAAAAATGCCATTTGCTAACAGACAGCCCGTTGCTGTTCATTACACTCCTCCAGTTATAGCACATAGGATTGCAGTGATCTCATTTTTGAATAATGGCCAATGCATTCAGCTGTCTGGTGAAATAATCTATTAACTGGGTACCTGCCAATTGTCTGGAATAGGAATGAGTTTGGGCATATGTTTTAAAAAGTGATAGCATTGTTATGGGTCCTGCCTAGACAAGGAGATGGGAAACACAAGCCTGCCAGCACTAGCCCCAGAGTTAGACTTGGAGGAGGCGCTGTGTTCTGAGTAACTCGACACCCCCTGACTGACCTCTTTTCCTCTGCAGAGTTCTATGGCAGTTGTTCTCAACCTGTGGGTCATGACCCCTTTGGGGGTGGGGTTGAGCAGCCCTTTCACAGCGGTCACCTAAGACCATCAGAAAACACAGATATTCACATTATGATTCATAACAGTAGCAAGATTACAGTTATGAAGTAGTAACAAAAATAATTTTATGGTCGGGGGTCACCACAGCATGAATCGTATTAAAGGGGTGCAGTGTTCGAAAGGTTGAGAACCACTGGTCTTTGGGATCTAAGGGCACACCAGCGTGTACCCTGAGGAGCAGGGCACAGGGAGCTGGGGGACACTTGCTGGATCACATGGTTGTCATTGGGACACCTTCTCCCATCTCCTCATCCTGTGTCCATGTGTTTTGGGGAGACATGGTTCATACCTATGTGTTTCTCCATCCTCTTCCCAGGACCCCTTATGATGCTGGCCAGTGATGAAGGCAGCTGTACTGGTCCCCAGCCTACCACCAAGCTTAGCCTATGACTGTTAGGGACCCATACCTTAGTTCTGGTTGTGAAAGACTTAGACATGTTGTCACAGATGCCTCTGGCTTCATCCAAACCCTTCAGCTAGCTAGGAGAAGATATGGGAAAGTGTTTGACACACTCTGTAAGAAGACTGAATATAGATACCCAGACCCTTTGGATGGAAAAAGCTTTCAGACAAATGGCTCTTGTGTGGTCATTATGTATCTGAAGTGTGATCATGACAACAGCTATACTTTATCAAATGTCACATAGTCCTTATTTATTTATTTATTTATTTATTTATTTATTGCTTTACTTGTACCTGCTTACTTAGTTGTTATCTAGTAAGTGTGTCTTGTGACAAAATTCCCATTTTGTAGATGGGAAAATTGAGGCAGTGATCCATAAACACTTTACCATTCATGAGAACAGAGGAGAATCAAATAAGCTAAGCTCTTACCCACAATACCTTGCTATGGGGCCTGGGTGAGTTCCACTTTATATTGTAAACAGGCCCTCCTTCAGAGATTAGCCACCAGACTTGTAGTTCTGTTGGGTTAAACTAATTGCCTTGAGACAGCAGTATTCCTCGATGTCTTTTTGACTATGACCTGTTTTCTCTCAGACATCCATCCAGAGTCGGTTGCAGTGTGTCAGACCCAAGGTCCTCCATAGTGTGGACTATGCTGGGTCTCCGGCTCTCCTGTGGCTGGCTTGCCCTTCAGTTAGCAATCTCATGCATTTACATTTTAGCTTCCAAAATGTTGTTGCCAGTTTGTTTCCCCAACCTTATGGATTTATATCCCTTTAAAAAAACCACCCATTAAACAAACAAACAAAAGCTCTGTGCTGCATATTAGTTCAATTTAGAGAGGAAGTAAAGTTTTGCACATGTTTTTTTGACTCAGAAATTCTGTGTTAATAATTTTATATGACAAAGTTGCCACATTTTAAAAATACTTCATTTTGTTTAGTTCTTGCCTTCATCAAGTATCATTTTTTCCACAGAGGTATGCATATTGGTTCAGCTTTCTGGAGAGTGTGCTGTCTTTCTTTCTAGAGACCCTCAAAGTCTTGTGTTTGGGACAGTCACCATCATGTAGGCCATGCTTACATTTGGGGGGACATTTGTGGAAATTTAAAACTATAAATAAAAGGTTTCAGAACCTTCTAGAAGTCATTGGGGATTACAGTGTAGAAGGATGAACATGTCTTCTCTTGGTTGGCTGCCGGTGTGTGATTTCTGATAGTGCCAAAATAAACAGTCAAGAGTCCTCACTGCCCTTACAGGGGTGGCTTTCTGGGCTGGTCCTTAGTCACAGCAGTCAGGAGGTGCGAATTGGCTTTGTGAACAACTTCCAAGATGAGTGTGAGAGCCCAGGTCAAACACACTGTGAAGTGTGTAGATGTGGAGAAGCAAGTGTCAGGCGTTGCTCTGGGAAAAACAGTGACTTCATGACTACAGCATCTGGAAATAGTATCAAGAGAGAAGAAGCTCATGTCGTCCAAGGAACGTCCTACAATCACTGGCTATACTCACAGTTACAATCAGGACAAGCCGGGACTGAAATAGGCAGAGAAGTGGTCTCCTTGGTGAAAACCTAGAGCGAGCAGTGGTGCCTGCAGCCCCAGCCCCTGGGGCCTGCGGAAGATCAGGGTTTAGGATCAGCCTAGGCTATGCCGTGAGAGAGTTTCTCACAACATCCCAGCCATTCCCTACAAACGGAAATGAAATGAATATTTAGGCTAAAATGGGAAAATGCATTTTTTTCTTCCTGGAAATATTTGTCATGATGCATTCATGTTAAAGCATCTCTAACTGGCATTCCTTTCTGGCTCCTTTATTTCTTCTTGTCTTTCCTTGGTCCCATTTATCTCTGTCTTCAGTGTCCCCCACAGCCTGTCTCTGTGTCTTTCTGCTCTGCGAGATCAGTTGCTTAAGTTCCACTATGTGCGAATGCAAAGGATGCCCAACGTTTAAGATGCACAAAGGATAAGGCCAGTCTCTCTAACTGGACGGCGTCATGTCCTGGGTAAGGACTATAAAGGAAAGCCTCCATGGTCCGTAAGCATCATGCAATGACCTTGGGCTGAGGCTCTAAGGTTGATCTAAGAGAAAGTGTGTCACCTGACTGTGAACTTCAGAGAGTGAACCTAGAGCAAGGGAACCTGTGGTTGAAGAGCCAGGAGTGAGAAAGTGCATGGAAAATTCCAGAAGCGTGGGAAGTTAGATACGTGGTGCTTAGGCTCTGGTGGAGGATGAGGAGTGACAGAGGTCTAGAAGGAAGTGAGGGTGTTGCTGGCTCATGAAGAATCACACTGTCTCCCGATAGTGGCTTCCCTTGACCAGACAGGGCAGCTAAGTAGGCCCTGTGACTTCCCAGGATTCCAGAATTATTATATCATAGACCTTGGAGAGAGCATTCCCCCCCCCCCCTCTCTCTCTGATTGTGTGTGTGTGTCTGTGTGGTGTGGTGTGTGAGGAGGAGGATATTGGCTCTTCTTTCTGGAGAGTGAACTATGTTCTCTGGCAAACTCCAAAGTCTCATATTCAGGACAGTCACCACCACGTGGGATATGCCCTGATTCTGGGGGCCATTTGTGGAAATCTTAATAAAACTCTATAAATAAATGGTTTCAGAGGATTCTAGATGCCATTCAGGATAATAATGTAGGAAAAAAATGAGAGAGTGTTTTCTCTCGGTAGGCTGCTGGAGAAGAACAAACATAAATCATAAAAGATTAGCATCTGCCTTTGAGCTCACAGCCATGGCTGATACCTGCTGTCCTTTAGTGCCTCTCCTAAGGGCTTCCTACCCTTACTCCCAAAGTGGGATCTGTCAGGACAAGGCCTCATGGGAACTCTCTTATCCAGTGGGCTCCCTTGGGACCAGACTCCATGTCCATCTCTGTCTGGGACTGTGTCCAGGGGAGTGAGCCATAGAGCATAGGGAATGTTGAAGCAGAAGCAAAGTCTCATGGCCTTTGTCCTCAAGAGACATCCCAAACATGGAGAGCATCAAAGATCTCCTTGATCATGTGGGACACTACAGACAGGTCAGGGGTCAGCCAGTCCAGGCAGAACTAATGGCTAATTTGAAAAAAAAAAAAAAAAAAAAAAAAAAAGAAACAAAGTTTTTTTTCTCAAAGCAACGCATATTCCCCTCATAGATTCTGAGAGACGAAAGCAGACAGAATGGAAGTCACCCAGAATCCTGCCACCTGGAGAAATAAAAGAGAATTAGTCTCTTTAGGCCCACATTTTTTATTTCATGTTTGTATTCATTAAATACTGAACATAAACTACAATTTTATATTCTGAACAGTGCATGCTTATTCAATTTAAATTGGTTTTACATTTATTTATGTAGGTGGCATGTGTGTGTGTGTGTGTGTGTGTGTGTGTGTGTACCACAGCACACATGTGGAGGTCAGAGGTCAACCTGTGGGGAGTTGGTTCTCTCCTTCTACCCTGTAAGTCGCAGGGATTAAGGTCAGCCGGCTTAGTGGCTAATGCCTCTACCCCCTGAGCCACCTTCTAGCCCACATGCTTCATTTAAAAGATGAGGTAGAAAGGCTATTCTATCATAGTCTCTTCTTGCAAACATAATTGAGTTCGTGCTAGTTCATGTTATGTTCAAGGTTAAAGTTAATCGGCAGCATTAGTGGTCTCAGTTAGTCTGCCCCAGCAAAGGCGCCCTGTGGAGTCTCTGGGAATTTCTGGTCTTTCTGGCTAGAAAAAAAAAAAAAAAAAGGAACAAAAATAAATCATAAAGGCTGAGCAGAAGGTCAGTAGGTTTCCTTTTCAGTAGGGAAGTGGTTACACTGGGAGTTGCTCTTTAGAAACCCAGCATGGGCAGGGTAGAGCAGGATATACTCAGGAACCATCCTGTGGCAGGTTGGACGCGTCACAGCCGGCCTGGACTATGGGGCTGCACCGGAACAGGCCAGGAGATGTTAGAAACTGTGTGTGTGTGTGTGGTGTGTGTGTGTGTGTGTGTGTGTATGAGAGAGGTGTGTGTGAGTGTGTGTGTGAGAGAGAGAGTGAGAGACAGTGCTGGGATTAATGGCGTGTGTCTCCATTCCCAGCCCTACTTCCCACTTTGACTGTTACCACCACCAGGAGCCTATGCACCTGCAAACACCAGCAACAACGTTTATGTTAACCTGGGGCCCTTAATGGACTTTTCTCGTGTTAGTTTATGATCCAAAATGATAACTTTTAAAAGGTTCCAAGGTCCTGCTGTGAATATTTGGTTTTTCCCATGTGACTTGCTTGTGGGTAGGCACACATGCAATTCCCAATCAGAAGCCTATTTAGTCACAAGCACTTGTGGCCTGCCCCTTGCTCTTTGGAGCCACCTCCCCAGCCCTGAAAAGTGGGAAGTAGAGCTGGAAATGGAGACACACGCCTTTAATCCCAGCACTGGGGAGGCAGAGGCAGGCGGATCTCTGAGTTTGAGGCCATCCTGGTCTACAGAGTGAGTTCCAGGACAGCCGGGGCTGTGTAGGGAGACCTTGTCTTGAGAAACCAATCAACTAACCAACCAACCAACCAACTAACCTGGGAAATAGGCTAGGAAGGGAAGAGATGGAGAAACTAAAATAGATATTTAGACATAAGAGAAAGATCACACACACACACACACACACAGAGAGACACACACATACACACACATGTCCTTGCAAGCTTGGGGACATTTGTTCAAGCTCCAGAACCCACACTTTAACAGTCCAGGTGTGGTGGCACCTGCTTGCAACCCCCATGCTAGGAAGATGAAACCAAGCAGGTTCCTATTGCTCTCTAGCCAGCCTTCATTATTTACTTTTATTATTTCAATGAGAAAATTTTCAATTAATTTTTTTTCTTTAAGAAAAAAAATGAAGCAAGGAACTAGGTATGGTGGGTGTCTCACAGCTTTAATCCCTGCTGGGGCAGGGGAATTATCCATTATTCAAGGCTAACCTGGGCTATATATATAGCAAGACCGTGCTTTGTACAAACAATCAAACAAAACCAATAAAACACCAAAGAGAGAAACTAAAAGCAAACAAACAAAACAAAAGAGACATGATCTCTCTTTATAGCCCAGTCTGGCTCCAAATGCATGCTCCTTCTACCTCAGTCTACTGAGGGTTGGAATTACAGATGTGCAATACCAGACCTGTTTCTTCTGTCGGGGCCCCACTGGCTCATCTTAAACCTACTGGGAGCCTAGATTTCCCAAGGTGATCCGCCTGCAAGGAATTAAAACTATCCAAAGTAAACAGGAGAATACATTCAAGTAGCAGATTTACTCTACATCAGTAGATGTCTGAATGAGTGTGACCCATTTCCTAAAGTAATAAGGAGACACTAGTTAGACCCAGAACACCAGCATCCAGAAAAACTCACTATGTATCCCCCTACCCCCAGTTCCTACTTGAAGCAAGATGGAAGCTGCAGAGTGGAAGTGACGTCACAGAGCAGTCACCCCACAGTCTATGAGCAAATCTGCCCACACTGCATCAGGGAGGAAGCCATGGGACCCAGACTTTGCCCGGCTCTGCCATTTCCTCACTCTGTGACCTTGGGGAAATCACCTGTCTTCACAGCAGCTCCCACATCTGGGAAACAGAGATTGAGAGTCTCGGCCTCTCAGAGCACTCGGAGATCAATGGATGTGATAGACTTTATTTCCTCAAGTCTAGACTGCTGTCAGTTTTACTCCACTCAAAAATTTTCAGGTGGAAAAAACCTATCATTACAAAGTGTGTTCATTGTAAAACATTTCAGTGAATCAGAATGTTAAAGATAATCATACTTGGCCGGGCATGTAGCTCAATGCAGGGCACTTGCTTAGGACAAGGGAGGGGCAGTGAGCTAAGAGGCCACTGTCTTTACCTGAAGACAGGGCAGAAGCATAGCTCAGGGCAGGACATGTCCTAGTGGGGAGGTCCAGGCTTTCAACACTAGCACCAAGGAAGACAAGACACTCTGTCAATGTCCACTGATTTTTGTTGGAGAATTTCAAGAACATTTTGAATTTTTCAAGGCATCCTTATAATAAACCTGGTATCTTGATCAAATACCATTGGATATGTGGGTACCATAACAATATAAGGCTGTTCCCACCCCCACATCCCATTTTTGCGGTACTAGATCGTACTTTGTAGCCTAGACTGGTCTTCTACTTGTTATACAGCCCAGGCTGGCCTCAAATTTGAAGCTGTACCTCAGCCTTCCAAGTGCTGGGTTTCTGGGTGTGAGCCACCAAGCTCTTCATGTCCTGAAACCTGCCTCAGTGTCAGAATCAATATTCAAGTGTGTGTGTGTGTGTGTGTGTTCCCTAAGAGCCTGTGACCTAGAAATTCGGATTATGAGAAATACTCCTGGTGACTCTTTTTTTTTTTTTAAATTTCACATGAGCATACAAAGTGACAGGTTCCTTATGACGTCTTCATGCCTGTGCCATTGTGCTTGGTGTACAGCCAGATCTGGGAAGTGTCGTCTTAAGGGTCCCTGTAGCGTTGTGCGACTTTTTCACACTTGAGAGGCAACCTTTCAGATCAGGAGCAAGCTGTCTAGTGGTTACGCCTGGCAACAGCCTTCGTCCTGCTCACCAGGAAACTTCAGACATGGCCAGCTCCAAGGCTTGTTCCTGAATTTCTGCAAGGACTGCATGCCACTCCAGGTTAGATCTGCGGACTGCTCTCGTATCACTCCCCCCAAAGGCTCACAAGAATAGACTTAAAATCCGAGTTACAATCTGCATTTTATACAAACATGCTGGTGATTCTTATGCACAGTTAGACTTTGGAACTTTTGTTACTTAACAATTCCATGAACCTGTAAAGAGTGAATTCATGGTCTGAACGGGTAGAGAGTGCTGCCTGTGTCAAAGGTGGGCCTTTTATTGCATAATAACCATCCGTGCACACGACTGGCCCTGGGTCTTGCTTCTAGTTTGCCTTGTAGGGTCTTCCCTAGGGACAAGTGCTCAGGCCCCATATACTCTCAAGTGCAGCCCATGTTCTCCGTAAAGCCACGTCCCATCCCCCCTTTCAGAACTCGGGGAACAGAGATATAATCTTACTGTCTTGAAAAAACGTGCTCTGTAGACCAGACCAGCTTTGAACTTGTAGCGATCCCTCTGCCGCAGCCTCCCAAGTGCTGACATTCCAGTATGCATCACCACACCTAATCACCACACTCTCCCATCTTTAGTTTAATCTAATTTAGTTTCATTTAAATACTTTTATTTGGGCTATTATGAGTTTCCTGATGACAGTGGAGATCCTAGCTCCTAGCATGGATCCAAGAGTTCTTGAAATTTCGAGAAGGCTTGTAAGTGGATAAGTATATTTTTCTGGGAGAGAGTCCAGAACTGCGGGCAGATTCCCAGAGGCATCCTTGGCCCGAAAGGGAGAAAGATTAAGGATCAGAACACAGGAATTTTTAGAAGATTAAACAGTGGAAAGTGATAAGAAAGACGAGGGTCTGGGTGGAGATTTTGGAACTACTGACTGATCCCACAGCAAAGTCAGATTGCCACATCCCTCGGAGTTACCTCCTTCTCTCCTCACTCCCTCCTGACTTGCAGTGTCTTCCTTTATTTCTCCCTTTCTCCTTCTGTTCTTCTTCTTTGCCCTCAGTTTCTCCCGAATCCATATCTTCTTTGATAACTCCAGCCAGAGGCAAGTTGTACAGCCGTTTTGTTCCACCTATAGAATATCATTTTATGTGGGGAGGTTCTTGTTTTTAAGAGTAAGTGTGTTGGATATTTACTATGTCTCCGGTGAGGGAGAAAGGGCTTGAGATGCCCAGAAGTCCTGCTTTATAGATCTGGCCCATTAGGTTTTCTACAGGAGGAATGGCGGCCAAGGGTGCTATGAGGATTTTGCAGTCTCACTCCTTCCTCTAGTCCTGAGTTTGGTTCTGATAGAGTGACTGGCTGGAATGTTAGCCCCCTGGCCCCAAACTCCACCCTACAATTGAGATGGGTTCACAGGATTGTTTTCATTCTGCTGCGTTTGCACTGAAGGGCAGAAAAGGGAACCACAGGCTGAAGAGGCCGTGGAGCCCGATCAATGGTACGGAGCAAGTGAGAGCCAGTGTTCCGCAGTTTCTGCCCGGTGTGGGATCCAGCTCTGTGGGCAGGCGGCAAGGCTGGCCGGCCTCCCTGGCCAGAGTTCTGGGGACGAATGCCTGGTGTATGAAATCACTGGCTTGGGAGATTCTTTAACATTACTGAGCTCTGAGAAGCTGGGAGTTCCGAGGAAGTAAAGGATGGCGTCCTGAGGAATGTGTTCTGCCTGCGACCCACACCGTGCTCCGCTCAGCCAGCCTTGTGAGCCTCTTGCTATAGGGGCCGAGGTTGGTGACCCGTGGCATTGAGTAGTCTGCGGAGTACTCCACTGTACTCTGTCACTCCGAGGAGAGCAAATCATGTCACCCCGAGGCTCGAGCACATTGGGAGCATTGATTGTGTGCGTATGGAGGCATCATGATGGTGCATGGGTCTCCCAGGCAGGCCTCCTGTCCTGCACATTTGTTTGGGGACTGGGTAGTCACTGTGAGTCGTTGAGGCAGAGTGCTTGTCTAAGGTTGGCTGGAGATCCAGGAGCCTGTGGAGGCCGGCCAGGTGGAGTTGGCTGAGCCATGCTTCCTCCTAGGGTTGTCGTCATAAGTTTGCAAGTTATACAGTAGTTTGGGGATTGACCTGGTGCTCACCCTGCTTTCTTCCCTGTGTCCTCACTCTGGGGTCCAGTGCTGAGATTTCTGAACTCATAATGAAGCAGTCCTCAGGCTTGCTCACTGTTCAACTCTCATGCGCTCTGCAGATGTCCATGCAAGCTCTTCCCATGGACAAGTTCTCAGAAGATACTGAGGCTGCTTCCGGCTTAGCCCAGCCACAGCAGCAGGCCAGGCCTAGGAAGCCTCTGGAACACCTCCCTGGGGAACACAGTTGAATTTCTGGGCCCTAGAGGGGGTCCGTAAGAGGCTGTAGTTGCCCACCTGGTGTGAAAGCTTGCACCACAGTTACTGTCCTGAGCCCTGCTTTTAGAGTTAGGCCTCTCATAAACAATTCCTGCTTGGATGCAGTTTGCCACGCAGATCCTACCAACCTCTTTGTCCTTCTCTCCTCCCACCTGAAAATCAGGTTGTAATGCCCACCTTGCTGGACTGTCGAAGAATGAAGTAAGAAACTGTCTGTATGAGACCTGGTGTGGTCTCTGGCATGAAGCAGGCACTCACCAGAGAGTTATTGTCACTATTTTTGCTTATTCTAGAAGGAGAAGCCCCTGGAAGTCACTTGGCACTGAGTTGTGTGCCAAGACAGTGTCTCTCAGGTCTCAGGATCTAGGGCCCGTATGAAAATGAAGATTCTTGTGTTGTAGGTTGGGGGCGTGGAAGGGGCGGAGCCACGTGTATGCTTTAAACAGCGCTCAGACTCTGCTGTTCCCGGGACCAGGCTCTGCACCCTGAGGTGGGCACCTGGACACTTTAATCCAAGCCATCTGGAAGAGACCCTTACTCCTCTGTGTTCTTTTATGCCGGCTGTCATTAGAACACTTTCTTCCCGTTAACAATGACTCCAGGTCCCAGACCCTGACGATGACTGACATCCAGTGTGAGATGAGGAATCGATGCAGGAGGAAGAGGGACCCTGAGGTGGCCTCTTCCTTTAGGAGATGCCCCAGACAGCACCTCGCTCTGCATGAGCCCTCGCAGCAAAGGCACCAGCAGGCTTGCGAAGGAAACGAGCGCACCCCTGCCTGCTTCCTCTTGGTGTCTGAAGGCTGTGGTGGCCTAGAGCAGTGAGCTCTACCAGCCTTGTGAGGACATGGGGACAGCGTGGAGCTTTAGAGCCAGAGCGCTGCCACTGTCACAGGCCCTCCTAGGTCGATAGCATATTACCCCAAGGCCAGCTTTGGCTTGTGGGGAACCACTGGTAAACGCTGTTCCCAGACCTCAAGTTCTGGTGACCACGACGGTCTTAGAACTGGGGACATGTGGGCCAAGTGTGACTGCTGGGGACACCTGATACCCAAACCTCTGCTTCTTGATGGCCTCCTTGCCTGCTTCTCACCTCCACTGCTGACACACCAAGGCTCCAGGTGCCAGCAAAGGGAGCCCAGGCTTTCACCTAAACTCATGAACACACAGGGCTCTGCCTGTATCTGCACTTGACAGGTGGATCACAGTGAGCCTAGCACTGATCTTTCCCTCCTGGGCTCTAGGCAGCCCTGTCGGAGGAATAGCCACATCTGGGACGTTATTGCTTTATAGCTGATTTCCCACTGGCCTCAACCAAGAAGTGCTTTTATTCACTGTTTCTATATGTGTAAAGCAGGCAGGAGCTGAGTCTAAATCAAGACTGTGGGCTGTGATCCCTGAGGGGACATATGCAAAGAAGTGGGGTTTTTTTTTTCTTTGTATTGTGATAAAATATCTCTAAGGTATGAGTTGATGTTTTAAACCATTTTTAGGTAAGCAATTCAATAGGACTAGTCACAGTCTGCACTATATACAGTAGTCACCACCATCAGCTCCCAGAAGATTTCCTCACCCCAAATAGAAACCGAGTCCCTGGGCCCTGGGGAACTTCTGTTCTGCTGTGTCTGTCTGTCTCTGAGTTTGCTAGTCAGGTTGGATGTTTCACACGGATGGACTCCTATGGCATTTGTCCTTTCACTTGGCGTGATGTTTTTAAAGACCACCTAAGTTGTAGCATGTCCAGTGTTTCATCCCTTCGTGTATGGTGTGTGTGTGTGTGTGTGTGTCTGTCTGTCTGTCTGTGTCCATCTATCCATGAGTCTGGTGTGCAGAGGCCAGAGGACAATCTTAGTTGCTGTTCCTCAGGTGTTGTCCACCGTGCGTTCGAGACAGGCTCTCTCACTGGTCTGAAACTCATAAAGTAGGTAAGACAGACTGGCCAGTGAGCCCCAGGGATTTATTTGCTTGTCTCCGTGTCCCCACTGGCAGGATTATAAGCATAATCCTGTCACCATACCCCACTTTTAAGCATATTTGATTAGTGGGGCTGCGGGATGACCCGGTGGTTAAAAGCACTCTTGTGTTGGATCTGGGTTTGGTTCCCAGCACTCAGGAGCATCTGTAGCTCCAGGAGATCTGATGCCCTCTTCTGGCCGCTGCTGGCACGGGGCATGCACATGGTATGCAGACACACATACAGGCCAACCACCCAGACACATAGAATAAAACATTTGCTTAATTAACAATTAATCAATGTGTGTGTGTGTGTGTGCGTGCTTACATGTGCATGGGTGGCATGTGCAGAGGCTAGAATAGGGTGTCCAGTGTCCTTCCCTCTCCCTCTCTGCCTTTTCCTTTGAGGCAGAGTCTTTCCCTGAAGGCTGGGAGCCAGCAAGCCTCTGTAACCCTCCCGTCTCCTCACTCCTCATTGCTGAAGTTCACAGGCATTTATCTGCAGGGATACCCATCGTGTGACAGGGATGCCGGAATCTGAATTTCTGCCCTCATGACTATGGAACAAGTTTTCCTGCCCTCCGAATAAATTCTTTGGCCCTCTGGCTATTAAAATCGGGATTCTGGAGAGTTGGACTCAGGTCCTCGTGTTTGCCAGGCAAGTAGGTCACCAACTACGCTTTCTTTCTAGCCACTGCTTCATCCCTTTTTATGGCTGAATGATATTCCATTCCCCAAGTACATTACATCTTGCTATGTCTTCTGTTGTGGACACTTGGCTTGATCCCAAATGTTAATCTTAAGAATTTTTTTTTATATTTTTGCATGTCTCATGGGGCTAGGCAGTATAGCCATACCAGGAAAATAGCTACCTGGTACATAGGCTAATGGAAAAATAGGCAAATAGCCCCATATAACAATACACATGACTGCTGCCACGGGCCCTGTGAGGACACATAGGACTTGTGGAGCGGAGGCTTCGATTCCCTGGGTCCTGCACTTACCTGACCAGCTGCCAATCCTGTGGTATAGGAATCGCTTTTCCTGGGTCTCAGCATCTCCATTTATAAGATAGGTTTCAGGGTAGAGTCAGGTTCTGTGATGCTGAGCCGTCATCAACGAGATTCGCTGTATCACTGTTGTTTGTTTTCTGTGTTGCTGGGAATTGAACCCAGGGCCTTGTTTGTGTTGAGCACATACTTTACCACTGATGTGCACACCCAGCTCCATGCCATGGGCATGGATTCTCGGAGGGTTTCTGATTTGTTTCCTGGGTAGAATTGGTTTGGAGACTTGCAAGGCAGGAGCTGTGTGTTTCCATATGTCAGCCTGGTGCACAACAGGAGTGTGTCTCTGAGTATCACAATCAGGAGTGTGTACTACAAGGGCACTTGGCATCCTCAGCTGTCTGCCCAGGGAGCTTAGCACGTAGACCTGGGGCCAGGGATGGACATCTGGGCCAGAATTCCCCAGCATCGTGGAGCTGTGAGTGGGTAGCTAATTGGAGGGGGCTTGCGGGGGTTGGGGGGGAATGGCTTAGAATTCTCTTGTGAAGATCAGGTCAGAAGTTTAAGCATGGGAAGTGGATGCCAGAGGCAGGGACAGCCAGAAGGAGCAAGTGGTGGCTGGGAGGAACCCACAGCTAGGGTGGAGACTTCCTGTCCAACAGCCCCTTGTCCTGGCAGGAGAGCGCATTCCTTTACCCCAGGAGATAAGAGGCCAGATTTTCCTTTCTCAGGGGATCCTTCTGACTGAGAGTTACACAGGCCAGACCTCTGGGGGGATCTGGGGCCACAGTGGGTGGGACTTCTCTAGTCCCCAAAGCAGGGCCCTAGTTGACCCTGGAGCTCCTGGTTCCCTTCCAGGGATTTCTGCATTCTTGGGTTAGTGTGGGCCCAGCAGGGGCAGCACAGTGTTAGAATCCGCCCTAGACCCCTGTCTCTGTGACTCCTACCTCATTGAGAAAATGTGCCAGGCTGTTGTCCAGCTCAGAAAGCACTCCACATAGGGTCTGGCACAAGCTCGTCTGCCCCAGTAGCCATTGCTTTCCTCACCTTATGGTGACGCTTGCTTCTCAGAGCCCAAGTCCGACTAGGTCCCCACTCCTCGCACTTAACATTCCTTTTCTTGGTCAGCTTCTCTGGGTGAAATCTTTTCTCATTTCAGCTTACCGACTTCAAGACCATGGAAGAGAAAAGCTCAGTACATTAGAGACCATTTTTAAATTATTATTTATTATTATTGTTGTATATCACATCTGTCCCATGTCATGTCATCCCTTTGCCCCCACAACACACACATGGGGGCATGTGTGTCTGTCCCAAACAGATTCTACAGACCTGGCTGACCTTGAACTCAGAGATCCACCTGTCTCTGACTCCAGAGTACTGGGATTAAAGGCATGCACCTTCCTCATTCTCCCCACCTCCTCACCCCCACCCGCACCCCATCCTGCATCCCACGCCCTCACACCCTGGCTAAAATTTTTATTTTACATTGTGGCTGGAGAAGTGGCTCAGGAGTTAAGAGCACATGTTGGCTACCAGAGTTCAGTTCCCGCATCCATGAGCCATCTGCCACTGTGGCCATGGCATCCTTCTGACCTTCATAGACATCTGCACACTCATGGTATACAGATGGATATGCGCACACATACACATAAATACACAATTTTTAAAAAATTGATGCGTATGATAATATGCACCAAGCATGTGCCTGGTGCCCGCAGAAGACAGAAGATAGTGTGGGATCCCTTGGAACTGGAGTTACTGATGATTGTGAACTGCCCTGTAGGTGTCAGGAATTGAACTCTGGTCCTCTGGAAGAGGAGCCAGCAATATTCTTAACTGCTGAGCTGTCTCTCCAGTCCCAAGTACTTTTTAAAACAGAGGCCATTGGTCACAGAAGGTCGCAGTTTGGCCGTTAGAAACCGTTCTCGCAAGAGGAAATGTTCACCTCCCCTTCCACAAGGAGGAGCGCTTGGCTCCGAGGGAACCAGGCTGCTCTTTTAGAGTATAGAGGTGGCAAGGGTCCAGTTGCTGGACACTTAGTCACTCCCCACTAAAGCAGAGCATCTTCCCCTCCGCTCTCTGGCTCTTCATCCCCTTGGATGCCAGTATGTGTGTTGGGGGAGGGTGCGGGGGGGGGGGTTACTGCTTCCTGGCAGCCTGTCCCACTCAGGGTGGAGGCCTTCCCCAGGGACAGAGGAGGCTCCAGGCTGCTTTCCCTGGGTAATCTGGGTGGACCCTGCAGGCCCAGCCCCATTGCACACTTCCCTTCTGGCCCCTGCTGAATGTCCAGCCCTCTCTTGATGTTTTCCCTCTGGGTGGAGTCTTGGGCTTGGAGTCCTCATTCACTCCTCTCCTCTCCTCAGCCCCTCCTTGAAAGACCAAAGTTACCAGGGCTGAGGCCAGAGTGCAGGTTGAGGCCGCTTCCAGCTCACTGCCCAGAATTCCCTGAGGCCTCTTCCTTCTCTGCAGGCCGTGAGCTGTACACGCTGGGTATGTTCCACTCTTTTTAGGATTTTTTGAGGCCATCTCTTGCTCTGAAGCCAGCCTCAAACTCTTCAAGCACCTGCCTCAGTTTGAGGTCCCAGGCAAGCTCCACTGCGTTCAGTGTTAGTTCCGTTTCAAAACACTTTTATTGGTCACCTCTAAGTGTGCTGAGCGGGAGAACCCATCATATCTGGACCTGGCAGTATCTGGGTTTCTCTTCGTTTGACTCTAAACATTCTGCTTCCGCTCTGCACTTCTAGTGTCCTTCGTGGTTAAAGTGGCTCGGTCTCTGTAAGCTTACGTGTGCATCCTGTTGGGTCTGAAAAATGCCATTTCTCTGGAGTCATCCACCGCCTCTGGCTCTTACAATCTGCACATCCTCTTCCTCATAGATCTCGGAACCTTGGACGGAGGCGTTTGATAAAGACATCCCATTTAGCACAGAGTGTTCCAGAGCCTCTCACTCTCTGGACAGTGTCCAGTTGTTGGTCTCCTTGTCCTTAGCTCTCATCTACTGTAGGAAGAGGCTTCTCTGATAGGATGGAGCGATGCTCCGATCTGTGGATATAGCAAGATGTCATTTTATTGCTAGGTTTCTTTAGCAGAATAACAGCAGTATGTTTTCACTAGGGACCATGACCTAGGTAGTCTCAGGTTCTTGGGCATGGTAGCAGTGTCAGACATGGGTGTGTGCAAAACCCCAAGAAGTCTGTTTGTAATTGAAACTTTCTGGGAAAGAAAATAAACCGGTTTTCTCCAATGGTGTGTTACTAGGAATATCAGCCACAGTCCAGGTAGGCCTCAAGCCCAGGAGTTGTCGGCCAACATAAAGCAGTGTCTGTGGTTTGGGATGTGTATGTGTGCGCTTTTGTTTTATTGTGGTATTTTTTTTCTCTTATTGATTTTTTTTCTTTAATTTGTCTGTTTTGATTTTGTGGGTTGGTTTGTTTTTCTTATTGAGTTTTTGTGTTTTATTGAGAGAGAGAGAAGAGAGTGAACATGAAGTTGGTTGTGGAGAAGAATTAAGAGAGAGAGGAAAGGATATGATTAAAATATATTGTATAGAATTTAAAAAAAAAATACAAATTTTAAAAATGGCCCAGTCAATCAGACCATAGCTCCTTTCTCTTCTGCCCTTTATATTTTTCATTATCTGCACTCAGGAAAGCCACAAATCACTGGTGACTCGTGGAAGATAAAAGCACTCAAGGCCCATGTCAGAGACAGGTTGTAGCTGCTTCATTGATGCTGGTTGTCATCTGCTGGTCCCCAGTGGCAGGGCAGGGACGTCAGGGCAGTCTTATGCCTGGACTAGACCTCACACCCAATGCCCAGGCACGAGGAACCCAGCTGGGACCTCTCCCGAGGCCGTGCCTCTGTGTGAGCTGCAGATTGTAATGCTAAAGTCCAGGCTGACAGGATCCCTGCATCTAAGAGCCTCCTGTCCATTGTTGCCTTTCTGGGCTTGGGCTGTGGGTCAGTATCTGGCTCTTGGTAGCCCGTGCTGCGAGATGGGGCCTTTGAACACTCCTTTTCTAAGCCCCTCTGTCAGGCTATTTTAGACGTGCCTGTGTCTCTGTCCCCAGAGGATGACAGGTAGTGAAGATACTGGGCCCTACTGGATTTCAGTCCAACTCCACAGCTGAGGGGGTTGGGGCGGGGGTTTAAGATCGGCCACATGCAGCAGGAGGCTTGAGTAGTACTTCCGGCAGTGACTGTACTGTATTTCCTTCTTCTTTGAGGATCCCAGTGTGCTGAACCCTGGTGGCCTTCCCTTCCCCTGCCAGTGTCCCTCGTGCCCCTCCCTCCGGGCTGTTTTGGTGCCTGTGCTTTTCCCAGAACCTCGGCCTCTCCTTTCCTTTTCCTTGCATAGTTACTCTTCCTGTGATCTCTCAGGCCCCACCCTCCCTCAGTCTGGGGGGCGCCGCCTCCTCCCTTCCTCTCTCCAAGCCCTCCCTTCACTCTTTCTATTCCTCGTTGGACCAGACTCGCTCATTGTCCATTCCCAGGAAAGGGTTGTCTGGCTGGTCTCTGATCATTCACTGGTCATCGGTTACTGATTGCAGGCAGTGGGGGGACCTGAGCCCAGAAGAAAGCCGGTGGTGCCCACAGCCTACCGCCCACGGCCCACAGCCCACAGCAGCAACAATTTTAGAAACCTCATGCCCTAAGTTAGTCCACAGTCACAACGGGACTCCCTCACCAAGGTCTCAGTAGCCTTTACTCATTTTTCACCATGGCCTGTGTGTGTAGTGGGCTGGGTGAGTACTTACACCACAGGTGCCACAGGGTGTTTCCCAGAAGCCACTGCACCGGGTGGCTAGGTCTGTGAGCCTGGGCAACTGGCACCCAGACCCAAACCAGTGGTTCTTTGTCACTGCTAAAGGCGTTTACCACAGGAAGAGGAGAGCTTCCGTCAGCGCCCCCTGAGGAGGTAACACTAAGCCCCCAAGAACTACAGCCTACTGGCAGCATCAGGGGAGTGACCAGAATCTGGGGAGAAGTTTGGCCTTCCTACACAAAGGCCTGCGAGGGCATTCTCTGCCTCTTCCTGCCTAGGCCTGTGAGGATTTGGTTCTCTCACCCCTCCCCCGTTCTGCTTTTGGAGGGGCCCAGAGTATTTTTACTCAGTGGATTCTGAAGCAGATGTTCAGGTCAAGCCCAGGCGCATTCACAGGCAGCAGCTGCAGGCTCTCAGCATCCCAGGCCCTTCAGGATTGGAGATGGCAGCCGACATGACCCAGTTTGTACAGCAAACAGTTGTCATTCCGGCTGCAGGAGTGTAACTCAAGGTTAGGGTACTTGCCTAGCACCCTAGTCCTGCAAAACAGAACCCCCAAACAGAGTGCGTGGGGAACTTTGAATGCAGACAGACCTGGAATTCCAACAGGGCTGGCCATCCTCCCAGCTGTGCCTCTATCAGCCCTACCTGGTGCCTCTGACCTGTGGTGCTCCCTGGGACTTGCCTGCCTTTCCCAGATGAAGCCTGAGGGAAACAGTGGTTTCTGGAACTGAAGAGGACCTCTCTGTGTGGGAGGCAGAGTGGCAAGCCTCAGTATGAGCTGTCCCAGGACTTGTAATCCTGAGGGGAGGGAAGGTAATCAGAACGGGCAAAGGTTAACAGGCTTGGGAGACGAGTGTTTGTGTGTGCGTGTGTGTCTGTCTGTCTGTCTGTGTGTGAAATGAGACCAGTCTCAGACACTCCATTTCATCGGAGAGAAAATGGCGTATATGGGGTCAGGCCCAATCCCTGTCTCTGTAAGCTTGGTCAAAACAATCATAGATTAGCTCCTTGGGCCTCAAATTCTAGTCTCATGGACACAGCCACAGATTTCGCTTCAAGGCCTTATTGAACCCTTCTGGCTGTGTCTTGGGTGAAACTTCCTCCCTACTTAAATGCTATTGGTTCTCTCTTGCTTATGACTTTCTCATAAACTACTCCAATCATTCTGGGAAGCAGGACAAGTATACATGGGGAGAAATAAAAGAAAGAAGATAGTACATTTGGGATGTCCCTGCAGACACTCGGCCTTCCCGTGGGATCATTAATTTTCCCAAAAGATATAATTTTTTCATAATAAGTAGATTACCTTCATTTTTTTTTTAACTGTGGGGATTTTATAGGAAACTTTTGGAGGGGAAGAATTGCTGGGTCTGATGGTGGATGTCAGTGACCTGGGCACTGGGGAGGTGGAGAGGTGTGTCAGAAATTCCAGGCCAACCCAAGCTACATAGTCAAATCTATCTTGGGAGGGAAAAGACAGATGGGGAAAGAGAGGGAAGACAAGGAGGGAGAGATAGATCTCAAGGAGGGAGGAGGGACAGACAGGGAGAGATAGAGAGATCGTAAGGAGGGAAGACAGAGAGATGTATAAATTTATTTTTAGTATTTAACATTGGAAGTGTTATTTGTTTTAATTAGGTGTTAGCATTATTACATGTCAGTTTTCTACGCTACTAAGTACTATGGTGGTTCGCTATGATACTGGTCCTCATGCATACTGGGCAAGAGTGAAACTCTGAGCTATACCTCGGCCCCATTCTCCTCCTGTCAATCAAACTTGTCAGCCTCCTGAGTGGCTGGGGTTACATGTCAGTGCCTCCAGGTCTAGCTTCAAACATCTTCACTGACATCTAAAATATCTCAGTTCTCCATAGTTGGAGACTTAGATCTTTCCCCAAATTTAACATGATTGCAAGAAAGCATTCATTATCTTTGTCAACAGGTTCTTTTCAAGGTTAAGATTATCTTTCCGAGACAGGCTAAGAATTAGACTATCCCAGGGCAGAGGGTCAGGGTAGCAGGATTGTGTGTGCCAGTGGACGTGTGACAGTGTGTGCAGGTGTGTCAGTGTGACTGTTTGGTATGAATGGGCCCACGCGTGCTCCTGTGCACACATAAGTGTATTTGTGAACAGGATGGCGTGGATGCTTGCTTGTGAAATATCCTTGTGTATAGGTATGGGTGTGTGTCTGTGCATCAGTGTATGTGTGTGCTCAGGTGTAATGTATGCTTGTGGGTGTGTCAGTGTCTCTGCTGGTAAGTTGTGTGTCAGTATGTGCCTCTGTACCACTGTGAGCATGTGCTTGTGGACATGTCAGAGCTGCTTTTCTCATTGGCCCCGTATGAGGCAGCCTTGAGGCCTCTGCCTTGCCCAGTTCTCTCAGCCTGTAGGTGTGAGGGGAAGAGGTAGAGAAGGCTTCTCAACTGACTCCACTAAGCAATCTCTAAGGGACTAAAACGCCTATGAGCCTGCAGGCTGACCAGGCAAAGCTCTCAGGCCAGGGGATCAAAACCCTCCGAGTTCTAAGACCTCCTTGGAGGCTGTGGAGAGGAACAGCGTGGGATGAGGTGTTTATGTGCTGTGGGCTGGCCTGCCCGGGGTGCACAGCCCTGGCTCAGATGTGCGTCATCCTGGCCCGGCTGAGCTGAGCTCCAAGGGTGGCTGCACTGGTCTTCTCCTCAGGAAGACTAGTCTGTGGGGTCAGCCAGCGGGTAAGCTAAAGTTAACTTAGCTTGTTATTGCTTTTTGTTGAAGAGGGGAGGACCAGCTGCAAGGAAGCCAAGCCATTCAGAAACCGGGTGCTTGGGATTTAATATGCCAGAACAGAGCCTGTATTCAGCCACGAGAAAGCAATTGACAATGATTTGAAAGTGTGGACTGGACTCCCCAAGGCTTCCTGTGCTTCTTGGAGCTTCGTTATTTTCTTGAAGGATATGTTTCCTGTGAAGTTGTGACTCCTGGAAGCTGAGGAAGTGCATAGCCTCCTGGGAGCCATCAGAGCTGAGGGAGCTCCCTTTGTGGAGGGGAGGTCTCGATAGATGGTGGGTGTGGACAAGGCCAGCAGCTGCAGTGGGCTCTGTCCTCAAACTCTGGGGTACTGTGGTGTGCGGTGGCAGTGAGGGGTGAGGTGACACAAGCTAGCTAGTTCTAGGGGACAAGACCAAAAGGCAAAGCTGAATATTCGGGGTGTGCCTGAGCCAAGAATGTTTTACTTGCGTCTCAGAGTTCCAAGGCCTTCTTGTACATTCCCATATGTTGTTTAAAGTGACCTCTTTTGACAAAGAAGCAGAATAGATTGAAGGCACTTGACAGATGGTGTTGAGGTTGATGCACAAACATATTTAGAATACTTCAAAGAAGTCAGACCTCAGTTGTTCTTGTAATAAAGTATCTTGTGAATGAGTGTAGCAGAAGGCCAGAGAAGGGGATGTACTCATGCGATCTAAGAGAGGGTTCATTTTACTGTGAGGTCTATTTGGTGGTCTACCATTTTACTGTGTGGTCTACCTATTCTGGGCCAGGTAGAGTGGAGGTGTGCCACAGTGGATTTCTCGCCTCAAGAACTGTAGGTGAGGAGCTGGAGAGAATGGCTCTGTGATGAGGATCACTAGGTGATAGGTATCTAGTGTCACAGAGGATCTGAGTTCGGTTCCCGGTCCCCCACATCAGGGGATCCTATGCTCTTGTTTGAACTCCATGTGAACACACACATATATCCACACAAATAAAATTAAAATAAGCAGTTTTAAAACAAGGACTGTGGTAGAGGCAGGGGACATAGCTCAGTTGGCAGATCGTTGTTCTGGCCTGCACTATCGATAGGTTGGATACTACAAGACAAAACAAACAACAAAAGAAAAAATGTGGTGTTCCATAGAGACCTAAAGTGGCTAGTCTTTTTAAAAATGTCTTGCTTTTTATGCATATAGTTGTTTTACCTGAATGGATATCTGTGAAGCATATCATACGGTTCCCATGGAGGTCAGAAGAGGACATTGGATCCCCTGGGACTGTAGTTACAGACAGCTGTGAGCTGCCATGTGGGGCTACAACACCTTCAGGGTACTAGGAATTAAACTCAGGTCCTTTGGAAGAGTAGCTATAGCTCTTAACTGCTGAGCCATCTCTGAAGGCCAATAAAACAGCCAGAGCATAAAACAGCAAGAGCAATGAGGGGGAAACTCAGTCCTGATCAGGACAGATGAAGGAAGCCCCTGTCTGAGCTTAAAGAATGAGTACAGATCAGGCCTGGTGGTGCAGGCCTGTGATGCCGGCCACTTGAGTGGTTGAGACAACAGGATTGACAGTTCCAGACCAGCCTGGGCTGCAGAATGAGATCAACTTAGAGTGATCCTGTCTCAAAACTAAAAATAAAACCAGGGGTAGAGATGTCTGATAGAGTGATTAGCTGCACAAGGCCCTGGGGGGAGGGGAGAATCAAAGAAAAAATCGAGCACACTATTGGATGGCTCAGAGAGTGGGGTAATAAGACAGGGAACATGACCCCAGCAAAGGCGTAGGATGGGGGTAGGATGGGTGTTTGGTGTGCTCTGGGGACAGGGGCAGGGGCGGGGGACAAAGGGTGAAGGGGTCATGGCAGACTGTTGCCAGGTTGTAGGGAGTTTTGATGTTTAACTTAAGTAGTTTTGGCTTTATTCTTTAACTCCCAGGGACCCATGGAGGTTTTTAAACAGGGAAGTTATTTGCAAAACCAATTTGTTTTTTACAGAAAGCAATCACATAAAAAAATAGACCCTCACTGAAAAGACCTGGTAGCCATTCTGAAATCTATAAAGCAAAGATAAAAAGTCTCCCTCTCCTGAGCTAACCACTGTTCTCCATGTGGTTTCCTGTATAGCCAAAGATACAGACACACAAAAGTCAGGCTTCCAAGTCTCTCTCTCTCTTCTCTCTCTCTCTCTCCTCTCTCTCTCTCTCTCTCTCTCTCTCTCTGTCTCTTCTCTCTCTGTCTCTCTCTCTCTGTCTCTCTCTCTGTCTCTCTCTCTCCCTCTTCCCTCTCTCCTCTCTTCCTCTCTCTCTCTCTCCTCTCTCCCTCTCCCTCTCTCCTCTCTCTTTCACTGGCATGTACACACACACACACACAACATAGCCTTTGAATGTTCAGTATTATATACCTGAACATGATGATGTATGCCTATAATTACAGGAGTCTGAGGTAGGAGAATCACAGTAAGTTTGAGACCAGCCTAGACTATATAATAAGTTCCAGGCCAGCCTGGGCTATAGAGTATGTCATTGTCTCAAAAAGAAAGAAACCATGCTATAAACAACGCTGTCCCCTTGGCACTCTCCTCCATAGGCATTCCTTTGTGTCATTACAGAACATGGCTTTATTGGATACTCCCCAGAACTTCTACAGAGCAACAGTCTGCCAGAGTATAGCCCCGGGGAGTCATTCTTCACCGTGTTTGGGGTGTTCTTCCCAGCAGCTACAGGTAGGTACTCTGGGTTGCCTTAGGGATATAAATGCTTGATTCCTGAGTTCAACATCACAGTTGGCCTTCATGTGCTCTGGGGTCTGAAGCTGACTTTGGTGATGGCCTTGGTTCTGACTAAAAAATCCATCCTTTTAACAATGGTTTTACTTGCTCATAATTTCTGAAGGAGACTGTTGAGCTCTTGCCTCATATGTGGGTCCCTGGCCGAGAAGACAAGAAGCTAACATATGACAGGTAGCCCATGGGAAATGCTTAAGATAGGGCTGTTTCCAGAGCACAGACCAGAAAAGTGTCTCTGTTGCTGATCTGGAGTCAGCTGTCTCCTATCCTCCGCTTCCTACGTGTGTCATGTTCTTTCTTGTCACCTTCCTCCACGTACACAAAGGGTAGGAAAAGGAGAAGCTACTGGAGTGTCTACGTGAATGAGACTTCCATACAAGCGTTGTAGGACTGTGGAGACATTCAAAGCACGCATACTACCAAGGGGAACATGAAATGGTCACACCGCTTTAGAAAACTTTGAACAGTTTCTTAAAAATTCTAAATACCCAGCTATTCCACCCCTAATTATCTGGAAGCACGAACTTGTGTGAAGACTTATATGTGAAAATTCAAAGCAGCTTAATTTGGGCTGGAGAGATGGCTCCAAGGTCAAGGGCATCTACTGTACTTGCAAAAGCTGAGAGTGTGGTGCTCAGCTCCAGCTCCTACATGGCCCACAACTGCCTGTAACGCCAATTCCAGGGGATCAGACCCCCTCTTCTGACCTCCATAGACAGTGTACTACACACACACACACACACACACTAAAAATAAAAGCAAATACTTAAAATATCCAAAGCAGCTTAATTTGTACAGTCCCCAAATGGAAATAGTTTGATGGGTATCAACAGGTCAGTAGATAAATTGTGGTTCAGCCACACAAAAAGAAGAACAGCAAAAGGAAGAAATTATTGATATACATAGCAAATGCATATGGGCCTCAAATAATTATGCTGAGCGAGACAGACAAAAAAAGATACAAACAGTTAGAAAAAAAAAGTAAAAATCACGTAAACTCCATTTCTATAACATTCTAGAAGAAACAAGCTTTAGCTTGCAGAGACCAGGCAGATGCCCGGAGATGAGTGAAGGGGTTACAGGAAGGGCTACGGAGGGACAGGAGGACACTTCAGATGGACAGTACATTCTGGATTATGCTGGCGGCTATGTGGGTGTCGTGCAGCTCACTGAATCCAAGTTATGCTCAAAGAAAGCTGCTAAACAGAAGGAAACACATTCACCACCTTGCGCCAACCCCACACTCTTCTCTGGTAAAGGCCCCCTTGCTCTTCTTCCTCCCCAGGTAAGATGGCTCCCTACCTGCATCTTCCCTGTCTGCTCATCTCTACTGCACTCCCCTTTCGGAACTCAGAGCATCACCCCAAATGAACTGGATCCTTCCAAGGTTATCAGGGACATCCTACTGACCTCACTACTAAGCAGTGAGCATTTCCTGCTTTATTTGACCTCTCAGTGGCCACCGCTTCCTCTTCCTTCTGAATGCCTGTCACACCACCAAAGCCTTCCCTCCCTGCAGTTCTCACCTGCCTGCTTGCTTGCCCTGTTTTCTTTTCTCTTTTCCTTGTGTGTGCGCGCGTGAATATGTGGAGGCTGGAAGACAACCTCAGGTATCATTCCTCAGATTCCAGTCTCCATGTTTTTTGAGACATGGTCTCTCGGCAGCTTAGAACTTGCCAAGTTGGCTAAGCTGGCTGGCCAGTGAGCTCCAAGGTCTTGCTTGCCTCTCTAATTCCTGTACTGGAATTACAAGCCCATGCTACCATACCAGGCTTTATCCCTTGGTTCTAGAGATGCAGCTCAGGTCAGGTCATCATATCTGCACAGCAAGCACTTGACCAGCTGAGCCATCTCCCCAGCCCTGTCCTCTTCTTAATCTCTTCCAATTCCCTTCTTTAATTGTCACCCATGGGGCTGCCGACTCCCACATCCACCCCGATAGCCCATGCTTCTCAGCACATAGGTTCTCTGTGGCCTGTTTGACAACTGGCACACTTCAGATTCAATGACTTCAGAGTGAAACCCTTTCTGCCTTCCTCCAACTGGTTCTTCTCTTGCTCTCCTGTTCTCAGGGATGGCATCCAACAATAGGGACTGACTCCTAACGCCTCACCTTCTCCTGACCCCGCCCACCATCCTGTGACTCCACCTATCCCCTCGGACTCCACCCACCTTCTCCTGACTCCGCCTGCCTCCTTTCTAGAACTCTCCAAGTCCTTCCTGACTAGGTTACCTTCCAAATAGCACTGGATTCTCTTCCCTGCCCTTCATGTCTACCACCTGGCCGCTCTGTTAGATCATTGCCCACTCCTACCCCTTCCCCGGCCTTGGAAATGAGGCTGAAACTAGGGTTGAGAAGTAGGATCCTCGTCTGTAGAGTCAATTGACCGGAACAATATGTCTCTTTCATGTTTATAAAATAAGAAGGGTTGATCTCTGACCCTTAAGATTCTACCCTACCAGGATGACTCAAAGCTAACGTCAATCATTCTGGATGTCACTACCTGGTGTTGCTATGCTTCCACGGTTCCAGCTTTTTGGGCTCTTACCCAACGACAAGGCACGTCAAGTGGTCGTCAAGTGGTCGTGCTGTTGGGCATCTGGTACAGAGCCAGGCCCTCCCATGTCCTATCTGCAGGGCCTTCCTTTAAGCTGATTTGGGAGACCAGAAACCTGCTGAACAACTCTGCACTTAGGATCTAAGCGTTTCCCAGACTCTCCTTTTCTGTGTTCTCTGGGTCCCTACCATATTGCCAGGGAGAGGGTCCCATGTCCTCACTGTTCCAGAACTTATGAGCCTGTTTTTCCCTATTCCCAACCCTAGGCCCAATCTTGTATGAGAATGGAATGGGGAGATGCCCTGGCCCTTCTGCTTTAGGTATGACCAGTGCATTCACATCAGCTCTCTCCCCTAGTGTAATGCTTTGCTTTGGATAAAATTCATCATCCATTTTGAATAAGGGATTTTCCTGTAATTTTATTTGATTGGATCCCACAAATTATGTAGATCCCATTCTGGTCCCCTATGCTGTCACCAGCCATTTTGTCCACTTCTCTGAGTCTGTGAAACATCATAAGGGCCCAGGCTATGGAGAAACAAGCTCAAACAGTAGCCAGTAGTCTCTGCACATCTCTCTCAAAGCTGTCAATCAAATCTAAGTCAGCTTCCTGTTGAATGGAGAGAGAAAGAATGAGGGAAAAGAGAAGAAATGAAAAGAAAAACGATTGCTATCTGAACCTGCTTACTGGCCCCTCCTGCCCCACCCCTCCCCAGTACCAATGACTACACAGTCACAGGGCTCCTGCTGAGTCTTCCTGAGTACCCCCCAGGTGAAGACCCTGAACCAGAGAGGCCAGCAGGAAGCACGCCTCCCAGTGGCTGCTCCTGCTCTTGCGTGTCCCTGAGACCCCAGGAAGGTTGTCTTGGGGTATGATCCTGATGTTCTCACAGTTGGTGAGTAAAGTAGGGGACAGTACCTGGTCTTAGTGGTGGGGGCGTGAGCCCCCTCTCCAGATGAGAATCCTGCAGCCTGGGAATCCATCTGGCAGGCAGAGCTGAGCTCAGTTAACTGATATCAGTCAGCTACTCAGCTTCCCTTCCCTTCCCTTCCCTTCCCTTCCCTTCCCTTCCCTTCCCTTCCCTTCCCTTCCCTTCCCTTCCCTTCCCTTCCCTTCCCTTCCCTTCCCTTCCCTCCCTCCCCTCCTCCCTCCCTCCCTCCCTCCTCCCTCCCCTCCCCTCCCTCCCCTCCCCTCCTCTCCCTTCCCTTCCCTTCTTCTGTTCTTTGTGTGTGTGCATGCATATGTGCAGTTGGTAGGACTGGAACCCATGGCCTGCTACATGTTAGACAAGTACTGTACCCCAAGCTACACCCCAGTGCCTCCCACTTAATGCCCTTTAATCCACTCTTCCTTCTTGATAACCACACTGCAAATTCTGCTCCAGGGAAGGTTTCTGTATTTCATTTGAGACAGCTACCTAATAATGGGGGTTGAGATGTATTTTCTGAGGCTGAGGAGATGGCTCATGTGGAAAGTTGCTTGTCAAGGAAACCTCATGTCATGGGTTCTCTTCACTGAAACACACATAAAAGCCAGACACAGGAGTGTAAACACCTACAGTGAGGCCACGAGAGATGGGGGTGGAGACAGAAGAATGTCCTGAAGGTTCAAGCCAGCTAACCTGTTTTATGCAGAGACCTTGTTTCAAACAAGGTGGAAAGGTGAGAGCTGACATTCCAGGGTTGTCCTCTACCTGCCCGCCATGTGTGCCATGGTACATGTTCACCCCACCACATGAATAAATATCCACCCCCAAAACATATGTATACTCACACAAACACACAGATTAATTTTCTGTGTTTTATGCAAGTGTCATTTGTAACAGTCCATGTGTTAAAATTATAACATTGAGTCGCGTGTCCATCCACATGGGCTCCTTCCCTCCATCTTAGAGGCCAGGTGAGCCTCTTGTTCCTCACCAGCAGTCTGAGAACCTTTGATGTGAGGGGTTTTGTTTGTTTGTTTAGGTTTTGGATTTTGTTTTCCCAACTGGGAAAGGAGGGGCACAGAAAATATTGGGAAGGACCCCTCGGACATCACACAGACAGCTAGGAAGCTGAGCAGGGCCTCCCACTGCTTTGGAGTGGAGCCTCCCCTAGCTCTGTTTATTGGGGCCCCAGAGTAAACATGGAGGCAGGGAAATTGATTCAAACCACTTGTTTTCCCCTGGCAGATGTTCAGTTATGAAAAGCATACATGATTGGCGGTTTCCATGGTGATAGGTTTGCCAGGGATTAACTATGAGTGAGTCATGGCTAGGGCTCCCTCCTGCTCCGTCCTCTTCCTAGCTGTCAAGAGGGAAGCTTTGAAGAATAAACATTTTTGCTGAGTCCCCACCTCCAGAGCCATATCACGTACATTACCTAGATATTTTATCCCAGGGGGGCGGTGACTTCTAAGGAGCAGCTGAACATTAGGTGTGGTGCCCCCACTGTATTTATGGAGCCTGACCTCCCGTCCCCACCAAGCTGGGCTCTACCCCACCCTGTGGTAGGGTTTGCAGGGGTGAGAATCGGGGTTGGCTTAGATTCTTCATTTGCTTTGCTCCTCAAAGCAGTTTCCTTCTCCAAGCTGTACCAGCAAAACATCCCTCCCTCCAGGGTTTTCCCAAACACACCCTTACGGAGGCAGCCCCTCCAGGACCACAGTTCAAGGAGCTTGCTGAGAAAAATACCAGTTGTATGAAGTCACATAACCCTTGTCCTCAAATCCCAAACTCTTACTGGAAAGGATAAGAGGCTCTTTGGCCACAGTCAGCACTCAGAGCTGTGGCTGACCACACCCAGCATAAAGAACTTGGTGGGAAACCAACAGCTTTTACCAGAATGGCCCTAGTCATCTTCGTCAAGGTCTGTTTCTGTGATGTCCTTGACTCCTGAGCACGACTTCCTGTTTACACCTATGCATCCTGGCAAGCTGTCTGTCTGCAGGACCTAAGCCCAGATTGCTGTTTGTCTCTCTGACTCCCCTCCTGACCCGGGCGATCCGTGCTGACTCTACCAACCATCCAGCCCAAGCTATTTCCCCATCTCCTTCACGCTTTGTCTGTCATGGATGAGAACAAGCACCTGCTGGACGAGAGGGGGGGACTCAAGGTTTAAGGACAAGAGAGGACCAAGAAAGGATGGGGCAATCCCACTTCATTCTGATGGACTCGTGGGCAGGAAAAGGAGAAGAGAGGAAGCTCTGATATATTATATCATATTATATTATATTATATTATATTATAATTATATTATATATAATGATATTATCTTGGTTAAAAATTTTATAGAATTTGTAATTTAATCAAAGCTATTATATCTATAACTGTTATTGCCATTCTATCATGTGATATACTGTGCTGAGCTCTTGACTATACCGACTCTCACTTAAACCCTCCCTGTGTCTATGAGAAACAGGTCTGTTATCAATGTCTAATTTCTATCTCTATCACAAAATGCCTGAGACTGAGTAGAAGTTTATTTGACTCGTGATTCTGGAGACTGGAAAGTTCAAGAACATAGTATCCAACATCTGCTCAGCATCTGGTAAAGGCCTTGTGACATGTTAGAACAGGCTGGAGGGTGTCACGTGATGAAACATAGCAAAACTCAGATTTTCTCCACCCCTCCCTTCTTGCTATAGTCCTTCCTCTACCTTCCGGTGTTGGAATTACAGGTGCATGCCCCTGGGCTGGGCAGTTGGGCTTTGCTGTAGTTGTTACTGCTTTATGATACAGAGAGTGGAGCCCAGGGCTCATACGTGTTAAATAAGTCTTGCTTTACCACTGGGCCACACCCACCTAGCCCTCTTTTCTTATAAAGCCACTAAAGTCACCATGTGGTCCCATTCTTACGACTTCATCTTATCCTAATTACCTCTTAAAAGTTCCATCTCCAAATGCCCTTAACATAACCTCCCTCCCTCAGATAGCCTAGGTTAGCCTGGTATAAGAGGTTGGTATCAGCTCAGGAACTCCAAGACCAAGTTCTCAGCACAAAGATTTATTTGCCCCAGAGGGACAGAACTCAAGGAATAAGAGGCAAAGACAGGAAATAAAGGACAAGGGAGAAGAGGGAGGGAACAAGGAAGAGGGGACAAGACTGTCTCTGGATAGAGGGGAGACAGACATGGTCCATAGGCAAGTGGCAGTTTATCCGTGTTAGGATGAGGTATTTAATTTTAATTGGGCATGTTAATTAGGTGAGCCAGAGGGGGCTTTTGATTGCTGGACTTCAATATTTTGATAACTGGACCTTAGTAGTCAGCTTCAGGAAGAGGAAGTGGCCAACTAAGGGAATAGACCTTGGTGGCTAGCTTTTGGAATGTAATCTAATAGTTTTTAGCATGGCAGAGGGGATAGGGGAGAAGGCCACAGCCTGCCAGAGCCATGGTCGCATGGTCATATGGTTGCCATGGTCACCATGCTCAAGCTGGCCAGAGTCCCTCCCCCTGAAACTTGCTATAAAGCTGATCTTCCTGCCTCTGTCCTTCAAATGCTGGACGACTGATGGTCACCTCTGTGTTCAGCTAACAGGAACTCTCGCTCCAGTGTCCTGCACTAACCTGTGAGGAATTCAGCGAGGCCTTGGCTCCCAGGTCCCTCATGTGCAGCGGCTCCTGCTCAAACCTCTGCTCTCATTTCATATTCAAAATCTTACATATCTACATTTGCTTTAAAGGTTAGGCTAAATCTTTACTTGGGGTCTACTGTCATTCACTCGGATGGTAAGCAGTGAGCCCTACTGTTTCTCTGGAGGAGAGACTGCATGGTGTCTGAGGCTATCCCTGTGTAGAAGCCTGCCAACCAGTTTTGCTTGAGCCTTGGCATTTGCAAGGCCCTGTCTGATGCTGTCTTTCTTAGCAACATCCTTACAGCTGTGAGGAGATGGAGGGCTGGTAAGTTCTGTCTCCAAGAAGAAAAGGGATAAAGATTCTACAACACCAACTTAGCTGACCAGGCTGTAAGCCAGTATGGGGCAGGAGTATGGTTTGAAAATGAGGGAGAAAGGAGGGGGAGACAGCCCAAGTCTTTGGAAACTTCATGTAGCCAAAGGTAGTCTGGACCGTGCTGGCTTCAAACTCTTGATCCTCCTGCCTCAGTCCATTTTTGTGGGTGGACATCGATATAATAGCTCCTGCTGGGTGCTGAGTACTGTACTGGACACCTTATAAATCTTTCTCTGCCTTTGCCACAGCCCTCCTATAAGGTGCTATTTGATGTGTGGACAAGAAAACTGGGTAAGAGTTAGGAGCTTTAGGGTGTATATATTCTTTTTAAAAGAAGAGTAAATTTGGGAAACCAGAGAAAGGAAAACAGGCAGTGTGGCTCAAGAAACAGAAAGTTGGAGTCTCTAAGGTGCAGTTGGGAGTCCCCAGGAGGGGGCCTGGGTGTTCCTTGACGAAGAAAGAATAATTGTGCCTTTGGTGAACTCACTGGAGCCAGGAAAGCACAGAGCAAAAGCCTAGCCTTGCTCCCCACGCCATTACGCTGATCTTCATTTTCAAGAACAGAAGAGAGTGGTGTTGGAACGTCCGCGCTGAGTGGCAGCGGTGAAGGCTTTGGTGTGTTTGTGCCGTAGTGATCTTGGTGCGGAGAGAAGGGAGCTGGTCCTGATTTAGTTCAGTCAGTGGCCGACTCATTTTCATTTTACACATGGGATTATTGTTGAGATGTGTAAGGAGTAAATTCCTTTCCTGGTCATCTGTGTGTGTTATGAGAACAGCTCTCTCTTCATCCGGTGCCATCACTGTAGACTAATGAATAGCGGTTAATGCTGGATGGTCCAAACACCACAGCCTAAGCCTTGGTAGGTAGAGCTGGTGGCTAACGCCATCATACTTGCATATCAAAGCCAAGTCAACCAAGATATCCCAAAAGGTCATTAGGACTTGGATGGAGGACTGAACCCAATAGGCATGTGGCAGTGACATATACCAACGGTGTCATCCTGAATCAGGAGAAGCCGTAGTTGGGATAGAGTAACCAACTGGTTCTTACAGTGACAGTTTAAAACCCACAAGGAGGGCTGGAGAGATGGATGGATACTTGAAAGCTTGTGCTGCTCCTGCAGAGGAACTGAGTTCAATTCCCAGTACCTGGGATATCTTAGGGCCACTCACGACTGCCTGTAACTCCAGCTCCAGGGGATCCAACATCTTCTGGCCTCCGAGAGCACTGCGCTCATGTGTGCACACCTCGACACAGGTACACCCATATACTCATAATTAAAAATAAAAAAGTAAATTAAAAAAAAAAAGCCCACAAGGAGAGGCTGATGCAGACGCACATCAGCAGGACTCCTGGGGACTGAGTGCTGTGGAGAATCCAGTGTATGCTGCCAATTATAATGATACACTCAGCCTTCTGGTGAGGGGTGGAGCCCCAGCTCGTCGTGTGATTCTACTGTTTCAGAGAGGATGATCTAAGGAAGTCATGGGTATTAGAGAGGGGTTAGCTGTGTGATGTGGGGTAGACCCAACTCTTGTGTCCTTGAAGATCAGAGCTAGCAGTTAGCTGAAGACTTGAGTCAAGTCCCTCTCGCCAGCTGCCTGGGGCTCAGTTTCCTTATTCTTCAGAAAACAAAAGTTAATTAGATGCCCTCTGAGATGCCTTCATGCTGTAAGAATTTTTGACTCTAAAGAGTCATTTAATACATTTTTAGGAAACCTGCCATAAAAAGTGTAAAGGCAATGGCAATAGCAAACGAATGCCGAGCTTGCCCCAAAACGTTTTCCGTGGACTCTGATAATGTCCAAGGTACTTCTTTTAAAAAATGTGTTTAATGTCAAGTAAGTTCTAGGAAATAGTATGTATGTATGTATTTCCCTTCTCAGAGTCAGTAATAGCATATTACAGACACTGGTCAACCCAGCAAGACAAACTGGCAGTCTTGTTTTGACTAAACAAGGTTTTCCCTCTTTTGAGACAGGGTCTTGCTATGTAGCCCAGGATGGCCTTAAATTCATACTAATATCACATCAGCCTCCTGAGTCCTGGGATTCCAGGCGTGCACCGGGGCATATGACTAGCTCTGGAGCTTTTTTTTTAAAAGTGGTATTTGTAGGACACGTGGATTGTAGTGTGCTGGGCATGGACAGACACAGCCGTGGTCTAGCCCCAGCACTTACAGTCAGGTCTCCAACTGTACTGGAAGCAGAAACAAAGTGAATGCTTTTGACTAAATGTTTGACAAGGATGCCCGTCCCTTCCCCCATTCCATCACAATCAAAACAAGTTCCCTAGATCTAGTTAGTGAGCGAGACGCCTATAGTTCAGTAGAGTCAAAGGACAGTAGCCTAAGAATCGTTCGGTGATGTGTATGCACTTTATCCCATGCTTTCTTCCCTTCTGGGACATCATCATTTCGGTCCGTCTCATTCCTGTCTGGTTTGTGACTGTCAGCCCTTTCTCTTCCATTGAACAGGAGCCCGGGGTCTTTCCCCAAGTGCAATGGACAGGTGCTATTTGCTATTGTCTGGAACAAGACAGAGTGAGCATAGCTTGTAGCTGTAACTTGATTACTCAGCGTGAGACGTTAGGCATTAACAATGCTAGGAAATATGAATTTATGTTACCTACCTGACCCCTCTATCCACTTCCCCAATTTTGATGAAGTTTTATTAATTATTTATTGATTACCTTGAGAACTTTTAAATACTTAAATCTCTGTTGTTTTATCAAGCTTAGTTTACATCTTTTTCATTCCTTCCATTGTTTAGGAAGCTGAGATTCTCTGGGTTGTTTCTTGGTTTTCTTCTCTCTCTCTCTCTCTCTCTCTCTCTCTCTCTCTCTCTATATATATATATATATATATACATATATATATATATGTACATATATATATACGTATATATATATGTATATATACACACACACACAAACATACATATACATACATATACATACACATATACATACATACACACACACACACACACACACACACATATATATATGTATAATGTGAAATACTTATAAGGAATGCTTTAATTACTGTCATCATCTTAAGGGAGTCTGTTTAACCCGTTTATATATTCAGGTTTTAAGGCAACATCAGGAAATCTATAGTAAACTGATTATCCTTGGTAAGTGGACCAAACCTCATGAATAATTAAACTTTCAGTGAGTAACACTGTCACGCTTATCCTGCCACCTGCCAAACATTTTTCTGTGTTATGCTTACAAAGCAACTATGAAAAACAACTGCCCTATATTACAGAGACTTTCTTGTCTTTTCTTATTTTAGATGCACCATTGTTTTACATGCAGGTGTATCTGCATGCAGTACCTGTGGAGACCAGAAGAGGGCATCTGGGACTGGTGTTATTGATGTCTGTGAACCACCAATGTGGGCTCTGGGAACTGAACCCAGGTCCTCTGGAAGAGCAGTTAGTGCTCTTAAACTCTGAGCCATCTCTCCAGCCCACACTATGTTCTTCCCTTGTAAACATTTAGAAAATAATTTCTGGATGATAAGATAGAATATAAATTTAGTTACAATGTATTTCAGCTGCTATATTAGTATTTTTCTAGCCTTTCCCTTATCTGCCTTAATGGCTAACCCAAAATGTGTACTTGAATTATATTTCAGGCTTCCTCAGTAGTCTCGTGAAGCTTGGAGCATCACTGCCACTGACTCTTCACCAGACTGAGGTTTTGTTTTCTATGTTACTGTGGTGCTTTCAGTGTTTTTTTCTCTATTCCCCTTTTATTCTATTTATAAGCTTTGTTTTATCTCTTATTAACATGTTGGGGGAGGCTCATGTGCCACGGAGTGCATGGGAGGTCAGGGAACAACTCCGTGGAATCACTTCTCTTCTTCCACCTCTCTGTGGGTTTCGGAGATCAGACTTGGTTGTCATGGCTGTGAAGCAAGCTCCCTCACCCACTGAGCCATCTTGTCTCCCTCTTTAATGTCATGTATCTATAGCCTGACTTTTGTGTCACCAAAGTACAGACTACTCACATTCCGCTTTGCAGTTATAGTGTTCTCGCTGTTTTCAGTTTCAAAAGTTAAAAAAAACAAAACAAAACAAAACAAAACAAAAAACTCAAACAAAACAAACAAACAAAAAACAAACCAAGGAACAGGCAGGTGCCTGTGACTCTACATGGGTTGCTCGCTGAAGAACAGGTTAGTGGCTGGAATTCTGCAATGCCTGCACGTCCAACATGGCCCTTCTCACCTCCCATTGGTTAAGATCATGTCACCTCTTAGTTCCCTTCATATTCAAACCTTAGCTCTTTTATCTACTTTCCCCTGGATTTTCAATAACCTTTCTCTTTCCTGCAGCTAACTAAGCAGCCAACACACCCTTTAAGTCATTGTGTGTCCATCATCGTCAATATTGCTTTCTCCATTCCTACCCAGGGCCTCTGTCCTTCCCCTTTGGTCTCTGCTCCCTTCTCTGTTATCAACCCGTTATCCTGGCCTTCATTTTGAGCCTGTGCTACCACCACTGCCCTTTTCCTTGTGACTGACATTTTTGTTTCTCGGGAATGCATACTATAGAGGCTTTCTCTGAAATGATATAGGAGGTTGGAGTTTCTGGGCTCTTGTCAGCCTAACTTTACTCTCACCCAACTGATAATCTGGATGAAATTCTCCTCTAAAAACAGTTTGTCCCTACAAATTTCAAAATTAGTGTCTTTAGTATTCAGTGTGGCTGAGGAGACTTGATGGTGGTCTGCTGTCTGTTCTCCTGTTAATGCCCAGTGTTTAACCCTTGGCAGCACTTGGATTTCTCTTGAAATAGCACAGTGATGTATTTAGGTGTGGATTTTCCCTCATTCTTTGTGCTGGAACGTAGTGGGAATAAAGGCATGAGTCTTCATCAATTTGGGGAAACTTCTGTTCTTTGGAACTTTCTTCCATCTTCTATTTTCTCTGTTTCTGTTATCGTTGTTCTCTGACTATTGCATGTTTTCTCTCTGATTTCCAAAGCTTTCCTACCCTTTTATATTTTTATCCTACATGATTAGGAACACACTTTTTTATTTTTCAGATCTATAGCATTTAAACTTATCATCCCGTTTGCCAGTTTGTTTCTTGTTGTTCCACCATGTGGGTCTTGGGATTCCCACTTGGCGGTAAAGCGCCTTTCCCCTCAGAGCCATCTCAGCAGCCCAGTTCTATGGCATTTTTAACTTAAATGGTCACATTTTTATTCCAATTATTCTTTCTTGTTGGAATTTTTTTCTCAGCATTTTATTCTGCTGGAAGAACATTCATTCCTCTTGGATGTATCAGGAGCTACTAATTAGTGGCTTCTTTCCCAAAATTCTCTCAACCATGATCGATCTGTGTTTCTTCCATCGGGTTGCTCCATGCTTATTCGTGGGTTTTTGTTTTTTTAATTTTTGTTTACTGGTTGTGGTTCTCAACACCCATCTGGTGAGTTCTGGTCATTGTGTGGGTCTTGTGCTCTAGGCCCTCCAGGACTGGTTTCCTGCTGGATGGGAGAGTAAGTGGACACATTTGTGTGCCCACTGGATCCATGCACAGGGCTTCCTCTGAGGTGTGCTTTCCGTACTGGTAGCCTGGATGTCCTCAGGCCAAGCACCGAGGCTCCTTAGGAGCCTCCCAAAGCCACCCTTTCCATCTCTGTTGTTTTTGATAATCTCTGCATCCCAAATGGGAGATGTTTTAGTCTTGGAGTAGATGCATTCTCTCTGCATAAAGGCTTGTATTAACCACGCCACCTTTCTATCGTCCCTTAAAGCAAAGAAGGAATGAGTCAAAAGAAAATATGCCTACCGGGCCATTTTCAATCTTATTTTCCCCATATTGGAAAATTGTTTTGAATCTAGATATAGCTCAGTTGGCAGCGTTGGCCTCATATCATGGGCCCTGCGTTGGAATATCAGTACAGCGTACACTGAGAGCAATGATACAAGCCCGTAATCACCGCACTTGGAAGGTACATTTAGGAGATCAGTAGTTCGAGGGCATCCTTTGTTACATGGAGTTCAAGGTCAGCTTGAAAAAACAAACAAATAAAAGATAAAAAGTGGTCACTGTAAAATGCTAGGAAAATATAAACAATGTTAAAAACTGAAGAAATAAATTTGTTTTTCTATCCTGCAGAAATAATATAACATTTGTCACCATCCCTAGCTCCTCTTGAGTGTGTAGTCATATGTGTTAGTGTGTGTGTATGTGGGGGTGTCATGTATGTGAAGGGGTGAAGGCCAGAGGTCAGCGTTGTGTGTCTTTCTCTGTCCTTCTCCATCCTGTTTTCTGAGACAAGGTTTCATTGAACCTGGTGCTTGCCAATTCAGCTAGACTGGCTGGGCGCGGGCCCCAGGGCTTGTTCTGTCTTGACCTCCCCAGGGCTGGGATTCCAGGTGTATGCTACCCTTCCCTGTTTGTATGGGTGCTGGGGGCTCAAACTGCTACTCTTTGTGTAGCAAGTACTTCATGGACTGAGGTATTTCTCTACCCTCTTTTTTTTTTTTTTTTTTGGTTTTTCGAGACAGGGTTTCTCTGTGTAGCCTTGGCTGTCCTGGAACTCACTCTGTAGACCAGGCTGGCCTCGAACTCAGAAATCCGCCTGTCTCTGCCTCCCAAGTGCTGGGATTAAAGGCGTGCGCCACCACCGCCCGGCCTCTACCCTCTTTCTATGCCTCTCTTTCTCTCTCCCCTCCCCACCTCAGCTAACAGTGGGAATATGCCATATGCTCTGTTTCTGCTAAGCCTCTTTAAACATGGCTTCAGCTACATTTCCGTGTCACAGCTCATCCCACACTGTCTCTGAGGCCTGGTACTGACTGACAGGTGCACCACCATCCACTAGTTTCAGACATGAGATAGTTTGTAATTTTCGCTGCTCCAAACAAGTACTTATAAACATTGCTAGCTATGTCTTTATTCATACCTGTTCTAGTCTGCTTTTCTGTTGTTATGATAAAACATTCTAACCAAAAGAAAATCAGAGTAGGAAAGGGTTCATTTGGTATCTTAGTCAGGGTTTCAATCGCTGTGATGAACACCATGACCAAAAAGCAAGCTGAAGAGGAAAGGGTTTATTCAGCTTACACTTCCACATTGCTGTTCATCACTAAAGGAAGTCAGAACAAGAACTCAAACAAGGCAGGAACCCAGGCAGAAGCTGATGCAGAGATCGTGAAGGAGTGCTGCTTACTGGCTTGCTCCCTCTGGTTTGCTCAATCTTCTTTCTTATAGAACCCAGGACTACCAACCCAAGGCTGTCCCCAACCACAGTGGGCTGGGCCCGCCCCCATCAATCATTAATTAGGAAAATGCCCTATGGGCTTGCCTACAACTTGATCTTATGGAGGCATTTTCTTATTTGACATAAAACTATCTAGTACATTTGACTTATACTTCCTAGTAACAGTCCATCACCGAGGGAACTCAAGGCAGGAACCTGGAGGGAGAAACTAAACCAGAGACCATGGAGGAATGCTGCTTACTGCCTTGCTTGTTAGCTTTGTAACATAAGCCAGACCTGCCGGAATAGGGATGGTGCTGCCCACAATGGGCTGGGCTCTCCCACATTGGTTGCCAGTCAAGATAATTCCTCACAGACATGTCCACAGCCCAATCTGATTGAGACAATACTTCAGTTGAGGTTCTCTCTTCCCAGGTGACTTTAGGTTGTGCCAAGTTGGCAGTGTAGACTGCCCAGCACAGTACCCTTGGCAGAATCACTGGGACAAAAATGTATGCAGATTCAAGTCTTGGCCAGGACATTCAAGGTTCTTTTGAAACAGAACCTGTAGCTTTCTGGCCTTAAACTTCCCCTTGACTCTGCTTCCCCAGGGTAAAGCCTGGCTTTGTAGTTCACCAAATGTGAGACTTTAGGCTGTTTCCATCAACTTCTTTAAGAACTTTTCTACAAAATGAGAAAGTCATTCCATTTTTCTGATGTGGTTGTTGTAAGGGTTAAGCAAAAATAAGATTCGCATGAAGCTCTCACCCAGCCCTGAATGTCGGCTGAATGTAAGTCAATAATGGTAGTATCAGACCCATGTCATCCCTGAGTCCACTAAAATCTCCTTCAGGGACACTTCTGTTTTAGTTACTGCTGTGAACAGACACCATGACCAAGGCAACTCTTATAAAGGACAACGTTTAATTGGGGCGGCTTTACAGTTCAGAGGTTCAGTCCATTATCATCATGGTGGGAGCATGGCAGCATCCAGGCAGACGGTGCTGGAGGAGATGAGAGCTCTACATCTTGATCCAAAGGCAGCAGGGAGAGACCTGCGAGCCACTGACTGGAGCCTGAGCCTGGGCGAGCCACTGAGCCTGGGCGAGCCACTGAGCCTGGGCTTGAACTTCTGAGACCTCACCCCCTCAGTGACACTCTTTCTCCAACATTCCTACTTTAACAAGGCCACACCGCTTAATAGTGCCCCTCCATAAGGGCCTACGGGGGCCTATGGGGGTCATTTTTATTCAAACTATCATGATGCTCCACATGAAACCATGTCTCCCTGCTGTGTCGGAGTTTCATAGCCACGTTCTCCATCACACCGAGTTGATTGAGCACAATCACGGGCTGGGCCCTTTACTTCAGAACACTCTGTTCTGTTGAGCATGTCTAGAGAGAAAACATCTCCGTCCTGCCCAGCTCTGCTATGGCCCCTCACCATGATGGATGAATCAATTTTCATTATTTTTTTTTTAGGGGTGGGGGAAGAATAGTTTCTTGAGACAGGCTTTCTTTCACTGTGCCTCTGGCTATCCTGGAACTTGTCATGCAGGCGAGGCTGACCTCAGACCCACAGAGACCCACGGGCCTCTGCCTTTCAAGTGCTTCCACTGATGTTCTTGGGACTGAGGTGCTAGGTTAAAGAAGATTTGGCAGAGGGTCACCTCAGAGTTTTGTCATTTGGAGCTCTGAACATTGGCACCTGGTCCTGGCTGCTGGATGATACCTAAGCCTAGAAGTACTTGAACTCTCAGGTTGGCAGCAGGAGAAATCTGCGGGCCTCTCTGCTCCCGCTGAGCCCTTGGGTACTGTCTCAGCTAAGCAAGCAGGCAGAGCTTCCCCTGGGGCATCAGGACCTTTGTGTGGCTTTGAGCACACCTCCCTCATCATTTGAGTGATGATAAGATGCTTTTGTAGCTGGGAGGGATTTCCTCCTCAGCAACACAATCCACAAAGGTCCCATTCACTACCCTGTAGATGCCTCCCCAGTTGCCGGGGGAGATGGAGAGGCGGCCAGCTTGCACTCCTGCAAATGGCAGCTTCCGGGAAAGGGCCTGGAGGAGAGGAAGGGACCACCCTGGGGAGAGCCGTTTGATTCAGGAGTACCCTGCCTCACTTCATCTCTTATCTGGGTGTCTTTCAGGAGTCATGGCTGGCTTCAACATGGGAGGAGACCTGAGGGAGCCTGCTGACAGCATACCCCTAGGCTCCCTAGCAGCTGTTGGCATCTCGTAAGTTCCCCTCTTAGCTATTGGTCTGAGCTGGAGAATGGGAGAGAAAACCCAGGCAGAAGAAGGGACTGCCCCTTTTGTTCTAAGAGTGCCCTGGCTGTGACCAACCTATTTCGTATTCCAATCCTTCTTTTTACACTCGGTGGGCTGGAAAATTCACGTCTGGTGGCTTCAGACGCAGTCCTTTCACAGCCTGCCTGAGAATGCTACAGGAGGAGGGGGGTCATGAATGCAAACTAAATCCTTCCCTTGCCCCACCCACCCCACCCCAACCTCCCTGCCTCTTCTCCACCTTCTTTTGAACTTGGGGACTATATTTTTTTTTAACTACTGAGTTCCCAGGGTCATGGTGGGAACATGGAGATGAAGCATGTTGTAACCATAGACTAGCATCTATCTGCATTCCATTTGTCAGCCTTCTGAGTGTCTATAAAAGGAGAGAGAGAGAAAACAAGTGAGAGAGAGAGAGAGAGAGAGAGAGAGGAGGGAGGGAGGAGGGGAGGAGGGAGGGGGAGAGCGAGCATGTGAGCGTATGTGTGTGTGTGAGAATGTGAGGGTGTCTACATGTCATAGGTGCACCTTATGGATGAAGGGAGATGCCACATGACGTTAGGCAAGTAACAGAAGCTCAGAGATGGGGCTCCCGCCTCCCCGGGTTGCTGGTTTCTGGGGTTTTAGTTCCCATTACACTGCTGTCACCTGACTGACATGGCCTTGAGTCTGTTTTTTACCTTCTAGAGTCTTCCATTATTTCCCTTGCATAGTGAGCAGGAGGGCACCTCTGTGCCTTCATTGAATAGGTGCGGAAATGCAGTGAGGTCATAGGCAGAACCCTGATGGGAGGAGCTGACAGTGCCTGTGCTATTTTAACTACAGTGCTTGAAAATGTTAAAATATCTACCTGTGAATGCTTACTGCCGTGAGTCCATTGCTGCCGGCCAGGCACAGGGCGCCAGGCCATGAGTATAAAATGAGGAAACACTGTGAAGAACACAAAGAGAGTCCTGCTTTACACAGAGCCGAAGTCAGAAGAGCCTTGCTGTACTCTGTCATCGCCCAGATGGGAATGGGCAGACCTCAGGATCATGTGACTTATTCACCCACACAGAACAGCTTGATGACAGAACCAAGCTATGGCTCTACCTTTTAATTCTCCCTTCTGTGTCTTAGTTTGCTTTCTGTTGCTGGACACTGGGGAGGAAACAGTTTATCTCAGTTTATGGTTCATCATAGCGGAAAGTCAGATTGGAGGAAGGAGCTAACGCAGAGATGATAGATGAAGGAATGCTGCTTCCTGGTTTGCTCAGCTTGCTTTCTTACACAACCCAGGATCATCTGCCTAGGGATGGTACCACCCACAGTGGGCTTTACCCTCCCCTATCAATCCTTAATCAAGAAAATGCCACCTGCACTCAACCTACAGGCCACAGGCCAATCTTACAGAGATATCTTCTCAGTTGAGGTTCCCTCTCCTCAGGTGACACTAGCTTGTGCCAAGTTAAGAAAAACACTCAAGTACACTGTTACCTGTGGTCTAGAGACCGGAGAGCCTCAGAGGTCCAAGACATGACTAGGTAATTCTTCTTAGTGGAGGAAGATGGATGGGCTGTGGGACAGCAGTTCGACTCTGGCCAAGTCCTGAGAACTGGGATTCCCATTTCCATACTTCAATACCCTTCTTTAGTATAAGGTTAAAACCACTGCTACCTTGGTTTCTTTTGGCTAAGAAACACACTAGAGGAGAAAGAGTACAAAATGTACCTTTCCAGGCTAGCACCATGGCTCCATGGCTTCTTTCTTGACACAGGCTCCCATAGAAAACTGAGGCTTGGTGGGGTTGGGACTGGGCTGCATGGTAGTGCTCTCTCTCTCTCTTGGCTTTTGCAGGTGGTTTCTCTACATCATCTTTGCCTTCCTGCTTGGTGCCATCTGTACCCGAGAGGCCCTCCGCTCTGACTTCCTGATAGCTGAAAAGGTGGGTGCATCCTGTGCTGCCCAAAGGGATTACTTGTTCCATGAATACCCAACACCCAACTGCTTCCTCTTGTAGCTCTGTCAAGGAATCTGTATTGCCTTCAGCCCAGTACCAAATTGGGGGTTTCAGGTACAGGCATGTGAGGAATGTGCAGCATCTCTCCGTGGATCCTCACAATGGCATTTGGATTCCAGCATCCAAAGAGGGACTCAAAAAACAGAGTCATCTTTCCATGTCAAAAAATCAAGACAAATGGCAGGGTAGGCAGTCAGATGTTAAAAATGGACCCCTACAAGATCAATGTAAAACACTGGGCGTGGTGGCACACACTTGCAGTTCTAGCATTGGGGAATGGATGCAGGGTCTCTGGGCTTTCTGGTCAACCAGCCTATTTAGTTGAGCCCAGGTCTCAGTGAGAGACACTGTCTCAAAAAACAACAACAAAAGAATCCCAAAAACAAAAACACAAAAAACAAGGAGGAGGGCCAGCAAGAGTGCTCAATGGGCTAAGGTTCTTTCTGCCAAGCCCGAGGACCTAAGTTACATCTCCCAACCCACAAGATGGAAGGAGAAAATGGAAATGTGTTCTCTCGGCACACATGCCCCAGCTGGGCAGGGCTGTCATGGAGAAAGACAGGAAGGCAGGCTCTCCTGAGAATCTCAGCAACTCTTAGTTGGGTTAGTTACAACATCTTTGTTTCTGGAGTACAAACCAGGTCAGATTAATGAATTCCTTGAGTTCCATTGCTTCTTTACAGACCGGAGGTCGTATGACACCAAGGACACTCATGTGACACCAAGGCCACTTATTTGGCACTTCTCACTTAACCTTACAAGAATTAGATTTTCTGGGGAACAAAATCCCCTTAAACTCCTATGGTGCCCAAGTTCACAGAGGAAAAGCAGACTCTGAAATTCCCATTATTTTCCGAGAATGGTGGCCAGTTAGGGAGAGGCTCTTGTGAGGTCCTGTGCTGTTCTCTGGGGTGGAGCTGAGCGCGTAGAGGCCAGTGACAGGAGAATCCTGACAGAGGAGATGGAACTACTTTCTTAAGATGCAGTTGAGGCTGATCTCCACATCCACTCAGGTCTCTTTTTTATAGTGAGTAGACTCCAGTACAGGTAGTACTTGTTTCCAGAGGTCATGACCTTAGAACAAATGCAGGATGGGAAGGGAGAAGAGATCATGAGAGAGCTGGACTAATGCCCCAAACCATGGACACTGGTTTGCAAGGTTTGCTTCCAGGGAGGGTTTCTCCTCTCTTATCTTCTCTCTCTCTCACTCTTTCCCTCTCCCTCTCCCCCACCTTCATCCTGTGAGTGAGTGCGTGCATGTACACACACACACACACACACACACACACACACTCTCTCTCTCTCTCTCATACACACACATACACTCTGACACACACAGACACACACAGACACTCTCTCTCATACACACACATACACTCTGACACACACAGACACACACATCCTCACACCCACTTTCACACACACACATACATGCATGAACATGAACACATACACACACACACATACACACTATCTCTCTCTCTCTCATACACACACATACACTCTGACACACACAGACACACACATCCTCACACCCACTTTCACACACACACAAAGATGCATGAACATGAACACATACACACACACACACACACACACACCACACAATTCATCGGGAATACTTCCACGGGCCCCTTCTAAGTGGAGCGGCAAGTGTGGCTGCACATGAGAAACTGAAACCTCAGGAAGTCACTGAATCGAGAAGGAGCGCTTCACCAGGGACACCTGCTTGTCTGTAGCTGAGGGTGTGTGTGTGTGTGTGTGTGTGTGTGTGTGTGTGTGTGTGTAGCTCTGCCTGCCTCTGAGACTGCTTCCCTCTAGTAGCTCCCTCCCCAGTGCTGTCTTCGTTAGACTCTGGTCTGGAGAGAGGGAGGCAGATTACCCACTGGGTGTGGCTCATCTTCTGTTCCTATGCTCTAGAGGGAAAGCTTAGCATGCACACGGGGGAGGCCTTGTCACCAAGGAAGCTGACCCCAGCATAGGTCAAAACCATCTCCAGAGGCACCTGCTGCAGCCTCCATAGCCCCTATGGGTGGAAAGTCCTCAATCAGTAATAAACCTGCCAACAGAGAGAACCTTCTTGGGAGTGCCACTGGTTCAGAACAGTGAGATAGGTGGGAAGGGCCAGACATCAGCATCCACTAAGCCAGGCTTGGCTCTGGGGTGTGGGAATGCACATATATACATATGCTAGGGTGAAAAATGAAACAGAGGGCACACAGAGACCTTTTCCTGGAACAGGCAATGAAGGCCCATTGAGAAAAGCAAGAAGACCGTTCTGGTTCTTAGCAGATGCAGGGTGAACAGGGAAGGACCAGCGAGAAGAACTCCAGGGGCAGAGTACCCTGCCATTCTCTTCCCCCATAGGATCACCCAAGATCTTCCCAGACTCCTCTCTCCCCAGTGCTTCCCTCTGGGTCTGAAGGGACTGCAGTGGTAGGCACTATATTCAAACAGTTGGGCCTCGTGAGCTTACCACAAGAACCCAGAGATGTCAGCTTCTAGAGGTGTCTTTATGGACGGTCCGTCACTCTCATGTAGCTTTATTAACCCATTTAGCTCAGCTTCACATCTCAGGTACGTCTGGGTTCTGAGCTGGGCTGCATCTGTTCCCCACAGTTACCTTCAGACACAGCGAGCAGCTGTCTTTGAACACCCTCTCTGTGCTGCTCCCTCACACGGCTCTGCCAGTGCTTGCCTTTGGAACAGTTCTCTTGGATGGCTCCCGGTTTTCTAGTCCTCTACCATGTGTGCCCAGGGAAGCAGATCTACTTCTGTCTGGGTTCCCCACAGCTTCTCTGATCTATTTCTAATTCTTTGTCTTTCCAATGCGCTTTACCCATGCTGGAAAACTTTTTCCTCATTCTTCCTTCAAATGCAAGGCTACATGCGGTTGCAAAATCACAGTGAAGCCACAGCAGGTGGTTATTAAAAGTTAACCCTTTCACACCCGTCATGGGGACATCCTTATAGGAGGAGACATCTATTTTAGAGACATTTTGTCCCACCTTGTATCCTCCATGATTAATTCAGTAAGAAAGTTGTCAACCCCACTATTCTCTGTGGTAGAGAATACTAAAGGACAGTATTAGCAAGAAAAAAAGAAAAAAAAACCAAAAAAACAATGTTCCAAAGTAAACCGTATACACTCCAGGAAGTGGATGTTTATAACAGGCCAAGAGGACCAAGAATCCTAAGAAATGCCAGTTCACAGAATATGAGCAAACGAAGTAGTGAGAAGACCCCAAAGAGTCTCTGCTACAGGTAGAAATCCAACCAGAGTCAGCCCTAATCCCCCAGGCTGCTCATGGCTCCAAGTATCTGGGGGGGCGGGGGATGTGAAAACCCATGACACAGTTGCATTACATTGCATGCCATCCCTGGGATGGGCAGAGCTCACGGCTGGTGAGTGAGCACCTGCCACTGGCTGAGCCTTCCTCTGCTTGGGCCATAGGCAGCCCTGCCCCTCAGAGACAAAGCAGGCTCTGCTCCTTTGTGGGCACTGGCTGCCAAGTGAAGGTAGAATTTGGCTGGGGGCAGAGGTCAATCTGGAGAGTAACGGGAATATTAGAAAACACATTTCTGGAAATCTGAGGTGGGAGGAAGCCGGGGGTGTGGAGGCATTGCCTTCTTAGTTTATTTGAACTTGTAGGGGCATCAGGATGTTCCCCACAGTAACATCCAGGGGCCACAGGAATTAGGTGAGGTCACTGAGTCCCTTCTAAATGATGCCAAAGCCAGTCTTTCAAGAGAAGGGAACATCTACTGAGGTAGGAGTATCCCTCTGTGGCTGAACCCAATGGACGGCCTGAGTAGGACCAAGAGCAGAGAGCCATGTATAATATGTGTAATTAATTACTTCCATGAGTAGTTACTGGAAAAAAAACAACTAGGGTTGTTTACATCCATATGACAGTTTAGAAAGATAGCTTTTTGAGATGGTATGGATGTTATCTTTGGTTTTTAAAGAATCACTAAAACACACATTTGCACAAAATAAATTCTCATTTCCATGTCTACCAATATGTTTACGTTTTCATTAAAACACTAATGTGAAAATGACCTGATTCTGTGGAGCTGGGGACGAAGGTGTGTGGTCTACTCCTGCGTCTGTCTATGCTGTCTGTACCGTTCCAGGACAGACAGTAACCTTAGTAATGGATGGGTGATGCACGGGTGGATGACAGCTGTAAAGGAAGAGCTAGGATTCAGCCGGGAAAGAGGAAAGGGCCAATATGTCAGTCAATTTATAAAAATAGACGGAGTAATTGTTTTATATAAAGAGCAGTAAGTGAGCAGACCATTTGAAACACAGTTCCTCTACCAAACGTAAACTAGCTATTATGCTTGGGCAATCCTGGCTCTGACCCCAGCCCACGAGTTCTGGAGGAATCCCAGGGTGTATCTGTGGAAGGAAGCCCAAGATGAAATCACCAGTGTCATGAAGACTATGGAGCCAGACACTGATCAAGTTCTTGGGGTTCAGCCAGCACTGGGGGGATGTAGACGAGGGTGTCTCATTCCCATGGATGGTCATGCTTTAAATGAAAAGAAAAATTTACACACAGAGAGAGGGGGTGGGGGAGACGGAGAGACAGAGAAGAAGGTGCATACACACACATGCCTGCATGCATGTGCTCTACACATTCAACCCCGAGTTTAAAAAAAATTGCATTCTGTAGCTGGGTGTAGTGGAGCATGCCTTTAATTTCAGCACTAGGGAGACAGAGGCAGGCTGATCTCTTGTAAGTTTGAGACCAGCCTGGTCTGCATAGTGGATCCAGGATAGCCAGAGCTACAATACTAAGACCCTGTCTCAATACTTCTCCCTAAAGTATGTTTTTCTAAACCTAGCTTTTCTCTTTATTAACCCCCAACAAATTCAACCATTTGCATTAGATAGTATATGTAGTAAACTAGAGGTGAGAGGATATAGGTAACTTTCATCTAGATATTAGGCCATTTTATACCAGGCACCCGCGCATCCAGACTCATACCTGCGGTGATCCAGAACCTATCCTCTGCAGACACTAAAGGATGTTTTCCTAGCCTCCTGGGCTTCACACTGACTGCCCATTTGAATCACCTGGAAGACTTTTTTAACGATCAGAGCCTGTGTTCCACTGAGCACTAATTGAGTCAGGATCTCTGCGGGGGTGGAGGGATTCTTAAGGCTGAGAAGAGAGTCACTGAGTTAAATTTTCAAAATGCTTTTGATAAAATTACATCTGTCTTTTTTTTTTTTTTTTTTTTTTTTAAGTCACCAGCATAGGATGTAGAGAAGACACACACACATACAAAGATTACAGATGGTTCCTCCCAGAATGGACAGAGAAAAAACCACAGAGGTAGTTTCCCTAACAGTTGTGTAGAATACCCAGGGCTCAGATCATGTAAAGTGTCCAGGCTTCACTAATGCATCTGGTTGGTCAGCCTCTGCTGTAGGTGGCGGCTGAGACCAGATTCCACTGGACTCCGGGAGTGCAGGGTGTGCTGGCGAGATAAGCCACAGGCCTGATTAACTCTCCCATGGGGGAGAGAATAACCCAGAGTGACGGGAAACATTGGTAATAATGATTCTAATAATAAAGTGGGAAGGGCAGGGCAGGACATGCCCAAGAAATCCATGACAGTGGAGCAAGAGGCAGAGGAGATCCACCTGGGATGAGGTAATGCCCACAGGAAAGGCAGCCCACGGGGAATGAAGGGCAAGGAGATGCTGTAGTGGACCACGTTGCCTCTGTCCAGCCTTTGACCACCTCACCTCTCATCTTGGAGGTTGTGAGACCACCCTCCCTCCATTTAACACCCCAAAGCCCAAAGCCCTTTCTTGATGTCTCTTTGCAGCCCTAGTAGATCAGTGAACACCTCAAGTGCAATGAATGAATGATAATGACATGGTGAGAGTCATCGGCAGGGTGTAGGGTACTGAACTGGATGACCCGTTCTTAGTGAGGAGTGTGAACCTTCGGTGTCCTGTGGATATGTGTGTGTGTGTGTGTGTGTGTGTGTGTGTGTGTGTGTGTATGGTGTATATGGGAAGGGTCACATGCACAGAGGCAACTTGTGGGTTGCAGGGATCAAACTCAGGTTGTCTGGCTTACTGCTGAGGCATCTCACAAGCCCTGTTGCTGTTTGCAAGTACTTTCAGCTTAAGAATACTGAGAGGTACAGGATTTATCAGTGAGATTATTTTAGCGATAATTTGTGACACAGGAAGTCGGTTAACCAGGGTCTTGGGTTCAGTGCGACTAGACCACATGGACTTAGCCCATTGCTAAAACAAGGACATAAAACGTAAGTGTTCTAGTTTTCATCTCCTTTGCTACAATAAAACACTGACCAAAAGCCACTTTGGGTGGAAAGAGTTTATTTGCCTACAGGATTTAGTCTATCATTAAGGAAAGTCAAGGCAGAAGCTTGATACAGAAACCAATGGCAAAACACTGCTTCCTGGCTTGCTTCTTCTTGCTCAGTAAGCTCTCTTATTCTGCGCAGGCTCAGCTACCCACAGTGGACCTGGTTCTCCTACATCAATTAACAATTAAGAAAATGTCTCAGACAACCTGATCTAGGTGGTCCCCCAATTAAGACTTCCTCACGTAACTCTGGACTGTGTCAAGGTGACACCTAAAGCTAAGTAGGACAACGGGAGGTGGAGAACCCGCAACAAGAAGGGAGCACATGACAAAGCTGAAAGTTACATCTGATCCATCTGTCATATTTATGCAAATGAGCACTTGATGTACACCATTCTAACCACTATGTCTGAAGTAAGGCAGTATGGAGGGGGGCTGCCAGTTACCAGAAAGACTGACTTCCTGAAGTCCAGACGAGGGTGGATTCATGACTCAACCAGGGACCACTGCATAAACAGCAGTTGGTACCAAGGAGAAATTTTGTCTTCTCTTGTTCTGTCTCTTGACACCTGTGGGATATGTGGGTTGTGGATTACATTAATTAATTAGTTAATTAATTAATTCACCATTTATATATCTCTGTTGGGCACTGGGAATAATGGAGTGACAGATCATGAGGTCCACCTAACTGAATATGGCAGTTGTTGGAAGAGCCTGTGGTAGGCCTGTCCTATGCCTCCTGACGCTGGGGACCAACCACTGGTATGAGGAGAAGTAAGATGGCTCACAGAGGAGATGGGGTTTGTACTGAGTCTTTTGTGTTTTAAGAATTTTAAGTTCATGTGTCTGTGCATGTACCCAATGAGCTTATGTGCACCATGTGCGTGCAGATGCGTGTGGAGGTCAGAGTCAGGTCCTCGGCAAGAGCAGTAAGCATTGTTGACCGCTGAGCCATCGGTCTGCTGCCTTGTGCTGATTCTTGATGTTCGGTGTTAAGCAGTGAGCAGGTTAGGGAGTGTGGATCCCAATGGCAAGTCATCTGACTGAGAAAATGTGTGCAGTGCAGAGGCAAACAAGAGAGACCCTGCTGAAATATACAGGGCGAAGACTGCTGTTCCAGGTTATCTTCCAACCTGCACGGGTGTACAAGGGGCACAGAACACTCCTTCCAAATAAATAGTAAATGTTTGTAAAATTTTTTTTTACAAAACAACGCTGGTCTTTAGATAACTATAATACTCAGATTCCGATCACTATCACACAATGCCTGACATAATTTATAAGGAGAAAAGTTTGGGCCTGTAAGATGGCTCAACAGGAAAAGAGACACAGTCAAGTCTAGTGATTTCAGTTTGATCCCTGGGACCCACATGGTGGACGGAGAGATCAGTTTTTATAGGTTCTCTGATACATGTCGGTCATGGAATCCATCTCACCCCACATCTCCACACTAAATATATAAAATGTAATGAAGGTATTATTTTGCTTTGGTTTTAGGGGGCTCATTCTATGACCTGTTGTTTTGTGCCTCTATGTAGGAATGCCATGTGGTAATGGCTACACACGTGTAGCAGCACAAAACTGTTCTTCTCGAAGGCAAAAGAGAAAGAAGGGCTCGAGGCCCTTCGACCCCCTTCAAGAACACACACCCATGGCCTAAAGAACTCTCACCAGACCCTGCCCCTGACAGTGCCCTCATTGATCAGTAGGCACTGCCCTGGGGAGGGGTGAGGGCAAGCACAGGCGTGTGGTAGAGTTTTAGCAGAGCAGTTGTATCTGGCATGAACCTGGAGTGACTTCAGCTTTAAAGTAGTCTATTGTCAGAGACTGTTATCTGAGATTTTCTGGGCTTACTCTTTTGAAGGATTTTCAGAGACTTTGCATAACTTAGTCTGGAGACATGCCTGGCAAACCAGGAAGTGTCTGATGGCTGAGAGTTGCTTAGGTGATGGGTCTTTCAAGATAACCCCTAGACCCCTCTGTCTTAGTCAGAGTTTCTATTCCTGCACAAACATCATGACCAAGAAGCAAGTTGGGGAGGAAAGGGTTTATTCAGCTTACACTTCCACATTGCTGTTCATCACCAAAGGAAGTCAGGACTGGAACTCAAGCAGGTCAGGAAGCAGGAACTGATGCAGAGGCCATGGAGGGATGTTACTTACTGGCTTGCTTCCCCTGGCTTGGTCAGCTTGCTTTCTTATAGAATCCAGGACTACCAGCCCAGGGATGGCACCACCCACAATGAGCCCTCCTGCCCTTGATCACTAATTGAGAAAATGCCTTACAGCTGGATCTCATGGAGGCATTTCCTCAAGGAAGGCTCCTTTCTCTGTGATAACTCCAGCTTGTGTCAAGCTGACACACAAAACCGCCAGTACACTCTAGATCAGGTAAGTTTTGGTATTCAGAGATTGACTTGCTAAAGGTGGCCCTTTGTAGAAAGAACTTCAAGGAGGCACTCAGAGCTCAGTCTGAGAGACTGATCCCCTGAGAAGCCTCTCGTCGTGCAGTGGCTCTTTAATTTGTCCCATGTAACCCAGACACAGGGACCACTGTAGGACATTCACGATCACCCTGTGGTAATGGTAGGACATCTGTCTCACATAGGTATCTCTGGTTGGTTTCCTCTTCCTGTTGGGCTTGTACATCTCATCCCTGGCTTCCTGTATGGGGGACTCTACGGAGCCCCCCGATCCTGCAGTGCATCGCCCAGGACAAAGTGATTCCTGCACTCGCCTTTCGGGGAATGGGGGAGTAGTTCATTTTCTTTGCCCCTCCCTCTCCCGTACTCTCCCTCTCTCATCTCTTCCCCCATGTCTCTCTAAGCATAAGCTCTCTGACCAGTGTCTCTGGTCTCTGGGGAGAGACAAAGGGGTCAGAAGTTGTATCTTTCAGCCCGGTCCCTCCCTGGTGTGTGAGGCCAGCTGCTAAGATAGAGCATCTTGCCTGTCACAGGCACCAGCTTCCCGGTGCTGACACAGGTGAGCAGGGCCTCCTTCAATAAAAACAAACCCAAGACTCTCCAAGTTTAGCAAAAAGAAAGAATCTCTTGTTAGGAAAAGAAACAGGGCCCTTGCAGACTGCCTTATCCCACAGGCTCACTGTGTCCTGGGTGGTATTGTGGTAGTGGAGATGGTAGTGGTATAGGAGGTGAATGGTGGCAGTGGGTGGCGGAGCCCGGTGGCAGTGGCTGTTTGATTGGCCCCACGCTATGATCTATGGGCTTCTATGAGCTATCATGTGGCCAAACTGAGTAGCGGGGTTGAGCAATAGCTTGGATGGTTCCAGAGACTTTCCTAAAGTCCAGTAGAAATTGACACAGGGAATCCCACTTCTCTGTGTCGGACTTGTAAGCTACACTTTGTTTTTGTATTTTTAGTCCTTCTGACTCAGCCTTCATCCCAAGTGGGTGTGAATCACCATAATCCCCCTCTCCATCCACCTTTGGATTTTTGAACAGGGTATCACATCTTTAGTTCAGGGACTCCAGAATTTACTAGAATTCTCTGGTTGCATGTTCAAATGTTTCTGCTTTATTTGTTTGTTTATTTATATGTGTGTGGGAGGTAGGGGAGGAGCAAGAGGAGGGGAAGGGAGAGAGGGACGGGAGAAGGAAGAGAGAAGGAGAGAGAGAGAAGAGAGAGGAGAGAGAGAGAGAGAGAAATGTAGATGTGGTGAAGAAGACCTGTTAGCGTGTTAGCATTCCTGCTAGAATCCACCAACAGTTACCTAGCAATAGCAGGTAGGCCAGGCTTGCTATAAAAGGGACAGTTGGTTCTTCTTCTCCTGACCCTTTCTCCCTCTTCTCCTCTCTCCCTATCCCTCCCTTCTCTCCCTCTCCCCCATCCCTCTCTGTCCCCTTTTCTTTCTCTGCCTCTATTCCCTTTTCAACCCTTCCTTCCCATGCCCCCCAGTAAACTCTATTTTATATTAGACACATTGTATGACTGGTACCTGGTAGGGGGAGATGCCTTGGCATGCCCCCCCCCCCCCGCCGCTGAGGTAACCCCCTCGCACCACACCATACCATGCTTTACAAAACATATCAAGACCACTTGTAGGAGCCATCATGTGGATCAAACTCAGGCCACCAGGCTTAGCATCAAGTGGCTTTACTCACAGAGCCACCTCAGCAACCCCTCGTTTATTTCTTGAAAGAAAAGCTGGCCTGCAACTTGCAATCCTCCTGCCTCCACCATTTGTGTGCTAAGTATATAGGTACACTTGACCACAGCCAGGTCCTTCTATTTCTTCTCTCCAATTGACATGGGCCAAGAGGAGCAGTGGTTGATACTTTAAGATTAGGCCGCTGATATATCATACACCTTTATTCTACTTCATTTTTAAGTTTTATTATTATTATTTTTTACTTTATGTGTCTGGATGTTTTGCATGTGTGCATGTGTCTATGTACTACCTGCATGCCTGATGCCCACAGAGGCCAGAAGAGGGCATCTGAGTCCCTAAACAGAGCTAAAGGAGGTCATGAGCTGCCAAGTGGGTGCTGGGAATTGAACCTGGGTCCTTCAGGATAGCAGCCAGCAATTTTATGGTGGGCTATCACTCTGGCCCATCCTTTATTTTTTGTAAGGTACAGTGAGTACAGATTTCAAAACTAAAACTTATATAAACATATCCATGGGAAATTTGTACATTTGTACTCTTATGTTGAACCTTCCTACCTGTCCTAACCTTTAAGGCACTGTTTTCCCTGGGTTTTTTTTGATTAGTGTGTGTGTGTGTGTGTTTGTGTGTGTGTGTACACCCTTGTATGTGTAGGTGTGGATTTGGGTGTGTGCATCATTATATGTTTCTCTCAACCACTCAATCACTCTCTATTTTTTTAACTTTAAAAAGTGTGTGTGTATGTGTATGTTGTGTCTGCATGTATGTCTGTGCACTACTTGCATGCCATGTCCACGAAGGCCACAAGACAGCAGCAGATCACCTAGAGCTGGTTGTGAGTTGCTGGGTAGGTGCCAGGAACTGAACTCAGGTCCCCTAGAAGAGGAGCGAGTGCTTCTAACCTCGGAGCCACCTCTCTGCCACACCGCCTTATTTTTCTTTAAAGTAAGAAAACATATCAGCTAGGTTAGTTGACCATTGAACTCTAGGGTCCTGCTAGACTACCAGCAGCCTATGCCTGGGTTTTCAGATGCAAGTCGCCATGCGCAGATTTACTTGGGTGCTGGGGGATTTTGAATTCAGGTCCTCATGATTATGTGGGAGGTTTACTGATGAGCCCATCTCTCAGTGCTCCATTGTTTTCCAAATTGAATTTTTCCCTCCATATTTTACAAAGACAGTTCTCTCAAGTATATTTGCTTATACCTTGCATTTCTTCATATGTGGTTTAGAAATCCATCTTCTATATTACTTTAAAGGGGATTTCTCATTCTTTTCCTGTTATATTTATGTGACATAGTTGATTTAATCAGTTCTCCATTGACTGAGACTTATGTGACTGGTTCCAGTAAACAGGTATAGTGGATGATTCTTCTCTGCTACTACAACTGTATGTATACAATTTATATCTGTACTGGCAAATGTTTTGACTCAATCTTTTTGTGTGTGGTAATTTTTAAAAAATTTCTTTTATTTATTCCTGGCAACATCATACATGGGTGCCAGGAATACAAGATACATACAAGATACATTGTATCTTGATCATACCCCCCTCCAACTCTCTCTCTCCACCCTCCCACAAGAAGTCTTTCATTTTCATGTCCTTTTTTAACCCACTGAGTCCTGTTAGTGTGGCCTGCTGGAGTGTTGATTGGTCTTGTTGACTTAATTTTGTGTAGGTAACTGCAGTTGCAGTTTGTGAGTGTGATAGACATGCCATGCCCAGAGGAAGGCATTACATAGGACTTCTCCCCATCCTCTGGATATTACATTCTTCCCACCCCCTTTTCCAACATGTTCTCTTAGCTGTGGTGTGGGGACATCCCATTGAGGGGTGAGCACTCCATAGTCACAGGTTCTCCTCACTGGCTGGATATGTATCTCTCTGCAGTAACTACAGCCCACTATAAAACAACGAACAAACAAACAAACAAACAAAACAAAATAAAAACAAACAAACTTCTCTAACTAAGATTAAGAACAACACTAATCCTTAATATATTTATTATTATTTAATATAATATTCTAAATATTTAGAAGGCAGTTTGCCAACGTGTTTGTTTAGCAAAATTACATTAATAGGTTCTCCCTTTGGGGCCTATGACCTCCCAGCCATGAACTCTTGGCCAGCTTCTAGTTCCCTTTTATGTGGCACAGTCCTCAAATTCAATCACAAAGTGGTTGGTTACCCTTACAGCTGTAATACCACTATTGCTCCAGGGGGCACATCTCTGAAAGGTTCTATTTAGGGTTCACTGCTAGGCAATGCCATTGATGGGTTTTTCTCTCCAGGCAGCCTGCATAGCATCTTTTGGCACTGTGCTAAGAGGAGGGTCTGAGGTCAGTTCCAGCTTCATTCTTTATATCCTGTAACCCAAATGGGTTGTGTCTTCAGCAACAGGGTCTTACCAACTGTATTCATTACTTTTCTGTTCCTATAATAAAATTCCATGGCCGAAAGCAATTTATAGTCTAAAGAAATTTATTTTTGCTTACAATTTTTGCTCAGTAATCCATGGCTTCTAGGGGAAGCATTGTCCACCCATGCAGCCACACACCTTTAAAAACAAGTATATACTAAATCAGCTTACAAAGTAGTGGGCTTCCCTAGGGGTTTTAATACATCTTTAGTTTTGGTTAATGTCTCTTACTCCATCCACTCCCTGTCTTCTAACCTTCACTATTCCCCTCCCCCGCTCCCTCCCTCCCTTCTTTCCTTCCTTCCTTCCTCTTCCTCCTTCCTCCTCCTCTCTCCTTCTCCATCTTCTTCTTCCCTCACCCTTCCTTCCTTCTCTTCTTTTTCTTTCTTTTTTTCTTTCTTCATTTTTTTTTTTTTTTTTTGAGACAGGGTCTTACTAGGTAGCTCTGACTGTCTTGGAACTCACTATGTAGACCAGCCTGGCCTCAAACTTCTACCTCTGCCTCCTGAGTGCTGGGATTAACGACATGCACCATCCTGCCTGCCTTTTATCCTTTACTTTATATCACCGTTCCTCTCTCCCCTCCCCCTTAAAACTTCTTCCCTTACCCTCCCACAGGTGTGGCCTTTCCAGATTCCTGTCTTATAGAGATGTGCCACATTAAACATAAAGCCTCAAACTTTGAAGCCAGGGTCCACATGAGACAGAATGGATGCCATTTGCTGAGCCAGAGTTACCTCACTTGGTGTGATATTTTCCAGTTCCATCCTTTCCTGCATATTTCATTACTTATTTTCTTTATAGCTGAATAAAATTCCTCTGTGTATATGAATTATATTGTCATTACCCACTCATCTGCTGATGGACTCTAGGCTGAGTCTATTTCCTAGCTATCGTAAATAGAGCAGCAATGAACATGGATGTCCAGATATCTCCATAAGAACGATACAGAGTCTTTTGGGTGTGTGCCCAGGGGTGATATGACCACATCTATGGTGGTTCTAGCTTTAGCTTCTTGACGAAACTCTACACTGGATTTCCATAGTTGCTGTATCATTTTACATTCCTACCAACTGTGAGTATTCTCTCTCACACATCCTTATAGCGTCTGCTGGTGTTGGGTGAGGTAGAATCTCAAAAGTTGTTAACTATTATTAACTATATTTCTCTTATGGTTAGTATGTACACACACCAGACAGTCTCATACACACACATACATGGATGTGCACACACACTCATACATACACACATACCACACACACATACACACTCACACATATACTCATTTATACACACATATACATACACATTCTTATACACAGAGACTCATACATATATATACACACATATTCATTCATACATAGACACATACACACACTCCACACACACACACACACACACCACACACACACACACACAAGAAGAAAGAAAGAAAACAAAAGAAAATTGAGCATGTCAAATGGATGATATTAGCCATTAGATTAGAGCCTACAATGTCAGATCATCTGTTAAATGCCCTCACAACATTCAAAAGTAAATTTCACTGATCTTGTAGGTGTCTCTCAACCCAACCGAACTGACAATTATGATTAGCCAATGAGATAGGATTTGCATCCTGTTGGATGCAAAATGTTGATGGGGCCATAGGAACATTCCTACCTGAGTCCCCGGTACCTGCCTTTACACTGTGTCCTACAGATTTCCCACCCAGATGGTGCCAGCCTACCTCCACAGTCTGCAAAGGCCCCTCACCATCTGGATACGTCAGGCATGGGGTGAGAGTCACAGATGAGTGAGTGCCCCTCCCCCACTGTGGTCTACAAAGAAGTGGGATGGGCCCTGTGCATGGGCATCTGTTGATGAGGAAGGCTGGCCAGGAGGCGGTGCCACACACCTTTAATCCCAGCACTCAGAACAGAGGCAGGCGGTCTCTGTGAGGTTGAGGCCTGGCTGGCGGTCTGCAGAGCAAGTTCCAGGACAGCCAGGGCTACACAGAGAAACCATGTTTTTAAACAAGTAAATAAATAAATGAATGAATGACTGAAAGGCCAAGGACTAAAGAGTTCTAAGCTTACACCTGGCCTTCCTCATTATCATGTTGATATGTTTGCCAAGATAGGAGGATAGACATATTTGCTCAGATTTATGTTATTTAGCTTGGTCTGTATATGTAAATATTTTAAAACTGCATAAACCTCATTCGCACACAGCCTTCAGTGACAAGGGCAGAGTTAGGAAGGAGGATATCTGTGGCTTCTTGTTATGTGAACGGTTTTGCCAGTGTACAGCGAAAATGGCCTTTCAGGACACCAAGATTTGTGTTTGCTTCATCATGATTGAAACTGAATATCTCTTCCTGTTTGGTGGCTGTTTACAATTTTTTTCTGTCACTAAGGTTATTTTCAATTTCTAGACGCTCTTTGCTAGGAAGGTTAACTCTTTGTTATCTGTATTACAGATATTTCTCCTGGGTTGTCGTGTGTCTTTTAACATTGGAAGCTTCTCCCATCCCCTAAACGTGACTTCATGTATGATTATATTTGCTTATTTCCTTTTTAAATGGCAGAATACTAGAAACTTACATACATTATTGAGGTACAGTTAACATGATAGGAAAGCTCATAAAAATCAATGTAAATAGTTTTAAGAATAATTATAAGGTAAGCACCCTGGAGCCTCCACCAAGGAACCCTGCCAACCTGAACCCCACCAATCCCACCCTGACCCCGTGAGGCCCTTCCCTCTCGCCCAGTACCCCCTGGCTTCTGTGATGAGAATCCCAGCCCTCTTATGCCCCGCAACACACACCTTAGACTATGCAGCCATCTGCCCCAGCACTTTTCTTTGCTGCTGTTGATGCTCAGAAATTGCCTACCCAACCCCCAACCAAGGACACAAATCTGAATTTAATGCGACAAAATATTCTTCTTCTTTCGATTTCCCCCAAGCTGTTTTAAAATGCAAAGGCAACTTGTAGCTCATGGCATAAGCAGACTGGGCCCAGGGGCCTCAGCTTACAACTCTGTTCCCTTCAGATGTGTCTCTAAACAGCTCTCTGAGTGTGAAGCCTTCTAATACAGATTGGATGTTTCTTATCTTTATTGTCTGAGGCCAGAAGCTTTTTGGATTTTGGAGGTTTATTTGTTTTATATTTTGGGATATTCCTGTATCTATAGTACAGCATCTTTACACTCCACTCATTCGTGTTTCATATACACCTAGCCTAGGGTAATTGTCCGCAACGTTTTTAGACAGCGTCGGCATGAAACAAAGTTTCATGATGTGCGAGTTCCCAATCTAATTTCCATGCAAATCGAACACAGATTTTTAGAATTCCATCATTTTGGATATAGAATTTTTACACTGAGAACACTTAGTCTGCACATGGAATCACACGCACGTGTGTGTGTGTGTGTGTGTGTGTGTGTGTGTGTGTCCTTCTCTGCTATCCTCCCTCTCTCATCAGTATCTTTGTGAGCATCCTGCCCTCCTCTGTGCTGTAGCGGCAGCTTGTTATTTGGGGTTTTATGGATGTTGCTTGCGCTGGATGTAAACTTCCAGCCTCCATTACCAGAATGTGTCACCTGCTCCGTGTGCCTGGCTTCACATGGTGGGTAGCACCTGGCTCTCTTTCAGGGCATTTGTACTAACTGATGCTGCTACAGAGATGGATGAGCCATCCTAATCCTCTGTATTTTTACATGTTTGCCGTGCTCGTGAGTATTTGATGGTATCTCACCATATGGTAAATTTGTGTTCTCTAACTGCTGATGGGCGTGGTCAGTTTTCGCATGTGTAATATCTTCGGTGAGGTGCTTGTTCAGGTCTTTTACTCATTTGGTCGAGTGGGCTGCCTTTTGAAAAGGATTTTTATTATATTACATGTTTACTCAGTGTGTGTGTGTGTGTGTGTGTGTTACCTTAAACGACACCATGTGTGTGGAGGTCAGAGGACAGCTTTCAGAGTTGGTTCTGTCCTTCCACCACTTGGGTCCTGGGGCTCCAGCTCAGGCTGTTGGGCTTGCTGGCAAACACCTTTAGTTGCTGAGCCACCTTGCCTGCCCTGTTGTCTTTTTCCAATTATCATAGGAATTCACTGTCTGTCTTCCGTATCTTTGTCCAGTCTGTGTATTGTCATCTCTTGGTGGAGAAAGGCTCTCAATGGCTCATTTAAACTGTTCATCTCAAGGTCTTGGCCTGGACTAGCATTTCTGGCAGCTTACTCGAAACTTCTTTTAAAGTTGTGAGTTTCTACAGACTTACTTTATTCACAGTCATGTGAATAAAGTTAGAATCTTCTATACCACTTTAATAAATGCACCCCAAAACTAATTTCCAAACATTATAAAAATCCTTCTCTTCCTCCTTCCTCTCCTCCTCTCTCCTTCCTTTTCTCCTTTGTAAGGATTGTTCTGAGGAGGGTCTCAGGCAGCATGGTTCTGATACACCCTTAGAAGCCCCAGTTGATTCCAGAGGAGTGCTGGGAGCCCTGTAGGCTGGAAGTTCAAAGCTGGGCAGAGTGAACATAAAGCTGGTGTTTAATGTCATGAATGGGTTGGTGGGGGTGGGATGGGGTGGGGGTGGAGGTGGGTGAGTTTTGGTGGAGAAAAGGGATAGTCTGGGAGACGAGGCAAGGATGCTACTTTAGATACAGTCTCTGAGGCATGGAGAGTGGGCTAGGAAGACTGAAAGGGAGCAGCTGGAGAGGAAGGAGACAAATGGAAAGAAGAATCATCCTGGGGAAGGGCGGCTGGGTTGCATGAAGCTCCTTATGAGAAGAGCACGGACTGAGATGTGAACGGTGCTTTGGCCCCAGAATTGTATGAGTGGTTGTGATAGTTTCTAGGAGAGTGTAAACTGTGTGTGCGTAAGTGCATGTGCAAGTATGCTACCAGAATTGTCCCGTTCTGGCCGCCAGTGATTCTGCTATAGCTTCCCTGTTCTCTTGAACAATTTGTTCCCGAGTTGTGCACCCAGCCTGGGGTAAGTGGAGGAGGTCAGGGTTTTGGAATCAGTGGGGGCTTTCTACCTGGGGCAGTTGAGACACTAAGACTTCCAAAGTTGTACCGTAGCATCCCTTGTTAATCCCTTGCTCATGCCTCTGGTGTGCAGGAGCTCCTGGGTCTCCATGTGTGGCTCATGCTATCACACATTAGCTCAGGTCTCACACTGACCCACGAGTTCGATATTATTTCTCCAAATTTGCATGTGAACAGTCCTGTGGGGAAAAGTTCCTGAGATGTTCCATTTGATTTTTATCATTTAACTGTAAAATTTCGGAATCTTTCTATCTGAAATTTCATAACTCTATATTTTTGTTGTTGTTGTTCTCATAGAAAGGGCCAAATAAAACACCTGTAGCAGCCATCTGCCTGACCAGCTTGGTGACCATGGCCTTTGTCCTTGTGGGTCAGGTGAATGTTCTGGCGCCCGTCGTGACCATCAACTTCATGCTGACCTACATCGCAGTGGACTACTCTTACTTCGCCCTCTCCATGGCTCACTGTGGCCTTGCCCAGTCTCCTGAGCCCATGCCCAGACAAGGCCCAGATGCCCTGCATTGCTCCGAGCACCTGCTCCAGGACAAGGCTCCCAGCTATGGCTCTGACGCCCCTGCCAGAAGCCTCTCTGAGGGCACCCTGCTAGAGTTCACCAAGGACATGGATCAGCTCCTCCAGCCAATAGAGGGGCTGAGAGTAGTCAGGTTGGGTCAAGAGAAGGCAACGAGATCCCAAAGAGTCAGAAGCGCAAGTGTAAGAAAGGTGCCAAGCAAACCCTACAAGATAGCTTCCTCTTGGACCCTGGGTCTCCTTTGTCCACCGCCTCCTGTAGGGAGCAAGAGTCCTATCAGAACCAGCAGACGTCTAGGAGTGAATCACATGACCATCTTGTTCCTGATCTGTGCACCCTGCCTAGAGTGAACGGAGAAGGTAAGAGCTTTGGAATGATATTGGGGCCTCCTACTTTGGGGTGCCCACCGGTTGCTTCATCTACCTGGTTATTATAACCCAGGTTTAATAACTTTTGGTAATTTTAATATATATATTTCAAAATGTTGAAATTTAGGTGCCGGTTAAATTATTTCCAATTCTACCCTGTTATATATACACTAGGTAATTTTAGACAGAAATTTCTATCTACTGTGTATAAGAGCTGGAGCTAGAGCTAGTAATTGAGTATCATTTTCCTTCACTCAAAGTTCAGCCGAAGCATAACCCCAGTGAATCAGACTAAGTTAGCCTTCGGCAGGGACACCTCTTCCTGCTTGCTGAAGGGCTCACTGAGTTTGTCAGCAGAAGAGAACTCTCCTAACCGGGTACCGTGGGATGAAGGGATGGTAGTTAAAGAAGTCTAGCTTTTCTTAAATCTACAAGCTCAAAGTCACAAAGAAAGCCGTTATAGAACAGGAGAAATCCCGAGAGAAAGAGGAATCATCATCTTTGAGGACCCGCCAAATCCTAGGTGATTTATAACTTGCTATAGCTGTTATAAATAGCTGGAATGTCACCTAATGGCCTATATCACATGTATGGCCCCAGAATGGTACTGTTGGGAGGTGGCTGAACTTCTAAGAGGAGGACTCTCATGGGAAATCTTTACGTCAGTGGAAGTGTGCTTGTCAAGGGGGTTTGGGGCTGCTGGTGCTCTCTCTGCTCTCCCTTGCTCTTTGGCCTTCCGTATAAGCAACTTTTATTCTATAATGTGTTCCCACCATGGTGTGCTACCCTCCTGGCAGGCACAAACCAGTAGAATCAACTAATCATGGACTGGCACCTCCAAAACCAGGATAAACCATTTTGCTTTAAAATTTTTTGTCACTCTGACAAACGTGTTTGACAAAACAACTTAAGGGAGAAAGAATTTATTTGGGCTTACTATTACATAGGTTGATATTGTATATATTTTATCTTTATTCCACAGTATTTTCAAATATATTATGTATATTTTTTAAGTTCAATTCCCAGTTTTCTTTTGCATTTAGTTACCTTAGAACAGGCTTAAAACTACATAAGAAATGTCAGCTGTTACTACACACACAGACACAGCCTGGCCAAGTAATCCTGAGCCTAACCCAACAGTGGTTATTGTCGCTGTTTATGTTTGCTCACCGAATTCATACCTGTTCCCTGATATCCTTGATAATTTTCTGCAGCCCAGCCCTGCCGCTCCCATCCCCTCCCCCAAACCCTTGTTAAACGATCCTGTTTTCTTTTCTTACCATCTTGTTCTCCTTTTTGGAACACATTGCAGAATTATTTCTCAGTGTTTCTAGTGATTTTTCCCCCCAGCGGCCTTCTGTGTCAGTCATAATGAATTGTGATTAGCAATAACAAGATCTCAAGACAGTAGTGATTTAGACTGCCTCTGACCAAAAGAGGTGGGCAGAGCAAGGCGGCCATAGCAAGTCCATGGTCCTGAGTGACTCAGACACCTTCTTTTCCTTTACCACCCACACTTAGTACATTGTCCTGTGGCTCAAGGTCTGGCGTCTGGAGCCCTGCTATCACATCCTATCCAGACAGAAGAGAAAGGAAAGGAAGAAACACAAAAGACGAGCCTCCGAGCAGAGAGTCTCACGGCTTGCCTGGAAAGCCTTTGCTTTGTTTCCATGGTTGGCATTTAGTTGTGTGACTGATTATCATGAGCTGTACGACAGGCTGACAGACGACTTTTTACCTGGTGTGTTGCATTATAAAATGACCCCTTGTGCTCTTCACTGGAAGGCTACGGTAAGGTGCAAACCATCTGTTTGTGCTTACTGCATGGTCTTAGTCTCCAAGCACTTGGGCTGTTACTTGACTTGTCCAGATCGTCATTTGCTTTCTTTCTTTCTTTGAATATCATCCTTTTATTTTCATTTTATGGATATGCTGACTTCTCTCGTGTCCTTGACAGATATCACTACTCTCGCCCTGTAAAATCTTTCTATTCCATGTTTTCTCTAGATTTTTCCTCTTGGTGTTCCCCTGTGCTTCCTCCTCCCTCCCTCTCTCCTCCCTCACTCCCCCTCCTCCCTCATTCTCCTTCCCTCTCCCTCTTCCCTCACTCCCCCTCCTCCCTCATTCTCCTTCCTTCTCCCTCCTCCCTCACTCCCCCTCCTCCCTTATTCTCCTTCCCTCTCTCTCTCCTCCCTCCCCCTCCTCCCTCATTCTCCTTCCCTCTCCTCTCTCACTCCCCTCCTTCACTCCCCCCCTTCCTCTCCTCCATTACTCTTTCCTCCTTCCATCCTTTTCTCTTTTATTGCAATTTAAATTTTTTTCCATATATTATATTCTGATCAGTTCCCCTCCCTTGTCTCCTCCCAGGTTATCCCCCTTCCTCTCTCTCTCTGCCTGTCTCTCTCTTTCTCTCTCTCTCTTAAACATATGGCCCCCTCCCCTCCCCCAAAAAATACTAGAATAAAACAAAGCAAACAGACAAACGAGAGGGGAAGCAAAGAAAAAGCACCAGAAATATTTACACACACACACACACACACACAGACATATATACACACACACATACACACCTGCACATACACAAACACACATCCACAGAAAAACTGAAACCATATTAGGTAAGCAAAAAACAAGGTACAAATGCCCAGACAAAGCATCATGAGGCCAAACATCTCCAAAGCTAGCACTGAGTTTGTTTTGTGCTGGCCATCCACTGCAGGTCATGGGGCCTCCTTAAGTCTAGTGTGTATACCCAGTGAGGTTCTATTGGAGAAGAATAATTTTTCCTTTGCAATCGACAACTTGATGCACCTGTTCCCCGAGTTCGATTTATGCATATTCAATGAGTTCTGTAGGTGTGGTCTGTCTCCGGCAGTACAGCCTTGCCATCCGTTTGTGGAGAGCAACCAATAGCCTGAGTTGTTTGGGAGTTTCCATGGGGCCTCTTTGGCCAACAAGTTAACTAAGTGTAACCCATTCCTGATGCTGGAGACTTCACTTGGTGGTAAGAGAGGTCTGGTTAGGTCTTTGTCTCGCTTGTTATTTGGTGATTATATATAGATTTCTTTTGTATATGTATTTTTAAGAGTTTCTGCCTAGACCCCTCAAATGGCCCTTAGAGTTAGCCCCCTTCCCATATTTCCTCCTTTCCCTCTTTCTTCACTCGCTCTCCATTTAATCCTCCCTTTCCAGTATCTGTGCCCCCCACTGTCTCTCCATAACTGTGTATTCTGTTTCCCCTACATTAGGGTTGCTTGCACCCTGCCGAGTCCCTTTCTCTATTCTTTACCTCTGCTGTTATATGGACAGTAGCATGTCTATCAAAGACTTAAAGGCTAATATTCGATATATAAGAGAGTATGTACCGTGTTTGTCTTCTGAGGTCTGGGTTACCTCACTATGGATGATTTGTTTTTTTTCTGGCTTCATCCATTTACCTGTGAATTTCATCTTTTAACAGCTGAGTAATATCTCATTGTGTAACTGTAACACGTGTTCATTAACCATTCATCTTTTAATAGACATCTAGGTTATTCCCAGTCTCTGGCTACTATGAACGGGGCAACAATGAACATGGATGTAGTAGAACAAGTCTCTGTAGTAGAATAGTCTTTGGAGGTGTATGTCCAAGAGGCTGGATCTTGAGGTAGATCTGTTCCCAGCTTCCTGATAGTGGCTATGCAATTCTGTACTCCGGCCAGCAGTGGATGAGTGTTCACCTCACCCACATCCTCTACAGCATGACCTGTCATTTGTCTTACTGATGATCTTGGCCTTTCTTATTGGTAAGATGGAATCTCAAAGTAGTTTTGATTTGCATCTCCCTGGTGACTAAGAATGTCGAACATTTCTTTAAGTGTTTCTTAAATATTTGAGTTTCATCTTTTGAGAATTCTCTATTTAGTTCTGTGTTCTGTACCCCATTTTTAATTGGGTTGTCTTCTTGATGTACATTTGTTTTTAGTTTTTTGTTTTATATATTTTAGATATTAACCTCCTATTAGATGTATAACTGGTAAAGATCTTTTGCTATTTCATAGCCTGCTACTTTGAATGATGGTGTCCTTTGCCATACAGAAGTTTTTCAGTTTTATGAGGTCCTATTTATTAATTGTTGGTTTTAGTGCCTGTGCTATTGGTGTTCCATTCAGAAAGTCTTCTCCTGTACCAACAAGTTTAAGACTACTGCCCACTTTCTCTTCTATCAGATTCAGAAATATATAAGGCTCTATGTTAAGGTCTTTGATCCATTTGGAGTTGAGTTTTGTGCAAGGTGATAAATATGAATCTATCTGCATTCTTCTACATGCAAACACCCTGTTTGACCAGCACCATTTGTTGAAAATGCTGTCTTTTTTCTACTGTGTATTTTTGGCTTCTTTGTCAAAAATCATGTGTCTATAGGGTCTTTAATTTGATTCTATTGATCAGCATATCTGTTTCGTGTCAATACTGTACTGGCTTTGTTACAATAGCTCTGTAGTATAATTAGAGATTGGGGATGGTGATACTTCCAGCAGTTCTTTGATTACTCGGGATTGTTTTCTCTCTCTCTCTCTCTCTCTCTCCTCTCTCTCTCTCTCTCTCTCTCTCTCTCTCTCTGTGTGTGTGTGTGTGTGTGTATGTGTGTGTCTTACATGAAGCTGAAGATTGTCCTTTCAATTCCTGTGAAGAATTGTGTTATACTTTTGATGGGGATAGCTTTGAACTTGTAGATTGCCTTTGGTAGGATGGCCATGTTAGTATATTAATCCTACCATAGAGCTGAGCATGGGAGATCTTCCATCTTCTGATATTCTCTTCAATTTCTTTCTTCAGTTTCTTCCTCTCTCTCTCTCTGTCTCTCTGTCTCTCTCTCTCTCTCTCTCTCTCTCTCTCTCTCTCTCTCTCCCCTCCCTCCCTCCTCCCTCCCTCTCTCCCCTCCCCCTCTCCCTTTTCCTTTCTCCCCTCTCCCCTCTCTCTTCTCTCTCTCTGAGGCTATTGAAAAAAATGTATTATTTTCCTCATTTTTTTCTGTTTGCTTATCATTTGTGTATAGGAAGGCTACTAATTTTTGTGTGTTCATTTTGTATCCTGCTACTTTCTGAATGTGCTAGTTAGCTGTAGAAGTTTCTGGTGGAATAATTAGGATCACTTGTGTATTCTATCATATCATCTGCAAATAAACTATCATCTGCAAGTAAACATACTTGACTTCCTCCTTTCCACTTTGAATATCCTTGATCTCCTTCAGTTGTTTTATTGCGCTAGCTAAGACTTCAAGCACTATATTGAATAGGTATGGAGAGAATGGACAACCTGATCTTGTTCCTTATTTTTGTGGAAATGCTTTAAGTTTCTTTCCATTTAATTTGATGTTGGCTATGGGCTTACTGGAAATATCCTTTATTATGTTGAAGTATGTCCATTGTACTCCTTACTCTCCAGGACTTTTATCATGAAGGGGCGCTGCATTCTGTCAAAGGCCTTTTCTCTATCTATTGAGATGATCATGAAGTTTTTGTCTTTCAATCTGTTTATATGATGGATTACATTTATTGATTTCTATGTGTTGAGCTATCTCTGCATTTCTGGGATAAAGCCTTCTTAATCATTATAGATGATTTTTTATGTGTCTTTAGATTCAGTATGCAAGTATTTTATTGAGAATTTTTGCATCTATGTTCATAAGAAAATTAGTCTATAATTCTCTGCCTTTGTTGGGTCTTTATGTGGTTTGATTATCAAGGGAACAGTAAGCTCATAAAATGAATTGGACAACTTCCCTTCTATTTCTATTTTGTGGACTAATTTGAGAAGTATTGGCATTTGCATTCATTTTTCCTTAAAAGTCTGATAGAATTTGGTGCTAAAATTATCTGACCCTGGGTTTTGTTTGTTTGTTCTGGTTTTGTTGTTGTGATATTTTAATAACTATTTCTCTGTAACTAGGGTTACAGGTCTATTTAAATGTGTTCCTGATTTAACTTTTGTGAGTGGTAGGTATTGAGAAGATTATCAATTTCTTTTAGAGTTTCCAATTTGGTAGAGTACAAGTTTTTAAAGCATGTCCTTATGATTCTATGGATTTCTTCGATGTCTGTTGCTATGTTCCCCTTTTCATTTCCAATTTTTGTTAATTTGAATAAGGTTTTGTCAATCTTACTATTTTCTTAAAGAGCTAACCTTGTCTCATCGATTCTTTTTTGTCTGTTTATCTGTTTCCATTTTATTGATTTCAGCCCTAAGTTTGATTATTTCTTGCTGTCTACTTCTTTTGGTTCTTGTTTCTTCTTTTTGTTCCTTAGTTTTCAGGTGTATGTCAAGGCAAAAGCACCTGCTTATCTTTCATAGAACTAACATACACTTGGCCTTTTGTATCTATGATCTACATCTGGACATTTAATCAAATTCAGATTAAAAGTATTTGGGGAAAAAAGTGAAATTGCCACTGTCCTGTCTTGTTATTTAGTCCTGTGATTATTCCATCTATAGTGAAATCAAACATTCTTCTTTTTAAAAATTTTAATCACTAATGGTACAGTTTAATAACTAATTATATAGCATTATATGTTTTAGGCACCATAAGTAATGTAAACATAATTTACCATGTGAAAGGATATGTAAGTTCCATAAAATATTGCATTTTATGTGCAATGTGAATTTTAGTATCCATGGGATCCTGAAACAAATTATCAGTGGATGACAATGGACAGATGACTAGACTGAGAGCCATCTAGAAGACCTGGACAACAAGACTCATTGTTTGGGGCACCATACTGCAGAATGGCTGAAAATAAGCTGGCCTCTTTGCTGGCCCAAATGTGAACAGCTGAAGGCTTTCCCTGGCCTCTTTTTTACTCATTTTGGTTCTAATATGTCAGGCAGGGGAGGCACAGATGGCAGCTCATATTCTGGAAATAGGATGAAACAAAGGAGTTGGCAAGTCTTACTGTGTAGGACCCAGACTCTCTCTGTTGTTCCTCTGGATAGGTTTGTTCAGAGGAAGAATGCCTTGGACAGGGGATTACAAACAAGAAGTTTACCCTTAGCTTGCTGGGCAGAGGAGAGGGTCTTAGCATACAGAGCATACAGAGATGGACCTGTCACCAGCCCCCTGGCCCTGGTCAGCCTGTAGGACATGGTGCCACTCCTGGCCTGAGCTCTGCTGAGGTCCTCCAGGTGGAATGGATGGTTCCCATCAGCACCTTCTGTGGGGTCGAAAGGTCACCTTTTCTGTTCCACGTAGGTTGTCTTCACTGTTACTTCTTCCTGGGCTTATTTCCATCTCTACACCCTGTCCTCTGTTTCTGGGGTTGCATTTGTTTCAATGCCTTTTTTGTCTTCTGTGGTGACATGACAGACACATGGTGAGTTTGCAAGTTAGTTTTTTTTTTTTTTTTTTACATTTATCTATTATCTTTCTTTTACATGTGTGCATTCATCCATGTGTCACCGTGCACAAACTGGTGCAGAAGCCAAAGGACAGCCTCCAAGAGCTGGTCCTCTGCTTCTACTACATGGGTCCTGGGGATTGAACTCAGGTCATCAGGTTGGCAGAAGGTGCCCTTACCTGCTGAGCCATCTCACTGGTCCAGTCTGTGATTTTTCATGAACGAAGTTGACGCAATCCAGCTGTCCAGTCTTAGCAATGCCAGGGCTTTGGTTGACTGTGCTCTATGTTTCCCTCCTTGCTCCCTTTTCCTTGGCTTGGCCACTTCTCATCTCACTGTTAGACTTCTGCCAAGTCTCCAGCCTAGTGTCCTACTCCAGTCTCCCCCTCCTCCTCCTTGCTCTGCCCATAGAACGACCTTTCTCTCTTGCTTAGAAGCCTCTGTGGGCTCCCATCCTCCTGTCAGAAGTGCAGAGCTGTGCCATGTGCTCATCTCTCCAGCCCTGCTCTCAGTCTTCTGGGCCACATACTCCTGAGCCCCAAGCTCGGAGCAATTGCAGCTGAGCCCGAGCTAGGGCCCCAAATTCATCATGTTCTTCTCCATATCCTGTGCCTCTTCCTCCTCCTCCTCCTCTTCCTCCTCCTTCTCTTCCTCTTCTTCCTCCTCCTTCTCCTCTTCTTCCTCCTCCTCCACTTCCTCCTCCTCCTCCTCCTCTTCCTCCTCTTCTTCCTCTTTCTACTCCTCTTCTTCCTCCTCCTTCTTTCTCTATTTGGAGAACTCTGACATTTCAAATCCATCTGGCTTTTAAAAGATGTTCACTGTTTTGAGAACTTGGAGAATTCTTCCAGTATGCAACCAAAACATTTGATTCTTGGGAGGTGCCTAAGCTCTTATGGGGTGACAGACATTTTTATCAGGTTTGCTTACACAGTCAGGTTCCGGCCCATTCATCTGCATGCCTTAAGGAAGATAAACATCCATTTTCTTCCTCTGCTATGGCCTTGATGCTTCTCAGGGTCACACACTGGTCCTTTTCACCTCCATATCCATCACAATGTCTCCTCCTGATCTGGGGGATGCAGCAGGCATTTGGTAAGGTTTAGTTAAAAGGATGAGCAGTTGAACAAATGTTGCCCAAAAACTTGAAACGCTGATCAGTAAAATAGGCAAGAAGAGTTAAACTGTTAGACAAATGTAGTCTTTAATAAGTCAAATGTTTTCAAATGGTAAGAATCAGAAGCAAATACTCTTGACAGCATGGGTCAAAAATAACTTGGGCTGTATTTTATACCTTACATACACATGGAGTCTTTATTTATACCAGCTGGCCAAGAGAGATATTTCTGACTATCATCATCAAAGCAAAAAAGGAGCTGATTAACTAGAAATAAAAAACGTTTGTACAATAGAACATCACAGAAGGGAACAATTACCCTGCCAAACACAACTGATAAAAGTGTACCTTCTAAAGCACATTACTTTTAAAAACAGGAAGGTCAGACTCCAGATTCTTCTGAGAGGTCAGAAGACACAGTTTACATTGGAAAAATTCAGCGCCCAGATTCATTCATGTTCATTCGGCAGAGTTTTATTCTCAAGTATATATTGCCAGGACCTAAAATTAGCAATCCTGTTGAGTGTGTCCTATGAGACTTCACAGAGGTTAAGTCTTTAATATGAATCATTCCATCTCTTAGGACTGAGACAGGTATTTGTTATTAGTCTTTTATGGATGATAAAGCTGGAGCCTGGAGAAGTTGAACACTTCAGGATGTCAGACAGTCAGAATTTGAGCACAGGTTTGTCTGCCTTTAAAAACACAATGCAAAGTACCAGAGAGATGGCTCAGTGATTAAGAGCACTTATTGCTCTTGCAGAGGACCTGGGTTCCCAGCACCCACATGGCAGCTCACAACCACTTGCAACTTGTTCTAGGGGACCCAGTGCGTCTTCAGGCACTTGCATGCTTATGGTACACATAAATGCATGCAAACGTGCACATATGTTTAAAAAATAAATTAAAATGCACAGTATAAAAGTGTGTCCTACTTTCTCATGGTGTCTGTTGTGACCTAGACTCTGGTACTAATTAAACGAACACAACCTAAACCACTTTTTAGATGTCATTACAGCTGTGTGTGGTGGCCCACAGCTGTAACCCTAGTAAGTGGGAGGCTGGGGCACGAAGATTTCTAGGAGTCTGAAGCCAGCCTGGGCTACATAGTGAGTTTCAGACTAGCCTAGGATGCATAGTTACTGTCTTAAACAAACAAAAACATGTTTATTAAGTCATTAATAATTTAAATAAAAGGTACCGGCCTGATGATCAGATACAATTTACTGTAAGTAATATCAGATAATCCATTCTTGGAATTTTTTTTTCCCCTTTGGCCTGTGGTTTTTTAGGACAGAGTCTCTCTATATAGCCTTGGCTGTTCTGAAACTCACTCTATAGACCAGGCTGGCCTTAAACTCAGAGATCTGCCTGCCTCTGCCTTCCAAGTGCTGGGATTAAAGGCGTGTGCCACCACTGCAACCCAACTTCTTGGACCTTGTGGTTTAAGTTCATCAAATCCAAGAACCTGTTGGCCATGACTTTAAGTGTTGTCTCCTGCACTGTTTCTCCCCTAGAGTCCCTGCTCCATATCTTTGGTCCCTGTCATCATCCCACAGATCACTGGGACTGTTCCTTTCTTTGTATAAGTTCTGCTCATCTGTCTTTGAGGTCGTGGGTTTTCAGTTCTTCTCAGTTTGCTGGTAAGTCCATCTAGCAAGCTTTCATCCCATCACTGTCTTCTTAGCCGGAAGTCTCACTCTCCCCTCCGTTATAGTTTATGCTTCCCTAGTGATGGCTCCTATTTTTAAGACCCTTGACATCATGGCCCCTAAACCACTGATGCTCTATTTCCCTTTAGTGCTCTGTATTAGAAGGAGTGCTCTGAGCACAGGTTTGTCTGCCTTTAAAAGCACAATGCAAAGTACCAGAGAGATGGCTCAGTGGTTAAGAGCACTTACTGCTCTTGCAGAGGACCTGGGTTCAATCTAACATGTAGGCTCACTCCTAGTCTCTTTCGCTTGATTCTTGTGTCCTGTAAGAATGGGGTATAGTTTTTTGTTTCTTTGCATGACTTATAATCTTGAGTTGAAAATCAGACAATGTATATGATATTTTGTAGCAGTTCTCAGTTCTCATAAACTCTTACAAGTTCTTATATGTTATATGTATCTTAGAAGGTTTTTTTTTTTGTCTAAGTAAAATATCTGGAGTTGAACTATGGGATGGGTCTCCCCTGCCGTGTGTGTGTCTGATATCTTTAGTTGGCTTTATATTTTAGTCTTAATTTTTGCCTTTTGAAGCCTGTCCCCACCCTCAGAAGATATCCCCTGTGTCTACAAGGTCATAGGCTTTGGCCATCTGCAGATGGACTTATGGGGGCACTGAGAAACACAGTCAGTTTGGGACAGGTCTCCAGTCTCCCTTGGTCTTACACTTTTCTAGTCACTCAGGACTTCCTGAGTTGCCCATAGTGTCTTTCGTTCCCAGGCTCTACCAATGAATTTCTAGGTTGCTGTTCAGCCTGGCCAAGCCTACATCCACACGCTAGTGAAGTACACAAGTGACAGACTGCTCCATTTATTACTCCATTTATTTCTATTCTGCTCACCATATTTAGCTTGCAAAGCTAGCTTTTCTCCCTCATCCATGTCCTTTGTCCCTCTGCAAGCTGGCAGCTGGCAGGAAGGTCACAGGATCACTGTCTTCACCCTAAGCCAGCAATTGTTTTTGTTTGCTTTTAAATGTACTCTTTGATTCTTTGATAATTTCATATGATAATTTCATATGTGCACATACTATGTCTTGATCATATCTGGAAGTTTTCTGTTTTTTTTTTTTGTTTGTTTGTTTGGTTGGTTTTTTTTTGGGGGGGGGCGTTGGAGGAGCGGGTTGGTACTTGAGATTGAACTCAGGGCCCTGTGTCTCCCAGCCGCACATTCTGCCACTGAACAACGGCGTCAGTATTGCTTTTACCTTTGTTTTATGCATGTGAGTACACAGACACGCTCTCCAGACGCCAGAAGAGGGCATCGAATCCCATTACAGATGGTTGTGAGCCACCATGTGGTTGCTGGGAATTGAACTCAGGACCTCTGGAAGAGCAGTCAGTGCTCTTAACCATTGAGCCATCTCTCCAGCCCTGCTTTTACCTTTCATTTTGAGACAGAGTCTCACTAAATTGCTCATGTTGCCTTTGATCTTGCAATCTTCCTGCCTCGGTCTCCTGAGAATATGAGACTATATTCCTGGCCCTATACGTCAGCAGCTTTTGAAAAATAAATGCTTTTCAATTACTTTCTCTATTTGGTAAGTTTCTGAATCCCTGAGATAGTTGCTTTTAACATACACACACACACACACACACACACACACACACAGTTTTATACTTACTTTGGGGAGGAAGACTCGTGGTCTCTTCCTCTTACCACAGCTGAAGTCCCTCTGGTTCTCTGATCATGGAGAGCAACCTTTGAAGATTTAACAAGAATTAGAAAATTGTGTAATTGATCTGAATAGAAAATCCGTTTGGGGAATTGTGTATCAGGAAAACGACCCAACCCAAACAGCAAACCAAAAACTGTGTTCTCCATTGTTATGGTGACATTGCTTGTATTGATGACAAATTAGAAAGAAATGTTCAGCTTTTGGAAAGTGGTTAAGCAAATTGTAATATCGATATGATTGGAATATCATGTGGATTTTAAACAATTCTGTACAACGTAAATCTTTGGTTTCTATATGCCGCTTAGTGAAGGGACTCCAGCCAGCCTGAGCATGGCAAACAGCTCTGGCAGGCTTTACTCCTCTTCCCTATCCCTTTGCTTAAAGCCATTAGATCACATTCCTAAAGCCAGCCACCAAGGTCCATTTTCTTATTTGGCCACTTCCTCCTCCTGAGGCTGACTACCAAGGTCCGGTTATCAAAGTATTGAAGTCCAGCAATCAAAGCCCCCTTTGTCTCACCTAATTAGCATGATGAATTAAAATTAAACATGTCATTCTAACACAGGATTTCCCTTTTTACCTTCATAAACTGCCATTTTCCTATAGGCCATGTCTGTCTCCTCTCTATCCAGATTCTGTTTATATATTCCAATAAAGATATGGGGGTGGGGGTGGAGGTGTATTCTTAGTAGTAGAATGCTTGCTTGTCCTAACAAGGCCCTGGATTTGATCTCCAGCATCACAAAAAGAAGGATGGAAGGGAGAAAAGGAATGAATGTTCAGAGATGGTTTTAGTAGAGATTTTAAGTAATTTCTATAAAAGTTCTTAAATTTGTAACTTAAAAAATAGACACAATTGTGTTGGTTTCCCCATGCTTAGAATATTGTGTGTGTGTGTGTGTGTGTGAATTTCATGAACATAAAAGATTGTAGACATGCCACTAGATTTTAGTCAATAACGTGGACTGGTTATTGGTTTGCTATAATTTATCTGAACAATGCACAACTTTGCTCGCTTCTTGCTTTCCAACTGTAGGCTTGTAAAAATATAGCTGCCTTCCTGGTCTTGCTGCACAGGGAACTATCCTCCTGCTCATGTATTTGGATCCTCCCCCAACATACACATCTACACATACTTCCTTTAGAACAATACAGACGCTTCTTTTGGGCTTGTTATAGAGTGTCCTGATAATCCCTTAGCCAGCTGAAGTGGTGGAAAATACATGGAACAACCAACCTACTGAACACTGCCTTAGCACCGCAGGCCTGTTAAATGTCTGTTGTTTCCCTTTATAATCATGGGGCTGTATGGATACTCTGGGATACTGTATTATGAAGAGAGTGGTGATGATCAAAAGGACCCAAAACAAAGTGCAGTTTCTCCTGAATGCATATCCCTCCTGCACCTTTGACAAGTAGCTAAATGTAAGTTGCACCATCCAGAGTCAGGCACTAATTATGTAATTGAGGTTGTACAAGATCAAGTGTTGGGAAAGAAAGAGCCACATCTGATAAATCTCAGAGAGGCAGAAAGATACATCCTTGGCCAATAGTGTTCCTCTAAACCAAAAATGCAGCTGTATTCCATCAAGCCTGTGATTGAAAAGAATGACTCAATCAACGACATGTTAAAATTACACATCATAAGTCACAGCACTCATAACAGAATTCCTTCTACAGTAATTCTGCCAGGCATGGTGGTTCATACCCGAATCCCAGCACTCTGGGGACTGAGGCAAGAGGATTCTGAGGTCCAGGCCAGCCTGGCCTTCACAGCTAGAGTCTATCTCAAAAGAAAAAAAGATAGTAGAACCATCATCCATTCAAACCAGTGGTAAATCTTGACAGATTTTGTTTAAATCCACAGTTAGAAGACTTATTAAGTGTTTCTCACTCACAAACTCTTAAATGCCTGGAGGTTTAAAGGGGCTATTTAACCATTCAAGTATGGATGTGCAGAACTCTTGAGTGTTGTAACTTGCAAGCACATGATGAAATCAAATGGGTTTTGAGACTATGAAGATGTCTTTGCGGGGGTGAATGGCTCCTTTGTTCAACCACACATATAGGGTGTCTGCATTCCGTGGAGCATTTTCAGTGCTGGAAGAACATGCCTGGCAGATTCAGGAAGAGTGTTGGCGTTATGGAGCTTTCATTCCTGGGGGATGCATGCATGATTAGTAAACATACATTGCGCTGTAAGTGATAAATATGATAAAGAGTAAAACAAAAAAAAAAACCAACCAAACAGATAATGGGATGTAGACTGGGATCTATATCACATACTTTACAAATTGCTGAGGAAAGAAGACCTCACAAGAACAACTTAGGGAAGAAAGGGTTTATTCTGGCCTACAGTTCAAGGATAGAGTCCACCGTGGTGGCAGGAGCTTGAAGAGGCAGCTAGTCACATCCATCCAGAGTCAGGAAGCAGAGAGTGGTGGGTGGTGGTTCTCAGCTTTTGCATTTTCATGTGGTCTGGTATTGAAACTCAAAGAATGTCACCATTTTTTGTCCACTTTTAGGGTGGGTCTCCCTATGTCAATTAACAATCCCTGACAGGCATGTCTAGAGGCTTGTGTACTAGAGAGTCTAGATTCTGTCAAGTTGGTAATGAACACTAATTATCCCTGGCAGGGAAGAAGATGTGACGTTTCACACACATTCATCAGGAAAGATCTTGTAGGGAGGCAAATAGACTTAACTGCTCTAATGAAATAAAAAGCAGTTTTCACACAGCAGAAGGTTGTTTCTCATTTGCATTAATCATCTAAGAAGGGTATTCCAAGTCTGTGGGAGGTTTTCTCCAGGGAACCAAGCTCCTTCAAAGATCTGAAGACACACAGTCCCTTTGGACCTTGCCATGCCAATGTCACAGCTGAGCTACACATTCAGATCTCAGGCAAAGAAAAAACAGAAAAGGCACATGGACTCCCAAAGTCATTGGCTCAGAAGTGACACTGTCCATGGCTACTCTCGATTGTTGAGATCTTAGTCATATGGCCACATAACTGCAAGAACCCCTTAGCGATACAGTAGTTATGGTATCTACCACAGGACTCACTGCAGTAAGCGGATGAAAGATGAAATGGTCTCAGACAAGAAAGGGAGCCACAGAGGCAGCGGGGAGTGACCATAGTCAGGATTAACTAGATGTAGAGATGGATGGAACAGAGGTAGAAGTGAGACAGAAGTCAGCAGGAATATTAGCTGCTTGTAGAAATCACATCATTCACTCAGTCTTCAAAGAAGATTTGGGAAGAATAGACTTTGTTTTTAGCCATGTTAAGTTTGAGGTGCTTAGCAGCCTGCCCAGGGGAAGTGTTGGCAAGGCAATTAGATATTGAAACTTAAGTTCAAAGATGACCCAAACTTAGAGTTCTTAGCATATGGCTAGCATTTAAAACACTGGACAAGATGAAGGCTCTTAGAAGTGGGTGCATAGGGAAAAAGAAGGGTGCTGGGGACTGGATATGGAGGTGCTCCAGTAGTTTTGAAGGAGGAGAGGAAAGAATAAAGGAGATCACAAAAGGATGAAGAGGAAAACAGGAAGGTGGGGTACACTGGAGAAGGCCTTCCAAGGAGATCTGATGTAGTCAAACAGGATAAGTGGGCTTGAATTAGATTCAGAGCATTGGCAAGCTTGGTAAAAGTACCTAGTGGCATCAGGTGTCTCCAGAGTGGATTAGAGAAGCCAGGTGTGATGATACATGCCTCTAATCTTGGCACTTGGAGGCTGAGGCGGGAGGATTGCAAGTTTGAGGTCACCCTGGCTACACAGCAAGACCGTGTCTCAAAAACAAAGAGTAGATTGAAAAATACTGAAAAAATAATGGGCTGGAAATATTGTCTTCATTTGGATTTTATTGCTGTGAAGAGACACCATGACCAAGCCAACTCTTATAAAGAACAACATTTAATTGGGGCTGCCTTACAGGTTCAGAGGTTCAGTCCATTATCATAATAGCAGGAAGCATGGCAGCATCTAGGGAAAATATGGTGCTAGAGGAGCCAAGAATCCACAGGCAATAAGAAGAGATTTGAATACACACACACACACATACATATATGTATATATACATATATATGCATATACATATATTGTTGTGTTAGGTTACCTGTGATGACAACCTTCAAGCGTAGTAAACAATATTTAATATCCCATCCTGGGGCTTCTTCTTCTCCTTAGACCATGTTTGCTCCCAGATGAAAGACACATGCACAGCCTTCACATTTTTAATTTGCCTCAGGCAGCACAATAGCTAGGCATCTGCCTACCTTCCGTGCTGTCAGGATCTACTTTTGAGAACCCCAAGTTGTCACTTTCTGTTTACTGTGTTCCATTTGGGCTGCTCTTAACCCAACTGGGCAGCCCTCTGGGCCACTTATCCCATGTTCTCTTGGCCCTTAGCCCATGGCTGCCCTCCTTCTCCCTCCTGCACATTCTACTTCCATGGTAGCTTCTTCCAGCTCCTTCCAGCTCCTTCCTTGCTCTCTCCAGCAAGCCCGGTGTAGGGGTGACCTCAACCCCACCTATGTCTCTTCTGCCCAGCTATTGGCTGTTGGCATCTTTATTTACCAATCAGAATTAACTTGGGGGCAGGGTCCCAAGGGCTACATGCAGACTCCAGGTCTTGGGACCCACACTTAGCATTACAATAGACAGTAAAAGACAAAAACTCAACCCTCAAGTGTGACTAAGTTAGGAAAAACTGAAGTGAGTGGAAGAAAAGATTGCAGGAGTGAAGTTTCAAGGAACTGAGAGGAGGATGCTGAGTGTGTTATTTATATAAAAGTTGCCACAACCAATGGTGGTGTGCTGACAGAGGAAGATGGCAAGTTGCAAGCTGATATCTTTACTCAGAGAAGGGCAAGAGATAGATAACCAGGAAGATGGTAAAAGCTACAATGATAAAGGGCAAAGTGTTAGACTTTCTGTTGCTGTTAACAAATCCCCAAGGAAAGTGAGTTAAAGAGAAGGGTCAGTTCACTATCATTGTTGGATGTGCTCCTTCTGCCCTGCAGTGTTGCAGACATCACAGGAGTAGGCCCATGTAGATCAGGCTAGTCACCTCATAAGGATAGTAAGCAGTAAGAAAAAGACAAGAAATGACAGAGAACAATGTACACCCTCAGAGGCACACCCCCACCTGAGTTACCTCCTTCCTCCAACCAAAACATCATTCAAATGGTTCTTTCCTAATAATGTTTTCAAGTTATGAAACCATCAATGGTTAATCCATTTATGACATCATGGCTCTCATGATCCAATTGCTTTCCCTGAAAATACATCAGCAGGCAAGTAAGCCCCCAGTACATGAGCTTGTAGGGACTTTTCATGTTCAACCATACTAGTCTGGGTATAAAGTAATGTGATTAATCTGATATGCTTCAGAAGGGCTACCCCTGCTTCCATTTAGTTTGCTTTGGGTTTTTAAGACATAGTGTCTTTGGGTAGCCCAGGCTAGCCTAGAATTTGTGATCCTTGTGCCTTAGCTTCTTGAGCGCTGCGATTACAGATTCTACTAGAACAGCTATACAGAGGGACTAGTTCTAAAAGGCACAGGGCCCAGAGAAAAGAGCAGACTTGCACTGAAGTGCATATGATTGCCAACTATAAGCTCGAGACTCAAGATCAATAAGGATCCTGCAGATGCACATACATCAGGGGGCATAGAAACGTATAAATAAGTATATACAAATGCAGATGCACGTGATAGTAAATTCTGTGGACAAAAAGGAGATAGGACAAAGGAAACATGACCGATGTGAGGATTTAGATTTGTGTGGTAGGGAGAACTTGTGTGAGGCAGTGACATCATCTATGACCTGAAGGGTGGATGGCAGGCAAGCAGAGGGATTCTCTGAGAAGTGAATCCCAGCAGGATTCCAGAGACCTCCTACCCATCAGAAGCAGCCCAAGGAAAGGAGAAAACAGGTGAATGAGACAGGACCAGGACATGGATGAAGAAGGCCTGAGAGAGGAGCTGGTGCATTCAAGGTACTTTGGCTGAAGAAGGAATTTGATACTGGAAAGTAAAGAGTTGAAGGAGTTGATGCATCTCCTGAGCAACTAGCTATGGAAGTTCAGCGTCAAAATAAGGCACAAACACACAGCAGAGTCCAGCACTCTCAGGTGTTTGACTCACCATGCATGATGCTCTTGATGAGCAGACCACATTGTTAAACAAGTTATATGTATTTTCATGGTTGAATTGAGCGTGTCTGGAATCACGTAAATGGCAGATTCTAAATAAAACATGCAACTCTGAGAAGCCCCAGTGTCCCTGAAACCCATGATGAAGGGGGTGGAATGTGTATGCATTAGTGCTCAGATCCCTTTGTCAGCTTCTGGTCTATATCTGAGACCAGCCTAAGCTAACTTAAATTACCAGAAGTTAGATGGCAGCAAAAACTATCCTGTTGTAGACAAAAGCCAGCCTGGCCCATCAGTTTCAGTGGTCACACCAGGACCCAAACACCAGGTATCCAGCTTCTCTCTTCTGACTCCCTCCATCTGAAAGAGAGGGAAGATCTAGACTTGGGGTTCCTCCAAATGACAGATACAGACAAATGTGCAGTAGACTGGGGAGGCTCCCACTTCTACTCTGGCCTTTCTTCCTATTCTTTTCAGGTCTGTGCTGGTGTGAGGCCAAAAGTCCTTCATCTTTTCTTCTCTGTGAGCAAGTAACAGGAGCTAGCTCTAGGCTGATTCACAAAATCAGGGGACATGAGTGTGTAGGTATTTACTTATAAAAATAGAGGAGGGTTGGTAGTAAGTTACTAATAAAGGATGTGGCTAACTCATTTTTTTAGATTTCTTTCTGAAATGCAGACTTCAGGAACAAGAGATCCAGAGGAGACCAAGTGCTTTCTATGCTTGCATGTGTAACCCCTGGGTCTCCCTGTTAGGGGTGAGTAATTTCATCTTGATCACAGTGTCCCTAAGAACTCAGATGAAGGGGTGTGCATGTGTGATTTGGGGGAAGGAAAAGTATTAATTAGCATCGACATAATTAAATTTCTTGATTTATTGGAATTAAGGTGAGACTGCCATGACAAGATTTACATTTAATGAACCACTCATTTTAATCAATTATCTACTATTGAAGTAATCATATCGGATAAGCTCTGGGTTACTAATTTCATGATAATTTGTTGATTGTAGGGAAGAATGGGACACTAAAATAATGTGATAGTTAATCTCAAATGTCAAGATGTCTCTTAGAATGGACTGGGAGACAGGCTTTTTGGCATATCTGTGGGGTTTATCTTGATCAACTGAGGTGGGAAGAACTACCCACTGTGGGTGGCACCATTCCTTAGGCTGGGATCCTGGACTGGATAAAAAGGAGAAAATGAGCTGTACAAGCATTCTTCACTCTCTGCTCTGAACTGTGGGTGCAATGTAACTGGCTGCCTCAGGTTCCCAGTGTTGTGACTCCTCACCATGATGGACTATGACCATAAGCCTCTGTGAGGCAAAATAAACTCTTTCTTCCTTAAGCTGCTTTTGTCAGAATAGTTTATCAAAGCAACAGGAAAAAGTAACTAAGACAGACAGAGTGTCTGCTTGTTGGTGGTTTTGATTAAGGGGTGACTTTTAAAAGGGTATTCCCCCCCCCCCCAAACTTGCTTGAGAAAGTGTATACTTACTTTCTCATTCCAAAATCCAGAATCATGGTTCTAGATCCTGATTGTAAAATTGACAATTGACACTAACCATCACAATTCCATCCCTTGTCAGTTTAACAACCAAACCACTAACTTTAAAGCCATAACTTTCCACCCTTTGTCATCTCATGCTTATGACCATTTCATAATGTAGAATGTGTTTACTTCACCTCAAAAGGCCCTGTATTCTTTCAGAGTTTCAACAGCATTTAAAGTCCAATGTCAAAGTCTTAACCCTGAACTCCTGCAAAATTAAAACAAATTACATACTTCCAATATGCAATGGCACAGAATAAGTATTCTCATTACAAAAGGAAGGAATTGGGTCATAGGAAAGAATGATCAGAACAAAGCAAGACCAAAACCCAGCAAAACAAACACCAAATCCTACAGCTTCATGTCTGCCATGTTGGGGCTATAGAATCATATGGGCTCAAAAAGGCTTGGATAGCTCTACTCAGATAGCTCCTCTGCCTCTGGGAACTTAATCTTTTTTTTCTCAGGCCCACTGTACTCTATGCCTGTAGCTTTCCCCAGCAGACAGCTCATGGTTCTGGCATCTCCAGTATCCTGGGGCCTTCCTTGTAGCTTAGGCCTTTCCTCACAGTTTCACACTATAGCCTGGCAAGGCCTCTGTATAGAGGCTCCAACCTTGCAACACACTGACAGGTCCCAACGTCTCTCTGGAACTGTGGTTCAACACCACAACCTTACCCCCAGTCTTGCATCTTTCATGCATTTGGAACCAGTACCACATGAATAATGCTGCCAAATTCTGCTGCCAGCTTGGGAGGCAGCCCGGCCTCCTTGAACGACAGTTGTATCAGCTTTTGTGTGCCAGTCCTGAGAAACCAAGTCTCTAGGCATGTGCTTTTGAGAATGGGGAAACCTGCTTCAGTCTCTATTTTAATTTATGTTCTCTTCTTTCAAGTAAATGTGTATTTTCACAAAATGGAGCTTTTGATGGGTAGAGTCTTGTCCTGAGGAGGTATTTCCTCTTGTTACATTACAAAGCAAAATGCTTCTCTTTAATAGTTATAGCCTCTTTTTCAGCATGTGCCTTGAGCTTATGGTTCAACCTGTTCAAACTCTTATTCTTGACAAACACACTTTATTCCTACCTTTATTCTCAACTCTTTGTACTTTTTCACTGTACACCTGAATAAATGCACAGAAAGCCATCATACTATAGCCTGAATGCTTTGCTGTCTTAAAATCCCTCCACCAAACAAATTAATTTATCATCTTTAAATTCAACTTCACTTACATCCTTAGGGCATGGGCAAAATGAAGCCACAGAGCCACAGTATTGGTTAAAATGTCACACGAATGCCCTCTACCCTAGTTCTGACAGAGTCCTCGTTGCCTTCAGAAACATCAGAAGCTAGGTCTCCACTGTCTGCATTTCTTTTGGAATTCTGATCTTCCAAGCTCCTAGAAGAACAGCCCACTACTCTTTTTTTTTTTTTTTTTTTTTTTGATTTTTCGAGACAAGGTTTCTCTGTGTAGTCCTGGCTGTCCTGGAACTCACTCTGTAGACCAGGCTGGCCTCGAACTCAGAAATCCGCCTGCCTCTGCCTCCCAAGTGCTGGGATTAAAGGCGTGCGCCACCACCGCCCGGCAGCCCACTACTCTTTATTTACTGTATTCAAAGGCTTTATAATCACAAAGTTCCAAATACTTCTACATTCTACCTGTAGAACCAGTTCTAAAGTGCTAAGAACCATGTGGTTAGGTTCATCACAGCAACAACCCCACTTCTGGTACCAATTTTCTGTAATAGTTAGGTGTCTTGTTACCCTAACAAAAGCAATTTCATAGGAAAGAGGCTTATTTGAGCTCATTGAGGGTAGAATCCATCATGATAGGGAATCCTTGCAGCAGGAGCTTGAAGTAGGCAGTCACATGGTATCTATAATCTGAAACCAAAAGATCTGTGCTCAACTGGCTTCCTCCATTTTATTCAATCTAGGTCAAGCCTAGACTAACACCTAGATGGTGTCACCTTCCTTTGTACCATATCTTAACACCTCAGTAAACCTAATCAAAATAATGTCTTACAGCCATGCCCAAGGGCTACCCTAATCTAAATAAATTCCTCACAGACATGCCTCCAGGCTTGGTTCCTGGGCATTTCCAGATCCTGTCAATTCCAGATCCACCACAAGCCACCTTAGTTTGCTTTCTTTGGCTGCAATAAACACTATGACCAAATGCAATTTGGGAAGGAAGGGCTTTATTTCATCTTACAGCTTATAGTCCACCATGAAAAGATGTCAGGGCAGAAACTCAAGGTAAGAACCTGGATACAGTAGTTGATGTAGAGGCCATGGAGGGATATTGCTTACTAGTTTGCTCCCTATGGCTTGCCCAGCTTGCTTTCTTATACAAACAGAAGCACCAGCCTATGATAGGTACTACCTTCAGTAGGCTGGGCTCTTCCACATCAATCAACAATAATTTTTTTTTTAAAATGCCTAGAGGCCAATTGGATGGGGGAATTAGCTTAATTGGGTTCTCTATTCCCAGATGGCCCTAGTACAAGTTGAGAACAAACAACCCAACCAGTACACTACCACAGTAAGATTATATTATAAGTAAGCTTCAATTATTCAGACTTTTACAGAGCCCAGAACTATCTCCTGAGGTTCTAGCCTCCTGTTTTTATCACCACCATTAGGTGACTTACTCTTCCTATCCATGTCTGTAGGCTCTTGCATCACTGCTCATCATGTTTGTGATCCAGTGGCTCTATACCCTAGCTAGCATGGGTGTTGCTGCCCTTGTGTATTTCTACATTGGTCAGACCAGTCCAGGCCTTTACCTCGGTAAGTAGCTAAGTCATTGTGCTACCATTTCCATTATTTTTTCTAGCTTTCACAGAAGAACTTTGAAATGTGACATAGACCCAACTTATAAATAAAATACACTAGCAATTAATTGGTATTTATAAGACCCATAGAACTGAAATGGATGGCATCAGTAGTGAAAGAGCCAAGAAGGATAAAATATGTTAAAATAAAGCATACTGATGTGAGCATAATATTATACACTTTCTGTGCTATGAGTGAATGCTATCATATCATTTGAAGATAGAGTGGGTTAAGTTTAAGATGTATAATATAAACCCAGAGCCAACTACTAGGTAATATAGTGAAGAGTTACACCTAATAAGTCAACAGAGGTTTTTAAAAAAATGTATAAGAAAAGAAAAACCAAAAACTTGGAGAGATGGCCCAGTGGGTAAAGCAATTTGCTAAGAAGCTTGAAAACCTGAGTTTGATCCTCTGACTTACATGGTTGAAAGATGAAACTGACTCTTTTGAGGTCAAAGTTATCCTTTGACCTCCACACAGATACTGTAGCAGGTGTGTGTGTATATGTGTGTGTCTGTGTGTGAATACATGGAATAAATAAAATAAGTAAATATAATTTAACATTTAAAGCATATCAAAGGCAGAAAAGAATAAAAATAAATATAATAATATTTATTGATAAAAATAAAACAAAGACATGACATGTGAGATTATGGGCAACAAAAATGGAAAGACAGCAGGTTCCAGGCCTGCCTGAGCTACACAAAAAATAACAGTGATCTATATAAGCCTATCTATATTGATCATCACAGTCTTAACACCCATAATTAAGTGGCAGCTGAGCAAGAAAGTGGCCCAACTGTATGCTGTCTACAAGAAACTTCTTTTAATTGATGAATTTATTTTTGCAGTGTTGGAGATCGAACTCAGGGCCTGTGTTTACTATGAAAGTGCTTTGTCCTTGAACTACATCCACAGATAAAGAAATCTGTTTTATATTTTTAAAAACACACAAATAGGTTAAAAATAAAAGGATGTGAAAATATATACCAGGCTAACTCCAATCAAAATATAGCCACTAGAGTGGCTACATTAATATCAAGGTAGGTTTCAGAGGAAAGGCTGTTGCCAATGATCAAGTAAGTCACTTGATAAAGATGAGATGGAAAACTCATGAAGAAAACATAATAAACCTTAGCTTTCGTGCCCTTAAAAACAGAGCTTTAACCAGGTGGTGGTGGTATAAGCCTTTAATCTCAGGAGGCAGAGGCAGGCAGATCTCTGTGAGTTTGAGGCCAGCCTGGTTTGTAGAGTGAGTTCCAAGGCAGCCAGGGCTATATAGAGAAATCCTGTTTCAGAAAACCAACCAACCAAACAAACAAACAAACCAAAACAAACAGAACAAAACAGAACAAAGCAACAACAACAAAAACAACAAAACAGAGCTTTGAAGTACATGGAAGTAGAATCTTATAGAATGAAGAAAGAAATAGAAAAGTTCATACCACATAAATTCAGCATTTGCCTCCCAATAGTTGACACATGTAGAAATAAGGTTAGCGAGGCCATAGACGACTTGAGCAGTACTGTCAACAAGCTTGCCCTAACCTTTACAGAATCCACATTCTTTTCAGTAACAGGACACACGAGGATATTACAGGATACAAACGTTTCAGTAAATTTAAAAGCATTCAGCTCAATTGAATAAAATATTTCTCCAAAGGGAGAAGTGATCAGAAATAAATAACAGGAAGATAATAGGAAAATCCGCAAATATTTAGATGCTAAAGAATGTTAAATAAGTAAGAGCAGTGAGTAAACTATAGAAACCAGCAGGTTTCAAAGAGGAAAACGACTAAAATGATAAAATATTTTGAACTGAATGAAACCCAAAGTGCAGAATATCAAAATTGTAAGGTATAGCTAATGTTATCAAAGAAGAAAGTTTTCAAAATACTGACCTCAGACATCAGCTTTAAACTTAAGAAATTAGAAAAGAAAAGAAGAGGAAAAGGAGGAGGAAGAGGAGGAGGAGAGGAAAATTAAACCCTTAATTAAAATTAAATTGCAGTGGGAGTCGGGGAGGGGTGGGGATGGGACAAGGACATAATAAATATCATAGTAAAAATCAAATAGATACAAAAAGAGAGAGAGGGAGAGAGAGAGAGAGAGAGAACACCAACCATGTTAGTTACTTTCCTGTTGCTGTGAAAAACAAAAAAAAACATGAGGAAGACAAGTTACAGAAGGAAGGGCTATTTGTGCTTATGGTTGCAGGGGGTAAGAGTCCATCACGGCAACAGTGGTAGACATGGAGGCAGGCACGATTGCTCACACCTTGAACAACAAGAACAAAGCAGAAAGAGAGTACCAAGAACAGAGGGAGATTCTAAAACCTCAAAGCTCATCCTTAGTGACGTATCCCCTCCAGCAAGGCTACATTTCCTAAACTCCCCAAACATCACCGCCAGCTAGGGACCAAGTGTCCAAACCCTTGTGCATATGTAGGGCATTCGCATACAAACTGTCACACCAGGGAAACAAATCATTGTGTCAGAAGAGCAGTAGAATCAGTAGACTTCTGGCCAGACTGAGCAGAATAAGGTAAAATACAAATGACCAAGATCAGGAATAAACATATCGTTGGAAAGTCTATACATATCAAGGGGAAAATAGCTGAGTGTGGCCCTGCACACCTCTAATCCCAGCACTGGAACCCACTCCCTAGATAACTAGTTCACTCCCAGTTTAGAGCATTGTGGGTCCATGTTTTGCCCCACTGCTGGGGACGTGAAACCAGGAGCGCTAGACTGAGTTTACACTGTGCCACCATTGATGCTGGGCTTTAGGAAGCTCTGAGACACTGCTCAGGGGGTGGGAAAGCACAGCCTAGGATGTGGGAGGCTGAAGCTGGGGTTCCCAAGCTCCTGGGCATCCAGTTGTCACTGGAAAACGTCACAGAGGAGTTGGGAACAAAGTGTTGGGGGTCCACAGACCAGCAATGAGGCAGGGTCTGGGTCTCCACACTCCTGGATATCCAGGCACACCACTGGGTCACGTGGAGTTGGGAATGGAGTTGGGGGTGGGGGGCCGCAGCTTCTGGCTGATGATGGGCCCAGGCTGGAGGAACAGGGACTTCTGGTTAGCTCATTAGCTCACTGGTGATTGTCCTTCGCTTGGTGGTGGTTGTCTGAGAGTGCAGAGGGGCCTTCTGCGGGAGGCTTAGACAGTGCCCGTCAGTAGTTCAAAGGCCTTCTCCATGTTCCCCATGGCAGTTCTTGATGAAAGAGACAGCCCTTGGTTCCAAACTGTTTATTGGTTGTTTATCATGGAAAATGTGTGCACACCACCTTCTCAGGGTAGAGCACAGATTAACTACCTTTTGCAGGAAGGAATGTCCAGGAAGGAAGCTAATAGGTAAACCCACAGGGCCTCTAGATACCTCATTAGCATGGAGAACTCTGTTCTAGGTTATGTGACAGACATGGGAAGTGTGATCCAGGAATCTCGTAGGGAGATACCTACTGTCTCAGGTGGGTACCTAGGACCCACTCATTCTTGCCAAGTTGCCTGGCATGGGCCACTGTCTCACAGAGTACCACTCTGGTTATGAGAACAGAATCACCATGGCCGAACCACCGAAGGATCCTCCTGCCTTACACTAGAGATTGAGTTCCCACATATAAACACTGGGGAGACATCAAGGCAGAACACATAATTTTTATCTCTATAATAAAGCAATTTTAAAGATATATTAACAGTTGAGTAATACTCCATTGTGTAAATGTACCACTTTCATTACTTGTTCATCTGTTGATGGACATCTAGGCTATTGGACATTCACACAATGGAATATTAGTCAGCCATTAAAGATGAAATTATGCAATGCACAGGTAAATGAATGGAACTGGAATCATTGTGAGGTAACCCAGATTAAGAAAGACAAATGTTGCATGTTTTCTCTTATATGTGGATGCTAGCTTGGATTCTTTGGATTCATGTGATTCGTTTGAAATATCCATGGAGATTAGGAAAATAGTAAGGGCCATTGAGGGTGATCTTTTAAGAGAGGGGACATAGAATAGAGCGATATAAAGGAGGGAGAGAGAATGAGAGAACAGGAAGGATTAAAGGAAGCAGGAAATAGGAGGGCAGGGTAGATGAGAGATTATAGGGAAGGAAAACTAATACTTTTGAAAAAAGCATTCTTACTATTGTAGAAGTTTTGTAAAATATACATAGAGACATATAAAATAGTTTAAAATAGAATTGCCCTTGATGGGATAATACTCCGACAAGATGCCACAAGCGACCAGATAATAACCCCAGTACCAGAATGGGATACCTCTTTTTAAACCATTGGCCAGTGAGGTCCCATAGAACCTCAAACATTTCTACTGTTCTTTGTTACCCTCTTGAATCTGGCTAGCTTTCATGGTGCTGGAAGGTGTTATGCAGGCTACTGGAAGAGAAAGGTGACCATCAGCCCCACCCAGCTGCAAACTCTATGAGCTACAGTAATAACTGACCCCTCAGGATATGCCCACTAGGGCAATAATGGCACAAATGTCATGGGAGTAACCAGTCACTTTCCAATTGACCTAAAGTCCACTCCATGAGATGGAACCCAATCGTGGAACTGTAATGGGGCCAAGAACCTGTAGATAGTTAGGGAGAGGCCCCAGGGAAGAACCTAACACTGCTAATAGACAAAGCACTAAAACAACTCCTAATGACCTACTGCTACACCCAAAGATCCTATCCGTCCTCATCAGAGAAACTTTTTCTTGCACTACTTGGCACTTAGCAGAGAGCCTCAACTAGTCAACATAATAGAGAATAAGAGACTGTAGAGTAATTATCCCTAAATGGGACATACATACCCTACTTCTTACTTCAAGGCTCAGAATTCTTCCTAGACAGAGGCTGCAAGACCAAGAGAGAGGTGGTTGATAATATAGTCTCTTCCAGACACAACAGGGCAGTGGCACTTACATACTCACAAGACTGTATGCAAGCCCAAGCCAGCCGAAATTCCAGTGTGGACAGACAGGGGTAGGAACAAAATCCCACCACTAGATAAGGTGCCAATGGCATGTGAAAGCTACTGGGATAGGGAAAATAAATTTTGTTTTTCATTTGTGTCTTTTTTCTTTCGGAAAAAGCCCTGGCTGGCCTGGAATTTATAATACATAGACAGGACTGGCCTTGAATTTCTTAAGATCCAGCTACCTCTGCCTCTCAAGTTTGTGGATTAAAGGCATACACCAACATACCCAGCCTGAGAGTCAGTTTTCTTTAATCATGTGACCTCTAGTAGGTTGACCACACTCCAGGGTCACCTGTACCCCCATTAACAGTGGGCAACACAAGTTAATGGGTTTGAAGAAGAAGAAAACTAGAAGTGTGGGTGGATCTGGAAGGAGTTGAGAACAGTGAATATGATCAAAATTCATTATATGAAATTCTTAAATATTTAATAAAAATATTTTTTAAAGTTCGGTTGAAGAGGGACTGGAACAATGGCTTGGCAGTTAAAAGCACCTTCTATGCTTGCAGAAGGCCCAAGTTCATCTTCTGGCACCCATATGGGGCAGTTCACAACCTCCTGCAACTCCAGGTCTGAGGGATTCAGTGTCCTCGTCTGTCCTGAACTCATGTGAGCACACCCACATACATATGCATGCACACAGACAAACACAAAGGACCTTTTCCAGAAATCTCTATGATGCTACAATTTAAAATAAAGCAATTAATATCACCAGATGTGGTGGTGCGTATCTTCAATCCCAACACCCAGGAGACAGACATAGGTAGATGCTATGAGTTCAGGGCCAGCCTAGTCTACGTAGTGAGTTCTAGGCCAGCTAGAGCTACATAGTAAGACCCTATCTCAAAAGGAAAAAAAAGTAATTAATATCAAGGCCTAACTAAAAAGGTCTTCAGATTTATGGTATATGTATTTTTACAGAAATGCACTTTAGAAATCTAAAGTGAAAGCGTGTACTAAAAATAATGTCTTAGAAAACCGGTAATGCTAGGAAAAGGTCCTATGTAACTTAATTTTATAGATAGAATATTTTAATTAACATAATGATCATATCAATGATTGCTTCACCTTAAGAAATTTAAATATTTTCTCAGAAATCCAATCACAGTAAAGTATAAAATAAAATTCCAGGCCAGTGTCTATAATTTAGGTCATTTAGAATTTAAGTGATCATGTAAGTAAGATCAGTTAATAACTGTCTTATTTTGATTTTGTAGCTTCTTATAGAACATATATTGTCTGAATATATTAGGAGTCACCTCTCTGAGATTACATACACTAAGATAGATCAGAAATATTTGTTCTGTCTTACAGCAGGAGCCTACAGGATACCAAGATAAGATTTTAACATAAGCATCTTAAAATACTGCTGATTTCCTGATCATACATTAAACAGGATCTGACCCAATTTCAACTATATCTGTTCATGCAAGTGAGAGATTTTTTTTTCCTGGTTCTTTGAGACAAGATTTCTCTGTGTTAGCCTTAGTTGTCCTAGAACTCACTCTGTAGACCAGGCTGGCCTTGAACTCATAGGAATCCACCTGCCTCTGCCTCCCAAGTGCTGGGATTAAGGGTGTGTACTACTATGCCTGGCTGAGGAATGCATTTTCTAAAAATAAGTTTGATTAATTTTTCCAAAGTTATACAAAATTTGAACTAAATGCTTGGAATACAGAGAAAGGAAGGCCATTAAATTCAAGGCCAGCATGGGCTAGAGTGAAAACCGGTCTTGGTGGAATGGGTAGATTATAGATACCAAACTATTGTTGTGGTTTGAATGAAGTGTCCCTCATAGTCTTGGGCATTTGAATACTCGGTCCCGGTTGGTGGTTCTGTTTGGATTAGGTTTATTTATTTATTTATTTATTTATTTTGGTTTTTTCGAGACAGGGTTTCTCTGTGTAGCCCGGGCTGTCCTGGAACTCACTCTGTAGACCAGCTGGCCTCGAACTCCGCCTGCCTCTGCCTCCCAAGTGCTGGGATTAAAGGCGTGCGCCACCACCGCCCGGCTGGATTAGGTTTAGAAGGTGTAGCCTGATATATTTACCAGAGCCTGACAAATACAGAGGCGGATGCTCGCAGCCAACCGTTGGACTGAGCACGGGATCCCCAATGGAGGAGTTATAGAAAGGACTGAAGGAGCTGAAGGGGTTTGCAACCCCATAGGAAGAACAACAATATCAGCCAACCAGACACACACACACACACACACACACACACACACACACACACACACACACGCAGAGCTCCCAGGGACTAAACCACCAATTAAAGAGTACACATGGAGGGACCCATGGCTCCAGCTGCATATGTAGCAGAGGATGGCCTTGTGGAGCATCAATGGAAGGAGAGGCCCTTGGTTCTGTGAAGGCTCAATGCCCCAGTGTAGGGGAATGCCAGGGCCGGGAGGCAGGAGTAGGTGGGTGGGGGAGCACCCTCATAGAAGGAAGGGGGAGGATGGGATAGGGGATTTCCGGAGGGGAAACCAGGAAAGGGGATAACATTTGTAATGTAAATAAATAAAATATCCAATAAAAAATCCTGAAAGTAAATTAGCCCTAAGAAAAAGAAAGGAAGAAAGGAAGGAAGGAAAGAAGGAAGGAAGGAAGGAGGAAGGAAGGAAGGAAGGAAGGAAGAAGGGAGGGAGGGAGAGAAGGAGGGAAAAGAGAGAGAGAGAGAGAGAGAGAGAGGAGAGAGAGAGAAAGAAAGAAAGAAAGAAAGGAAAGAAAGAGAGAGTAGCATTGCTGGGGGAAGTGTGTCACTAGGTGTGGGCTTTGAGGTTTCTAAAGCCACACAAGATTTTAAAGCCACATGCTGGTCCCAGTTTGATTTCTCAGCTTCCTGATTGTGGTTTAAGATGTGAGCTATCAGTTTGCTGCTCGCAATACCCCTGCCTGCCTGCTGCCATGTTTCCATGTGGTGATAATATATATAATTATATAATATACTATATAACAATATAATAGCCACAAATATACATTATCACATAAATATTATACCATATAATTATTATTACATAAATATATCTATCTCACTATATATGTATATTTGAGGTTGACCTTTACTCAGATCAGTGTGCCCTGTGCAAAGACTATTTGGGCAGTAATAGAAACAGACAAAACCCTCCCTTCTGATGTCTCTGAATGCTGAACTCTAAAACTGCCTAAGTGCTAAATCCTGTGAGGCTGTAGGGATGAGAAGCCATGTTCCCTGTTCTAGCGGAGGATTTCACAGCATGCCTTCAGCACACACAGATGTGAATGGAGGACTGAGTGTCATGAAATGTATTTTCATTCTTGGGACAAAAGTCAGCCTGTCGTCTTCTCTTGTCTTGATAGTAGGCTCTACCCAGTCTCCTCCTAAGATATTTGTAGTTTAGATATGAGTGTTTGGAAACTGGATGTGAGCACAAGTCAGGCTGTTGCCAGGCTGTAAGACACAGTGTTGTTTGGTTTGAGTGGAAAAGTGTGCATGTTTCGTATATGTACACACATATGAAAGTTGTCTGTGAGCATGTTTAGGAGTGTGCAAGCCCTGGTGATGCTGGGATTCAAGATGTCTAATTTTGTGAAATCCTCAAAACTTATGCCCATACCTTCTTCACAGGATCAGCATCAAACTTCAGCTTTTTCCAATGGATGAAGTCCTTCTTGGTCCCGTCCTGCAGGTCTGTGCCCACTGGGACTGGTACAAGAGGCTTGGGAGGTACTGGGTGGTCTTGCTCCTGTCTGTGCTTGGGCCTCGCCTGTGGTGTGGCACCTGACAATGGAGAAGGTCTAGGAGGTTGGCGTTTGCTCCTCACTGTCCCCTGCGCTCACTGCCTCACCACACTCTGTACCGGCACTTGTCCATCACGGTCGTCCGTACTCAGTGCCGGCACTTGGCCCTCTTGCTCTGCCATACCTCTTTCCCAGCTTCAGCTCATCAGAACCTCCTACAAGCTCATGTCCTCTTCCCTTTGTGTCCTCCCTCATTCCTCATGAGCCAAGCCTTCATCTAGAACCTGTTTACCCCGAGTGACAGGTCACCCGAGTTGATCTCAGTGAGTTTACAGTCAAAGACACATTCCCACCAAACCTTAATCATGCCCAAGATCAAAGCCCAAGGGAACGTGAAACTGGATCTCCCGCTTCTCATCTCAAACCAAAGGTCGTTGGTATCACCGCACTGGTGACAGACACTCTAGCCAAGTATGACCACAGATGAAAGGCTGTGGGGGGCTGCCGTGTGACTGCCATGCTCACACACATGGAAGGCAACATTCCCTGTGGCCTCTTCCCTGTGACTCCTTCCCACTCTAGTAGGAAGCCAAGACTTCCTCATCCTTCAAGGCCTCGGGGTTCTGGGAACTTTTGCCTTCTGTCCCCTTTCAATAGCAGCATGAAGCCAAAGCTAGGCACCAGGGTTTATTTGGTTGCACTCTGATGGTTTGATTTTGAAACTCTAGACGTCTAGTCTGTGCTGGCCAATACCAGTACTTTCCACACCCAGACGTTACTAATAAAGTTTAGGACCTGTTCCCACTGATCCCAGTTGCAAGCTTAGAATCCTTTTTCTCTCTTTGTGTCTCCCCTCTGAATTATCTGTAAGGGTATATTCATGGTATTAAATACAATCTTATTGTCATATAGCCTTTACCATCACTCATCTCCAGAACGGAAACTCCATGTCCACCTCACTGTAGCTCTGCATTCCCTAGAATGCTTTGTTTTTTTTAATTATGTGTATCAGAGAGGGACGTGTATGCACACAAGTGTAGGTGCCCTAGGAGACCAGAATTATTAGATCTCTCTGGAGCTGGAGTTACAGGCTGCCCAACTTGGGTGCTGGGAAGAGAACTCAGGTCCCCTACGAGAGCAGTACTTTCTCTTAACCACTGAGCCGTGTCTCCGGCCCACACCCCAGCATCCTTTTTGAGACAGCTCTTTTCGAATACTGGCAATCTGTTCAAGTTGGCACAAGAAGTGAGACTTGGGTACTAGAGCTTGGGGTGGCAAAGGAAAGGGTGTGGGGGCGTGGAAACAAAGGAGGAGTCAGAGAGCTGCGGGCCCAGGGATGCAGGAGGGGAATAGCCTGAAAATGCTTTAAACTGCATTACTGGCTGGTCTGTGTCCTTGGAGCTGTGGTAAATATGGGGTAGCCTCTGCCTCCCATCTTGTCTGAGGCATGAGGCTGGGTGGCTCAGATCATAGCATATTTACATAGATTTTTTTCCCTCCACAACCTAGTACTGACAGAAAGTAGATTAAATGAAATTAGGTTTGGCATAGAAGCTGCCTACAAAATTTTGAGCTTCAAATGTGTGGGTGGGGATATTTGGCATATTCTGATTTACGAGAATATATTTAGTCAATTTCTGGCTTGAAAGCCTAAAAAATGGCCCCAGGGTTCACCACGCTTCCTTCAGCTGTATTCTGAATTCCTGGAATGCCACCTCCAAGGTCACCGCAGGGCACTGTTTTAGGAGGGCGTTCCTAGGAAAAGGCTGCCCTTTGGTTGCACAGAAGTTAGTCCACACAGCTCCTTGCTCAATGCGTGGCTCTGGATTAGTGAAGTGGACTGTGGAGCCTTGGCCAAGTCAGCATCAAACTTGCTGGCCACGCCATGGCCCCTGGGTGTGTTTTGTGATGATTTAGATCAGAGAAGGGCCAAGTAGTGGCTTAAAAATAGAAACTGGTAGCCGTGCTTTCTGCTCTGTAATTTTGACTTTTTCAAGAACATCCTCCAAACCAAAGGCAAGTCACAGTTAAGTGTGTTTGGGTTGAAGGATTTGGCTACGTTCTGCTCTCTATTATACCTGTACTTCACTGTTACTCTGTGAGGTTAACCTGGAGCCCTAGCAACTGTCCAGAGGAGGGTTCTGCAGCACTTCTAGGAAGCTGATTTCCCTAAATCCAGAAGAATGTGTGCGTTTTCCTGGTTTTTGTTGTTGTTGGGTTTTTGGTTTTTTGGCCACCTCTGTTTTTTTCAGGTCCTACCCTTATAGAGGCAAATTCAGTTTTCAGGAACTTTGAATCAAACTAATTTAGATACACGTGACCTGACACTTGCCAGGGTTGGCTGAAGCTGCTGCTGCTTCAGTTCCACAGACTTATGGCCCAGCCTCTCTCGTTTTACATCACTCTTTATATCTTGTTTTACATTCCTGATTTTGAGCATGTGAACATTATGCTGAGTAAAGTAGCTGATTCTTTTGGGGCTTAGGAGGTTACGGGCACAGCAAGGAACTCACTACTGTTGTTTTGCTAAAGAACATGTTGTCAAATGTTCATTGGAAATCTGTGCCTCTGTGGGAACTCAAGGACCTCACAGGCTGTGGACCTGCCATGGAGGGGTGAGATGACAGAGGCCTTTGGAGACAGAGCCATCCTGAGGCCATGAAATGATGAGGGACAGAGCTAAAACCAGCTCTGCCTTCTTTAGGATCTAAGACCTTCCTCTGGCACAGTGTCGAACATGATATTCACTGGTGTATCCACTAGGATGTACAGAGGCTGGTGCCAGTAGACTCTGAGGCTGGGCTTCTCTTGGTCTTTACTACTTTGGTACCAAAAGCATGGGCACTTTACCTCTTAGCTGCTTTCTGAGTAACCTTGGTGCCCTAAAAATGACTGCTCACTCCACTTCTTTCCTTCTTTTCTTCCTTCCCTCCTTCCTTCTTTTCCTTCTTTCTTTCTTCCTTTCCTTTTTACAGAATACCTTTTATTTATTTATCTCTTGATAGTTTCATACACATAAGCAATGCATCTCCATCATGTGTACCATGTCCCCCAGGCACCTGCAATACCCTCCCTTTCGTTTCGTGTCTTCTCCTTTTTGTGTAATAATACTGAGTCTAGTTAGCGCCGCCAGTTGGAATCTTGATTGCTCTTGCTGACTTGATCATGTGTGAATAATCATAGATGCGATGAACTCCTGAGCCATGAACAGTGGCCATTCCTTGTCCAAAGGACAGCATTTCACACTCCTCCCTGTTCTTTGTTCCTCCTTTCTGCCCCTCTTCCTTGAGTTCCTTCAGCCTTGGTGACAGGGATGGGTGTGGATGTCTCATGTGGGGCCTATGCTCAGTAGACACTCATTCTCAGCACTTTGACCAGTTTTGTGTCTGTATTAACTGCTGCCCACTACAGAGAGAAGCTTCTCTGGCTAAGGTTGAGGGCAGCACTAATCTGTGTGTGATGGACTTCTGCTTAGAACAGACAACACCAGACCAAATGGTTCCACGAGGGGAGGGTGTTTATTTAGGGCAGAGGGCAAAGGTGGGAGAGAAGCGGGAGGAGATGGTGGAGAAAGGAGGAGAGAGAGAGGAGAGAAGTGGAGACTAGCCATGACCACATGGAGAGAGGGGGAGGGCAGAGGGGACAGAGAGAAGCTAGAGGCAAGAGAGCAAGAGAGCAAGAGAGAGGGGAGGAGGCAAGCAGCCCCTTTTATAGTGAGCCAGGCCTACCTGACTCTTGCCAGGTAACTGTGGGGAGGAGCATACCTGGCTGATGCCAGATAACTGTGGGGGTGGAGTTTAGACAGAATACTAACATTCCCCCATTTTGGTTTAATTAAAAAAGAAAAATTAGAAAGAGGTGACTGCAAAGCAGGAATAGGGTCATCGTGATATCTGGCTACTTCCTGCTGGCATTGGGGGCGACGTGTCTTTAGGGTGAACCTAGAAGAATGGGTATGGGGAATGTTTGTCTGGTCTTAGGAGAGTTGGCTGTTTCCTGCTGTCCAGGGTCTATGGAGCCATCTGAGGATAGTCAGAAGGAACAGGTCCAGTAGAAGCAGCTGTATGTGTGACAGGAGATGGAGCATCTGGAGGTTGCTTCTCTGGAGCTGTTCTGGATGTGCCTGGACTTGACAAGATCTGGATGTCGTCTATTTGGTGCATAAGAGGTAGATCTGAGTTGGTTTCCTGTAGCTTATAAGTTTACAAAAGAGATAGCAGCATGAGTTAACAACACGAGCAGTCTTTAAGATGAACCTTTGCTGGGTCGTATAGTGGAATGTTTTATTAGAGTTAGGCAAGTTTATAGGAACTCAGATAATATTAGAACAGTGGCATAGCAAGAAGAGGAAATATGAAGCATTTAACTGATATCAACTGAGTTTAGGTAATCAGAAAACAGATAATATCTGTGAAAGCTTAGTTCTCATGTAGTCAGAAGTCTGAGAAAGAGTAAACAACAACCTACCAGTTATATAATATTTTTTAAAATGACAGAGTCCACTAGCCAACAGTTCCTGTGGTCTCTATAGTCTCTTGGGTGAAGTCAGTTTGGCTTCCAAGAGCAGAAGACCCAGGGCTTTTTCTCTGTGGAATGGATATGCATGACATGAGAAATGACTTACCTTGGTTTAGCCAAGTCATCTGACTCAGAGTGTCCAGTTTAGTCCACTGCGTTTGTTCGCATACAATCCAGGCTGCATCTTCTAGGTGTCTGGTGTCCAAGTCTTCTGAAACCATCTTGAGTCAACTGTTAGAGGCTTTAGGAATTCTGTCAGCCATAAACTTAAATAAATTAGCAGGCTTCTGACAAGATTGAGAACCATAAGGATTGGTTGTAACTGAATAGAATTTAATAGCAGTAGTAAAAATCTATTAAGACAGGATAGGAAAGAGTCTTAAGTAACTTTGGTGAGTTGTGTAGGCAGAGAAAAACACATTTTTGTATTAGCAAAGAAACATTTGGCTAGGACCAGAATAAGAAAGCTGGATCGTATGGCTAGCAGGTTGGGAATGTGAGCCACAGGTGCTGCGGGTGAGGTCTGAGACTGAAGCGACAGGGTGGGACGTCCTACTAGCGGCTGGAAGTCACTGCCCAGTGCCTCTGGCAGCTAGTCTGCAGTGGGCAAGGAAAAGCAAGCATGTCCCGTATCACAGCAACATTCATGTTAGTTGTTTTTGTGGTAGAAGGCACCACTAGCACTCACTTTACAGGTCCCGGGCAGAGAGGGAAAGAGAGAGCCTCCCTCGAGTGTGCAGGCAGTCAAGCCCTTTGCACAGGTGGTTGCGCACGTGGGGAAGCAAGTCTCAGAGAGGGTCCCTGGCAGGGTGAAAGGAACAGACCCAGAACAGAGCTAAGAACCACAGAGGGGAAGGGAGCAAGCAGGGTGCCGAACCCGCTGCTTTTCAGGCAAACCACCTGAACTAGTGGGTATGACTGGCCGCAAATGACGGAGGAGGAGGGGGAGTCCTAGAATGAGGGTCAGGGAAGCACAGGGTTAGCTCTGAGCTCAAGAAATCTTTCCTGGGACCATGTGGACGGTTACTCTGACCAGTGGGAAATGGGGGAACAGGCAGAACACATGGAAGGATTAAGAACGAAGGTAGATAAATGCTTGAATATAGGGAACTTCTTTCCATTTACCAAACTGCTGGCAGTATGTGTTAAGACCTTTTAAAATGATTGGTCTAGCATGCCATGAAGTGCCACTTTAGTCCATTATCTAGAGGGTATCAAACCCAGACCTTATTGCAGAGGCATATCAATTTGGAAGGCCTCAAATCAGGAGCTAATCTTAGAGATTTGAGATTTTTCAAGAGACAAACCAGTGGGGTGTCTATGGGTACAGTCAAAGACAATGTGTTGCCCATTGGGTGATGGGGCTGTTACCGAGCTATCAGTCGGTGTCCCGAAAGAAGAGCTGGCAATGAAAAATCAGGCAAACAGCTTAGATATCAGGTCATCACGAGAATATCTAGGGACCTCAGTGGGGCTCCTGGAGTCCACCAGAAAGTAGCCCACCTGGTACCAGGATTTCCAGCAGCTGCGAGAGCTTGGGAGGAGCTGGGAGCTACTTTCAGGGGGGGGGGGGGGTCACCCAATGGCCAATGTTCTAAGTTGTAGTTCAGTTAGAGGCCAGTCATATGGACTGGGGCAATGAAAAGCTAATCCCTTAGCTCAGGGAAGGCTGGCCAGGCCCTAACTGGGTGTCCAGGGTCCCTCCCGCCAATTGGAAGCTCCTTACCAATTAATATGCCAGTGTGTGTTTGTGGGCTTGTGCAGTCTGGTATCAGGAAAAGTGGAACCGTGAGGTCTGTGTCCCATCCCATATGGCAGAGCACCACGTGGGGGCCGCAGTGGCACAGCTCACGTGGTGGAAGTTTTATCTGCAGCAGCGGTGGAAATTCACGTGGTGGTGATGGCAGGTAGCAGCAGATGGAGTCCGAGATGGCGGCGGGGTTGGCTGAGGCAGCGGCAAACTACATGGCTTTGGTCCTGCATGGGGTCACAGCAGTCAGCAGCTGGCAGCCACGGTACCTGAAGTATACGAGTCACGGCACCAATGATGGACTTCCGTGTGCAGCTTAGAACAGACAATACCAGACCAAATGGTTCCATAAGGGGAGGGGGTTTATTTAGGGCAGAGGGCAAAGGTGGGGAGAGAAGCGGGAGGAGATGGCGGAGAAAGGAGGAGAGAGAGAGGAGAGAATTGGAGGCCAGCCATGACCACGTGGAAAGAGTGGAAAGGGAAGGGGGAGGGGGAGGGGACAGAGAGAAGCTAGAGGCAAGAGAGCAAGAGAGCAAGAGAGAGAGGAGGAGGCAAACATCCCCTTTTATAGTGGGCAGGCCTACCTGGCTGTCACCAGGTAACTGTGGGGGTGGAGTTTAGACAGAATACTAACAGTGTGTATAAGCAATAATCATTTAGAAGGCAGTCTGACAACATCACTTTTTCTCAGGTTTATGGAACCAAGTCTTAATTCTTTTCTGTGGAGCAGGCCTGAGATCCAATCCAAAAGCAGATGGTAGCCCCCATAACCATCCTGCCACTATTGCAACAACCATAGGCACATTTTGCCTAGAAGGGTGGTTTTGTAGTATGCAGGGTTGACTGTAGGGATATCTCTGATACCCGTTCTCCCTGCAGCAGCCGGTGTAACACCTCAACTTTCTTTCCAATGAACTCAAGCAGTTTCTCTTTACATTCCTCTCCAGTCTGTGGCTTTGTCCCACCATTGTCTCATTTGACAAGAGAACAAAGAAAAGTTACAGAACTCTCACAAGACTGTCTTTAGTGTGGCCATCCCTTATTAGAAGGTATAGTTTCATAGTGTTCCACTTAAGAATGGTCACTATTACCCTCTTCACCTGATACTGTATCTCCAACTTTGAGTTCACAGACTGCTATAGTTCTCAACAATTATATTTTTAAACATTTAAAGACATGCTAAGTGTTAGTGCAGCTGACATTTGCACAGTATTTCTCTCCAGGGTGGACTGGCTTCCACAACTCATCTCCACCTCTTCTTCCCTTCTCCCCATCCTATGTCTCTCCCTGAAGGAGCCTGAGGTCTACCCGGGAGCAAATCATCTTGGCACCATCCCCAGCCAAGGTCGACATGGCAATGACCCAGCTTACCCAGGACAATGCAGACTTCGCCACCCGAGATCGCTTCCACCGCTCCTCCTTCCTGAGTCAGCAGCCGATGCCTCCCTACTAGGATCTTGCGGGACCCCTCCTTTCAGCTGCTGTGGAGATGGGGGGCCCAAACCTCAGAACCTTTGGAAGTTGCTTCTACCAATAAGAAACCCCAAGACTGGTCTTCCCACCACAGCCTTGGACACCAAAAATCACATTCTGGTCTGAAGTGGCATGAACCAGACACTAAGTATGGTCATGGCTTCCATGTGTGCCCAACCTGAAGAGACCACAGGCCACCAGGAGGATCAGGTGACACCAAGACAACTGAATGTGGAGAACCAAAATGAGATTTCTTATTCTAAGGGCCACAATAAACACTTCTTTTTAATTTTATTGTTTTATTTTTATTATCCATTTAAAGAAATATTTGTTTATGTATTCAAATACACTGTAGCTATTTTCAGACATGCCAGAAGAGGGCATCAGATCCCATTACAGATGGTTGTGAGCCACCATGTAGTTGCTGGGAATTGAACTCAGGACCTCTGGAAGAGTAGTCAGTCCTAGTCTGTGCTCTTAACTGCTGAGCCATCTCTCCAGCCTGTTTTATTTATTTTTTAAGGTATACTATACTCACATGGTTCCAAGCCACAAAGTATCATATGCCGGGTAAAAACCTCCTCCTCCCTGGTACTTATCCACTTGGTGCCCGTCCTCCATCACAGGGCAACCATTTCTCATGCATATAGCAGCCACCTTATTACAGACAGGACTGCATTTTGTCACCTCATGGTGACTGCATTTTGATTCATTCTGATATTTTGCTATTACAGCCACTTCTGCAGTGAGTCATTATGTCGCAGAAGGAGAATGCAGGATGAGTGGGGATGTGCGTTTGTACGCTGTTCCTGTTTTGGGAAATGCTTCTTAGTTAAAAAGTCAAATACCATGACCAGTCATAGTAGTCACCTGGAATCCCAGGACTGGAGAGATGGAGACAGGAGGATCAAAAGTTTGATGCCAATCTGGTTGTACAGTAAGACCCTACTCATGGGGTAGGGGGAGAAATTACTATGAATTACCTAACAGTATATCAAAAATATGCATAGTCTGACTCCCTGACACCTTTGCAGCTGTCTTGTACCATGAATGGCAGGAGATGACAGAACTGTTGGTTCTCCTGTGAGCTAGACCTAGCACTTATCCAGGCCTCCTAGATGTTTATTCCTTAAGCAAAGCTAGGTCATTTCCTGCCATCACGAGCTTGTTTTGTAGAAGAGAAGGTTATAAGACCTAGCCGACCCCTCATGCCCTTCTCAGCCCTCACCTAAAGTAAACTGTGTTTTATAAAGTGTGTCCACAGTATACCCAGGACTGACTTGTGTGTGGCATTGTTAAAGATGTGGAGCCTGACTCTTCCAAAACCTGAATGAGTCACTTTGAACATGTGTGGCAAGAAAGGTTAGCACAGCATCTCAGGAGAATGTATGGAAGAGTCTAAAGTGAGCCAGCCGTCCATCCCTCTATGCTCAGCTGTGGAACTGGAGCCTGGGTTAGGGGCTGAGCTTACTAGGATCTCACTGCATAACCCAGATTGGCTTCAAACTTTTGATGCTGGAGAGCCTCAAGAATACTGAGGAGACAAGGGAGGCAGAGGCCCAGATTCTGAAGTGAATCTGAAACCATGGTGTAGAAAGGGAGGCCGAGAAGGTGGCTTAGTGTATAAGAGGATATGTTGTGTGCAGGCATGAGCACCTGAGTTCGTGTCCCCCACACCCACATTAAAAAACCAGGAGAAGTCTCACACACACAGAGAAGTTTGTACACATACATGTAGATAGATATACTCTACACATACACAAATTTAAAATTTTAAATATAACAAAAGAATTCATAAACTTTAAAACAGAAAAGAAGATATGAAAAGACTGAACCAAGGAACAAGGTGAACAGAAACAAATGAGACAGTAGTCAGAGAAAGCAGGCTCACTTCAGTCCACCAACTGGTCTACATGTTTCTTTTAGGTGGGCTTACTGGTCTACCTCTTTCTTTTAAGTGAGTTTACTAATGTGAACTTTATAGTACCCTGCCTCTAATATATTTACTAGCTTTGTGACCTTGGGCATGCTTTTTTTCACATCTGTCTCTGTGAAATGGGAATGGAAATTCCTACCAGCTAGTGCATGGAGTTCTGAGTACTAAAAGAAATGAAACTTTTATATAAACTATTTTTTTTGAGATGATAAAGATGGAGGAGTGGGTAGCAGTGTTAGGAGCCACCCCCACTAATTCTGTGTCAGTTACTGTGGGCAGCACAGGGAGAATAAAAACCTCACACGAAGTGCAATACTTCTTGGCTGTAGCTAGCCTGAAATTCCTGAGCCAAGTGGAGCCCTGCTGCTTCAGGAGGCCATGTGGCATTTTGTGAGCCACAGACCTAGCAGGACACCTTCTTTAGCCAACAGCAGATCTGGGGCATGTCCAAATCAGAGCAGGGAGAGTCACAGAGCTCTGCCCTTGCTCAGTCTGTCAGATTCTTCTGCTCCCTTTCTATCCCCTGCGGCCCACTCTCAGCCTTCTCTCCGCTCTGCCTATAGCCTTGAGAATTTTCTTTCTTGTTCTTCTGAACCAGGGTGGGGTTCCAGAGCAAGCATCCCTCTCCTGAACTGCCTTAACCCCTCCTAGCCTTGACTCCTAGGGGTCCATGAGACAAGCCTGAGACAAGGGGCTTTGTGTGGTCTCTCATGCACTGCAGTTTCTCTGTGATGTTCACTCTCCCAGAAGCAGGGGAACTAAAGAAATCTCACTAAAGCTTCCTAGCACTCTCATATCTTGGAAACATACCAGGGCTCCTTTAGGGATACTCACCAGCAAAAATAGTTGCCAGCTCATCAGCGGAGGCATGGAAGGCCTAGGCCCCTAACTCTTGCTGAGGTAGTCTTCTTAGGAGAAGGTCATATCCAGATAAAAGAACAGATAGCAAGGAAGACCCTCCTCAGGGTCAGGGGTCCCCAGCTGACTGTGCTTCTGTCTCATAACCTTGAGTTTGGTGGCTTAGCCATAGAGCCATCTCCAAGGCTTGTTCTTTCTCTTTTATTTTGTTAAAACAATAACAACTCTCTCTGTCTCTCTCTATCTCTGTCTCTCTGTCTCTGTCTCTCTATATATATCTCTGTGTGTGTGTGTACCTGTGTGCCTGTGTTCCTGGCTGTTATTGTTAAAGAAGGCATCATATTAAAACCTAGATGTAGAGACTACCTTAAAGTATGGGCCATGTGGCATACATCAGATTCACTTGGGGAAGTCCTATGAGCAGGTGACACTTCAAAGAATTAGCAGTCATTCTGCAGCAACCAGTAGGAGGGCCTGGTGAGTGCTGGTTAGTAAGATGTGACACAGAGCATGTGTGTTAAAAGATGAGGTGGCATGTACAGCACTGGTTTCAAGTACAGCCCTTAATCTGAATGTCACAGGACTGGTATTCCAAATGGCAGCATCAATCTGTAGTTGAACACTTGGGACATGGGCAGCTCTGTGGTTCTATATCAGTGAGGACTCACTTGCTGCTATAATAAAGATCCCCAGGCCTCAGTGACTTGACAGCGCATATGTATTTCAGCCCATGTTACAGTCTGATACAAGTCAGAGGGATAAAGAGGCTCTGCATTGGCACCATAGACAGGCTTCTTCAGGGTACTGGCTGAAACATCTCTGCCATCTTCGTCTTAGTTAGGGTTTCTATTGCTGTGAGAAAACCACTGTGACCCAGAAGGAAGTTGGGGAGGAAAGGGTTTATTCAGCTTACACTTCCACCGCACTGTCCATCACTGAAGGAAGTCAGGGCAGGAACTCAAACAAGGCAGGATCCTGGAGGCAGGAGCTGATGCAGAAGCCATGGAGGGATGCTGCTAACTGGCTTGCTTCACATGGCTTGCTCAGCCTGCCTTCTTATAGAACACAGGGTCACCAACCCAGGGATAGCACCACCCACTATGGGCTGTCCTTACCCCCACTGATCACTGATCACTTAATCAAAATGTCTTACAGCTGGATCTCATGGAGGCATTTCCTCAGCTGAGGCTCCTTCCTCTTGGATGACTTTAGTTTATGTCAAGTTAACATCAAACCAGTCAGTACAGTCTTCCTCAGAGTTCTCAGCATCTAGCTGACAGGGAAGACAAGACAGCAGCATCAGAAGAGTACTAGGCAGGTGAGGGAATTAGGACTGAAAGGCTGTGTGACTTCCTCCTGTATTCATTGGTCAGACTAGACAAGTCATCTATATGACTGAGAGACAGGCTGGGAAATGCAAGCCAGCTGGCCGCTGAGAATGGGAGGATCTGCTTTAGAGGACATCTGGCCTGTGCTGTCACTGTGCTTCAGAACAAAAACAGATGGACCAAGGTCTTTACTAGTGCTAATCTCCCAGTCTGCCCGAGAGATGTGTGCCTTCGCTCACTCATCCAGTGACACGTCTGTCTTCATGTCAGGCTTGGAATTCCATTTTCAGGACTCTCAAGAACCCTTAAAGCCCAGTACGATGATCTGCTCCGATAATCCCAGCCACTCACTTGAGGCCAGGAGCTGGGGGCCAGCCTGGGATAGTAGAATTTCATCTCAAAACTAAAACAAAGCCTGTCGACAGTTTAATTGATGGCACGTTTTTATTTGGTTTCTGAGAGAACTAGAAATTGTTTGGAACCAAACCTGGGCATAAAGGAATTGACCAAACTAAATTATCTTCTTTGGAGGGTGGGATGGAGGGGGAGGGGAGAAGCTGACTCAGCACATTTTGATGATTGCCAGTGCTGCTGGAATGATTGCAGGAGCCTCCCAGTAGATTGATTTTGAAGGAAGGCCGTTTATTTAGACAGGGGCATTGCAGTAAACTGAGCACGTGGTTGACTTTGTATTTCAGTTTACATGCTGTTGTTTATTTATGTATAAAGTGGCCTCTTTGGCCTTGTTGAAAATTATCACAATGTTCAATTTTTAAGTTGTATTTTGTTTTTCTTGTCATGCGTATATTACAAAACTTTTCCTAGGGAGATGCAACCACACATCTATCTCACAGATCCTACCACAGATCAAAGTATGGATGCCATCAAAGTCCAACTTGATGAACTTTTTTGGAGTTACAGGAAAATGGATGAGGGGTTACTTACAGGAGCAGAAATGACTCAAAGATGTTGTATCACCAAAGCCCATCTACAGCATTTTACAAAGCTGGGAGCCTGGAGCACACTACAGGCTCAACAGGTTGGAAAGTGTTCTTTCCAAGTGGCTCAGTTGGTCTAAACCCCTTCCAGGCACTCGGCTGTTTCTGCTTCTTCCAGGCAGCTGGTCTGGCTTCAGAGTCTCCTTTGCAGTTTGGCTTATCTAAGAGGGACTCTCAGTTGTCTTTATTGCTTACTCTTTCAGGGCGGGGCCTAATGAATCCTGTCAGTTTCAGGGACTTCCTGAAGCTGCCTTGACTTGTTTACCTTTCTGCTTAAGGAGCTCCCCTGAGCTCCTTCATTCTCTGAGGAAACTGTTACACAATGGGTATGCAGGCATGTGTGATTACATATTCACATGTGAATATTACATGTGTGTGTGTGTTATATGTCTGCATACATGTGGCAATCTGAGGATGATGTAAGAAACCTTCCTGGTTTTCTACTTATTTATTAAGCAGAGCTTGTCAATCAAACCCAGAGCTCCCTGATATGAATAGAGTCCATTTGCTCTGAAGCTGGGATTATAAGCAAGCTGTCATGCTAGCCTAGCATTTCTATGTATTCTGAAGAACCCAAATCCATTCATCTAGCTTGTACAGCAATTTAACCATGGAGCCATATCCCCAACCCAATTGTAACTATTCTTGACATTCCCAGTCACCTGTTCAGCCCTGTGGATTCAGTCAGACACTCAGTGTTCACTGAATGTTACATGTACCACATTGTTTTCTTTATCCACCTCTGATACTTGATGATTGCCATTGCATTATGGTAGACTCCACATATGGGTACTGAGGAAGAAAATGTTCTAGGATGAAGAAGCAAGAATTGAGTGCAGCTCTCAGGTGGCCAGAAAGAAAGGAAACTGACCTTGGAATAGGTTGTACTTGGATGGTGCTACCAAAACCTTCTGAGGACAGTCACTGTAGTGGCTCCTGACTGGTTTCCCTACCCAGGCTCTGTTTGATCTGCCTTCCTTGCCTTAGCTTTAAAACATTGAGAGATTGATCAGTGGAGTCCAAGCCCTTGGTGTTGTCTTAGCCATTTTTCTACACTGATTGTCCTCCCTTCTGAGTAGATCCTTTCTCTGTCCAAATTCTGTGCTAAAAACAACACGTTTCCCTCACTCCTCACCCCTGTACTTATTAACCAATTCGATGTCTGCCAAATGCAACCCTCTTGAGACATCCTCTGAGCCAGCTAGCTGGGCTGCACTTCCTGCTCCTCTCCTCTTCCCACATTATACCACCCGGTAGAATGCAGACCCTCTATATTAGTCCTCCATTAGAATGGTTTGTTGTGGCTGGCTGTGATAGCTCATGCCTATAATCCCAGAACTCAGGAGGCTGAAACAGGAGGATTGCCATGATTTTAAGGCTAGCCTTGGATCATAAGTACCAGGCCAACAAGAGTCTCATAGTAAGACCTTGTCTTAAAATTAAAGAAAAAAAAAATACCATTCTCTGTTTCCTTTGCTTGGGAAACCCTGTAGCATCTCTCCAGGAACGCAGTATAATATCTAGAGATAAATCTCAGAATTTAGAGCACTTGGCATTTATGTAAAAGAACTTACAGTAAACAGACTGGATTCATTCTTTCTCCTAATCTGTCAACTTGTCAAGGGTAAGGATTATTTCTTTTTATTTTATTTCATATTTATTTTATTTTTTATTTATGGGTGTTTTGCCTATATGTATGTCTATGTACTTCACGTGTATAGTGCCCATAGAGGCCAGAAGAGCATATCAAATCCTTGACACTGGAGTATATGTAGTGTAAACTGCCCTGTGGGTGCTGGGGATTAAACATAGTACTTTTGCAAGAGCAGGACATGCCCTTAACCACTGAGCCATCTCTCTGCCCTCTATATTTATATACCTTGTTCATCTTTGACTAGCCACAGCCTAGCATAGTGCCTGCTGGCACAGGCTAGACACGTATCAGTGGCTTCTTCAGAGACCATATTGACTGTGACTCTGCAATGCTGGAAGTTGCACACAGTCTGTTTCCTTATGCATTGGGTAGGAGTGGCTTCAGCTGTGGCTTCTTGTTAGACTTGCCGGGGGGAGCTCATAAGGAATGTGGATGTCTAAGCCCGATGGCTGGGGTGTCTGGTTCAGTAGAGGAATTACACAATATAATTTTATAAAGGTCAATGCCCTGCCCACAAGTCTACTGTCCAGACCCTAGTCTAATGCCGAGGTTTCAGGCTTTACCTGGTTCCTCCAGTCTCCTGAGACTCTTGGGGTTCTTTCTCTAGAACACTCCTACACATGTGGCTTACCCTTGGAGCCTTCTCAAATGGCTCTCTGTCATCAGGCTACACCACTAGAGGCCGTGAAAGTATATTCCAAAGACCTAAGAGAAACGGATTTAGTTCTGTGTCAAACAGCAGTTACGGGGAAGGACTAGGAAAGGGAAGGCATGAAATATGAGGAGAACATAAGTCAATTGGGAGAAGACGTAAACAGAGGGAAGGGGTCTGAGGAGGAGGTGGGAGGAGGGACAGTACAGAGGCATAGGAACACAAAGAGAAGCTGGGATGCCCATAATGGACCCTCAGACAAAACACCTATGAACCGACAACACTTGGCTAGGGTCCAGTAGACTTCAGGGAGGATGGAAACTTCCAGGCTCATGTTGAGTGGCGAGAAGCATGGCCAGGGGAGTGGCAAGTCTGGGCGGCAGGAAGGTGAGTGTGTAGCACTAATGTGAGCCTGGACTTAGGGAGAAGAGGAAGGAAGCTTTGTAGAAGCAATTTATATCTATCTATCTCTATCTGTCTGTCTGTCTGTTTTATCTATCTATCTATCTATCTATCTATCTATCTATCTACCTATCTATCTATCCATCCATCCCTCTGGGCTTTCTGCTCCTTCCCTGGGACCCTGGCCACTTTGTCTAGTGTCCCGGCATCCCAGGAATTTCCCTACTGCTCCAGGGAGGATGTTTCTTGCTGCAAGGTTTTGCAAAATAAGAAAAGGTTTATCAAACCCGATTGCACCAGAGGAGAATGTTCCAGGCCCCTTGACGTTTACAGTGTGTAACTGATTTTATCGGGAGGAATGTTGTTTGGAGTGGAGTGGCCTTCTCCAATGGTAGACAAGAAACGGAAGGTCATTTGAGGATCCACCCCAAGCTATGTAAGTTGGTGCTCAGCATTGCTGTACATAAGGCTTGGGACCCTGGCCAAGCCATGAGCAACCCTTCCTCCCTGGAGGAGGTCCCAGCCAGTTTCCAGAGGGACTGGTGTGTTTACATTCTCACCTTGGCCCTGAAGGGCAAAAGCCCTAAGCCTAGCACTGGTCTGCAGAAAACAGCAAGGAAGGGCTCTCAAGCCCTGGATCTAGCATTACTTAACTCTGCCTGGACAAAAGCAGACCATTCCTGACATTCCAGAAAGGGGACAATAAGGCTTTCTCCTGAAGGGGGATTAAAAATACAGAAGGGATCTATTCCTTTAGCTCTTTGGTCAGAGTCCCAAAGGCCCTCTGCTTCCTGGAACTCAGAGCAAAACAGCATAGAAGCAGCATGTATTCCACGAGAGGCTGGGGTTCTGCCTCTTCTAGTTCGACTCCTGAGAGGCTGGGTCAGCTCTGCAGCTTGCCTGCATGGTTCTTCTGAGCAGTAGATCTTGGGGCAGAGGAAGACGCCAAAAGGCAGGCAGAGACCCAGTCTGGGGTGGAAGGGAGGGTAGACAAGAGAGGCCAGAAATCTTCATCCCTAGTGGAAGGGATAGGGTTGAGCTGCCTCAGCTCAAGAGCAAGTTAGGTAACCACTAAGCAGCAGGATGCTCTTCCAGCCCCTCCCCTTAGTCTGGGTGCATCGGTGACAAGGTCTAAGTCATGTCACTACAACTATTTTAGATTGGATAGAATTCTATCCCTCGTGTTCTAATCCTAGAATGTGAGAATAGGGTCTTATTTGAAAATAGTCTCCACTGATGTAATCAAGTTAAAATGAGACCATACCGGATTCCAGTAGGCTCTAAACCCACTTACCAGGTCCTTAGAAGAAGGCCACGATGCACAGAGAGGGAGGGTGCCCATGTCATGACAGAGGGACGGACTGCAAGCCGAGGGTGGCTGGCTACCACTAGATGCTAGGAAGAGACAAGAATGGTTCCTGCTTTAGACCCCTCAGTCAGGATTCTGTTAGATGACGGATTCTTTTCCTACATCCCGGGATTGATGGTACCTTGGTAGGAAACTAGCTGCGTGTTCCTCTCGGTCTCACATCCCCCAGCCCCACCACTTCAGTTCGTCTCACAGACAGCCTCGTCTCCTGCCTTACTCAGGAAACTAAGGTCCTGAGACAGAGATTCAGACCCTTGGCTGGACTGTACTCTCTTTCACCCATCTTCCCTTCCAGGCCTTGCAACTGGCTGCAGCCTGCGCCCTCCTGCCTCTGCCCTACCATCAGTGCCTTTATTCCCTGCACCTTTGTCCTCCTCCCTTCCAAGTAGATCCTTTCTCTGTCCAAATTCTGCACTAAAAACACAGCTTCCTCCCTCCTCACCCCTGTAGTCACTGGCCCAACTCACTCTGTCCACCAAACACAACCCTCTTGAGATGTCCTCTCAGCCATCTGGGCTTCACCTCCCACTCCTCTGTAAGCCTCTCATGTGGCTTCTGTTCCAGACACCACTATTGTTATGATCCCTGGTCACAAATGTTGCCAAAGCAATGGATTCTCTCAGCCTTTGCCTTATGTGACCTTCTTTGGGGTTATACACTATTGACCGCACCCACCTTCCCTTGGCCCTGGTGACACTACCACCACCCATTCACCAACCCCGCCCCCAGCTCTCCTCAACCCTCCCCATGCATGGTTCCTTTCCAGTCTCCTTTCTCTCTAGGGCAGGTCACACTGGGCTCTTAGCTCGTGCTCAGGGCTCTTTGACTTCAGTTCTCCTAGGTGACGTCATCCCCTTCTATTCAGATGGAGACCACAGACTTGGACTTCTCTCAGCTCTAGGTCTACAGGCTCAAAGGCACACTTGACACTGCCATATGGATGTCTCAGAGGCACTTGGGACCAATGCCCTAAACCCAATCAATGATCTTGACTTCAAAGACCTGCTACTCATATGTTGTCCTCTCTTCTTTGTGAAAGGTATCAATGTCTATGCAAGCACACAAGCCCAGAACTAAGGAAACCTTGACTTTTCTCCAACTTTCTTTCCCATCAACATTGCTTGTGGGGTTTACTTTCTGCTCTGAGTTTCAAACCCATGGCAAACAGCTGAGATACCTACTTAACACATCAAAGCAGTCTGACCACCAGGTTCTCCCTGCATCCCTCAGTCCCTATCTATCACAGGGCCCTCCTGGCTGGCATACCCTGTCACCTGCTCTAAACTTCTCCAGCCCAGAGGCTGGGCTGCCCTTCCCTTGGATGCCCTTCTCTATATAATCTAGCCATTTTGTCTATTTGTCCCCTTTGGGCCTCCTGACTGTTGCATCTTGTTTCTCTCTATCCCCCATGGCTCAGGGATGTTCACTTGAGCTCTCTGAGAGGACCCTGCCTCTGGCTATGCTCTCCCACATGTCTATAATAAACCTCCTCCTCCACCATACCTGGGATCAGCCATGTCCTTTCCTTTCCTTTCCTTTCCTTCCTTCCTTTCCTTTCCTTTCCTTTCCTTTCCTTTCCTTTCCTTTCCTTTCCTTTCCTTTCCTTTCCTTTCCTTCCTTCCTTCCTTCCTTCTTCCTTCCATCCTTCCTTCCTTTCCTTTCTTTCCTTTCATTTCCTCCTTTCTTTTTCTTTTCTTTTTTTCATTTACCTATGATCTTTCAAACCCATAGCATCCTTGGAACTCACTGCTGTAGCTCATCGAGAACTGTCATTCTCTCACTTGAATTCTAAGAGTCTACACACCAGCCATTGTTTCTGGGTTGTTTGTCTCATCACAGGACGATGGTGTCCCATTATACATCATATTCCCTAGCCCTCTCCACCCCACTGTACCCCATCTCTTTGAGCTAAAACCTTACAGTGATTTCCTAAACTCTTAAAGCACAGATTCTTAAAATGTATTGTTGGGCATCCCTGGTCTAAATGTTCTGCCAGTCTTTGGGTTTGGGCACGTCCCTCCCTGATCTTCCTTGTTCCCTAGCTCCAGCTACATTCCCGCCCCCTTCTTTAAACTTAAGTTTTAAATTTTTGTGTATAGGTATTTCACATGCATGTATGTCTATGCAACATATTCAGGGGGTGCCTATGAGGCCCAAAGAGGGCATCAGATCCTCTGAAACTAGAGTTATAGACAGGTGTGAACTACCATGCAGATGCTGGGAACTGAATCTGGGTCCTCTGGAAGAGCAGCCAGTGTTGTTAATCTCTGAGCCATCTTTCCAGCTCCTGATTTTCCTTTATTCTTTATGCCTATCTTATTCCAAGTCTTCTTGCTTTCTGGCTTGTACATATTCTTCTAACTCCCTTTGACCTGGCTAACAACCTCGACAGCTATCAGATCCTGGCTTGACCTCACTTTATAGGGAAATGACATGCTCTCCTGAATGCTCTTCTTCAGGGCCTTTCCACAGACACAGGCTCACAATGATGCTCTTTTGAAGACTGCTTTCCTTCAAACCTTTAAGCTCTGAGGTCAGAGACTCATCCCACCCCCAACACAGAGCCAGGCACAGGGTAGTCACAGAAGAAATATTTATTAAAGAGCTAAATGAAAGGAGGCATTGTGTTGAGATCTGTTGATGAAAGACAGGGAAAGTGCAGAAGTTCCAAGAGAGCAGCTCATCAATCGAGTGGGAGGAGACAAGCAAGGAGAGGATGAGTAAACAAGACCCAGGATGGGCTAGCATGAGGAGGTAGCCAGGCCTCCCACAGGGATGCCTAAAGCCCACTCTCTGTCCCCCAAGCTAAGCTCAGTGCGGGTGTCTGTTAACTAACTTTCCATCCTCTGGAACCCCTAGTCACCAGAATCTTGAGCATCTCAGGAATGGTTTGCTGTCCTATACTGTTACATACACTCAGGAGTAAAGTGGGCACACTTGACAGACCCTGGTGATCACAGCATTGTGTAGAGGCTGTGGGGCTTGGATAAGCTCTTCCTGCCTTCACACAGTGACGTCATTGTCGCCTCAGAATGCTCAGACTGACCTGGCGAGGCATCGAAAGGTAACCGAGTTTCTTCTCAATGAACAGTTGGGGACACTGAAGTCAATAGCGATCACTTGACTTGGCTGAGGACTGGGAACAGCTTCGGGAGAGAACTTGGAGAAAACCCAAGGTCCTCTTTACTGCCCAATGGGCAGAGGACATGATGCACTGGAGCCTGTTCTGCTTATTCACTTTGAGGCATAGAACATCTTATGCAAATTATGGAATATTCAAGTAGCTGGGCCTTGAGAGATCAGCTGATTAGCTACTCTTTTTGTGCAAGGAAAGAAACGTTAATGCCCCTCCCTTCCATAACCCTGATGCCAGCTGGTGGAGATTGTTAGCAATCTACCCAGACCTCACGGGCTCCTCTTGGCCTATGTGTCTAGGCCACATCCCCCAGCTTCCTTCCCAGTTGGGTGAAACCTATTGTCGTGTTCTCCCTATCGGAATGTAAGAGGAAGTGAGGCACACCCCTCCCAGGCCTGGCTTAGCAACGTGTCTCCTGCTTACCTCTCGTTCTTACCTCTGGCTGATTTTCCAATCCCAAAGCAAACGTGGAAGCCATATTCTATAGCACGGTAGAACCAGCAGATGGCATGTCCCTAAAAGACTGTGAGGAAAAAAGCTGCCTCAGAGACCTCGACTTCTGTGTGGAAGGTTGTGAACAAGGAGGAAACATCATGGGGTTAAGCTGCTGAATGCTGGAGTCTTGTTTGTTACTGCAAACCAAGGCATGAAAGCCTGTGAACATGCTTTGACTCCAGGTAGCATGAGGAGGCAGAGACGCTGGATTCCTGCCAACTTCCCTGTCAGCCCCTATAGCCCGCCCTCACTTCTGCTATAGCCCAAGCCCACAGATCCCTCCAATTTGGCCTGAGCCATTTTCAGTCTAGATCATCAGACTCCCAAGGCCAGAATAGATCTCTGAGGGCATCTTATAAATCCTCCAGGCTCTAAAGAGAAGTTCTTCTAAGTCATCTGAGATGATCAAGACTCTTGTCTGTATTTCCACATTCCTTTGGAAGTAACAGTACTGTTGAGTACCAAACCCCAAAAGGCAGTAACTATAAAAAGATTGCTGGTAGCCTTCCTCACACACCTGTCTGCCAGAAAGGTCCATTTCCCTTCACATAAAACTATGTCAGTCCCTAATAACAGGTAGCTGTTATGAATATCAAAGCCCCCCACATTAGCTGTGGTAGTTTGTGTATGCTTGGCCCAAGAAGTGTGGAACTATTAGGAGGTGTGGCCTTGTTGGAGGAAGTATGCATTGTGGGGGTGGGCAATGAGACCTTCCTCCTAACCACGTGGGATCCAGTCTTCTCCTAGAGGCTCTCAGATGAAGATGTAGAGCTCTCAGCTCCTGCACCATGGCTGCCTAGATGCTGCCACGGCCCCGTCTTGAACCTGTAAGCCAGCCCCAATTAAATGTTGTCCTTATAAAAGTTGCCTTGGTCATGGTGTCTGTTCAAAGCAGTAAAACCCTAACTAAGACACTAGCCTTCTGGCACTTCTCACCCCTCCCTTCACTGTACTACCTCCCACACTGTTCTGCCATCTGTCCCCCATGCCCCTGCAACTACCTGTTCTTTATAAAGGATGGGTTTCCCCACTTTTGCTTCACTCTCTCATCTTCTTTCTCCCACTTTTTTTCCCCTTTTTCCCAAGAGATGTCCCTACCCAGGGTTGATTCTCTTCTTGTACTCTCTGTCCCTGAGAGGCAGCCATGGCTACTTTGGACTTCCCGAGTGCCCCTGGTTATTCTCTTTCACATTTACAACAAACCTTTTTCTCAGATGCACCCATAGAGTGTTCCAGTCTGGTAGTTCACTGGGCCCTGGTTTATGTGTCCTTAAGACACCTGTTTTAACAGCCCCTGAACCTTAAAACACCAGGGATAGAACACTTCTTATTGATCATCTAGGACAAACTATTTTATAGATAAAATAATTAAAGCCCAGATCACAGTTAAGGAGTGGAAAAATCAGGAAAATAAAGATTCTAGGACCAAGCTGACAGCTGTTTGCAAGTTTCTGTCCCGAGTGTAGCATCCTTGTTGATCCCTCTTGCTTTGTCCTAGGGAATGGAAAGGTATTAGGACCCAGCAACATCTTTGCAGCCACCAGTTAGGCTGGCAGTTCCTCTGAAAGTTCAGTTGACTTAGAAGGTAGAAAGATGTCTACTGTGATGCTTAAAGGGAGGGGCAGGAGGCAGGTGCAATGCCCTTGGGCATTGGCAGCAAAGGTAAGACTCCCTAGTGAGCTTTCTGTACATACAGGAGAAGCCCCGACAGGCCTTTAAACCCTTACACCTTCCTGTTTGCCTGAAAGTGTGTCCTGGTCACGAACTAGTCCTCCTTTCTGTTGAAGGGAGGAAGCTGTAGTGACCAGATCCTCTGAGCACAGTGTACTGGCCAGCTGGGTCTGGGCTGCTCTGTAGTCCTGCTTGTTAACCGGGGAGCTGTGTCAGGAGGTGCTGAGCTGGGCCGTGCTTGGATTTTTGTTGTTGTTTTAGAGAGAGAGAACGAGAGAAAGAGGACTGGACATTTATTTCATGTAAGAACTGAAAAGTTAGGCTTCATTTGTGGTTCTATAAAGCTTAACCCAAACCAATTCTCTACTCTTTGATCATCTGTATAAGGTAAACTTGTTTATATGGAGCATCCTTTGTTTCCTGCCAAGTGACTCACTTGTCCTGAGTCACCAGAAAATGGGTCTAGGCCCATCTGCCGCTGCCCTGGACATTATGATCTGATTACTCCCCTGGAGGTGGGTCATGGAGGCTTGGAGACAGAGAGAGGCAGAAACATGGGGGAAGAGACAAGCCTGTTTCCTGAACATTTGGTAAACAGACAAAGGACCCTAGCACATCTGAGAGCATCCCAAGGGATCTGTGGTTTTCATTTTGGATGAGACATTGTCTGAATTATTGACAACTCTAAACTATGAAGTAAGCATGAAGCCACATGGTCATTCAATAAGAAATCCTTTCATTGTTGGTTCTCTTAGCTTCCGAGATCGGGCGCGTTCAGGGCGGTATGGCCGTAGACTCTCTAGCAACTCTTAAGCAAGTTATTTCTCCCATTTTGAGCTGCTCTTTCTTTACTTACAAATAAAAGAGATTTGGGTCCTAAAATCTGGACATTGTATCATTTGTCTCCTGGGAAGAGAGGGAATAGGGACACACACAGAATTTACTTACCAAGCAAATTTATTGACACTCTGTCTTGGAACATCTCCCCTAAAGGTTTCATTTCAACTTCAGTATGGGCTGCATTTTTTAATGTTTAATTTGCAAATTACTGTCCTTTTCCTGGCTATGGGTTTTCCCTTGCCCCAGCCTGGGTTCAGCTTTCTCTTCCCTGTGGCCTCTTTGGGTGTCTCAGCAGCGACATCTCTGAAGAACTGTGGTGTAAGCCAAAGACAGCGTGGGAAGGAAATCAGGCTTGTGAACCTTAAAGAAGATGAGGGTTCCCGCCCTGACTGAAGCAAGCTTCTCACTAGTGCTGGGGACCCAAAAGGGCAGCGGTGGGTTGGGGCCTCTTCAGATCTTTAAGGGCAATGCTGGTCCACGGTATGGAATGGGGTCTGGGCTTCACTTCTCTGTCTTTTGAAAGCACTCTGTATACCCACTCACCTGATGTCAATTACATTGTCAGGATCTACTTTTCACAGACCTACTGTGTTGCTAAGGAACTGGGAAAGTGCCCCCTAATTCCATTTCTCCAAAAGCCAAAGCGATGCTCCAGGATGTGGGCCCTGTGACAAAAGTTGCAGGGGGCTCCATGAGTTCAGCCGGGGGTTTCGTGAGCTCACCCGGGAGACCCAAATCGCCCCCGCCCTCTTCCTGCCCTCTCCCCGCGCCCCGGGGCCCCGGCGCGGGGCGGGTGATGTCAACCGAGGAGGAGCCGCCCGCCTCGCGACCCGCCCGGGCTGATTGGCGTGTGGCAGCACCGGGGCCGCCTCCGCCCTCCCGCGGCTCGCACAACTTTTGCGGCTGAGAGCGCGCTCGCACCCCGCTCCTCTCGCCGCCGCCCTCGGCCCGGCGCCCGGCATGTGAGCGCGGGCGGCCGCAGCCACTATGGCCACGCCGCGCGCCCCGCGGTGGCCGCCACCGTCGCTGCTGCTACCGCTGCTGTTGCTGCTGCTGCCACCCGCCGCCCCCGGGGGCGCGGGCCCCATTCCCTCCCCGGCCCACCGTACACTCCTCCCGGCCGCGGAGCTACTTTCGCCGCCTGGCGCCGGACACACGGCCCCCGGGCCCGGCGTCGCGACCCGGCGGGGACGTTCCGGCCGTGTCCCCAGAGGCGTGAGCGCGGGTGAGTGAGAGCCTCCAGCGTGGGGCAGGGGGCGTGGGCGCTCTGGGGCTGCCCTATCCCGGCCGCGGCTCCGTGGACCCTCGAGGGTGGGACCCTGAGGGTGGCCCAGGACGAAGAAACGCTGTCTCTGGCCACTGGAATATAGTATTCACATGCGTTCTCAGCCTGAGCTTTGGAAGAAAACTCTCTCCTGGGGTAGCCCACACCCTTCTACCTTTTACAAAAAGAAGACCCCAGAGAGCCTCTCTCACCTCGTGGGGGGCAGTGGGGGAGTGGTAACTTCTGGCTGCTGTCCTTCGGTTTCAGCCCCCCACCCGCCAGTCCCCAGATGGAGAACTGGTCTCTCCTGGTCTAGAGCCTGACTTTCCAGTATAAGTAAATAACGGATTTCAGAGTTTGAAAGGCTTAGGACATCATAAAGGACAAAGAGTGCGATTTAAAACAAAACGAGCTACTTAGTCAACCTTAGGAGCGGGGTACTTGGGATGGGGTTGGGGGGTTGCAAGGTCAAACCCCTGCCAGACACTGGCTGGCTCTGGACTGTCCTGGGGCCCTTTTCTCCCCAGCCAGCTGCTTGCTGTGCAGGCGGGCACTCACTGCCTGTCCTGGTCACAGAAAGGGGACTCAGCTCCTGTGCCTGCCGCCTTTGTTTGTAGTTCCTTTTTCTGCTGGAAGAAAATGCCCCGCCTGGGTGGGATTTTAATGTAACACCCATGTGACCTTGGCTGCGTCTTGTCTTTGGCTCTCAGTTTCCCCATCTGTGGAATGGAAGGGCCCCATTCCTCCTAACCTCTGAGTGACAAGAGGTGACAAAATGAAAGTAAAAATAATAGAAAGTGCTGTGAACCAAACTGGCCTAGGTGATGTCAGCCGCTTGTCCTCCCGTGAGAGGCAAAGGGCACATCGGGCTCTTGCTGCCACACTCCTGGGATTGCCAAGATTTTGTCCAGTTTCCACTTTGTCTGTCTGTCTGTCTGTCTGTCTGTCTGTCTGTCTGTCATGTTTCACAAACTTTCTCCCAACTTGCTCATCCTTAGAATTGAGTAAGAGAAACTTTTCTACCCTCATAAAGCCTCAGTTGAACAGTAATCTCCCCTCCGCAGACTGCCTTTCCTTGTGAACTTCTAAGTCACTGGTCTAAGACAGAGAGGGAAACTGAGGAGGGGTGAGCAAAGGGAGAGGAAAGCTGCTCTGAAGATCCTTACAGACACATGCTATACAGCCCCGGCTTCCATAATCTTGATGATTGATTTTCAGAGAAAGGAATTAAGAACTTAAAAGACATTTACTGATTCTCCTAGTGTAGGAAAGTAACTGAGAGATACAGGAGGGCATTTGGGGGCTGTTCTAGATACAGTGTTGTGTAAGGAACTGATAACTCGAAGGTCACCGGGGAACCCAAGGCAGGTGTCACTAAGTGGTACTGAGGCTGAGGGCTCCATCTTGTGAGGGGCTCCAGCTTGACCTGACGCAGGGCTCTCCTTCCTATGTCAGGGAATCTCCCAGGCTCACACAGGGGTGAGTGTAGCGTAGGGCTATAGTAGCACCTGAGTTAGGGGGAAATGAGGTAAGAACTGGGACCTTACAAGAGCTGGGCCTTCAGGCTTTCTTCATGGCCATGGTGCTGGAACCTCTCTGTTCCGTTCATTTGGGGGAAAGCAGAATAGAGGCTTCAGGCAGAGGAAGAACCCAGGAAGGAATGAGAATAATCCAGACTTTCTTTTTTTTTTTTTTTTTTTTTTTTTTTTTCTGTTGCTCTAGGCCCAGTCTAGGGTAGGGGTGTTTGAAAGGTAAAATTAGAAGAAGCACACTCTAGGACCTGTTGAGACCTGCTAGAAGTCACCAGTGTGGTTGAAGATCCAGACACTGTCTCTCGGGTTTCTGTTAGTGCCTCAAACGATGTCACTTAGAAAAAGGAAACAGCAAACAAACAACTACAACACAACAGTAAGCAGCAGCCTCAGGGAACCGGAGTTTTGTAGCAACCTCTTAAGATTTTCCTGGCCCACTTTGATTGGCCATCACACACCGCTAGAGCCTCACGTCTGTAGAAATCCTTTGTGGTCCTTTGCAAACATCCAGCCTCCCAGGTACCTGGGAAGATGGCCACCCATACTCTGCATCCACTTTTTTGCTTTTAGGGAGGTAGATGTTCCTGATGGTAATGAATCTGAGTCTCACAAGTAATACTCTTAAGCTGACAGGTGAGGAAACTGCCCTGAGGCACTTCTTCTGGGGGTCTTGGTGACCAGTGCCTGGTTATCATGGTCTGGGCTTCCAAATATCCCCCCATGAGTAGCAGAGACTTAATTCTTCCCAGAGGGTCCTTCTAGCTCCTCTCTTCCCAGAGAGTTCAAGGTTCTCACTGCTGTGTGGCTGTGTTTGCATTCCATTTGTGGACTGTTTGCCTATGTCACACTGTCCTCCGAGGAGAGCTGCCCCCTGTTTGTATAGCCATTGTTTGGCTTTTGTGACCCACCTGTCACCCTGTTCCACTGTGTTTGATGCTTCAGCCATCAATGAAAAGAGTCCAAGAGCTAGAGATTTCCTCTCTCTGTCGACTTTCCTACAACCGAGGGTCTCCCAGAGCCATAGCTCCGAGCTGAAAACTAAGTTTAATTTTTCAGTCCATGGGCCATACTCTCATTCTGAGAGCTGCAGAGGGAGAGAGGGCAGGAAGGTGGGAAAGAGGCTAGACTAAGAAAGAGAATCCTTGCAAGAACTTCCCCACCCAAAGGGGAAATGGTGCTGCCTAGTTAAATTAAGCAGCCAGTCCAAGGAATAATAATCTTACAAAAATGTGGTTCCCTAAAGGAAGAGAGCTGTGAGCCCAGACCCTTTTGAGCTGTTAAATGGCAGTCCCTAATTACTCTAACTTTGTAGCCCGACTTCATCATTTAGCTTGGCTGCCATGGTACCACTGTGAGCCACTGCTTCACTGGTGCTATGAAGGCTAACTGGGGAAGAGAATGTGACCCTACTGGCTGAGATGTAGTTCTAGGCATCTAGAAGCCTACTTCTCTGACAGAGGTTGTTACAAGCAGAGAGAGGGACTCGGTGTGTGGCCTGCTGAAAAGCCACATCCTTTTAACCTTGCCTCTCTCCTGGTGCGTGCAGATGCTGAGCTCATGTTTTCTGTTCACCAGCCGACTTGTGTGGACAAGGGGAGATTTCACTGTGCCTATGGCAGCTGGGAAGTTGCCGCCTCCTAGACCCAGGAGCAAAGGCAGGAGCCTCTGCCTTCCAGTGATCTCTGTTTCCACTGGCACTGGCCAGGTGTCCAAGAGCATCCTTATTCAGGGTAGGAAAGAAGGAGGCAGCTGGTGGCAGTTGCTGTGTTCTTAGCTACTCCTTATCTTCTTCAGCATCTTCCCTCTGCCCCAGAATCTTCTCTGTATGAGCAGGACACTTGAACTATAATCAATACCTTTCTTTGAAGAATCCTGAGGAGGCAGCAACAGGGAAAGCAACTAACTGACATCCCTCTTAGAACTCCTAGCCTTTGAGCACCTATGTGTGGTCAGTGTCTGTATGATTTTTACTCCATTTCACCCTCAAAGTCCTGCCGGGGCTATTGCTTCTCATTTAATCTCCCTTTCTGGGAGATGAAGCCTAACAATGTAAGGTCACAGGGAACGGAAGGAAACTGGATATAGGCTGATTTCAATCAAATTCATTAACCCATCCCACCATGGTACGAGGTCTATGTTTCTCATCTGCAAGACAGGAAAACCTTGCTGTGGACCCTCAGGGCCCTCTCCAGCTCACCACCCTTCCATGAAGTTGGGGACCATGGTTAGAATGAGGTGACAATCAAGGTGCTGACAGGAGAGGATTTTTCCAGAAATAATTTCTAAGGGTGGAGAGATGGCTCAGTGGTTAAGATCACTGGCTGTTCTTCCAGAGGACCTGGGTTCAATTCCCAGCACCTACATGGTGGCTCACATCTGTCTGTAACTCTGGTTCCCAAGGGATTTGACACCCTCAAAAGACATATATGCAAGTCAAACATCAATTCTCATAAAACAAAAGCACACAAAAAATAATTTTAAAATTATTTTTATTTGTGTGTGTGTGTGTGTGTGTGTGTGTGTGTGTATGTGTGTGTGTGTGTGAGTACAGGTGCCTGTGGAGGCCAGAGGCATCAGATCCTCTGAACTAGAGTTATAGGTGGTTGTAAGCTGACCAGTGTGGCTTCTGGGAACAGAAATCAGGGCCTCTGAAAGAACATTGTACACTTTGAATCTTTGAGCCATCTCTCCAGCCCCAAGAGGAAAGATATTAAGATTATTTTTAGGAGCAGGGGGATTGCCCATGGGAGTACTTAAATCTATAGACATATAGAATGATGTTTTATATTGTTATTATAATGTATATACCTGTAGATATGCCAATCCATAGGTTATGGGTGCCTGGGGGAGCTCGTTCATTTTCACTGATGTGAAGTGTTGGCTTTCTGTGGGCTCTGGGTTGGGACTGTGGAACAGTGACTAACGTTGTCAGTTGTCAGTTGCTCTCAGCTCCTGTTCTGCGGAATGAAAACGCATTCAGACGTCCTCCTGTCACTTCAGTTTTAACATCTGTGCAACTCAATATTCATTTTCCCATAGACGTAAACAAAGAGACTCCTGTCCTGTTTTTTCTCCCCTTCTTTTGTCAGAGTATGACAGATGTCTCCCTGCTTCTAAAAATAATCCTAAAAATTCTACTCTCTCTGGACTGGGAATATGGCTCAGTGGCTCTGAGTGCGTATGGCTCCTGCAGAGGACCTGGGTTTAGTTCCAGAATCTCACTGGACAAGCTCACAACTATTGTCACTTCAGCTCCACAGGACCATCCATTATAATGCTTCTGGGCTCCACAATCACTCACACTCACATGCAGACACACACACACACACACACACACACACACACATGCACACCTAATTTTAAAATTATTTTGTTTTAAAAAAACAATCTCTCCTCTGAAGGTTGTTGGCATCTTGGTTACCATCTCTTTTTTCATGATCCCAGAGCAAGCAATCCATGTCTTATTTGATTGGTTTATAAATCAGAAAATATTTACAAAAGCCTGACCCTGTCTGGATAGCTCTGTTAGGTGACATGGAGGTTGTAGGCACATCTATGTTGTCCCCTTCCTCCCCAGGGTTGATCCTAACTGTTAAGGTTATAAAACGTGGGACAACAATATAGTAGCGATTCATAAACTAAGAAAGATCCAAGTTGGTACCATCCAAAGGAATAGTATGAACAGAGCAGGCTGTGGTGTGGAAGTGGAGACTGTAGGGGGTGCAGGCAAGGGACCTCGTGAGGAAAGAGGGGTGCAGTGAGTTTTGGAAGGTTGACCGGGATGTGGATAGACAGATATGTGGAGAGGCTTTTGGTTTCAGCAGAATCTCACACGCTGAAAAGCTCAAGGCTGCTTTCTTCTTTTGTTTACGTTTTTTGGGTTTATTTTTAGTTATTGTCCAGAATGATGGGTTTCCCTGTGACGTTTTCTGGCGTGTGTGTTATATGTTGCTCATGTTTCTCTCCTGTTCCCCTCGAACCGGTCCCCTTTCTACCCTTCCCTAGTCCTCATTCTATTTCCATGCCTCCCACCGCATGCACGTGCATGTGTACATATGAACATAGGTACACGCAATGCTCACCTTTGTCTTTCTGCGTCTGGCTCATTTCGCTCGATATGATCTCCAGTTCCATGCATTCCCCTGCATGGCTTCATTCTCCGTGCTGAATACATAGGTACATGGATTGACAGCACATCTTATTTATCTGTTCACATATTGATAGCTGTCTAGGCTGGTTCCATATTAGCTCAAGACTCTTTGCATAGAGGTTATCATCAGTCAAGGCCAGAGGAGAGAAGATGTGGAGGCATGAATCGGGATTGCGAAACTATCATAGAACACAGCCTGGGGAGGAACTAAGGGCCATGACAGAGGACCTTGAGTCCTGCCCTGTCCACATAAGGGAGCCACAAGTCCTTCGTGGCCTTAGAGAAGAGAGCAATGCCTTTTGTGTGTTCATGTTTATTTAAGCCTGGAGCTGGGCTTTGCAAACCCCTGGCAGGTCTCTGCTTCACTCCAGCCCAGAAGGTACTCTGAAGCTTCTGGAAGGAAGGCTAAGAATCCCTGAGTTTGGGGGACTAGGCTAAAATCAGGCAGGGCTGGAGTAGTGGCTGTGGGAATTGGAGGGTGAGAGAGACAAAGGCCTTTTAGAGGGGGCAACAGCGGGGCCTGAGATTGTCAGCCAAGGAGGGTATAAAGAGGACTTGTCCTTCAGTTTAAGGAGGTCTCTCCGGCTGCAGCTTTTCATTGTAAAGACCCACAGGCAGCAGGTCCCAGTAGAAGGATTCTGCAGTCCTTTGATATGGGGACCTGACCTAGAGAGAAGCCAGCTCAAGTTTTAGCCTGGAAGGGCAGTTATTGAAGTCACATAGGAAGAGGAGACTAGCTCTGCCTGGGTGGAGAGCATCCAGTCTAGATGACAAGAGGAAGAGACAGTGGTCCGGGCACCAGCAAGGGCGGGGAGGCACAGTGGGAGAAGCCGACTGAGATCAGAAGAACAAGTGAATACAGAACTCGGTTAGCCATGAAAGCTGGGAGCTGTCCGTCTACCCGTGAGAGTAAGTTAGCCTGTTTCTGCTGACACATTCTTTTCCCTTGTTGGATCCAGGTTAGCGGGACCAGGGAGACCTGGGGAAGAAGAGACTGGGCCGCTACCACTCTACTTTATTTGAGCTGTTTAGTGGGGACACGGTAGGGTATAAAGTGAAGCCTGTGTGCAGAATGGTCAGCATGGGTGGCATCCAATGTGGCATTCCTGTGGCAGGTTGGTCATTGAAATGGAGAAAGATTATCAGAGAGACCTAGCACCCACTGATTCTCCCATCAAGCCGGCCACCCATGTCAGGAGCAGATCACAGCACCCACCTACTTAACCAGAAGCCCTGATGTCACCCTCTACTTGTCTCCTTTCTTGGCTTTCTACAGTCTTTGGGGGAGAGTAATTCAGGCTGATTCTGCTTCCAGAATACACCAGGACCCTGCCTCTGTGTCCTCCTTGCCCTTTCCATTCACCCCATCTACTCTTTCCCACTAACGGATGCTCAGGAAAGCCACATTGATCTTCTTAAAGAGTGATTCAGGTCACCCGACTCTTACCTTAAAACCGCTAATAACTCTGCAGGGCGACACTACCACCTTTCTAGACTCTGACCCTAAGCCTGCTTGCTACTCAGAACAGACAGTGTTTTCTTTTGCTTTGTTGTTTTTGAGGTGGGGTTCCACTATGTAGCCCAGACTGACCTCAAACTTGGGCTGCTTCCTTACCCCATTACCTTCCCAAGTACTGGGATCACACCCCACAACTAGTAGTCAGTGTGTATGCGTGTGGTGTGTGTGTGTGTGTGTGTGTGTGTGTGTGTGTAAATGCTAAATTTACTCCCATCTTGGTAGCTTGACACAGGTGTCCCTTCCTGTAGCCTCCCATCACAAATGCATTGAAGTGTCAGTGTTGAAAGGAAGGCAGGTTGGGTGTAGGGACTGGATCTTGAAGGGCCAGGAAAACTGGAAGAAGGTCACATTTCCTTTGAGTGCCCTAGAGGGGCTATAGCAGGGCTGTACCCCATGCTGTAGGGCTATGGCTACCAAATCCCTTAGGGAACTGAAAGACATCTGCTAAATCCACAGAGGCTGCTAAAAACCAGAGGCGTTCTTTCTGCTTTGTATCTTAGCTCTCGGGTATTTGAACTTAGTGGCATTATGTTACCTTTTTATCCTGTGGAGTTCTTGAGGCAAGCATACAGGTGAGATAGCACACTGAGATAGCACAAGACCCCGTGTTTCTCCTTCCTGGAACTTTTGGGGTTAGGGGGCAAGGTGCAAAAGGGACTCGGATCTTGCTCAGAAATCCTGGGTCATCTCTGTGTGAGGAAGAAGCTGGGCTTATGGAGGTGAAGAAGTGGTTTTGTCTTCTCAGTATTTCTGGTAGATTGGGAGGTAAAAGCCAAGGAGGAAGATGGGTAGTGTGACTCGGTGCTCTGGAATATTCCTGCCACCGCAATCTTAGAAGCATCCACGGTTCAGGAAGGAGTAGAAAGTGCACAGGAGAGAGTGCTAGGTTGTTGCCTGGAGGGATGAGCCTGGGGCAATGCTAAAGCCACTGTTTTCTCTCCCTGGGAAGTGGGAGGGGGTGGAATAACTTCATTTGGGGAATGGGTTTCATTCTTAGAGCCTCTGGGGCCACCATGGCATTTATTGTTGCTATAGAGTAAGACTTTTGGGAGGATCATGTCTTGCCAGTGTGTGACTAGAGTCCTGCTGCCTTTACTGGCATAGACCCCAGCTGGGGCCTAAGTTCAGTCTCTGCCACTTGCCACCTATAGGACTTTGAAGGTTTAGCTTCTTTGTACCATTGTTTTCTCATCTCTTAAGTGGGCAATTAAAGAGCCCTTCCCAGGGAGTATATGGGCCATCTACCCCATCTAGCCCACAGCTCTGGGCCCAAGCAGGAAAGCACTATAAATACTAGAAATTCTTTTACTGCTGAAACTCAGGCCTGTTTGCATTGGGCACTGACTTACTTTGGTTTCTGCTGTTTGGGTCAAAACCAAATTGGGGAGGAAAGAGTCTATTTTATCTTACATCTTACGGTCCATCACTGAGGGAAGTCAGGGCAGGAACTGAAACAGACTGTGGAGGAGTGCTTCTCACTGGTTTGCCGCCCTGTGCTTGCTCAGCCTGCTTTCTTATGTGACCCGGAAACACTCCTTCTGAGCAGCGCTGCCCACAGGTAACCTGGGTCCTCCCACCTCAAACAGTAACCAAGAAAATGCCCCTGCACACTTGCTCACAGCCCAGTCTGATGGAGGCAGTTCTTTTCAAAGTCCTCTTTCCAGGTATGTCTAGGTTTGTGTCAGGTTGATAAAAATACAGCCAGCGCTGACACTGTTGCTAGCACTCTGCCATGCACACGGTTGTCCTCTGGGTGTTTTATCGGACAGGGTACCAGTTCTAAAAGCAAGAGGCTCAAGTCCTCACCCTAGAGACCTCTGGCCTTCCTCTGTTCCAGAGCTCTGCCATCCTCGTCCATCCCTAGAACTCTCCATCCTTAGCCTTAAACAGAGCAAAAAGAGCCAGACTCAAAGTCGACAAAGCTCAGTGCAGCCACCCTCGCCTGGGACTATCTGAGACGGGGTGATCCCATATGAAGCGAATGGGATGGAAACAGTCATGTGAGGTATGATTACACAGTAAAAAGCTTTTGAGGCGCAGGTTTGCCCCTCTGTGCGCAGTGAGCTTTCTCCTAGGTGGGAACCTCGGGTGGGTATAGAAAGTGTATTTTATTTTTAGTTGTGTGCATATGTGCATGTCTGTGTGGGAATGTGCACACATTAAACATTGTCAGACTTTGGGAAGTGGCTGGAGCAAGAACGGCACTGCTGGAGTAAGTGTTGTCCCAAGTGACTTCTTTGAAGAGGTGTATACTCTCATAGGCGAGGTTTGTGGTTTGTAAGGAGTTATTCATAGTCTAGGCTTGCCTTGTGGTCATAGAGTACTGTTGTCTGTGGTGGCTGGTGGCAGTGGTGGCTCTGACATGGGTCAGAGGACCTTTGGTCTTAGTCCCTTCTCTGTCTAGCCATGTGGTGGGGCACTGCTTCTTAGTGTCTCAGGGTTGTGTTAAAAAATGGGGCCATTAGGAGCTGGAGAAATGGCTCAGTGCTTAAGGGCACTGACTGTCTTTCCAGAAGGCTTGGGTTCAAATCCAGTACCCACATGGCAGCTTACAACTGTCTGTAACTCCGAGATCTGACACTCTTGTTAGACATACATGTAGGCAAAACACTATTGCACATTTTAAAAAGGTAAATGTATTTTTAAAAAAATTTTAATGGGGCCATTAATGTCTCCTATTTCTTAACAATTGTGACTATGAGGGCACCAATAAACATAGTGACTGATTTTAGTCATAATACTGTAATGAAGACCTTGGACATTTGCTCTGGACCTGCCCCCACATTTATAAAACAGAGATAACAGAACCAGTTCTGTTGATTTCTTGGTTATAAGCATGAAATAAAGCTACAAGGACAAGCTTTGTAACCATGACACAGTGTTTATTATTAATTCTGTATCAGACTGTCTAAGGCAGGGTTTCATGGCGGGATGGTAGACAGGAAAGGAAGAGGAAAAAGGATCGTTTGTGGTCAATGTAAGTGGCCTTTTTAAACTCTCTCTCCCTTTGTCCCTTCACTTGTCTCTGGTTGCTGTGACCAATCCTCCCTGTCTCTCTCCCTCTGAGAGAGACTTCCTTCACAGTTCCCTTGGCCTTCAGCCTCCAGCTCAGCCTGGGGAATGTTCAGGTAGTGCCTCCTGTGAGCTACAGTCTCTGGAAAGAGACATAGGAATGCGACCAGATAGTAAGAATGTGATCGAGTAGGTGAAAATGGTCTCACAAAACAAACGTGGGATCCTAAGGGAGAGCTTTATTTCTGGGCGCCGCTGGTGTTGTCTCTTGAGGGGCATGAAGCCAGGGAGAGGTGTTAGTTTCTGAACTGGTTCTGAGAAACAACCACGTTTTGCTAGAAGACAAGAGGAAAGCAGATAGGACATGCTAGGCAGGGAGAACTCTACAGGTCTACAGTCTTCTAGACTCTGTAGGGCAATGGTGGAGGGCAGCTTGCCTTCACGTGCCTTCCTGAGGTCAGGGCTGTTTCTTCACCTCGCTGCCAGATGGTCACAGGCTTAGACCCACAGGTAACAGTTACAGATGCGATGTGACATCCCTTCTACCCAGCTCCCCCTTTGCTCTTGGTGGCCCTTCATCTCCCATCCACGCTGAACCACCATCATTTCTGTACATGACTTCTCTCACCTGCCAGTAGTTACCCACCAACTCCTCCTCCCTCCTTACTGGGATCCTCCCTTCCTTCCAAGTCCCAGCAGAACACAGGCTCCTCTCTGCTGTGGGCTACGTAGAGCAGCAAGAGGTTAGCATCCTTCTTTGGGCTATAAAACCTGTCTGGATCCCTGTGTCCTTTGGTGACCCACCCTTGGAGCCCACCTAAGGGAAGCCTATTGGTCTTATTTGAGGGGAATGTGACCCCTCCCCTTTAAAGAAACTTCTTAGCAAACTGTATTGGGCAGCACATGCATTTGGTCCCAGCTCCGGCAATAGAAGCAAGGAGATCTCTATGAGTTTGAGCTCAGCCTGGTCTACAGAGCTCGTTCCAGACACCCAGTGCTATTTAGAGAGACCTTGTCTCAAAATAAATAAATAAAGATTCTTAGCAACCCTTTTTCTCTTTAACTGGTCTCACTCCTGCCTGGCTGAGGCCCACAGCAGGGGGCCCCCACTCAGGAGAGCTAATAACCCTACTCCCCCCCTTCTGCCTGAGCCCTGTGCCCACCAGGGTCTGCTCCATTCAATTTCCAACAGCCATAAACAAATTATATTTCTACGATTCCCTTGAGGCTAGGGCCACTTCACAGAGGTCAAGGAATAAATTAGCTGCAGAACTTATAAAAGTCACCCACAGGGCTGTGTAAATGTTCGAAGCCCTAGCCCCAGGTCCTGCTCACACCCAGGCAGTTTCTTCCTGCCCCTTCTCTACCCTCCTCTCTCTCCCCCTCTTCCTCCTCGGAACCAGGATGTTTTTCCTTGCCTCTTCATTGTTTCACCAACCTGGCAGGTCTCCTTTGGTGGAGCCCTGCCACAGCTTCCTCTCTGGGTGTGAGCTAACACAGTGAGCGCACAGGAGTGGAGGCCTGCTCTCGTCCTGTGCCTTCCTCAGCTCTTGGTCAGGCATGGCACAGGCTGCCGGCCTCGGCTTCCTTCCAGAGGTCCCCCTTGGCTGAGGAACCTCTGTTGCAGCCTTTATTTGTTTTTCAAAGGAAGAGGGAGGCAAAGAAAATGCAAACTGTAAGGTTAGGTGCCCTCCCAAGACAAGGTAGACCACCCATTGCAGAAAGCTTTTGTGTGCTCTTATTTAACTGAGTGGGACTCTTCTGACCCTCTACCCCAAGACTTTCTCTTGAGGACAGACAGACAGACAGACACACACACACACACACACACACAACCCCATGAGTTACTTTCCTCCTGCCTGAGTAGGCTACTTCCCTTCATCGTGATCCTCAAGGGCCCCTTCTGGCCAGCTCTGTTTTTGGGGGGATGACCCTAGTCTTACAACTCCAGGCTAGCCCCTGTCCTAGCCTGATTGAGTCCAGATCTCCAGATCTGTCTCTTCCTGAGAGGAAAGGACACTGTAGTGAACAGCTGACAAAGGCTGGCTCTCATGGGCAGAGAGGGTAGTATGCCTTGTCAACTTGACACTCTTCGTCAATAGAGCCTGTCCCAAGGGACTTCTAAAAAAAAAAATCATCCTCACACCTATGTCCAAGGGCTTTGTGATGTGTGTGAATTTTCTTAGGGCTTCTCGTTTTAGGAAGGATAAGAGCAAGAAACGAAACAAAGGTCCTGAGAGTCCTGGACTGTCCACATTGATAGCTGAGTCTTTTGTTCACATAAACTCATTTGGCTCCCAAATGTCCTCCACCCAAAATCATTACATCCGCTGCAGCAGTTCAAAACACAGCCTGGATGGCCAAGCAGGGTAGGTGGCCGTCTTTCTGGGGCGTTTACTACCATTTTCCCACAAACACACACACACACACACACGCACACGCACACGCACACGCACACGCACACATGCACAGACACACACACACTCGAGCGTGGGCACACACACACAGGTTCCTGTCTGCCCCCAGAATATCCCACCCCAGGCCATCCTGTCTGAAATCCCCCTCATTTGAAGGGTTCCTGGGAAGGCCAGGAGGCTCCTCCTGGGAGGGCCTCAGCAGCTCTGGGAGGGAGGAGGGTTTTCCAGCTCCAGGTTTTGCCTTACAAATTCCCAGGGGCACAAGCTTGGCTGGGCTTCCCACACCCCAGAGGGACTCAGCTGACTGATTTACACAGCTCAGCGCTTAGGGCAGCTCTCTCTCTCTCTCTCCTCTCTCTCTCTTCTCTCTCTCTCTCTCGCTCGCTCATCCTTTCAGCCTATGGCTGGTGCTCAGTAAAAATATACGTTCTGGTTTTCAGTGCAGCTAAGTGTACCCAACATAAAAGTTACCGCTTTAACCATTTCCAAGTTCCATCAACAATCACAATGTTATTGTGCCTGTCACATTCATCTCAAGAAACCTTTCATCCTAAAGAGAAACTCTTAAGTAATAATCCCTGGCCTCAAGCCCCAAGTAACCTCTGGCCTGCTTTCCAGCTCGATGAAGTTTTAATTCCAAGTACTTCACAAGTAGAATCGTACAATGTTTGTCCCTTCGTGTCTGGCTTGGTTTGCTTACACATATTGGTAGCTGCATTGCAATATCCATTGTCAGCATATGCCACATCCTGTTAACCCTCTCGCCCACTGCCTGCCTGCCTTCACCTTTGGCTTGCTGTGGATACTGCTGCTGTGAGCGTGTGTCAGTTATCTGTTCAGGTCTCTGCTCTCCGTCCGATGAGCTAGAGACCCAGAAGTGGGATTTCTGGACCATATGCTAACTGTGTTTAAGTTTTGCAGGGACTGCCATACTGTTTCCATGATGGCTGAACCATGTTTACATTCCTGCTGACAGCAATATACTAAACTCCAGTCCCTCTATATCCTCCCCAGCCCTTGCTGTATGCTCCCCTTAATAGTAGCCATTCCATGGGTATTAGAGCGAATATTTTGAATCCATACATTCCACTCACTGGCTAGACAGTGGATTTAGAACTCTAATTCTCCCTTTTGCAACTCTGTCCTGTCCTCCAAGGCTAAGACTTAATTCTTTATCATGATCCCTAGAGGACCTGGTCACCTTTCCAGAGGAACAGGGAGATACCATTGATAACCTAGCCACTGGCCAGAATGACTGGTCCAAAGCAATGCTGTAGCAAGTGACTTGACCACACACTGTAAATTAATTCAGGAGGCGCTGTCTGGGCTTCTCGTCTGGCACCCACTGGTTTTATCTGCGATTAATTGGGAAAGACACCAGACATAAAGATGTGGGCTTACCGTCTCTGCTCTGCCACCATTTTCAGGGTTAACCTGCCTGGTGACTTCAGGACTGTGCCTCAGTTTCCTCTTCCATTAAAGAGGGAAGAATTACCCTCGTGTCTGCCTACTCAAAATGAAAGGATCTAGAAGGATCATTTAGGCCCTTAAATTCTCCTGTAAAAAGTGATTTGTGGGTAGGGAAATGTGTGGGATTCTTAATTGGCTCTCTTGGGATAAAAGCATAATTTCATTCTTGTGGGGAGGACCTGTGAGCCCTCTCTTCAGTAGGTAGCAATCCACACACTAAAGGAACCAAAGAAGGGGGAGGTAAAGGTCTCCCTCCTCCTTAAGACTTTTCTCTCCTCCCTATGTGAGCATTCCAATTTTAGGGAAAATATTACAGTTACAGAGAAACTCAATCATAAGCATGAGACCCCATTGCTGTGATCTAACGATTAGGTGAAGGTGCCAGACGCACAGCTCAAAGGGGGCTTTTCAAGTTCAGGATCTTGGGGTAGTGGTGCTCCAAGGAGAAGCGGGATTGGGATGTTCCAAGGCTGGGGATGAGGGTGGCACGGCTGCAGACCTTAGTCGCAGACCTTTCATCCTCCACTAGTAGAGAACTAAGTGGCCATTTTGCAGGACCGGTGCTGGTGTCCCCCTGGGACCCTTCAGCTTATACCACCTTCCTCTTCCGAGGCCCTGAAATTACACCCTTGTGTTCTGTGTCTCTGCCACTGGCAGACTGAAATCCTTTAAATCAGACCTGATCCTAATTCTTCCTTCTTCCCCCCCCCCCCCCATCTGCCAACCGTCTTCTTGTAAGCAGTCCTAGGCATTAGCCAGATGTTTGCTGTTGGAAGTCAGAGCATCACCTCAACTTCACGTGTTGGAAGCAGACTTTTCTTGCTCCCCCGAAACTCGTTCTCCTGACCCAGGCCACTCTCTCTATTGCAGTTCCTTTCAGCCGTCTGTTGACATCATCTCTGCTGGAAGCTGGTTTAGACATCCTCTTGCTCAGTCTTTTTCTAATGTGCATCGGTGGGCACAGCAAGTCTGGTTTCAAAGCCCATGCAATAGGCACCTTTTCCCTCCTCTTAGGGAGAAACAAGGGCGGCAAAGTTGCATTAAAGCCAGAAGTTTGAAAGCCAGTAGGATGTTGGGTTTTGTTTTGTTTGTTTTGTTCCCTTCAGCTCTACCAGCCAATGACCTGCAGCCTCATGGAATACACTGGAGAAATAAAGGGTTTATTCTTCAACTCTGTCCCCCAAACACAAGCTGGTGCCAGGCTGCACTTAGGTTTGGCTTTCTGTAGGGATGAATGGTGAGGGTAGGGGTGAGACCTCCAAGGGGAAATGGCTTGTTTAGATAACATCACTGCTCAGGAGCAAATCTAGCTTCACACACACACACACACACACACACACACACAATGGGATGGGGATGGGGATTGGAGGACTTGCTGCTTGAAGCAGCTGCTAATTAGTAAATCCGATTCCAGGCTGTGCCAGCTTTCTCATGAACACCAGTTCCCAAACAGATGTTTTAGAGGAGTGAGATGCTACAGAAGTGGAAGTTGTCAGCTTGGGGGGGGGGGTCAACATCCAAGCAAAGCAGTTTAACTCTCTTGTTAATTTAGTCTCCGTTTGTAGTACAGGGTGGAGTTCTGGCCTGACACGGGTGGCTGAGTACAGAAGGATAGCATCCTTGTTCAAGGGTGGCTGAGAGTGCAGACACGCCAGCTCCAGTGGTTGGTGTGGCTCCGTGTCATGGGTTTTGAATGATTGTCTCGACAGAGAAAGCTGGGCTGGAAAGGTGAATGGGGCAGCTTTGGCTTAAGCTTCCCAGAGGCCACCTCTGATCCTAAAGAGGGAAAAGCTGGAACCTAAGGCACAAAGAGACACTTAACGACTTCTTATTGATCTAGGCAGCGACTAGATAACCACTAACCACAGCCAGCAGGTCTCAGGCCACCAGGAATAGCAATTCTGACCCAAAGTGTATCTTATCTCTGGATGCTCTGGAGAGATGCCCAATGGACTCTTCTCTATGGCTGGTTCACTAGTTATGCCCACAGCTGACATCAGTGGAGGTTGGGCGTTGGGAACTAATCGGCTCACACTCAACTTATGTCATGAGGACTTTGGCTGTGGAGTCACAAGCCATGCACACACTTATGCTTTATAAATGTCGCTGGGACTCCAGCTCAAACTACTACTTACGAGTCTCATAAACCAACTTTGTATTTAACGGCTACAGACCACCTACCAAGGGGGCAGTTTGGGGTTCAGTTGAAGTCATTACAAAATGGCTTTTCCGGATCTCCAGTCTCTGTGTCTTTATATGGAGATAACCAGATGTGTTAGTTGCTTTTCTGTTGCTCTGAGAAGACACCATGACTGAGACAACTTAAAGAAGAAGGAATGCTTCAGTCAGCATGGTGGCAGGTAGCGGGCATGGCAGCAGGAACAAGGAGCTAGGAACTCACATCCTTTGCTATAAGCACAAAGCAGAGAGCAAGCTGGAAATGGCAAGAGAATCTGAGCTTTGAAAAGCCCACCCCCACGGATGTACCTCCTCCAACAAGGCTGTGCCTCCTAAGCCTCCCCCAGACAGCGCCATTCACTGGAACCAAGTGCTAAAACAGGGGAGCCTGTGAGGCTACAAAGTGAGTTTCAGACTGAACTAGGCTACCAGTATGCTGTGTCTTTCTGGTACCTTACTGTCTACCTTCATTAGCTTTTATTTTTAATAAACCTACATATAGTTTAAAGATGGAATGGATTTTTACAAAGCTGTAGTGAAACTTCTGACCACTTTCGACACTGTTAGTTGATTATCATTCATAATTTTGTCCATATCTATTAGTTTTATTTTGGTTTGAGTGATGACTCATTTCTCTCTGTGGGAATTTTATGTCCTTCCAAGGTCCACCAGGGTGGATGTGACACATTCTAATTATGCTTAGGGCTAGCTCGAGGTCTTGTCAGTGCAGTTACCCTTCACACCAGTGAGTATGATCCTGCCCTGCGTGCTCTTGTTTGCCAGGGTTTATTCTACTTTAATAATTGCATTAATTAAAAAATGACATTTAAAAAAAAAATTCACTGTTTCTTTAGATGCATGCACACATTTCCCTTGTATGTTGAATCACCTTCCTTATGGTGTCTAGGATTGCTTTCTTGTTTGAGATCAAACCTTGCCATTTCTTTTTTTTTTTTTTTTTTTTTTGTTTTTTCCAGACAGGGTTTCTCTGTGTAGTCCTGGAGGTCTTGGAACTCACTCTGTAGACCAGGCTGGCCTCAAACTCAGAAATCCTCCTGCCTCTGCCTCCCAAGTGCTGGGATTAAAGGCGTGCTCCGCCACCGCCACCACCACCACCCGGCTGTCTGTCATTTCTTTTAGTGTTAAATCTTAAACCTATGACAATTGGCTGACATGCCTGTTAGCATATTGAAGCTGAAGGTGGCCACCAGGTTCTCCCAGCATCCCTCAGTCCCTACTTATAACAGGCAATGGCTGCCATGCCCCGCCCTGTACCTGAACTCTCCATCCCAAGGGCTAGGCTGCCCTTCCCCCAGCTGCTTTTCTCTATATAATCTAGCCATTTTGATTATCCTGTTCTTGTGACACTTTTTCCTCTTGGCCAGTCTCTTGGCTCAGGCCACACCTCTTGACAGGCAGCTCCTCCTACTCACTCCTCATGTGGCCTAGCTCAATCTGGCTATGTTCACTCTGGACTGTCCCAGCTGGCTCTGCCTCTGCCTGTGCTCTCCCTTATATCTATGATAAAAAACTTCAACCCTTAGGAGCAGTCAGGTCCTTTTCTTTCTCTTTTTTCCGTTCAGGGTGGAGGGCAGTTAGCTCACCTTTGAGTGAGAATCATTTTACTTGATACTTTCAGGATACTTCTGAGAAATGGTTTTGCTGTGGATGTGAGTCTAGTTGCTCTCTTAGCACATTGCAGATGCTGCTCTATTGTCTTTTCTTTGGTTTCCTTGGTAGCTGGCTTACCTCTATTTGCTGTTTTTCTTCTGGTTAAGACTTCTGTGAGTTTCTACAGGTTCACTATGATATTAACATATATACATACATATATACATACACATATACACACATATATACATTTTTGTGTATACACACATACATATATGTGTATATGTGTATAACACACATACATGTATATGTCACATATACATATATACACACATGCACATACACATATATACATACATATGTACACACACATATATACATACATATGTGCACACACACATATATATGTATACACACACACACACACACACATACCCTATGATTTTGTTAGAATTCCTTAATTTAAAGATTTGTGCTTTTTGCTGGGCAGTGGTGGCGCACACCTTTAATCCCAGCACTTGAGAGGCAGAGGCAGGCGAATCTCTGGTTCAAGGCCAGCCTGGTCTACAGAGTGAGTTCCAGGACAGCCAGGGCTACACAGAGAAACCCTGTCCGAAAAAAAAAAAAAAAGATTTGTGCTTTTCATTGGTTCTGGAAAGTTCTCCACCATTTTCTTTGTGAATATTGACCTTTGGCCTTCTGTTCTCTTCCCATAGAACTCTAGTTAGGGACTGGAGACATGGTTCACAAGTTAAGAGAAATTGGTGCTCTGTCAGAGGACCTGACTTTGGTCCCCAGCACCTATGATAGGCAGCTTACAGCTACCTGTAACTCCAGCTCCAGGGGAGCCTATGTACCCTGCCAGCTTCCAGGGGTACCAACCCACCCACACATCCCCACATTAAAAAAAAATTTTTTTTAAATGTAATTCCAGTTCAATATGTGTTCAGCTTCTTTTTCCTAATTTGCTAAACTTTTGTGTATAGTTTCTGTATTTTTACCCAGTTCTTAGCATTCGCTCTCTCCCTTTTTAAATTATGTGTGTGTACCTGTGTGTCTGTGCAGGGGTGTGTGACTGTAAGTTCACGTATCCGTTAATATACACATCTTCAATGATTCTAGTACTGGAAATCTTATTCATTCATGAGTATTTTGGTTTTGGCTCATCTATGATTTTGTTATTGTTGTTGTTGTTTTACTGCAATGTGTTATTAGAGGTTTTTGTCTGTTTGTTTTTAATTAGTAAATGACAGGAATTGCTCTGAAAGTATGTTTATACAGAGAGTGTTTGCATGGCTTTGCCAGGTTCCCCAAGGCACTATCAGGGCCATTCCTTGTCTCCGGATTATTCACTGGTGTGTGAATACCAACAATCTTTAGATCACCTTTTTAGATCATCTTTAGATCTTTAAATCACCTTTTAAAAGATTCAGTCTTTTTTAGTGTATCCACAAGGTTCCTGAATCTCCCGGGCACCTGAATCATACAGGGAATGTGAATCTGTGCTGCTTTGGTTACTTTATGGTGAGGTTGCTTTTAGCTTTTGGCCAGGCTTTCTCACTGTCCCTCTGTGGGTTAGTTTCTGTTTGTCTTTTGTCCAGGGTCGAGTCCTTCTGATTCCAACCTTGCACGGCGGTTTCCCTTGAGCCTCCTTGAGAGTTCACACCAGTCTACCTCTTGCACCCCTGCCTTCGTCAGAAGGTTGAGATGTTGAATGAATGTTGGCTTCAGACTTTGCTCACCTGCCTCTGTTCCTAGGCTTGGCTGTGTTTGGGCCTCAAAGGATTTGATTCTTTCCTGATGCACCAGCTCAGAAGTGCATTTAGGATATTTTTTTTTTCACATCTATTTTATTCAGGATTTTTAGCTGTTGATCGTGGCAGTTTTATTGAGGACACCGCAGGAGACTATTGTCAACCTTGTAGTTTTATTTATAGCGTGCATTTTTCCATTCTGACATCTTTAGTCTGCCCTCGGGGAGATGGCATGGTTGTGTGTGAGCAGTGCTCCCTGCCTGTGGCCTCTCTTCCTTCAGTGGAGTTCCTTCATCTGACAGGGGTCTGGGATTTCCACCCCTGTCCTATGAAGAAGGGTCCATCACTGCCTTCTCCCAGGCCAGTCACACTTCCCAGTGGCTGGGCCTCCTCTGCCTTTTTTATAAGGCTCTAATGGAGCGAAGTTTATTATCTTCCTTTTGTTCCTGGCTTCCTAGCCTTGGGGCATCCCTCTGCTTTTCTGCAACTCCCTCCCACCCCCACCCCCCCACCCCCCACCCCGTTTCCTTTGAGAGTAATTTTTCTTATTGTGTCCAATTAACCAAAAGGGTAGAGAAAGCGTCCTTACACTTCTGTGCTTCAGTCCTTTCTGGGAAAGCCATGTAGCTCTGCAGCCGAGCAGGAAGAGTAAGGCAAGCATCCCCATGGGTTGCTGCATTCAGAACCTTAGAGACTTTGTGGTCACCTCTGGCAGCCCTCCTCCCACATCCAGCTCGAAGCACGTCAGGCAGGCTGCGCCCTAAGAGGAGCCCAGATGCCCTAGCGATTTCCCCGCCTCTCCAGGAAGGCTCTGCAAATTATCACCTCCAGGAAAGAGAATCAAGACATGAAAACAGTAATTCTCAAGGGACTAGGAGAGGAAATAACTCCCTTAGGAAGTTCTCAGAACCTCAGAGGGCAGTTTGTGTAATCACCACCCAACCCACTTCAAATGACCCAGCCGCTGGCCACTGCAGTGTAGCTGGCCAATGCAGTGTGGTGAGGTAACTGCAGCCACGCCCACCCGTGGTTATTGAAACCTTAAAACATGGCCAGTAAGGGGCTGGAGGGATGGCTCAGTGGTTAACAGCACTGACTACTTTTCCAGATGACCTAAGTTTGATTCCCTGCACCTACCTGTGCCTTTCTCCGGCCTCATTCAAACATGAACGTGATTCAGACACACACTCAGGCAAAACAGCCACATACATAAAGGGGTGGGGCACAGTAAAATGTTAACTGAACTTAAGGTTCAAAAAATATATACTTACTATCATGATACTTCTTATATCAAGTTTATATTAAAATGATATTTTGAATTTGTTGAATAAAATAACATTTCCTTTTATTATGTATATTTAAAGTGGCTACAAAGTTGGTTTTATGGTTTTGCTCACTTTATCTTCTGGGCAAATAGTAATCTAAAAGATAACTTGTTCCTTTTTTGTGTTTGTTATATTTAGATGCAAATGATAGTTCTGCCTGCCTGCAGTCTCTGCTTATCAGATGGCTTGACATTTTTTTGCCCAGGCATATAAAGATAGAAGTGACTTCATTCACTCCCCACTGAGAATTTTCCATGGTGCCACAGTCTCCAAACCCAAGTAAAGAGAAATATTCTCAAATCAGGAAAATAAAATCAGGGTGGGGGGGTAGCTATTTAATTTTTCAATTTGTGTGTGCACACAGACACGTGTGTGTGTGTGTGTGTGTGTGTGTGTGTGTGCGTGTATGTATGTGTGTGTGCATATATGCAATGCATGTGTCTGCAGGTGCCCTCAGAGACCAGAAGAGAGCGTCTGAATTCCCAGAGCTAGAGAAGCAGGGGTTGTGAGCCACTCACCGTGGGTCCTGAGCTGGACTCTAGTACTCTGTAGGAGCAAGGAGTGCTCCTTACTAAGGCGCCATCACCCTAACTCCTAAATGGAGTTTTTAAGCAGTCAGTCAGCAATAAGCTCTGAGGGTCATTTCGGGGTGCTGAAGGTTTCTTCGGGTTGACTTTTCAAAAGTCATTGAGTTTTCAGTGATGCGTTTGTTATTTCAGCCTCTGCAAGGAACCATTGGCCGGAAAGTAACAACACCGAACCCCACATAGGCTATACCCCCTTTTATCAGAGTCAAGAGGACCATTCAGGTTCCAGAAAGGAAGTGACAGCTCACACTGCCAGAATGAGCCACAGTTCCTCAGAAACCTCAGAAAACCCTTCTCTCCTCCCTGAGACAAGCGCTGATTGGAGGAACATGACTTCTGTCAGAGCAGACATCGCTGCTCTGCACCATGGGCCCTCACCTGAGATCACCACAACATGGACCGCCCACAGCAGCTTGTCATGTGAGTGTGTGTTTTGATGCTCATTCATGTATGTCCAGTCCTAGAAAACAAATTCTCTGCTCCATTCCCACCCTAACCCCACATCCAGAGCAACTGTGTCCATTTAGAGGTTCTGCATTGGGGTGCATTAGGTAAGTCCCCCTCAGAGTCCCTCTTGTAAAGGGAGGAGGAAGCAGATTTGTGGATCATACTGGTTGGTCCTTTGGCATCTATGCTCCATGGCAGTCTAAATCCACACCTCCTCTCTCCAGGACCTTGCCACACAGTCATGTGTCCCAGGGGATGGGAATGAAGGCTTTGTGGTAATGGCGTTTGAGTGGTTGGTTCTTGCTGCTCCAGTCTGCACAGTTGCTAGCTTAGGACTTCAGTGAAGGACTTGCAATTCTTTTTCTTTTAAAGATTTATTTATTTATTTATTTTATGTGAGTATACTGTCACCGTATTTAGACACACCAGAAGAGGGCATCTGATGCCATTACAGATGGTTGTGAGCCACCATGTGGTTGCTGGGAATTGAACTCAGGACCTCTGAAAGAACAGTCAGTGCTCTTAACCACCAAGCCATCTCTCCAATCCAGGACTTGCAGTTCTATGAGTATAGCTCAACCTAAGAAGGAAGACAAGAGTAGTGTTAACTAGGCACCCCCTTACATAGCAGCAAGCCTGCTCTCCCAGTCCTTCCAGCAATCCGCTGAGGTTCCTGTCATTCTTGCTTTGAGGTTTTGGAAACCGAAGCTCCCCACCAAGAATTTCTCCCACTGAGAATAGTGGGCAGACTAGTCAAGCCAGTGTATGGGGAGCAGACAGCAGGTTTCCAAGTGTGGAAAGCATAAATCTGTATGTTGGGTGAGCGGGCACTGCAGTCGAGGAACAGCGTGCCTAGGGTGAGCAAAGACATAAGGACATAAAAACACGTGGCTTCCTGTGGGCATCAGTACCAGCATCCTCACTGGGAGAGTACAGAACAGTGGGCAGACGGCGCTGTGTGGGGTAGGCACAGGATGTTTGCAAGCCAGGCAGTTTCTACCTGATGCACTGAAGGGTTTTTGCACAGTGGAGTGATAGTGCATTCCCAGAATTCAGAAGGTGGAGGCAGGAGAATTAGAAGTTCAAGATTGGGCTGGAGAGATGGCTCAACAGCTAAAATCCCTTTTCCAGAGGAGCCATCTTCAATTCCCAGCACCCATGCTGGATCTTAACTACCTCAAAATAGTCTGAGGTTCAGTAGCAGCTGGCTCTATTACTGATAATCTCTCCCCAAGGGCCAATCATTGGTGAAGTCAAAAGACAATCTTTGGTTGGTGGTCTCTCTTGCAGTTCATTTTTCCTAGAATAGGTAGGTTCTTCCTGCCTGAAATCTGTGTATCTCATAGAATCTGAGGCCTAGCCCACTAGAGAGAACGAGCCATTTGGAAGTCCGCTGCTGGATTTTAACTGCTGTCGTCTGCTTCCAGCCTTGGAGAGCCTTCCCCAGACACCCAGCAGTTCCAGGTCACAAAGAAGAATCACTTCTTCTCAAACAGAGAGTGGAACATCCCCAGACTTCCTGGAGAGGACAAGGGAGCTCCCAGAAAACGGGACTGTGCACACGCAAGTGGCTGGCACCTGGGTTTCCCGCCAGGCCTCCCTTCCTGCTCTGGAACCTGGGGAGCTAACTGTGCTCTCCCAGAAGAGAAATTCATCTGACCAGGAGGACTCCGGGCCGCCATTCTCCTGGACCAGGAGTCTCCCTCCTCCCTCAGACCACCACTCATGTGAGTACTCCTGTCCCCAGCTGAACCTTCCAATCTCAAAATAACCCCAAGTGGATGTGTGTAGCCAGGTGGCCAAGTGCTGTGTCAGGATAAGAGAGCAACAATAAGCAAAGGATGATTTAAAAACCATTCCTTCAGTGCCAAGGGGTTTGAGTGCAATAAGTACAGCTTATCTCAGTATTGAGCTTCACACTTAAAATATGCTTTAACTGTAGGCCGAGGAAAATATCACCTGGTCTGGTGGCTGTTGTGTCCCCACCTCCTGTCTCCCCCTTTTCCTTTTCTCGTCTTCTCTCTCTCTACACACACACACACACACACACACACACACACACACACACACACACGACAAAGATCCTGTGTGACTGAGGTGTGTGCTTATAAGAGAGGCCCTGTGCCAGGGTGCTTGAATAAAATGTGAGCCAGACACTTGAATAAAATGTGAGCCAGACATCATTACACCCTCTGATTAGCAGTTTGAGTCTTGTTTGTTTGTTTTGCAAAAGCAGTTTCTTTGATGGCTGAGAAAATGGGTGTGTACGTTTTCCCGGCTTTGTTTCAAAAGTTTACACAGTACAGGTGTTTGCATGGCTTTTGTTAGGCCCTGTGGTTGTAGAGAACTGTCTTGTCCCATTCTGTGATGTCACTTCTGACACACCAGCCCCCACTAAACTACTCTAAGCCACTGGTGTTTCTTCTGAGACACTAAGTCACTTGTCAGACCAGGTCAGCCAATGTCTACCTGCCCAGAGACTGTAGCCCTCTTGAGGACATTTCTAGAACAGTGTTCAGTAGTTAAGAATTGGGGGGAAGGGGGGGTAATGCTCACATGTGCTCACAGATCCCCCAGGGGCAGAGCCAAAAAGATGCTGTAAACTTCCCCTCGGCCTGCAGTTCAGGTTGTGTTTTTATTTAGCCTTGGGCTATGGGAGGCCAGACAGAGTAGCAGGATTAGCCCTTTTCAAAAGCCTTTTGAGCACTGGAGAGATGGCTCAGAGGTCAAGAGCACTGACCGCTCTTCCAAAGGTCCTGAGTTCAATTCCTACCAACCACATGGTGGCTCACAACCATCTGTAATGGGATCTGATGCCCTCTTCTGGTGTGTCTGAAGATGGCTACAATGTACTCATATACATAAAGTAAATAAATTAATCTTAGAAAAAAAAAAGAAAGAAAAGCCTTTTGAGTCGGGGGGGGGGTTGGTTTGTTTTTAGTTTCTTAAATACATATAGCATTCTATTTATTCTTGGAGAATCCCATGCATGCATACATGATTTCAATCATGCTCACCCTCCCCATAACCGCTGTCCAGCTCCTCCAGACTCCTCCCAGGTTTCCATCACATTATAGCTTCATGGCCTCCCTTCCCCCCTCCCTCCCTCCCTCCCTCCCTCCTTATGCATCCAGTCCTTGCTGCCCAGAAATCCATTGGCACATAGTCACCCTACAGGGACCACACCTCCTGAAAGAAACCAACTCTTCCTCCCATAGCTACCATCAACTATCAATAGCTGCTCAGCTTGAGGTGGGGGTTCATGTTCCACGTCCTCAACCATGACATCATGGTTTTTTTTAAAGTACTTTGCAAAACTGGAAGTTTGCGTTTATGTCATCAAAGCAAAGACTGAGCCCAGAGGTCTCCTCTGGAACACCTATTTAAAGGAGCAGTCTTCTTGCCTAAGCTTAGTGTGCTCTTCCCTGCTGATGGGTGTGGGCAGAATCCATGGTTCATGTTTGTAGGCGATTGCTTTTTAAGATTATTCGTAAGTGGCCTGGAGAGATGCTCAGTGGTTAAGAGTCCTTCCTGCTCTTCCAGTGGACCCGACTTCAGTTCCCAGCATCCATATCAAGTGGCACTAAAGTCACAGGGTCTGTAACTTGAGGTCAGATGTTTCCTTCTGTACATTCACACAAAAACATTCATCCACATAAATAAAACTAAATAAACTTTTTAAAAAAAGATTATTCATAAGCATTGGTTGAATTCAACAAAAGCTGTGATGCCGTGCGGCCTTGAGTTCTGTGGCTTGGTGGTTTACAATCAACTCTGCATTTCCAAGGAATCGCTATTGTGATTCTGGTCAGGGTCATTTAATGTTAATCGTATACATTATACCTAGGACTGTGGTATATTTGAAATGAATCCATGTTTCTTACTTTACTGGACCCGATTTTTTACAATAAAATAAAATAAACTTTCTTTCTTTCTTTCCCGAGTTGCTCTTGATCAGTATTTTATTACAGCAATAGAACACAGACCAGAGCACACTATTCAGCCTCTTCCAGATCCTAGACAGCCAGGAGTTAATCTGTGTCTGAATAGAATCTGTATCTTACAGCACCAATGCAGGCTCAGGAAGATGAACCAGGGGACTGCAAAATTAGAAGGCTTTGCTGTCCACCTTCTCCTGCTCGTTGCCTCTCTAGACTTTCCATTGGTCTCTTTGACTGTTTGTCCTGGTGTGGGGGCGGGGCTATAAACAAAGCAACAAGTGGCCCTGCCCCGTGAGGAGGGTGGGGAGGAAGCTCTCTTCTGAAGGCATAAATGTGTATGTTGAATTGTGTGAGGGTGACTACAATTCAGAACTAAATTTAGTATGAGCTTCCTGGAAATGGGGGCACAAAGGGAAGCTGGGTGGAGCGTGAGATTGTTGTCGGACAGTCAGCATATGGCTTAGCCCATAGGCAGTGGGCAGTGATTCCAAGAGGACTATTTATGTAAGGGACGCTGAAGATCGTAGTAGAAACTGCTTTCAATTGCTGGTTTGTGAGACTCTGGCTAATGTTCTTTGAAGGTGACATTTTGTAGAGTCAGGGAGAGCTGAGGTGTAATGATGGGTTTTTGGCTTATGGGAGTCTTTCCTGTGGGCAGCTGAGCTGATGTGGTCCAGGTAAATTGCTTTGTGGTGATGTTACATTGTGAAGGGAGAGAACAGAAACGACTTGAAGGATTTTGGATTTAGTCTGTCTTGTTGTAATTTCAGCCACCTCAGCTTCATTTCTGGGAAATTCTGGATAGCTGTCAAGGTTGAGCAATGTGACCATGATGATGCTTTAGGCTCTGGGGTTTTGTCCTGTGACAGAAAGTGACACATGCTCACACCAGGTGAGCAGCTGTTCCCCCTGTGGCCTGTTACAAAGACTAGGAACTTAGCTCAGGCCGTGTCCCAGTGGTGGTATTTCAATTTTTTTTTAATTTTTATTTGAAAATGCTTATTAATGTAGAGGAGTGTATATGTGTCACAGTGTGTGGGAGCCAGAGGACAGCTTGAAGAACTCAGTTCTTCTCCTTCCAACCTTGGGACACAGGATTGAACTCATGTCAGGTTTGGTGGCAAGGGCCTTTACTGCTGAGTCATCTTATCAGATCATCCATCCATCCATCCATCCATCTATCTATCCATCCATTTATCCATCCCATCCATCCATCCATCCATCCATCCATCCATCTATCTATCCATCCATTTATCCATCCCATCCATCCATCCATCCATCCATTCATCCATCCATTCATCCATCCCATCCATCCATCCATCCATCCATCCATCCATCTATCCATCCATTCATCCATCCCATCCATCCATCCATCTATCCATCCATCTATCCATCCCATCCATCCATCCATCCATCTATCCACCCATTCATCCATCCCATCCATCCATCCATCCATCCATCCATCTATCCATCCATTCATCCATCCTTCATCCATCCCATCCATCCATCCATCCATCCATCCATCTTTCCTTCCTTCTTTTTAATTTTCTATTTATTTTTGCCTTTTCTGAAGTTCAAAGTCAGAGGGTTTCCCCTTTTTCTAAGGCCAGCCTGCTGGTTAGGAATGTAGTAGGCTTTACTGTGAGGATTAAATGAAACTTGTCAATCAGGCAAATAGCACAATGCCTGGGGGCATTGCAATTGCTTACTTGAGGATCACTGTTTTGTTTTGTTGGGACAGAGTTTTACTCTGTAGTTGGGGTGGGGCCTGGAACTTGCTGTGTAGACCAAACTGGCTTCCTGCTCATGATCTTCCTGCCTCAGCCTCCTAAGGTTATGGCATGTGCTGTCATGCCCAACCAGGGTATGATGAGGTGGGATGGCCGCGGGCTGCACAGTCCTTAGGCCGGGGGAATGGAGCTGCGTTCCTTTGCAACTCAGAATTTGTGGATTTTGTGATTGTATCTCTGTGGCCATTTCTTTGCTAACACTACCAAAATGGCAGATCTGGGTTTTTCAAAGTGAATCCAATATAGTCATCATAGTGGGTTTTGTCTTTAAGGTTTTATTTGTAATTGTGTGTGTGTGTGCGCGTGCGTGTCTGCATGCACTGTAGGTTTTGCACATGAATAAAGTGCCCTCAGAGGCAGGAAGAGGGTGTTGGGATCTCTGGAGCCAGAGCCACAGGCAGTTGTGAGCCGCCCAGTGTGAGTGCTGCAAACCAAACGCAGGTCCTCTGTAGGAGCAACATGCACTCCTAATTATCAAATCCTGTCTACCCGCCACCACTGTGCCTTAATGGGAATATTGAACAAATGACATAATGTAGTTGGTTAAAAATAAAAATGTCTTTAAAGTAATTTGTAGACCATTTATGGAACATATCCATCTCTATCACTCCTTTCTTAGACAAAAGTGGTTCTTGTTTTAGCACATGAGAACTTTTCTTTTTATTGTTTACAAATTTCATATATGCATATCATGTATTTTGACCAAATTCAATTCCCCCATTCTCCACTTCCCAAAGTGCTTTATGTTTTTTGTTTTTTTTGTTTTTACTTTTATTTTATGTCCATTGGTGCTTTGCCTGCATGTATGTCTGTGTGAGGGTGTCAGACCTTGGAGTTACAAACGGCTGTGAGCTGCCATGTGGGTGCTGGGAATTGAACCGGCTCCCTCTGGGACAGCAGTTAGTGCTTTTAACCGCTGAGCCATTTCTCCAGCCCTGTGGTTTTGTTTTTTGTTTGTGTTCCAGCGGGGCTGGATGCCTTTGCACCCACTGTCTCTGTGGATGGCCTGCACCTGCGTCTGCTAACATTAAGCTCCAGTGATCAGAGCAGCAGGCTGTGTTCTCACTGTCAGGAGTTCATGGTTTTGCACAAGAGTAAAAAGAACCTTTTCTTTTACTCATATCTCTATCTATCTATCTATCTATCTATCTATCTATCTCATTTTTAATGACTTTTTTATTTTTATGTGCACTGGTGTTTTGCCTGTATGTGTTTCAGATCCTCTGGAACTGAAGTTACAGACAGTTGTGAGCTGCCATGTGGTACTAGAATTGAACCTGGGTCCTCTGGAAAAGCAACCATTCCCTTAAGGGCTAAGCCATCTCTCCAGCCCCCACTTCCCCATACTTTCTCTCAATGTCTAAAATCTGTTTGTGCTTTCGGCCACACTGCACATAAGACTGGTCTTCAAAGAACTAGTTATAATAGCAGCTTCTTTTTTCCCCTTTTCTGAGCCGTGATTAACAGCTGGAGCCTTTCATGGTAGGGTACAGCGTTCTTTGTTGCTGTTGGCTTCATGTGGGAAAAAGAAAGAAAGCACCTTCTTTCCTTGCCTGCCATCATTTCGTTGCCAGCTTTCCTGCACCTTATTCTTGGCTGTAATGAGAATCTCTTGTGGTGCTGGGTTTGCACATGGCCTGGCACATGCTGAGTAAGTTCCCTGCCACTGAGTTATGGCCTCAGCCCTTTGGTGTTAGGGCTTTAAGGTTTTAAGGTGCCTTGTCGAAGTCAGTTTGGTTTTATTTTTGTGTTTTTACATTTTGTTTGTTTGTTTTTGTTTGGTTTGTTTGTTTGTTTTGAGACAGGGTTTCACTGTGTAGCCCTGGCTATCCTGGAACTCACTGTGAAGAGCAGGCTGGCCTCGAACTCAGAAATCCTCCTGCCTCTGCCTGGGATTAAAGGCTTGTGCCACTACTGCCTGGCTAGTGGTCAGTTCTCAAGTACCCTTGGAAAGTTTCCCTAAGGAAGGACACTCTCAGCTGTGCCACTGTGATGAGGGGCAAACAGTGCATTCTGACCTGTGGTATATATAATATAATATTATATATAATATTTATAATATATAATATATAATATATATTATAATATATATATATAATATAATATATAATATTCCTGAGGCTCTTGACAATTATCCAAGGACTTCCATCCATTTTACTGATCAGAAAAAAAAAAAAAAAAAAAAAAAACCTGTCCCCAGCCTAAAGTTTTGAATTTCCAGAGTGCTCCCTAGAGTACTATGCTGGTTTGAAGATGGCTCTCTCTAGCTTAGTGAGACTTAGTAACTAACTACAGTAATGGAGTTTGTCTGCTTTTAGGTGAAATTAAATAAGATTCCTGGAGCAAGGATGCATTCTCCTGCTGGTTAGTAGTTCGACTGATGGATGGCTTTGAATGGTCTTTCAAAGTATAAGCTTCGTGCTAACTGTGATTTAGGGAATAATCAAGAGCTTTTGGTGGACTGGGAACCACTGTCCTAAGCCAGTAGTGCCTTGGCTGTGTTCTGCAGAGCCCCAGGGCTGACTGAGGGGTTGTACACTCTGTACTGGCTCAACCCTGATTCATGGTGTGGACTGGATTTTAGTCTATGATAGCATTTGAACAAAAGGGTTACATAGCTAAAAACAAACTGGCAGTGATAGCCTGTACTATCACCGTGGCTTATACTGTGGGTTTCCTATGCTATGGAATGCAGTTCCTCTGTACAAAACAAGTTGGTTTTTTAACCTTCGTCTAGGTTTCCCCTATCTACCTTTTAGCTCACATAGAAAACATAATTTGTGCATTGTGAGGGATCTGACTGTTAGCAGCCCTGTGAGACTCAGAACTGCTGAGGAGAAAGAAAAGGAGGGTCTCCTAGTTGCACTCGCATGTATCAATGCAATACAAATGTCTGCTATTGCATCAATCATATTAAATATCAAATAGAATACTCATGTCAAATGGAATAAGCATTATTTGTACCTAGATAGAATCCTGATTTTCTTCACCATTCAAGTAGTTTTGAAGCATGTTCTTCTTCTGTCTTAGCTTCTGGAAGTATAAAGAATGGTAATAACTTCACTGCTCTCCCAAACCCATCAGTCACTCAGACAAAGAGCATGCTTATCGCGGACACATTCACTAATGACGTCCCAAGAACGCTGCGGTCTCTGCCTGTCGATGTGGAACCTGCCAACGAGACAGAGGGTTTCCCTGAGCACTCCAGACTAGCTATAACTTCAATGTCAGTCCACTCTTCACCCTCTGTGAAGGACTCAGGGACAAACAGCGGACTAACTGAGCGTCTGGGAGATGGGGAAGACACTGAACTGTCTACAGAAAATGGATATGGACTTCCGTCTATAGACTGGCAAAGTGATGCCCCCCGTAAGTAATCTACCTTTATTTGACCATGGACATTTTATATAGTTGGTTGTCCTGAGGGAGCCTCTTTAAGACAGTTTGCAGTTTCTGAAGGGACACGTGACTTTAGTGATACCAGATCCTCTATCGGCTTTTTTGTCTTTGGGTGTGAACAAGTGCCCTCCCTAAGATGAGAATACCAAGACTCGGAGGGTCTAAGTAAAGCAAGCACAGCTTCTTAGATCACTCAGCAGAATGGAGACCTCAGCCTTGAGGCTCTCACACAGCTGGCCATATTCTTTTCATTCTATAATGTCATCTTCAAAGGGAGACCTGGCCTGCTCTTTGTATCTGTATTCAGTGATTTTGTGTATAGACCATCTTTTTTTTTTTTTTTTTTTTTTTTGGTTTTAGACAGTTTTCTTATTGCTACTGAATATTGTAACCAGCTGCTTAGAAATCCTCCCTAATGTTAAGCTGAACGCGTGACTCTTAATACTTTTAGACATAAACATATTTCCCAAATTCATAGTTTGGCTTACTTTTATAGTTTATTTTACTATACATTAGAAGTAGAAAAATTTTATAAAAATTCCAGCTGTTTTAGGGGGAAATGCCCTACCTATGATATTTATGCCATTGAACTTGCTAGATGTAATGACTCCTCCTTGAGCTACTTTCTCAAGGGACAGAGAGAAACGCCCAAGCCTATAAATTGCTGTTTGCACATGCTGCTCACAAGTCTCCTGTTCACCAGCCTTTATTCTTAAGATTACAATGTTGCTGACATTAGAAAAATTTGCAACATGACAATGAGATGCATGTAGGGCGACCCATATAAACGCTGTTCAAGGCTCCTTGGCAAAGGAAGCTTGCCTGAGAGAGGACATCTTAGTTGTTAAGCATCTTTTCCAGGTCCACTAATGAACCTTTTCCCCTGTGATATCTTACAGCCTTCGGAGGACATCAGCTTGCCAGCAGCTCAGAAGCAGGAAATGGAAGTGCCATGCCTCTGACTGAGACTGTGTTTAGGTCAGACCCCTCCATTGGTGGTGGAGAAAGCACAGGACGATGGTTTCCTGCCAAGAATAAAACATCTACAGTTGCAGCAGAAAGCTCAGCTTTGCATCCAGAAGCTGAGGACACTCGGGGTTTGACTCAGTCCTCACATGCTGCACAACAGCCCCGAGGTGGTGACTCGGGGATGGGTGGGAGGTGTTACACAGAGTCTTCCTCTTCTTCATCTACATCTTCTTCGAAAGTCTGGGTTCCTCAGCATCTCACAGAGAGCATTCAAGTGAGTTCTTAGTGTATGGAAATAGAGCACGGGCCTTAGGATGTGTCCAATCCTTCCATCTACCAAAGCATGTTTTAGGAAAAGAATTTTACTATTTCCAGGCCATTCTCTTAGCTGGTTAATACAACATGCATACATGCTCCATCATTTTTGTCTGGTACATCTCAATTGTTTTTCTATGGTGTATGTATATGTGTGTGTGCGCGCGTGGCAGTGCGAGTGCTCGAGTGCAGGTTCACAAGTGCATAGATGCAAATGGAAGGCAGTGGTCAACCTCCTGTATTGTTCCTCAGAAGTGATCAACTTTATTTTGGAGACAAATCTCTCACTTAGGCTTGGAACTCACTAACTAAATAAGGCTGTCTACTTGTTCCTAGTGTTATTGGAGCATGCTGCCATGCTCTGCCTCTGATGTCACCTCCTTGTGCCTACCCGCAAGAGCTTTGTTGACTGAGCCACCTCCCCAGCCCCACATCTAAGGAGCCTCTGGTGCCACTTTCTCTTCTCTCAAATAGAACTCAGGGTTTTCTGTGTCTGCACCCACATAGTATAGCCTGTCTCAAACCCAATACCTTCCCAGTGACAGAACTTCTGGATATTTCCTGTAGAAACCATCATACCATATATGGCCTTTTGTGTATTTAATTCACGTGGCCTCAGACTCATCAAGCATGTATCTGTACTGAGTAGTACTCCGTCGGGGATGCATTATTTTTACAGTGTCCCTGTTATTGTTCAGGGACACATTTTGTGTAGATACATGCTGTCTTGGAATTACCAAGTTATAGACTAGTATCCTTTTCAAGTTTTTGAGAAACTGCCAAACTATTTTCCAAAGTGAATGTGGTGTGTGGTGTGTGTGTGTGTGTGGACACATAGAGTGGTACAATTCTCAGTTTGTTATACTAGTGACAATGAACATCTATTCATTAGTAATTGCTGAGATGTGTGACTTCTTTGAAGATCCTATTTGAATATTTTGACTATTTATTAAAGTATCACTTTTCTCATTGAGTATAAGGTGTTTTTTTTTTTTTTTAATATTCTGGACACTCAGTGCACTTTCTCCCATTCTGTACTTTGTTGTTTTTACTTTTTTAAAAATTTATTTGTTTTTATTTTATATGCATTAGTGTTTCACCTGCATGTGTGGTGTGTCAGATCCCTTGGAACTGGAGTTACAGACAGCTGTGCACTGCCATGTGGGTTCCAGGAATCGAACCCAGGTCCTCTGGAAGAACAGCCAGTGCTCTTAACCTCTGAGCCATCTCTGTAGCCCATTATCATTTTTGCTTTTTGATGGTATTATTGGAGCATGAAAGTTTCTAATTTTGGTGAAGTCTAATGGGGACATTTTAGAACATTTGTTTGTTGTTGTTTGTTTTGCTTTGTTTTGTTCTGTGGGCTAAAGTATGCTTTTGAGTAATTTTGAAAATAATTCCAGTAGTTTTCTATCATAATGTAGGTGCTGGTTAAAGTGAACATGCTTGTCATTACAGTTTTTTTTTTAAAGATTTATTTATTTTGTATATGAGTGCACTGTAGCTGTCTTCAGACACACAAGAAGAAGGCATCGGATCCGATTACAGATGGTTGTGAGCCACCATGTGGTTGCTGGGAATTGAACTCAGAACCTCTGGAAGAGCAGCCAGTGCTCTTAACTGCTGAGTCATCTCTCCAGCCCCTCATTACATTTCTAACAGATTTAAATTCTGACATCCCCACCACTCAGGAGGTCACTGCTTATTATTACGAGTGTAACACACAAAAGCATCTGACTGTGAAAGAATCAACTGTATGTGTGAGCTTGGTGTGGTGGTGCAAGCCTTATAATCTAGCATTCAGGAGGCAGAAGCAGGTGGATTTCTGAGTTCAAGACCAGCCTGGTCTACATAGCAACAGCACAGCCAGAGCTACATAGTGAGACCCTATCTCAAAAAAGGACAGAAAAGACTAAAGAGCAAACGTGTGGGGAGAAGATGTTTATAGTCTTTTATTTCTTTGCCTGGGAAATATCACTTTCCACTCTCACCTCTTTGGGGCCCAGGAGGTTTACCTTCTCAACCTGAGACCCTAGGTTCCACCCCAGCCTCACCCTGAGTAGTGAGGATTGAATTTGAGGCCTGGTGCACACTAAGCAACAAGCATGCTGGCACTGTGCTGTGCCCCCAGCACAGTCTTTGGTTCCATAGTTTTACATTTTCAATGACACTTCTCTCTACATAAATGCTCAGTCGGTTCCTGTGGAAAACACGGTTTCATTGTGATCAGACCTTTGTATGATTATAAAGCTCAATGGGGCTGGGGGGTGTGGGGGGGATGGCTCTGCCATTAAGAACACTTGCTGTTTTTATAGAGGACCTATATTTTAAAGAGGACTTTGGTTCCTAGCACCTACATCAGGCAGCTCCCAACTCTGGAATAGCTATCTGATGCCCTCTTCTGGCCTCCATGGGCAACTGCACCCATATGCACATAAATACACATGCACGGATGCATAATTTTTAAATCCTTTTTTTAAAAACTAGATAAGGAGTAGCCTCATTCCTGAAATGATCTCACTATGGATTCGTATAATACTTTCTCTCTCTGACTCTGAATCAGCCAAAGCTGACTAATTATAACACCTACCTTGGCTAGTTCTCAGTCTATCCCCTTCTAAGGTTGAACTCAGCTGTTTCAGGCTATGATGCCTCTATCAGCCTCGAACCCTGATGTGGCTGTTTGCCTACCTGAATTTCACTTGCAGAGTATACATGATCTCTCAGTCAATATCTTTTCCTCTTTGCCCACAAAATTCCAATTTTGTGGCCCACAGATTTAAGAGTTGAGCCTCTTGCACCCATACTGGGTGGCTTAGCACCCAGGTGTCTCCCAAGTCCTTCAGCATGCCTTTAAGTCACCTTCGTGGTTCCTGCTAACTGTTGCTCTGGGTCACTGATGTCCTGTCCCCATGCTCATTTCCTGTTGAAGGTTCTTTTCTGTGCCCAGATAGAGAGAGTGGAGAAGCACTCATTAACCCTAACAGTGGAAGCCTCTGGGTTCGAATGTGAAGCTAAAAGTCCTGTCCCTGCATTTACCTCCGCTCTCTTGCCTTCAGCTCCGGAAGATGGTGCAGTGCTGAGTGATAGCTCAGATCTGGCGGACAGCACTTCTGTGGCGCGCGCACCTCACACATCTGCAATGTACACCCGGAGCGGGGAGCGCACGCTGCGGTCCCTTGACCTCTCCCATGCAGCGACCCGCCCTGCGCGCCCCACTCCACGCGGGAACGGGAACGTGACCGAGCATGCTGGCTTGCTGTCCCGGGCACCAACCCTCGGAGGTGTGTCTTCCCACGGCTGTCTGTAGATTGACCCACAGTCCTGGGATGTTAAGTTGGCTGGCAACTCACAAAGTAGTTTACTGCTTATTAAGAAAAGTGCTTTCTGGGTTCTCCCACCCCTCAAACCTCATGCTTGCTTGAGGTATATGGGATGACATCTGCCTGAGGAGTTTAAACTAAAGGAAAACAGTAACTGTGCTGAAGGCCATCGCCCGGGAAGAAATACCTCATTATACAGAGCGGAAAGTTGGGAGCGGATTTCTTTTTCCATTCGATAATGGCAATTACTGTTTGGGATCTGGGGAGGTTTTCAAGGGCAATTTGTTTTTATTAGAAAGGGGCATGAAGAAGGGCTTTGGAAACGTTTCCTATTTTTAGGCTCCTGGTCCCCACTTCTCCCTGCTCTTCACAGGGGGAGGGAGGACCTACTCTGAGTGACCCTGACTATTTTAGCCTTTCTCTGTCATCTTCACTCAGAGTGCTGGTCACGAGAAATCGCCTCTCACAGACAGTATCTTCCTCACTTAAGTTCACGGATAAGACACAAAGAGTATTTTCCAGTGCTTGTTTCAAAGATTCCTCGTTTACTTGACTCAAACCTTGTCTTTTCTGTTTGCAGTCACTGGACTTAGCTACACTCAAGAGCATGGCTCAGATGCTAGACAAAGGACTTCCAGCGACCACACGGACCACGCCTATGTTCCGTCTACTTTCACCAAAGGAGAGCGGACGCTACTGTCCATTACAGATAACACTTCCTACGCGGAGGCTGGCGAGAGTTCAACCTCTTCCATTAAGATCTCAGACTCTCTACACTCGGACTCTGCTTCTCAGGCTCAGCCTAAACAAAGTAGCACATCCTCCTACGATGGCGACCCTGCTCAGTCTTCCACTCAGTCACCGGTTCTGCATACGTCCAACCTTCCAACCTACACATCCACTGCTAATATGCCAAACACCTTGGTTCTTGATACCAGTACCAAACCTGTTGAGGACCCATCTGATTCAGGGTGCCTACAGCTCCGCCCTCACCATCACAACCCAGCCGTTCACATCAGCCTCATCAACAACCCGGTCTCCCATACAGCAGCTAGAGTCTACCTCTGAGACAACCACCTCCTCACCGTCACCTTTACCGGTCTCCTTAATGGTGTCCACTCTTGCCCCATATTCTGTCTCACAAACAACCTTCCCACATCCATCTTCTACCCTAGTCCCTCACAGGGCAAGGGAGCCACGTGTGACTTCAGTCCAAATGTCAACAACGGTATCAGCCGTAGCATTGGTCCCCAGCAACCAAACAGCAGACCCCAAGAACCAGAGCACCCCTCAGCAAGAGAAACCCATCACAGAAGCTAAGTCACCGAGCTTGGTGTCTCTGCCCACAGACTCTACCAAAGCTGTAACAGTGAGCCTTCCTCCAGGGGCCCCTTGGTCCCCAGCCTTAATAGGGGTCTCCACAGAGCCAGCCCTTCCAGCCACAAGCACCAGCTTAGCCCAGATGTCTCCAGCTTTGACATCTGCCATGCCCCAGACTACTAACTCTCCTGTAACCAGTCCCAGCACCCTGTCACGTGTAGAATCTTTGACCCCAGATGCTGTTGTACACACTACCCCAGAGAAACAACACCTCCCAACCAACCCTGAAATCCTAGTGCCACAAATCTCAACTGAAGGGGCCGTCACCACAGAAGGGACCAGGGAGCACGTGGAGCCTACCACTCAGCCAATCCCTCTGACCACTTCAGTCACGCCAGCAGAAGAAATGGCCACAGAGCTTGGCCATGCAGAAGAGTCCAGCCCGGCTTCACATTTTCTTAGACCATCTTCACCTCAAACCACAGAAGTTTCTACAGCTGAAATGTTGACTTCCAGATATACCACCTTTGCTGCCCAGAGCACCCCACAGTCACCAACAGCACTGTCACCTCTAACCCCAGGTAAAGGGCATCTTACAAATACATTGCCCACTAGGCCCTTCCAACATCAGAGCTACAAGGGGCTTGTGGCTTGTGTGAATGTGTAGACATGGCTAGTATCTGGGACTGTTTTATGACCCAGAATGACTCCCATTGAAGTACAAAGCATGAAGTATGGGCAGTGTGGGCCTAATTTTTCTCCTAATATCCCCCAAGTTACGTGATTCTTTCTGAAGAACGAGGAGAGGACACTTTGGCCCTGTGTGACATGCATAGAAGCTATAACTGTAGGCTGACATGCCCTGTAATTGTCCAAGCGTTTCAAGTGTGCCTTTAACTCATCTAAGGTCAATGAGAGGCATAGATGTGGGTTTGGACAATGGAGAAGCTGAAAGAGCCAACTTTCACACGGCTAAGATGCAGAGTGTCAACAGAACACTTGCCTAGCACACACACAGTCTCTCACAGGTTCTCAGGCACCACAAAAGATAAAAGAAGCTTTAGTTGGTCTGTTAGAGGCAGGGGTGAGTTGAATGTCTGCTCTCCAAAGAGGACCCAAAGCCCCCAAGTCAGTCAGCTCAGGGACTTCCCAGGGTCAAAGGCTTCTCTCCATCCAGGGAGGCCCAGAGTTCTTTGTCTCCCTGATTCTATTGCTAGTTGGTAACCAGAAGACATACAAACAAAAGGCTGTGCAACAGACCTCTTCCAAGTGACCGCTTGACCAGAGTTTCTTTGCTTTGTACAGGGTAAGGTTTTCTGTACAACATGTGGAAGGTGCTGGTGTTGGAAAAAAGGCAACCTGGGGCAAAAGAAAAGTCAGAGGCAGGATAGCGGGACAGCAGGACAGCGGGACAGCGGGACAGCGGGACAGCAGGACGTGGGGTTCCCAGTGCACTTGTTGTTGATGCAGACTCAGGAAAGGAGAACTGCTGTTGAAGGAGAGACAGATGGACATCTTAAGTTACAGGGAAAGGAGGGAAACGGTGTGTGGCGGCTACAGCAGAGAGCTCAGTTTGTAGTACAAATTTCAGTTAGTGAGGATGAACCTGGAGTGTGGGGTCATAAGCTGTCCCCACTGCTAGGCCACAGTGCCCCCTTCTCAGCAACCTGAGTATGTCTAAGAAGTAAAAGATAATTGCTTCTCCAGAAAAATCTTTATTTCCACCGACCAATACATTCAGTCCTGGGTTCAGCAGACTCCCTTAAAGCGAGTGTTTACTGTTACAGTTGCTGTAGGAGTATGTTTACAGCATGCTCACAGCAAACTATAGAATTACCTAAGGGCACCATAGGCACCCTGGTAGGTAACATTCAAAATATGGTATCTGGGAAGATGACTCAGTGTCTGTTTCGGGGACATCCTGTTCTTGTAGTGATCTGAGTTTGGTTCCAGCACCCACATGGAGAAACTCACAACCAGTTGTAATTCCAACTCCAGGGATGCAGTGCTTTCTCCTGGCCTCCATAAACAGTGTACCACATGCCCATACCCACGCCCTCCACATCCACATAATTTCAAAATGATAAATCCCAACAATAGCTGTGAAGAATAAGATTGCCATGTCTAGAGCAGCCTGCTTGTTTCAGGTTAGTTTGAAGGACCTGACTTCTGCTTTCTTTGTCCTCTCCCCCCGTGATTTCCTCCCTGCCAGTGACAATGTGGTTCTCAGCTTTTCAAAACCCCTTATGAAACAAGTACTTCATAACCGGAGTCTGACCCTTCTAACTCTATAGAGCACAACAGAGTGTGGGCACCATGGGGCAGGGAATGAATGGAAGATTCCAAGGTGACATTAAAGTTTAACCATAAAGGCCCTCATGAGTTCAGATGGAGCCTATTTTTGTATAGGAAAGAGCTAGGCATGGGACACCTGTAATCCTAGCACTTGGGAGGTGAGGCAGGAGAATCAGAAACTCACTGTCATCCCAGGTTACTTAGGAGTCTAAGACCACCATGAACTACATAAGAAGGGCTTTATGATCAGTGTTTAACTGATAATTTTCTAGGTGGTGGCAATCTGTGGAGGCCTAATTAAATAATCTCAAGACATTCAGAAGCTGAACACCGTGGTACATGTGTATGATCCCAGCACTTGGGAGGTAGAGTTAAGTGGATCAGGGGCTCAAGGCCATCCTGGGCTATGTAGTTAATTTGAGGCTAGCCTGGGCTACATGAGACTATCTCAAGATAAAAACAAAAAAACATAGCAACTACAAATAAATGTACATGTTTCAAGATTTTTTTCAGATAAAGGTTTCTAGAGTTTTGACAAAGTCCAAGAGAAAAAAGGAGTCATGTCTATGTGTGCCTTCCTGCAGAGTGAATCTTGGAGCAGACAGGATAAATGATTCTGTCCACCTTAGAACATGTTTTAAGTTGGCATGTACTGAGTCCAGTAGAATTCTCTAAGTATCACAAAGGCAATATAATTATGGGTCCTGAAACAAGTGGCCTGCAAGAAGCACTTAGTATGTGTTGCTTACATTCAGGTATACAATTATCTAGCACTTGAATACAAACACAAACTGCATCTGTGCCCAGTACCATCACCTCTGTCTCCGCACCTCCAGGGATCCTACTCTGTTTTAGTGGGTGTGAATTTAAATAGGGCAAGTAAACAAACATAAGCCAGACCGGGTCAGCTGCGAGAATAAGATGCTTGCCAGAGCTGCTCTGACATCGCCTGCATTACTCCTTCCATGTGTTTAGGCAACAGCTGTACCGTGAACCCTTGTCTTCATGGTGGTGAATGCATTGTGGACCTCACCAGTCGTAGGTATCGATGTGTGTGCCGCGTGCCTGGCAAGGGGACAACTGCAGTGTGGGTAAGAGGCAGAATCATTTACTGTAATGTTACCTGGGCTACTGGGCTATTCAGTAAGATCCTTTTTCCAGAGTTGGCAGCATGTACTGTGCTTGCAGAGGACCTAAGTTTGAGTTCTATAACCCAGATCGGGTGGTTCATTACTGCCTATAGTTGTAGCTCCAAAGCAATTGGACATCTCTGGCCTCTGCAGGCACCTGTACTCATGTATACACACACACACACACACACACACACACACACACACACACACAGTTAAAAACAATCATTTTAAAAGAGCCTTTTTCTTCTAGAGTAAACAAAGGTACGATTTTTAGTTTAATAGTCTTCTTGCTTGAGTGTTAGGATGCTTGTGTGTTTATATGATAATATGAAAGACCACAGCATGATACAGACAAGCTTTTGGCCTAGTTCTGTTCTATAGATTCTCTACACTCCTGCAACACTGGACTATCTAGAGCTCCCTAAAGATACCTACACTCTCCTGCCCTGGGTGTTTACTCTGCTGGTTCCTCAGCTCAGAATCATACCCTCTTCCCAAAGATCTGCTTGTTGAAGTCTCTTTAGTCTTATTTATTATTTAAGTATAATTTAAAACAGTCTTTAATTCTTCCCTGCATCAAAATCTACTGTTTCTGCTGGGTATGTCTTTAATCCTAGCACCCAGAAGCCAGAGATAGTAGAATCTCTATGAGTTTAAGGCCACTCTGATCTACATAGTGAGTTCTAGGCCAGCAAGGGATAAAAGGATGAGGCCCTGTCTTAAAACAATAACAACAACCACAACCAATTAGATCTATGTTTATCTCTGTACATCCAAATCCCACCTGTGATATAAATTCTTCATATGACTGCCCACTGCCCTGGCAGGCAGCCATCCCCTTGAGGACAAGGGTGGCTTCCCACTCTTCTTTGGAAGCACACGCCACACAGTGCCAGTTGGTTTTAGTATGTACTGGATTTTGATTCTTTGTCTGCCACTCCATCAGCATGCTCTTGTTTGTTCCCCCTGCAGATGTGAACGAATGTCTCTCCAGCCCCTGCCCTCCCCTAGCTGGTGCAACAATACTCAGGGATCTTTCACCTGCAGATGCCCAGTTGGGTATCAGTTGGAGAAAGGAATATGCAATCTGGGTAAGAGAATTAAGTTTGCCTTGGAACTGTTTCCTTCCTAATCAAAGCCAACATTTTTTTTTCCAAGCTAAAAAACTCAGGAGTATAGAAGTGAAGCACACTGCCTGTTATTCCAACACTTGCAGATGCAATACTTTTCTTCACCCTTTGTTGATGTGCATTATATTTTTATATATTAAATTCAAATGATATCTCTAAGTATATACCTATGTTACTAAAAAAGGACAAATATCTTAATGCCTGCATAGCTCATTTGTGCATAACATTATTTGCTCAACTGTTTTACCCTTCAGTTAAAAAAAAATCAAAAGGATATTCTAACTACATAGGGTTTTAAACATCATTTATTTAAATACAATTTCAGAGTGTTTATTTATTCATATTTATATTTTAGAGTAAGAAAAAAGTAAAATTCTGATTGCCTTCTGTGTCCACACATTCTTCTTGTTTTTGAAAGTGGTCCTCGAGTTGTTAGCCACAGACAGGTGCATTTGGACACTGCCACCTCTGAAATCTGATCACAATATCGGTCATGCTTGTTCCTCATTTGACAAGTCCATGATGCTCCTTAGATTTCCATTCACTCTTCATCCTACAAGTTAAAAAACAGATCAACAAATGCAGCAAAGACTAAGGCTCTGAGCTGCTCCGTGAGCAAGCATGGGTCACGGCTGATGGGAGGCCTGGTTTCTAGCCCACAGTTTTCTGTTGTACAACAGTGTTTTTATTGTAAGAGCATTTTTGCACACGGGGCGAGGCCCTTGTTGGGTTTCCTGAGTGTAACATCTTGCTTGCTAGAGAAGTTAGAATGAGAAATACAGTTTCAAAGCTGAAGCTATCAGGTAAAATAATCAGCCTTTAAGTCAGCTACAGTTGCCCAGTATGGGGCCTAATGCACAAGGGCTCAGCCAATTTTTGGGGAGAACCTATGTCTGTGCTGCCTGCAAGTGTTATCTGCATGAACCCCTAACACCCACAGACAGAAGGGGCTTCTTAAGGCTGGCACTCTACTAAAATAAGAATTTTGAAAATTATCTGAAATACAAAAATTGAGCATTTTTTTCTAAAAAGGAAAATCTGCATATGTAGACGTGAGTCAAAATCAAGAATTCCTCTCATTCTAATGCATCTGGGTAATCGGTTCCGTGTAGCCACACCCTATAGGGAATAGCCGAGCATGTGCAGGTGAAGAATGAAGGAGATGGGAATGTTTGTTATTGTTGTTTGTGTTTTGAAGCCCACGGTTTCAAATGCCTGACTTTAGGCTCCCAGCCCCCCACCTGCACTGAATTGCCACAGCCTCAGTGTTCCCATCTGTTAAATCAGATTGCAGCATGCTCCACGGCTCGCTCAAGGTTTGGGGAATGTCGAATAAAATAATCTGTTTGAGCAAGCACTGAGAGTGAAGAGCTGTCCAGATGGAAGGCAGCGTTCACCAGACTGGCTGCTATGAAAACACACTGCTCTCAATACAGAGCAGTTGTTATAGGTCAAGAGTGAAATCGGCAGTTAAGTTTGAGATAAAAATCTATCTTGGGCCAGTAACGTGGTTCAGCAGATAAAGGTGCTCGCTGCTGAGTCTGACCAGCTGAGGTCGATTCCTGGGACCCGCGAGGTGGAAAGAGAAAACCAATTCCCACAGGCTGTTCTCTGAATTTCACATGAGTGTTTGGACCATGAACACACATGCAAATGCACGCAGGCAGGCACAAAGTAAATAAATGTAATTTTTTAAAATACTTGTTTTAAAGCTGGATGGTGTAACTGTAGACATGGAAGTTGTCTTGAATACACTAACTATATTAAAAACAGGGACACATCTGTCTCTTTCTACAATGTCAGAATTTATTGAGTAACAATAAGTTCATAAGCTGCTTCAATTTCATTTGCTCTAATTTGCCAAATTATTCTGATCGCCCTTGACAGCTGGCCATTGGCAAGCAGAGGTTTATTCCAAATTTAATTACAAATATTAACTCAGATCACATGTTACACGTCATAGTAAAGGGGAGAGAGAGAGAGAGAGAGAGAGAGAGAGAGAGAGAGAGAGTACAGAATAGCTACAAAAGGGTTAAAGAGGCCACAGCAAAGTTCACGAAGTTTAAAGGGGCCTTAGGAGTGTCGGAGAGCTGATACGGATGAGAAAAGAATCAGCCGCTCTCTAGTGGTGAGATCAGGAGGAGTGGTTAGGTTGGACAGTTGCTGAGAAGTACAGCAAGCTGCTGTTGGGGTGCAGGCTTGAGCTGGGACTACACGTGAGGGGAGCTGTAGAGGCACAGGACTGTGAGGTGAAGCACAGACCCATATAGGCCACAGGGCTGAGATCTTACACCGAACGGGGCCAGATGGACAAAGGGACAGAGAGTGCCATGGCAAGAGTGGAGACGGAGCCGAGCTGAAGCCCTGTAGTCATGCAGTCCCTGTGCATACTGGGTGCAGATGCCAGGTTGCTGGGACCACTGCCACGAGAGTTCAGGTGTCCTCCTCTTTATGGGGTGCAGGAGCGGCCGTTGCACCCTTTCTTGGATGTTTCATAAGTTCTTAGGGCCTCCCTTTCCAATAAAGAGTTTAGAAAGCCCGATCCTCATACAGATCACAATATGATTTGATACATTTTGCTGGACAGGAGCGAGTGTCATCATCCATAGTATGAAACAAGTAGATGCTGCTTGTAAAATGGAGCCACCAGGCAAAGCATAGACTGAAAGTCCCTGTTTCTACAATAAGCAGGACTTAAGCCAGCACAGCCTCATCTCACAGAGGTATAAATGCCTGGGCAAATCCTTTCCAGGAAAGAAGACAGTTGGGAGAGGACAATGATATTACTCATGTAAAACAGAAGGCACAGGCAGAAAACTTCTGTGTGCCTACCCTTATCCTGCACTTTTCTGAACGGAGAGTGGATTTGAACTGGGCATGTGAAGGAGTCAAGCCCAGTAGGTCAGGTGACTGTCCTGATAGCTTGTATTCAGGGTGCTCGCCCATAGGTAGCACAGATGGGAGGAAAGCAGTTCAGTTGTGCTAACGATGATGTCTTTCTCTTTTCAAGTCATTTGGCTTCTTTGTTCGTAAACACGAGAGGGGCATGCAAATTAGAGCGTGCTGAGATGCTTTCCCTTGGCCCAGAGTGTTTTCAAAGAGCTGCCTGCTGTTCAGAAAGAGTCCTAAGCAGCTGGCTTCACTGAACTGTGGAACAAGCAGAAGGTTGTTAAATAAGAACTACAGGCTTTAGTCAGTTAAGTCTAAAATGTTAGCTGTCTTCCCTGGCTCACTTGCTAGCCTTCCTCTTAATTCAGCTTGCAAGCTTTCGGTGTTAGAAGGACCCCAGCCCCTGTGTCTCAGGTTATTTTTCTTCTGTATAGAGGGAAAGATATGAATTTAATATAAGGATAAGATATAATTTCATGTGATAAATTGATTTAATGATAAATAATAATTGATAAATATAATTTAATATGATGAGTGATAAGAGCCAGCTCTAAAAACAGACTGTTAATTTTTGGTTGTCAGCCCATTCTGGAACCTCATGCCCAATCATCAGAAATTGGTGTTATCTAGAATTTTATTTTATCTAGAATTTTATTTTGTGAGTGAAATAGGCCTTAAAATTAAGGAGGCTTTCCCCTTTTGGACCCAGCAGTGTTTCTTTTTTTTTTTTTCCGAGACAGGGTTTCTCTGTGTAGTTCTGGCTGTCCTGGAACTCACTCTGTAGACCAGCTGGCCTCGAACTCAGAAATCTGCCTGCCTCTGCCTCCCAAGTGCTGGATTAAAGGCATGTGCCACCACCGCCCGCGCCAGCAGTGTTTTTAACATGGTTGTTTTCTATATGTGGTTGATAATAATGGAATCTTAGCACCTTAGAATCTAAACTACTACAAATGTTTGTCACTCCTTGGTCACTAGAAGAGGAAGGAGTATATTTACCCTCAAGAAGGCACACCCAGACTACCCTGTGGGGAATAAAGCTGGCCGTCCCGAGATTTATAAATGTGGAACTTTGCCTTGGTTTCTGCTGTGTGGCTTGATGAGCAATGTTTTCCTCTTCAGTTAGAACCTTCGTGACGAGTTTAAGTTAAAGAAGACTTTTCTCAATACTACTGCGGAAAACCGTTCTGACACTGATAAGCTTGAAAACGAGATCGCTCAAACAGTAAGTTTCCGGACAATGCTCTGCACACTAATCCTTGCTTTCTAGACCAGATCTCATTCAGAATTCTATTTAGGGCCATCTATATCTCTCAGACTTGCTTCTCTATTCACGGGGAAAGTTCAAGGTGAGGTTTAAAAAAAAAAAGTCTTGGAAATGGAAGAAAGGTGTAAGGATCTGAAGAATGCTGCTTCAGGCACATCCTCACACCCAGTCTGCGTCTGCCAGGCTGTTTTGTTTTCTTGTGCAAACACAAGAGCATGGCGGTGCCTGCACCCATGTGAGCTGTGGGTGAAGAGGGAAGACCAGAAAAGCGTAGTGTCCCATCTGCTGTTGATACCTGATGTGACCTCCTGTGTTCTCAGAGCTTGGAGAAAGGCCACTCTCTCCTCAAAGGATGCCAGCAGCCTGATCCCAATTCCAATTAGCTGAGCTCGTGAGCTCACAATGTAAATTATCTAGAGGCCTTGGATGCTGTTCTTTCCCTCTTTGCTTTTATGGTAGGAAGGAAGAGCGGAGAAAAAGAAATGGAAACGAAACGCAGACAATACATTTTGTTCTCAGCTGGTGCCCAAGTCAAAGATTTGGTGTTTGGGAACTGAAATTTGCCATTACACTAAATTAGAGATGAAATTAAATTAGATTTGCCGCTACATTGAATTAGAGTTCGTATATTAGCCAGGAATTAAGTGTTCTTATAGGACTGTGAATTTTATTTGTATTTTAATTCCATTTCCATGTCTGCTGAGCATTTAATCTGTGCTGAGGACTACGCCAGATGCTTAGTCCTGTAAGAGGGTTGGTGACACCTTTGCAGATGGAAAGCTGGGAGGCTCTGGAAACTGACTATCTTGTCTGAGTCCACACAAAGCAGAAGCAGCCTTAAAGCAGTCTACTAGGTCACCTATGTTACACTAGCTGCAAGTCTGGAGGTTTCTAAGAGCACTCTACGTTTCAATAATTTACTAGGAGAATCTACAGAACTTATTGGAGGCCATTATCATCACAGATGTGGTCCACTGCACTGATAAGTTTTAAGTTAAAATTAGCGAAAGAAAGAGATGCATGAGTCAGAGTCTGGGGGTCCCAAATGCAGAGCTTCTAGATGCTGTGTCCTTGTGGTATTACTGACATTGGTGGTACCTCTTGGCAACAGTGTGTAACTATATGGAGTCCTGCCAACCATAATGCTTATCTGAGCCTTGAGGTCTGAAACATTTATTTGGATGTTGCCATATAGACATGGTTGACTGCCCATATGGCCGACTTTAGTCTCTAGACCCTCTTGAGGCTGAGATGATGTCATATTACCCAGAGTTCCCTCTATTGTTCACACTACTGGTGTGATCACATGACTAGTGGCAGGGACTATGCCAAATACTCTGGCATGACCCAGGACTCACAGCTCAACCAAATTTTTCAAGCAGAACACTCTGAATAACAGCTTAGAAACTGCCTTGCCCAGGCAGAGGCATGGTGTCTCCAGCCAAAAGTAGATTCAGTGTTCCTCCTGGTTATTCTGTAGGTAGATATTTTCTTCTAACATACTGTAGGGCATTAGAGCCCTGTGCCAAAGTGTAGTCTTTCATGTTACACTGGGCTAAGCAATTTGCCTAGCTTGGTTGGTTTGATTGTTTCTTTGTTTGGACACGTATCATCACATGATACACTGGGCCAGGACACATCTGACCCCAACTAGCAGTGAAGAATTAAATGGCCATCAGAGAAAGCATTAGCATGGGCTTTCTTAGGATGGCATTCTGTTCATACCTAGATAAGAGGTTAATAAGGCAATAATAAAAATCATTGCTATAAAATACACACACACACACACACACACACACACACACACACCATATATATATATATATATATATATATAGAGAGAGAGAGAGAGAGAGAGAGAGAGAGAGAGAGAGAGTAATGTGACATTCAAACGCATAAACCATGTGGTAACATTCCACACTTGACTCCATCTTCCCAAGTCAGAGGGCTCTGAAGGCAGGTGGATCTACCTGAGATAAGATACTGAGACCCTCTGCTCCATAAAAGGGACTCTCCAGCTTCTCTGTTAAGGAGGCAGACACAACATTTATGGTGCTCAGAGGCTTTCTGCTCTCTGTCGGCACAAGGCAAACATGAAGCACATAGCTCTAATTTGTTCCCAACAAAAGAGCTCTTGACCCCTGATGTCATGTAATTTCCCACAGAGTCTTTTTGAAGAAGACCTTTGAGTCAGGGCAACTCGTTGTAGATCATGAGGAGCCTGTAGGGCCCATCAGACCTGGGAGCTGAGAGGAGCCGAACTTTTTCAGCTAGCTTGTTCATATGCAGAGTCCAAATAAACAGTTGCCTGGGTTTTTGTTTTTGAAACCCTGAGTCTTAGAAGGGATCTTCTCCTTTGAAGATGTTTTGTTTTCGAGGATGATGGGCTGAACAATTCCTGCTGAGATTTCCTTACTAATCCACTATCTGCCCCGGGGAACAACAGAAAGATATTTAGGAGGGGTGGTAGGAGGTGGGGAGGACTACTAAGGCCACGCTGCTTTGGGTAAAGCTGTCTGCTGTTAACTTGGTGGCTACAGAAACCACCTATTTTATCCTGAAAATAGGAAATTGTCTCTTGGCTCAAGGATGACAACCGGTTTTTCATTTCAGTTAAATGTGTGTTTTTCAACATTGCCTGGTTATATCCGAACTACAGCCGTGTGTCTAGGTGAGAGAATTTCTTTTTGCTTATGAACTGATCTGTGGAATGGGGGCTGGGGGTGGGGAGTGCTGTTCCCAAATGGGTGATCAGTCTCTGTTTTACAGCCAATATACCAGGTAACCCAAGGCCACGGACTCTGGGCCTTTCTACTCCCTATTCTTTCTATGGAGAATGGCAGTAACATTTACTTTGCAAGCTGCCTGGGACCCATGTCATTTCAAGTCAGTTAAGGCCTTGCTAACTTTGCCCACAGAGAGCCCAGTACAGTGGTCATCGCACTGCAAACTACCTTCGCCTTGGCCTCCAATGTGACACTGTTTGACCTGGCTGACAGGATCCAGAAATATGTCAACTCCTGCAGGTCCTCTGCTGAAGTCTGCCAGCTCTTGGGGTCTCAGAGGCGGGTCTTTCGAGGTAAGGAGGGAGTCCTCTAGGATGGAAACCTGCTCTGGCAGGCAGGCATAGACTTAGAGATGGGAGGTATTCGGGGCTCAGACCCAGGAATACTCCTCCACAGAGCCTGTCTTTAGAACATGTAGCACAACCCTTCATGACACTCAATGCACACATCTGTCAGCAGATAGCCTTTAGAGCATCGGCTCCCTGGCACCCGGCTCCTTCTGTTTCTTCTATACAATGCCAGGGTGACAAGAAGATATTACAGGAGCTGATGGAACCAAAAGCTGTTCCTCCCGTTTCCTGGGGAGACAGAAAATGACATATAGCGTCTATAAAGTTGCCAATGATCCAGCAATCTTTATATGATGATGACTAAGAAAAAACAATGAGCCATGTGCATGCAGTATTACCTATCTTTTGTTTGTCTTCTATCGTAAGAGCATAGAATGACTGAGAGGGCACAGGCAGGATGCTCCCAGGAGTGCCGGAATGATGGGGCTCTCCCTGCCTTAGTTCTTGTTTGGTCGGAGGCTCTGCCCTGCATTAGGGTAAGGCTAATGAGGAAGGTGATTCAGAACAAGTCTGGAAGACTTGCATCTTTCAGGATGGTTTCATAGCTGGGAGAGGAAAAGCTTGCTGGAATGAGAAGCGCCCTAGGCACAGTGGGCTAGTCCCTCTTGGTGATCAAAGTGTACTCTGGTTAGCTCATTGTACCACTGGATGAGGGCTGGCAAAGGAAGAAAGCTTAGGCTAAGCCTCCCCATCTGGCATCCAGATGTTAGACATAAATTGAAGGTTTTTGGTGCCATATCCGCTGGTTAGTCTAGACCTTTCCCAGTGGGTCAGGATGTTGTAACTGCTGGTCCAGAGCTGTCTTTGCAGGAACATGGCACTGCAGAGCCTGGGAGCTGGTATTTACCCTTTCACCTGAGATAGGCTCTAGGGGCTGGCTACTTAGTAACTGGGGGAAATAGACTGAACATAACAGAATTGAAGTGTCTTATTTCAAAGTTCATGCCCTGTTCTAGGGTGCTGGAAACTTCGAGGCTCTCTGGTTATGTGGTTTTGTTTCTCTTGCCAAGGGCTCTAGGTACCATTTTTCCTCCCAGTAAGGTAGGTGCCCTTCAGTTTGCTAACCGTTTCTAGACTGCATTTGGTGTGCACAGCATTGGACCAGGGTACTTTTCTGTTGCCAGCTTGTGCATGCATCTGTGCTTCGCAGATCAAGTTGGCAAGATTGTGTGGATTTGCAAGAGCCAGCCCTAGCAGGAGTGCCTGCTCACCCAACTGCCTTGCTTGGACTGCCCCCATGTGGCTTATAGGCAGACTATTGTCCCCATGAGGAGGTCATCCTCACTGCTCCATTCCAGTCCCTTGGGCATAAAGACAGCCATGCACAGTAGCCAAAATTGGACTCACATCTTTTTTCCTTCAGACCTTCTCTGGTTTTGCCAAGGGATCTGGCTCTGTCTCTTGGTAATTTTTCCAGCTAAAGAGGAGGCCAGACCAGCAGGTGCTACACACTTCTGGGTTTCCAGCATCTGGGCAGCACTAGGCTGCTCTGGACATTGCCACTGGCAAGGAGGGCATTCTCCCCTCAGTTCAGAGAATGTCCACCTCCTTTCTTTCAAAGCATGTTAGTCTTCAGGTCTCCTGGGATTTAGAGACTTTGGAAATCCCCCTTCATTGCCTCGGCCTTGGCTCATTGAGTGCTCATTGTCTATTTTGACGGATGTTATGCCCAGGAAAGACCATGGAATTGTGAATGCAGAAGGCTCACATCACCAAGGATCGATTTAAGTGAGATTCTGCATGGTCCTGTTGGGTGGCTTTGTGAGACACGTTCTTTGAGAAGGCTGAGGAAAGCCACTCACTGGAAGGGCAGGGCCTGCCCTCCCTGTACAAACAAATCTGGTGGTGGGCAGGCAGCGATTGCTTTGTCATGGCAATGAATATTTACTAGCAGCCTAGATCAGTGGACAGGATGGAAGGAAACTTACATTGATTCCAGAAAATATCTAATCAGAGTCAGCATTTCCCAGCGTAGGATGCCCTGGATAGTCTTTATGCTTGGAGGTGTTTCTCTTCTAAGTCTCGTTGACTGGCAAAGCCTTCAAAGAAGTCAGATGTGAGGTCCTGGAGGCTGAGTTCCTCCCTGGTGCCAGCTTTACAGAGTTTGCCTGGTGAGATTTTTCCGTTTAAAACATTTCCCCTTAAATACAAACTTTTTTTTTTTTTTTTTTTTTTTTTACAATAAACAAAGGAGCCCAGATTTAACACGTCAGCTTCCACTGATAAAGGCAGGAAATTCAGCACTGGGAACCGAAGCTGTGCCCTAACTCAACCCTCTGGGAGCAGACAGTCTCGTTCTCAGGACTCTCAAAAGGGATGGATACTGGGAATTCCACAAGGGGACCCATCAAGCCTTGGTGTCAGCTCCCATCACCAAAACTTGCCCAGGCAAGGGTTAATTTTGCAGTATTTACAGGAACCTTCTGAAGAGCTTGGGGCCTTTTCTTTGACAATACCTACAAAATGGTGCCCATTCTCCATTGTACAATGCTCATACTCTTCCCATCCACCTGCTGCTCTCCTCCCGGGTTCAGCTTGCTATTGACCCCACAGCAGAAGCACACATCCTCTTACTTTACCTTGAACATATGTAGATAATTTTTAGTCACCATCAAGTCGGTTTCGTGGTTCTGTTTTCTCTGTGCACCCACTGACATGTGCATCTTTGCCTGTCTTGGGTGGTAAAACGTACCCTTCATTATCTTTGCCATATAAAACCTCACAGAGGGCTTATATGCTCAGCAGTGAATACTTTTTGATACTAATAAACTGATTCTTTATCAACCACAAGGTGAATAAAGCCCCCAAATGAACATGAAACCAGCCTTAAAGCTGGGCTCCTTCTTTGCCTTTGTTTCTCCTGGTGATGGTGTGGCTACTGATCCAGCCAGTAGGGCCCCTACCCCCACCCACAAGCATACTGCTCAACCTACTGATCTACTGTGGACATCAGAACACTACAACTAAACCGCACCGGACCATGTGTTTCCACTACACGATGACTGGTCTGACTGCACTGGTTGGTTTGGGTCCAAGTTCTCAACTCCTAAGAACGTGGTCACACTTTCTAGGTTTGTTCCAGCTCCCCCACCTCCCTTACACCCAGTCCTTTAACGTGAAGATACAGAATACAACACACTGAGGCTGCATTTGTAGGTTGGGCAGCGCCCTTTCCTTCCTCAGTTTGGTTTCTCCATAGGGATGCTTGTGAATATTTATTTACTGGCGGTGACCAGGGAACAAGAGGCAGAGACTGTGCAGGGCCTCTGAGAGGACTATGGCTCCAAGACGCCTCTGGGAAACTCACTCCTGAGTCTATTGAAATAGCGAGTTCATGCGTCATAAGGTGTGAAGAAGAGGTTTGCTTTGGTCTCACTCCTTGTTTTTCACATCCCAGCGGGCAGCTTGTGTAACGGAAGAGTCCAGAATGTGACAAAGAGACCTCCATCTGCACCGACCTGGATGGCGTCGCGCTGTGTCAGTGCAAGTCTGGCTACTTTCAGTTCAACAAGATGGATCACTCTTGCCGAGGTAGCTACGGGTCCTCAGCAGTTGAGTGGCGCATACTGTGCAGGCGGGTCTCTGCTCTGGGCATGCGTGGTGCACAAGTTGCTGGTGTCTCTGCTCTGGACAGGCGCAGTGCATGCTGCGCTGGTGGTTTTTGCTCAGAGGGTGATGCTTCTAAACTGGGGGTAACTGGCTCTTGCTATTTGGCCCGCAGCAGGAATGAATACAGTGTTTCCTTGCAAGTATCTCCTGGTGTGTGCTGGTCTAGACAATATCATTTTAAAGGAAAGAAAATGAAAGCTATCACAAGGTCCCCTTCCCCTCCCTTACAGTTAGAGAAGTTAGAAAAATTCATTCTCTCCCCAACAAAGCTTTGGACTGTTGCCTGCTTATCACTAAAGTAGAAATACAGGTACTGAACTGGGCCTGGGTCTTTCAGGGGCCACTGTGGCTCAGAAGTGAGTGTTCTACCGAAGCCCAGGACACCCAGCTCAGGGTCACGTTCTGCCTCACCAATCAGGTGTCCTCTTGAAGAAGGACTTCATTCTCCAAACCTCAGTTTCCTCTTCTTTGAAATGAATGTGGTGACACTTTATTAGATGTCCCGAGAAGTACAGAAAGCTGTGATTCAAGCTGGGCTTTGTCCCGTGTTTATCTAAGTTGTTGATAATTTGATGCGTTAACATTTTAAAGATTGCTTGGTGTGTTGGAGAGTAGAAATCTAATTCTGCCAGCCTTGAGAAGAAGCCAAAATTCACTCCTTTTGAGACAGAGACCACACCATACTCAATGAGTGTGGTGCAAAAGTTTGTCCTAAAATTGGTTTTATTCAGATCTAGAATGCTGTGTCCCCTGGCTTCAAAGACTGCTACAATCTGTGACTGTCAGGAGGGTGGCATTACAGCTCCTTTTTCACACGCATGGTCTCCAGTTGTAATGTGAAAGGCACAGATTTCCTGGTCAGTCAACACCTTGCTGGTGACAGATGTACTGAGATCCAGGTGGAAAAATCCACACAAGGGCAAGGTGACATAGACACTTCAGTCAAGGACTTGCCCTCTGAGGACTCATTTCATCAAAAGAATATAAAAATAAATCTGGAGGCAGCACTTTCATCCTGAACCTTAGACCTGCTGACAGTGTTATGTTTAAATTAGAGTGGGCGTTGTTAGCTCTTCACATAGGACCTGCAATAGGTTTGGAAGAGCATCTGCTTTCAGAATTGGGCTTCTGGCCAGGCATGATTGGTCCCCACCATCCCATTGCCATGCCAGACTGCATTTTGCCTCAAAAGAAATAAATGTCCCTAGCTCCTTCTTACCTGCTTTCCTGCCCTTCTTAAAAATGAGGGCGGAAGCTCAGCTGCATGTGGGAAAATGACAGCACTGAAGTCCATGAGTGTTGTGATATTGTGCTGTGTGCCATGGTGCCTGTCACACAGGTGAGCAGGACTGGGGTGGCAGAGGAGCTGGCCACATAAATAGTCCTTCAAGATGGCCTTGGCTGCACCGTTGCTTCTGACTGGTTTGGGCCACTTCTTTCTACTTCCAAGTCAGTGATGTCCTAAACGTCTCTTACAGGCAAGTGTTAGTGATAGATTAGCCAGAGGTTACCTTGGCTAAGCCTCTGTAACAGTGGCTCTCAACCTTCCTCATGCTGTGGTAAGCCCCCCAACCATAAAATTATTTTTGTTGCTACTTTGTACCTGTAATTTTGCTACTGTTACGAATGTAATGTAAACATCTGTTTTCCGATGGTCTCAGGTGACTCCTGTGAAAGGGCTATTTGAACACTGCTCCATAAGAAGGATGTCCCCTTTGATTTTATATGTGACTTCGAAAGTATGGCAAACACAGTATAGAGCTGTCTTGTAGGAGATAGTAAGAGGCATCTGTGTGTATGTGTGAATACCATATAAAACTTGGAAATCTATAACTTGAATTGCAGAAATCTAGAAGAAAAAAAAATACATATTTCACTCCTCTGTTTACACAGAGATTTGGCCGAATTTGAGATGACTTGAGGGGAGAGGTGAGAAATGGTCTCCCCTTCTAACCCAAGCTTGCCTAGAATTCAGTATGTAGCCCAGCTAGCCTCAAGCTGAGCTTGAGATCCTCCTGTCTCAGCTTCCCAAAAGATGGCAGGCATGTGTCACCAAACTCCTTTCCAGGTTATCATTTTCAGGGTGTGTGCTTTAAGTGACACAGGTATCCCCAGTCTTATGCTTACCAGGTAATGACCAAGCAGCAGCACTGGGAGACCCTGATTAGCCTTAGGGCTTGTTGCTGAGTTCCCATGTGGTGCTTTCTCAGTGGTGGTCATGGCCAGCAGTCCTCTGATGATTGGATTTGGGAGGTTTGAGGACTCTAGCCCTGTCCAATGGGTTAGCAGTGACATCTTCTGGCCATTCGTACTGGATCGCAGACATACTGAAAATTAAAATATGTGTCCTTCCTTATTTCTTAGCTTCCTCACACCATACAAGCATTAATTCTAGCAACTTTGTTGTATCCTCTGGCCAGGTTGAGATTACATTTTTAAAGATGTTTGTTTTGTTTGTTTTTGTGGGGATGGGGGTGAGGTTTGTTTTGTTTTTTAAAATAGGGTCTCACTATGTAGTCCTGCTTGGCCTTGAACAGAGATCAGCCTGCCTCTGCCTTCTTAGCGCTGGGGTTAAAGGTGCACCATTACACATGGCAACTTTTTATTTTAATGTTATGTGTTTGTGGATCTTCAGTGTTCTGTGTGTACAAGTACCCTAGGAGTCCAGCAGAGGGCACCATATCCTCCCAAGTGGGAGTTACAGGCGATCAGGAGCCGAACTCCTGTTTCCTGACAGCAGTGAGTGCTCTCAATCACTGAAGCATCTCACAGCCCGGATTCTAGCAGTCTTCATCTTTTCAGATGGCAAGTGCCTTAAGACCCAACACTGTGTGTAGGAAGTGTTCAAGTGTCTAATGAAGAGGCCATAGGACAACAGATACGGCTTGAGACCATCAGTGTCTTGCAAAGGAGTTACTAAGTGTTACTTAGTATCCTGCAAAGGAGTTACTAGGACTCCACCATGTTGTGGATTGCTTGGTGTGTGTGCTTGGTTTTGTTTTTTCCCTTGGCAGTAGGTAACGCTCAGTATATATGCAAGTCAGTCATATACGCAAATTCTTGCCACAATGGTTCTGTCTCTAGTGCCCCGGGTCAGAGTCCCTCTGTCATGAGGAACTGGAAGTGCTTTACCAGCAAGGTTTTCCCCTGAGAGTCCCAAGAGCACCAGGCACTCAATCTTGATAAGTGATGGATACGCCCTTAAAAGAAAATAGTTTAGGGGGGAAAAAAAGCACTCAAGCCAAGCAGTGGTGGCATATGCCTTTAATCCCAATACTCAAGAAAGCAAAGGCGGTTGTATCTCTGTGAGTTTGAGGCCAGCCTGGTCTACAAGAGAGTTCTAGGACAGCCAGGGCTACACAGAGGAAACCCCGTCTTAAAAAGCAAAAAAAAAAAAAAAAAAAAAAAAAACTTTTTACATATATTTAATTTGTTCGGTTGTTTGTGTGACCGGAGGATAACCCAATAGAGTTACTTCTCTTTCTACTATGTAGGTCCTGAGGATTGAACTTAGGCCATCGGGCTTGGAGGCAAATGCCTCTACACACTGAGCCACCTCACCAGCTTGTGTTTTTTGATTAGAAAAATGTCATTACATCAGGGGGTCAAGATTCTTTTGATGTTAAATAAAAATAGCCCAAGCCACTAGCTGGAGTTCATGGGCAGGACAACAGATGGACCTTGGGCACGGATGGGTAGCAGCCAGGAGTGGAGAGCTTCCCACTCAGCACGCGAGGTTGGGTAGGCAGACGGATATAAAAATGTTTTCAGGAATGTGTTCAGAATAGAATGGATTGGTGATATCAGCCTACCTCAGCGCCAAGGGTGGAGAGGTGGGCAGTCCTCGTGGAGTGATCCTGTAGTCTGAGCCAGAAGTCTTCCCCACACTTTCCTCATTCCACAGCCCCACCGAAGCGTGACTCAGAGGCCCACAGTCGGAGGGGGACTGTGAGGGAGGGCATGAAGCTGTCTACTCAAGCCTGGAAAAAGCGGGAGCACTCTGCCTGTTCCCTAGAGGAGGCCTTGCCTTCTCTAAGGCAGAGAACTCAGGGTGTCAAAGATTAGGGATTCAGCCTCACCTTTCATCAAAATAGGATATGATTACACTCTATCTTATTAAATAAAGGATTTGAAAACCTATTGAAAATTCATATCATGAGCTGGGGAATGGTGGCACAGACCTTTATCCCAGCACTCAGGAGGCAGAGGCAGGCAGATCTCTGTGAGTTTGAGGACAGCCTGGTTTGCAGAGTGAGTTCCAGGCCAGCCCGGGCTACGCAGAGAAACCCTGTCTCGAAAAACCAAAAAAAAAAAAAAATAAAAATTAAAAATAAAAAATAAAAATAAAAACAAAAAAACAAGAAGAGAGAGAGAGAGAGAGAGAGAAGAAAGAAAGGAAGGGAGAAAATTCAAGTAAATAAATAAGGTTTTTAATATTAAAAAGAGGCCTGGCAGGATGGCTTGGTGGGTAGGGACATGACCCTGAAGACCTCAATTTCCACATCCCAGAAGATGGCAGAAAGAACTGACTTCTGGGGGTTAACCTCTGACCTCCATGTGTTCCTCGACATGCACACACCTCTGCGTGCGCACGTGCGTGCTGCGCACCACACACACACACACACACAAGTAAAAATAAACAAACATGAACTTGAAAAGGTACGGACTGGGCAGGGAGAATGAAATGAACAAGTAATTTACAAAAGAGGAGACACAAATGACAGTAACTTTTTTTAAAAAAGTGTTCAGCATCCCTATTCATCAAGGAAATGCAAATTAAAACTACTTTGAAATAGCACTCACTCCAGTTGGAATGGCTGTCATCAACAAATCTGACAGCAAATGTCAGAGGATGTGGGAAATGAAGCCCTGTGGGGCTGCGTGGTGTGTGTGTGTGTGTGTGTGTGTGGTGTGTGTGCACATCTATATATCAGTATGGAAATCAGTTTTAGAAGTTCCTTAAAAGGTTAAAATAGGACTACAGGAGTCAGCTGCTTCACTCCTGGTATCACTCTGTGGAGAAGCCCATGTCCTACTGCACAGATGTTCACACGCCCATATTTATTGTTGCTCCCTTTACATAACAAGGAAACGAAACCAACCTAAGTGTCCATCACCAGGTAAATGGATAATGAAAATGTGGTGCACACACAAAATGAAGTGGAATATTGCTCCGCTGTAAAGAAAATGGCCTTATGATATTTGCAGGAAATAGATGGAATTAGAAGGTATAATGTTAAGCAAGGTCACCCAAATTTAGAAAGAAACAAAACAAAACCAAATCCCATGTTCCTCACCCTTACACTGATCCTGGCCTGCAGTGTATACATATGCAAACAGTGTTGGTGTGGGTGTAGTATAGCATTTAGAAAGGAGACCAAGTAAGGATAATACCATGTAAGGAGGAGGGCCAGAATAAAGGCAAAAGGACACAGGCCGTAAAAGAGAATATAAAGCTAATTATTTTCCTAGTTTCAACTGTGTTGAACTTTCCTTTTTTGTGGTGGATAAGTACATAAAAGATGTAACTGATAGTTAAAGTAAAACCCTACTTGAGGCTCTACGGCTTCAGCCTAGAAGTTCTAACTGTATTGAAGTTTACAGAAATGCATAGAATTAAGATCAGATCAAATGTGTATTTCAGTGGGTAGTTGAGAGAGTGATGTTTTTGTTTGTAATTTCATTACAATAAAGTGATTTTCTTTTCGAGACAGGGTCTTACTTACTGTGTAGCTCTGGCTGGCCTGGAACTCAATATACAGACCAGGCTGCCCTCAAACTCACAAAGACCTGTCTGCCTCTGCCTCTAGACAGCTGGGATTAAAGGCATGTACCACCACATTCTGATACATTATTACCAAAAAACAAACAAACAAACAAACAAAAAACCCAAAGATTTAGCTGGTTAGGTGTGGCATGGGAAAAGGGGCTTGGGGAATGGAGATAGTCTCATGTACCTGTGACCTCAGCCTTGGGGTGCTGAAGCAGGAGAATTATGAGTTCCAAGCCAGCAAATGTTCATATTTAAAATGTAAGTCAGATTAAGAGAAAACTGGCTACTTTGTTGAGACTGGAGGGACACGGAATATGGGGAAAGCTAAGTTGTGTATTTGCCCAGGAAGGCCATGGGTTTACATGTAAGGTCTAAGATCAGAGGCTAACCTGTAAGATCATGACTTTGAAAGGAGTCAGAGCCCATGAAGTTCAGGTAACACACTAGTGAGGGCTAGGAGGCTCCCTGTCTTTTCAGGCATTGGGGCTCACAAGAAGTTTCTCTGGGCATGCTCATCAAGAAGTTACTGTGGTATTGTAGCAGTGTGGTCCATGGCATCCTGCAGTGGGTGCCCAGGGATTTCCTAGGGCTGCTACTTAAAGTAAACAGTCTGCAGCCTTATCTGCAGAGAGTTCCAGGACAGCCAGGGCTACCCTGAGAAACCCTGTCTTGAAAAACCAAACCAAAACCATGGAAGTTCATAGCTGGGTGGTGGTGGCACACACCTTTGAACCCAGTACTTGGGAGGCAGAGGTAGGTGCATCTCTGTGAGTTTGAGGGTAGCCTGGTCTACAGAGTGAGTTACAAGACAGCCAAGGCTACACAGGTGCGTGAGGGTCAGGAAAGATGAGCCTGCAGAGCCCGTTGTGTAGGAGCTCTGTTCCCGGGTTATTTGGAACTGTGTTTTTCCAAGTGGACTCCACAGAACTCTATTGCAGTTAATAGATGATGTACAACAGTAGAATAGATGCTAGAAATACTCGGCTTCTGGCAATAAAAACTTAAATGAAGAAAATACACATCTGCATAGATAATACACTTACATACAAATTCATGGCAGAGCATGGGAAGTCTGAGAGTCCTCCTGTCCCTCCCGCCTGCAGGGTGTCTACCCTCCATCCCACCCTCAGCCCACGCTTACCTTTCCCTCTCTCAGTTCTCCCTTACTGTGTCTCGAACCTGCTCCCTCTGAGTAGCTCTCATTCTGTGCCTTTATTTTTTTCTTTTACTTTTTGGTCTGATCTCTTATACGATGTGTATCAGGCATTAACCATAAATCAAATTTGTATCATTCCTCGCTACAAGGAATTTGTGAACTGGGGGCATCTTTCATTGTCTGCTTTCACCGGTGCGTGGGTTAGCATTCCTGCTGCTTGGTTGATTTATGTTGTAATATCGAAAGTGTCCTGTGATCAGACAAGCTCGAGAACTGCTGATCCAGGAGCAGAGCTGGACCTTACCCTATCTAGTTACACAGCTATATTCTTGGCAAGAAAATTGGGGCACATCTAGATCTGGCTAGAATCCCTGGAACAGATAACAGGGCAAGCATTTACTGATGAAAACCTGGGCATCAACCAGGACTGAGTTTCCGAAGAATATCACCCTATAGCATGTCTTCCTCCTCCATGGAAGAGGGCTAAGTGGGCCAGGTCACAACAACTGATAATCAACAATACAGAATGAAGTATGTCCACGTGGGCTAAGATTTGCCTGTGTTATAATGGAAGACTACTTATGGGCGACAGTCTTCATCTCTAGGGAACAAACTAAAAGAATTGCTGAACAGTAATGACAAAGGGAGACATTTGCTAGTGATTGCTAGATGCCAGCCACGGGAACCACTTTTTTCTCTTATTTTATATCACCTCTTCAAGAAACCACTGATGTTAGTGTTCTGTCGTTATCCTCTTTATTGATGGGAAACTGAGGCACAATGACGTCAAGAAAAGTTTCTTGATCATGACAACAGTGTCTGGGTCAGGATGTAGATAATTTAAAAATTCCCTGCTTCTAGAATATCCCTGTGGACTTTTGGGTGGCTGGTGTTTAATCAGTTGTGATTTGTGGTCACGTTAACCCTCATGGGTTTTTTCCTTTTCCTTTCAGCATGTGAGGATGGATACAGGCTTGAAAACGAAACGTGCATGAGGTAAGGCTCCCTAACCCCTTTTTCTGATGAAGTTGTTACAAATCGTCTTTTTAAAAAAAACAAAAAAAACTACCCTAGGGCTGGAGAGATGACTCAGAGGTTAAGGGCACTGACCATTCTTCCAAAAGTCCTGAGTTCAATTCCCAGCAACCGCATGGTAGCTCACAACCATCTGTAATGAGATCCAATGCCCTCTTCTGGTGTGTCTGATGAGAGTGACAGTGTACTTACATACATAAAATCAATAAATAAATCTTAAAAAAAAAAAAAAAGATTTGGGGTTTGAGGGTATTTCAGATGTGGAGTTTTCAGGAATGTTTGACCTGTAACAAATAGCTTGTTGATAATCAACAATATAGAATGAAGTATACTTATTTAAAAAACAAAACAAAAATCTACCCTAAAAGACAGACCATCCAGCTGAGGCAGTGTGGTGGCACACATCTTTAATCCTAGCACTTGGAAGGCAGAGGCAGGTGGATCTCTGAGTCCAAAGCCAGCTAGGTCTACAGAGTAAGTCCTGGGACAACCAAGGATACACAAAGAGACCCAGTTTTGAAAAATGCCTCCCTCCCCTTCCAAAAAGAAAAGAAGGAAGGAAGGAAGGAAGGAAGGAAGGAAGGAAGGAAGGAAGGAAGGAAGGAAGGAAAAGTAAGGAAGGAAGAAGGAAGAAGGAAGGAAAGAAGGAAGGAAGGGAAAGAAGGAAGGAAGGAAGAAAGAAGGAAGGAAAGAAAGGAAGGAAGGAAGGAAGGAAAGAAGGAAGAAGGAAGGAAGGAAGGAAAAGGAGAAAAGACAGACCATCCTAAGTAGAGAAATTCCGAATGTACGTTGCCTTGTTACAGATTCTGTGGTTTGAGACTGAGTATTCTCTTGTCTCTCTTGACTTACAGTTGTCCCTTCGGCCTCGGTGGTCTCAACTGTGGAAACCGTAAGTATTCCAAAGGAGAGAATTGTGACTGGGTGGGGCCGTGCCTGCTGGCAGGCTCCTCCCCCTCCACTGTGCTCTGAAGTCTTGTGCTAGGTGTGTGGGAAAACAAACTAACTAACCAGAGAGTGAGCCCTGTATGGTGCTGTCCCAAGCTCAAGGTGCAGGGGAAGAAATAAAGGCCCCTGCAGAGCTCTGTCTGTACCATGAGCATGGCCAGGCAAGCATGAGGTGAGAGGCATGCCTAAAGAAGAATCCAAGACACTCATGAGTGTTTCCTGGAAGCGATGGAATTGGAGGGAGGCTTAGAAAGACTTTGGGCAGATACATGGGTGGGGCGAGAATAAGAAGAACGTTCCAAGGGGAAAACCCCATTTAGAACCCATTTAGAGTCTTAGGGCAACAACATGGTGTTTGGGGAACAGTTTATAAGTGGGTGTGCCCAAACTGAGGAAGGGGAAAAAGACAGGAAGCACAGCATTGGGTTTGCAGGGCACCCAGGAAGTGAGCCGTTGGGCAGGGGATGTGCTGAGGCTGCAGTGAGGGACTGCCAGGGAGCTATCTATCCATCACAGCACAGGGGAGTTATATGACTGAGGAAAGCCATGGAGACTGCGGTGAGCAACAGAGCCTGTACAGTAGTCAGGAGACTTCCAGTGCAGTGCCAGCTGGGCACAAGGACCAGTCTCAGAAGTCGCCTGCTGTGAGGCAGAGTCTTACTCCCTGAAGGGGAGCATGCATGGTCCAAGCCGGCCAAGCATGCTGAGGGGGTGGCAAGCATGGTGGCTCAGTCTGCTCTAGTCCTCTCTGAGGAGAAGTTTGAGGCAGTTTAGATTTGCTTGCATGGGTATTCTTTTTGTCTTCAGATGCTTTTGAGATGGAAAGTACCTTCAAAATTATGAAACAAAATTTGTGATACAGGAGACAGGAGGGCCTAGTATGTATAATAGCAATCAAGACAGTTTTAGGATGGCTTTGTCTTTACAGGTAAATGTGCAAATGTTAACTATCTAAGGTTGGAAGTAGACATGATTTTATTTCCTGTGTGTTGTGTATTGCCCCCCGCCCCGTTGCTATTCCTATTTGTATGCCTCACTTTTTATGTCTTCAGGATACAATCAAGCTCAGCTTAGACTTTCTCCCCTACCTACCTTTGTTCCTTCTGAGCTTTTAGAGATTCACCTACCTCTGCCTCCTGAGGGCTGGGTTCCAGAACTTTCTACTTTTGTGTTCAAGGGATTAGCTATCTTTCCAGAAGGTGGTGTTGCAGCGCTCACATCCTGGGTTGTGCGCCGCTGATGTTGCATTGTTTTGGGTTTTTGTATGTTTGTTTGTTTGTTATTTTTTTGCTGTGAACGATCATTGCTACTCTTGTCCAGGGAATACACACTCTGCATCCATTTATTCTCTAAGCTTTTATGGTGAGAACATTGTCAAGTTAACCCCATTCTATAACCAGAATTTCTCTCAGGTCCCTGAGATCACTTTTCCCTCCCCATTTATCCAAATGACCATCATTATGTCCAGCAGAGGGCAGACCCCTGCCTGGACTGTCGTTCGGCCCCAGCCCACTTCAGGAATGAAGCTGGCAGTTTGTCATTAAACTTGGGTGACTTTGAGCTACATCAAGTTAGCATTATGAAACATTTATGGTGGCTGATAAAAATGTTACGACTTGTGATAGCATGAGCAGGGCACTAGCTGTTTGTGCTTCTGCAGCACACACTGGGACACATTTGCCGGCAGGCTCCTTATCTGAGGCCTGGGCCCAGCCCTGGGTATTGGGGACACCTGAATCTCTCCCCATTGGTGACAGGAGCACCTGAGGAGTGTTTTGTACCACCTGGCTAGCCTCAAACGCAACAACCCTCCTCCCCCCATCTCTTGAGTTCTGGGGTTACAAGTCTGCTCTACCATGCCTAGCCTATCAATCTGGGTTTTCCATAGGCAGAAAATGTCTCTAGATAGATTTCTCCACACACGTTGTTCTCAGGCCCCTTGAGATCAATAAGCCAATCTCTTCCAGATACTGCTTGACCTCAAAATTCTCACCTTTCTACATTCCTGGCTGTCATCCAGTTCCAGCATATTCTAGGCACCAGAATAATCTGTGTCCTGCCTTTTAAAAGTGTTTTGCTAGTTTTCTAGTTCTGCCCAGGTTCCATACCTTGCTTCTTGTAGAAAATATCCTCCAAAGGGTAGGATGTGTCTTTCTCAAGGCTCTAGCTTTCAAGGACATGCAGGTCACCCATACCCAAGGCTCGGGACCCTAACTGGTTTTATCCCTTTTCTCTTCTTATGGATTATTTGTCTTCGTTCATACCCCATGTTCCAACAATTGTGTCTTCTTATCCCCTTGTCCAGAATTCTTTTCTAACCAGACCTGTCCCTCCCCATTCTGCACTGTGTCCCGCTCCACCCCTCTGCTATCTTTTAGGCTTGCACACTTCCTTAGTTGCTTGAATTTTATGTTGGTTCCTCTGCACAGGTGTATACTGTCACCCCTGCTGCTTTGAGTTGCTTTAACTTTTTCCCATATCATGCATGTGTGTTTGTAATATGTGTATATATGTGTATAGCTATGTAGTATGTATATATGTGTATATGTGTGCATATGTATGTGTGTATGTATGTATATGTGTTTATTTGTTGAATTGGGATTTAACCCATCTCCCAAACTAGCCCAAAACTTACTTTGTAACCTAAGATGACCTCAAACTCATAATCCTCCTGCCGTAACTCTCCAAGTGCTGGGGTTATAGGCATGCACTAGATTGCTGGTCACTGTTTTCTCTTTAATTGTACTTTCCATAGCATAGAACAATGTAAAATCCATTGGAGTCGAGGTGTAACGTAAGGAAAGGGGAGTCTGCACACCATCTGTCACCCAACACACGCTACACACCGTCCTCGTGAGGACCAGCAGGCACCTACTAGGCAGAGGCCTAACTCCTCACTCCATACCCATAGAATCAGAATCTGGAAATTTATCAAACTCCGCACCTTGTTTATCTGTTGCATTGCACCCATCCTACAGCTTAAAGAGCACAGGCATCACCTTGTGGATGTGTGTCTCCTTTTCAAGGAATTGGAACTCACTGGATTTATGATTTTTTTAACCTATTCTTTTAAACTTTTAAAGTTAAGATTTCATTTTATGTGAATGAGTATTTTGCCCGTATGTATATATCTGCACAGTGTATATACCGGATGCCCACAGAGCCCAGAAGGTGGTGGATCCTCTGGAACTGGAGTCACAGATGACTGTGAGCCACGTGTGGGTGCCAGCAGTCAAACCCAAGACCTCTGGAAGAGCAGCCAGTGCTGAGCCATCTCTCCAGCCCTGTCACCTGTTTAGATGTGCAGTGATTTAATTTCTACACTCATACTATGTTAATTATGATACTGCCATACTATTCTATACTATAATTTCCTTCTGGTTACCTTTTACGACTCCTTTTTATGGGCTCATTCTCTAAGCCATTTCTCTGATTTATGGTTACTGTCACTTCATGACTGCAGAACTCGCACCGTTGTTCCTCATTAGTTTCTTTCTACCACAGACATTTTTGTCTTTCCCCTTTCACACCTGTTTCACAGCTCTTTGCTTCAAAGGATCTGGCTCTCCCTAAAGGATGCAGTCCCTTCCCTAACCGCTTTGCAGTAACTTTTCAGAGCTGTCTTTTTGGTTTATGGTCTCTTCCAATGAACTAGAGCATCCCACTTAAGGATATTCCCAACTGTCTTCCACCCACCCAAAACCTGGTATAGAAAGAACTTCTCACTTTGCTCTCCCTGCCATCGCATGCCGCCACAGGAAGATTCAGATCAGAGGGAGGGAGTGCTGTGTGTCAGCAGGAATAGCTAAGCAGGCATGTGCTCAGTGCGCATGTCCAGAAAGCCAGGGACAAAACAAGAGGAAAGAGCGATCACTACCCACTCGTACCTCAATGCTAGCCGCCCATCCATTGGCCTCAGCTGGTGTCCGTCCTTTCCCATTAGAACTGGAGGGGAGCAGGGCGTGGAAGGAAGAGAATACTGTTCTGTATTTGATATCCCCGCACCTGGTGAGATGGAAGGGACAGAAACCTCAGCCGAGAGTGAAAGAGTCACATGGAAAATTCTAACGGAGGAGAGTAGGCACTGGATAGCGGAAGGAGCCCCTGCGATTCACACATAGCTTGGAGACTAAAGAGGAAGGAAAAGAAGGCCATGAGCTGAGTTGGAAGAGAATGGGAAGGCTTCAGAGGCAACACTCTGACCTTATGTGGTTAAGCACTGAACGGATTTTAAACAAAAATTAATACAGCTTCCTAGGAAGCTCTGTTAGGCAGTTGAAAGAGTGTTCATCGATTGAAGTTCTGGAGTAAGGCTGGCAAGCTTAAGCAAAGTTTATTGGAAGGACATGTCCTGGACCCGAGTGTCTGATGTGGCAGGGATTCAAGTGTGGCAGCGAGATCAGAGATTACAGAGCACACCCGATCGAGACTCCACCTCCTCTCTGCTTTTGCTTCACGAGGCTGTACACAGTCTTCCCAGACCACGTGGTGGAAAACGGAGTCCCCTTACAGCCCTGGAGTGTCTGTGTTGTGGTTTAGTCATTTTGAAAGAGAAAGTTCTCTCTGCTTTTCACGTAGTCTGGGCAATGTGTTCATTCCTCATCAGCTGTGGCCGAGGATGTCAACAGGAGTGACCTCCCCCCTGCACACGCGGATCGAGGGATTAAACCGTTCCCGAAGGGGTGGGGTACACAGACAATGGGTTTCTTCCAAATAACTACGTAAACAAAGCTAAGAGTTCCCAGAGGGAGATGGAAACCAAGGTTGGTTTGCTGGAAAATGCGAGCAAAGATCACAGCCTCAAGCAGAGAGGAGGGGCACTGGCCAGCACTGAACCATCAGCTTGTTTTCATGAGGAAGGAGGCTCGAGGACCCCAGCTCACTCCGCAGCATCTCCTTACACCAGAAAGCACAGGACGGACAGAGATGGCATCCCTGTCTATCCTGAGGAAACACTCACAGCACGTGCAAAGCTGGAAGCAAACATGATAGTTGGCATTGGGAAGAAAGAAAGCCCAGCAGAAAGCTGAAGTCAGCACTTGCACCCACAAGAACAGTTAAAATGATTCTGTAATGAATCTCTATGAATCCCTCAAGTCCCTCCCAACCCCCATAGACTCCCTTCCTGTTGTCACGTGTGCACTGTCACCTCCCCCTTAACTCCTAGTTGTTCCCTCTCATGGTCTCCTTTTCAGTTTTATAACTCACCTCACTTCTGCTCCTATCCCCACATATAAACATACACACTGGATCAGTTAGTGTGTTTCCCACGTCATCCATGTTACTGCAAGTCTCATGCTGCCATAGCACACACGCTTAGAAGTGTTCACATTACTGTGACATCCAAACATGAGGCCTTTAAAAACAGATTACTGTTGTGTCTTACCAATGTATTAGTCCACAGTGATTGTCATTAGAAGAAGAAAAGGCAGTGTATGGTAGTTGATACCTAAAGGGAAAGATGGGGAAATGAGTAAGATTTTATTTTGTTTATTTAAAAAGCTATCCAGCCAGGTATGGTGGCACACACTTGCAACTCTAGTGTTTGGAAGTTGAAGTAGGAGGATCATGAGTTTGAGGCTAGCCTGGGCTACATGGTGAGTTCCAGGCTACCCTCGGCTCTATAGCCAGAGTTATTGTTCCCTGTGTATTGTCCTCCTTCTACTTTCATGCCATTCGTGTGTGTGTGTGTGTGTGTGTGTGTGTGTGTACTATATATATATTTAGGTTTCTCATATGAGAGAAAGAAGACAGTATTCATATTTCTGAGTCTGGCTTATTTTATTTAACATGATGCTATACAGTTCCATCTGTTTCCCTGCAAAGTATATTTGGTTTTTTTTTTTTTTTTTCAGACAAACTATTTATTTCAAAGAGGAACGAAATGTGCTATAGAACCTGCCAGTTCCACACTTGGCAAGAGGTCACCACTCTACAATATAATGATATTTGGTTGTTCTGCTATAAGTAAGAACATTTAGCTAGATGTATACGATAAAAATTGAACTTTTTTGTTTGTTTTTGTCTTTTGAGACAGGGTCTTTCTGTGTTGCCCTGGCTGTTCTGAAACTCGCTTTATAGATCAGGCTGGCCTTGAATGTACAGAGATCTGCCTGCCTCTTCCTCTGAGTGCTGGGGTTAAAGGCCACCACTCCCCAGTTTAGACTTTGTTTTTTAAGAGAAGAAGCTGGGCATAGTAGCACATGACTGTAATCCCAGGCTCAAACAGGAGGATTATTTTCAATTTAGAGACTAGCCTGGGCTACATAGTAAGTTACAGGCTACTAGGCTAAACAGAGAGAACCTATCTCAACTTAAAAAGAAAAACAGGCAGCCAGGCAATGGTAATATTCACATTTAATCCCAGCACTTGAAAGGCAGAGGCAGATGGACTTCTGAGTTCAAGGCCAGCCTGGTCTACAGAGAGAGTTCCCTAATAGCAACATACAAACAAAGAAAAAACAACAAAAAAAGTTAAAACACCAGAGGAGCCAAACATGGTGACAAGGCCTGTAACCTGAGCACTTGAGAGATGGAGAGGCAGGACACAGAAGTTCAAGGCCAGCCTTGGCTACATGAGTTCCTGTCCAAAAGTGGGGTGAAGGGCATAGGGAAGCCAGATGTGATTGCCTGTAATCCCAGCACTCTGAATATACAGGCTAGCACCCACCTTGGCTACACGACAGTTTGTTTCAAAAATGAAAATAAGTGAATAAATAAATAGAACATTGAAGCCAACAAAGTCTCTTAAAACAGGAAACAGCAAGATCAGACTTGCTGTCCAGAGAAGACATGGCAGGAGCTCAGGGCAGAGCTGGCACAGATGAACAGGGAGTGGGACTGGAAAGATGGTGTGTGGTTAAGACACTAGCTGCCTGTCCAGAGGACTAGTGTTCAAGCTCACCACCCTCACTTCGTTATCCACAACTCCCTGTACGCCAGTTCCATGGGGTTTGCCACTCTCTTCTGGCACATACACACACAAGGCACACACAGACACATACATATACACAAATGGGAAAATCAGTTTTTAAAAAGGGGTGGGGATGGGGACTGGAGACATAACTTAGTGTTAAGAGCACTTGTTGCTCTTCCAGAGGATGGAGGTTCCATTTCCAGCACACACATGTGTAACTCTAGTTCCAAGAAATCCAAAGCCCATTTCTGATCTCCATGACCAGTGATGCATAAAATAAATATATATTAAATAAATGCATAAATTAAAAAAAAAAAGAACAGTAGATGCATCAAGAGGTGTATCTTTTCAGTCATATGTGCACACAGGCATGCACACACATTCATATATGAAATTAAAGATAATTATGTAAAAGTAACAACACAGCAGGAGTTGACACAGACAAGAGATATCTGGATGCATATATCAGAGGCGACAGAGAAGAGCTAACCTTATTATTGCAGAGATAGCCTTTCTCATAATAATCTGGCCTCTTTGCTGCTTGTTTAAATAAAAGAATAGATAAGAGGTGCATAACTTGACATTTGCTGTGCCGTAGCCTTGACTTTATAACCATGTCTGCAGATCACGGTCAGTCTTCGTATACTGTAAAGAGTCTGGTCATTTGGGGCTAGAGAGATGGCTCAGTGGCTAAGAGCATAGTCTGCTCTTACAGAGTACCTGGGTTCCACTCCCAGAACCTACATGATGGCTCACAATCCTCTGTAACTGTCACAGGGGAACTGATGTCCTCATCTGGTCTCTTTGATCATATCACAGACAAATAGTTGAATAAAATATTGGTAATGAAATATAAATATTTAAAAAAAAAAAAAAGAAAATCTAGTTATTGGCTTTTCCTACTAGATCTTGCAACCTGAGAAACCAATTTTAATTTTATTTCCATAAAAAAATGGAAATTTTAATATAATTTATCATAAATTTTGCTACAATATACAGATATAAAACCTAATATTATTATTACGATATATGCTTCTATCAGTGCTAATTTCTGGTCATTAAATTAATGAATGTATAAGAGCCTTCTGGGTTCTGGCGTGGTTATGCAATGACGCCAGACCCTGGACTTAGCAGATTGTAACATTTCTTCTGAAACTGAAGATTTAACCTGTCTTCATCTGTTTTACCAAGTAAGACCATAAAACTGAATCAAACACTGGTGTTTGTTTTGGAGCAGGGTCTCGCTGCAGCCCTGGCTTGGCTGGAACTCACGACGTAGAGCAGCTGCCTCTGCCTCCAATCAATCTGTATCTTTACTATTATCATTAAGATAAAAAGTTAAATTTCACCGGCGGTGGTGGCGCACGCCTTTAATCCCAGCACTTGGGAGGCAGAGGCAGGCGGATTTCTGCGTTCGAGGCCAGCCTGGTCTACAGAGTGAGTTCCAGGACAGCCAGGGCTACACAGAGAAACCCTGTCTTCGAAAAACCAAAAAAAAAAAAAAAAAAAAAAGTTAAATTTCCTGATGTACAATTTTCACAAGTGAAAATGGGAGTAAGGTCTTTCAGAACAGTTTGGGGAAACTTGATGGTTGCCTGTCTCTCTTTTGTGGTTTAGTGACTCATCAGGACTGCTCTAGAGAAAGAAATTTGGGACTGAAAAGGGAATCCTCTCAACACAAAGGAAGCAGAACTCTAACCTTAGAGGATCTCTGGGCCAGAGAGCAGGCAGCGGGACGAGCAGCTAGGGCCATGCTGTGGAGGTGGGGTGGGGTGGAGCCTTATGGGACCTCTGCAATCAGCTCGTTTGTTTATTCTGCCTGCCTGTAGCCTAAGTCTCACGTGTGATGCAGCAGCAGAGGGCCTCTGCTCATCCTGGGCACCGCATCATTGTTACCTGTTGCAGGTGATGGTTGACCTCTTCTTCAGATTCCCTTTGCTCCTTGTGCTATATGAGGTAGATTCTTATACTTTGGTTGATCGCAGCACAGAGGTTTGCTCTGTTAGCACCGGGCTAGCCTGGACTCATTGTTACCCTGAATTCAGGAGATGTGTCTGACCTCTCCATATTCAGATCCACCTTCACACTTGGCTATATGAAGGTAGATTCTTAACCTAGCACTTGGGAGACTGAAGCACAAGGAAAATGGCTCTGAGGACGAGCCTGGGTTTATAGCAAGTTCTAGGTAAGCCTGGGCTACATAGTAAGACCGTATCTCCAAAGCACCAAAACTAAGAGATAACACAATCAACAAAATAAAAAGGTGAATTGGACTTTATCAAAATGGAAAACTTACAAACTCTGGAGCTGAGGACGTGGCTCGGTTAGTAGATCGCTTGCCTAGCATGTGTGAAGCCCAGCGCTTGCTCTGTAGCTACAGGCATGGTGTTGTCCTCCTAGGATCCCAGCCCAGGAGGTAAAGGCAAGAGGATCAAGAGTTCAACCATCCTTAGCTCTAAAGCAAATGCAAAGCCAGTCAGGAATACAGGACAGTGTGTTGGTCACACACACCTTTAATCCTGGCACTCAGGAGGCAGAGACACTTGGATCTCCTTGAGTAAAGGCCAACCTGGTCTACATAGTGGGTTCCAGGACAGCCAGGGCTACACAGCAAGAGTATCTTAAAAATAAATAAATAACAGAAAATAAGAAATGCTGATGAGAATGCGGCAGAATTGGAGTCCTTATGCATACATGGCTGGCAGGGTCAGAAGAAAGGAAAGCGGCTTTGAATGTCTGGTAAGCCCAGGACTTCCGGTCCCAGAAGATGCCTAAGAGGGATACAACACATCCACACAAGAGTTTGGACCCGTCTATTCACTTCTGTTCCTGAGAGTCAAAGGGGGAAGCAATCTAGCACCTATGGGCTGACAAATACAAAACCCAGATGTGACAGAGAGCCACATTCTGTCAGCCACTGCCTGACACACAGGTGACCCTTCAAACCCTTGTTCTCAGTGAAGTGAGGCATCTCAACCATCATCTGGGGTGTGATAGGAATATGAGTTATTAAAGTCTCTGAATCTAATAGAGACAGAAAGTAGACCAGTCGGAGTCTAGGGCAGAGGTCAGGGTGGAGAAGTTGGGTGACCGGGGATGATTGCTAAGGGGTCTGAGACTTCTGGGGGTGACAAGGTCATCTGAAAATTGGGATGATGGTCACACCACACATCGAATATGTTAAAAACCATCATATGAGTAAATTGTATGGTTTTGCAGTCGTCTCTCAGACTGTGTATATAGAGAGAAACAAAGACAGAGGAAGGGAAGGAGATGCCTGAACTATTTTGGCATTAAAAAAGTGGGAGCATTTTTGGTTGAACCTCGGTTCTAGGCTTCCTGCCATGGAGTTTCCCTGAGAAAGGAAGAGAAAGAGAGTGAATCCCCTTTGTCTACAATTACCTGTTCAAGTAAAGGAACATTACAGTCATTGACTTAGATGATATCATACGAAAAGAAATATTTGTACGTGACAGATGGAGGGACCTTTCCAAAATCACTAGTTATCTTTTTGTGCTTGTGTTAAAAGGACATTTTAAGGCATCTTCTGCCTCCAGAAATAATCTACTGTAAGCACCCATGCAAGAGTACAGCCTTTACGTATCCCTTCTTAGATTACCATTAAGATAAGCATGAACCCGTTGAGGGCAGTTCCCCAGAGATCAGAGCCTGGTAGCTGAGGGCACCTGGGCCTTGCATCAGCAACAGTCTCTACCATTTTAGGAGGGAACCTGGACTCTTGGTTTCTGAATGGGAAGCGGTGGCAGCCCACTCTGAGCCTAGAGGAAGCCAGCACTGAAGGCTGAGTCATTTCTGTGCCTTTCCCAGGAACTTAAAGTATGGGAGAAGGAACAATGGGGCAGAGTCTCTTACTCAGAGCAAATATAATAAAACGTTTCTGATCCTCAGGCCCACAAGACGGGTTTAAGAAAGATGTCTTAACCACATCTAGGCCGTAAAACCTCCCAGTCTCTTAGCTCCGGAAGTGACAACGTGGAGAGTCTGTAAGCAGGTGGCCCCACCGAGATTTCTGTGTTTTGTAAGGTTGTAAATAGAACTGGCTGGGGAGAGGAAAGGCCAGCCCTATCCAGGTCTCTAGTAGCCACAGGTGAGCCAGGGGCTAAGTCTTCCTGAGCCAGAGCCACCCTGTAGCCTGGCTCCACATTCTGGAAACCCAAGAACAGCACTGACGTTTCACCTGTGGCTTCTGATCGCTAACCACTATTGAGTTCCTTTCCCTCCATAGTCTGTGAATGCTGATTCCTGTTTCCCGGGCTACCTCAAGAGCACAGTGCCCTCTGCTCCCAGAAGACAGGACTCTTTTTTTTTTTTTTTGGTTTTTCGAGACAGGGTTTCTCTGTGTAGCCCTGGCTGTCCTGGAACTCACTCTGTAGACCAGGCTGGCCTCGAACTCAGAAATCCACCTGCCTCTGCCTCCCAAGTGCTGGGATTAAAGGCGTGCGCCACCACCGCCCGGCATAGGACAGGACTCTTAACAGCTCCTGCAGGGTCATGTTGTCTTTATGCCCCTTTAAGCTCTTTGAGTTGAGAAATCTTTTTTGCATCTTTTTTTTTGGATGGCAGGGAGACTCCTAATGGCAGTTTTAGTTTTTTAGTGAAATACTAAATTATACTAGGTTCCTGGTCTCATTTACATTGCAAAACATATACTCGGTCTTGTTGAAGATGTCATTTCCTGACACAACTTACTGATAGAATTTGTTGCACGATTTTTTTTTTTTTAAATTCTCACAGAAAGAGTAAAAATGACATAAGTAAACTCATCTTCAAAAGTGGGGACTTCCAAATGTCCCCATACGCCGAGTACCCCAAGAATCCTCGCTCACAAGAGTGGGGCCGAGAAGCCATTGAGATGCATGAGAACGGAAGCACCAAAAACCTTCTGCAGATGACAGACGTGTACTACTCGGTAGGTGTCTGTGGCAGCCGGCCTCACGGACATAGTGACGTAAACCTCTAAGACACACCGCTTATTTACGGTTCGGTTTGGTGGTGGCCTAGTTGCATGGAGTCTTTCAGTGTGAGTGTGAGGGACAGTTGCAGAGTAAGTTACTTTTGGGAAGTGGGAGTTGTAATTCCTAAACTTGCTTTTAAGGATAGGAACAGAAACTTGCAAAGCAAGAATGTGGTTTCAGGCCTTTGCCCTCTCTGCTATCTCCTTTGCTATCTTGCATCTCACCTCTTGTGCTTTGTCAGTCAAAACTCCCGGCTGGGAAAGGCTTAGCAAGAGTGACTCAAGGTCATCTTCACTGTGGAGGTTTTAGAAACTCAGTAGGTCTTTAATAATTGGCTCCCCTGAGCCCAGGACTACATCAGCATGGAAGCTGGAACTTACCGTAAGCCAGTGGTTCTCAGCATTCCTAAGGCTCGAGACCCTTTAAGACAGACAGTTCCTCATGCGGTGGTGATTCCCCGCATCGATAAAGTTATTTCTGTTGCTATTGCATGGCTGTAATTTTGCTACTGTTATGAATTGTAATGTAAGTATGTATTTTCTGATGGTCTGAGGCAACCCCTGTGGAAGAGTGGTTTGAATCCCAAAGGGGCGAGACCCACAGGTTGAGAAGAAGCCTTAAGCTTCTCCTGCCCCACACTGAAGACAGCACGGCTCTTATTTCTATTCCATTTGGTTCCACTTTAATCACACCCTGTCAGCCATAAAGCAGAGACGCAAATGGGGATAGCTGAACCGAAAAATAAACAAATGTCAGATGACCGCTAATCAGTTTGCTGTGTGGCAATAAACATGAGACCTTGCGCTGTGGAGACTTAACGACACTAGACATTTCACTATAGAAGCCATAATCCTTCTGGTTGTTATGGAGATTAACCTGGAAGATCAGACTTTGGATGGGAGGGGCGGGTTTGTTCCAGTATGCTCTTTGAAATTTTTCAGCCAGGAGGAAGAATAAGAAAGGTGAAGAAAATAAAGATGAAACTCTCCTCTCTAGTTAAACTCTAGTTAAATGTCCCATTTCTGAACAGATATTGGCTTTTCCTTTCTGTCAGGGACATGTTTTCCCTTCCCTAACCGAAGCTGTACTAAGTGTGTCCGAGTCCCACATGCTTTGCTAGACACTCCTCAGCCCTGGTGTGGTGTGGTAATTATAGCAAACAAGCAGGCTATCTCCCATGACCAAAAAGAAAGTTGGGGAGGAAAGGGTTTATTTGACTTACACTACCACATTACCAAAGGAAGTCAAGACAGGAACTCAAACAAGGCAGGAACCTGGAGGCAGGAGTCAATGCAGAGGTGTGGAGGGGTGCTGCTTACTGGCTTGCTCAGCCTGCTTTCTTATAGAACCCAGGACCACCAACTTAGGGATGGAACCACCCACAGTGGGCTGGGCCTTCCCCCATCAATCACTAATTAAGAAAATTCCTTACAGCTGGATCTTATAGAGGCATTTTCTCAATTGAGGTTTCCTCTTTTCAGATGACTCTGGCTGTGTCAAGTTGACCCAAAACTAGCCAGGACAAGTCCCATCTTCCCTTTATAGAAACAGAACCTGAGATGAGAGTGCGATGCTGTCACCTGAGTACCACGTCTCTCACAGTGGGCACAAAGTGGTTCAAGCATTGCCACACTGACTCTCATAGGTATTGTGTTTATAGTGCACACTCTCTGGTATTTTACCTCTACTAAAAAACCATTCATCTCTGATGTTGTATGAGGACTTTCCAGTGAAGTCTTTACTATTGCTTCAGATACCTGACCTGAATAATTTTTTTAAACTCCTTTTAAAAATAAAGTTAAAATCCCTGCCAGGTGTAATGGTACATGCCTATAATCCCAGGATATGGTAGGAAGCGGTAGGAAAGGTAACAGACACACATGCAGGCAAAACACCCATAAACATAAAATAAATTCCAGAAAAAATAATTAAAATAATGTTTTAAAAGAAGGAGATTGTGGGGCTGAAGAGATGACTCAGCAGTTAAGAACACTGGCTGCTCGGCTTGAGGACCCAGGTTCAATTCCCAGCAACCACATGGCAGCTCTTTCCAGTTCTAGAGGATCTGACATCCTCTTCTGGCTTCCCAGATACTGAATCCTGGTGGTACATATACATACCTGCAGGCAAACATGTCCATATGCATAAGAAAAGAAAGAAAAAGGAAGAGACTTTGAGTTCCTGGTCACCAGGAAAGATAGCACCCTACTCGTCCTCCTCCTTCTCCCTCCCCACCTTATCTGAATACATAAATTGACCTGTGTGGGTTGTGCTTCCGGGTGAAACAGTGCTTTGCTATTTATGGATCGCCCCATTTACGTTAATTAAAATGTAATATCCAGGACTAATTGACTTCTCTCCTTTTCCCACTGGCATCCAGCCCACAAATGTAAGGAACCCTGAACTTGAACGCAACGGACTGTACCCAGCCTACACTGGATTGCCCGGATCGAGGCACTCTTGCATTTTCCCAGGACAGTATAACCCATCTTTCATCAGCGACGAGAGCAGGAGGAGAGACTACTTCTGAGTCCAGAAGACAGAGGGGCCCCATTTCTCTGAGCCACTTCCCCGGACGTCTGGCTCAGAGGACTACACCCGAAGGGAGCACCATGCACTAGCTGCTCCTGGGACTCGTCAGAGCTGTGCCTGAGGGGCATGACCACAGTGGAAGGGACAGACGGATGCAGGACTGACTGCAGGCCACCCATTCAGCACTGTTGCTACTGTGAACATGTTCATGGGCCAGTACCGAGTCCCCAAATGCCTGGCGCGTAGGACTGGATGTCTTCCACAGCAGACCACTAGGTTTCACTTCCAGGACCCAGTTTCCCCTTCATTTGCACTTTATTAGATTGGGCAGGGAGGCTTCATCTTGGACACATTTCCAAACTATTCCAGAAAGCCTTTCTTTCCTAGAAAACTTCCACAGGCCTCAGTTTGGTGACTGGTTGGCAGCCAGGTGCTGGCACTTTTGTTTCCCTGCCTGGTGCCTCGTGCTAAACAACAGAGGGAGGTAAACGTACCACTGTGATGAGGCCGCCTAGTGGCGTTGCAGTCAGGCACATAGTGTTTTAAGGTTTCTAGGTTGTCTGTGCTCATTCCCAAGCCAATGCCATAAATGAACTGGTGACATTTGCAAGGCTCAGCACAAAATGGTTTTTAAGTCAAAGTGACACATTTCCTTACAATGTATTAATCGTACTTTCCCAAGCAAGGCAATCAGGGCAAGACAACATTCCTTTGACTTTCATTAGCAGCATCCAGGTGCCCCTTAGTGTGTCCCAGCAGGCAATATCAGGTAGGTCCTACATGGGATATTTTTTGACCCATGAGGGAATTGCATGGGACCTGGGGCTCTGACCATCAGTGTGGAGCCAGAGTCTGTAGGGTGTAGAAGGAGGAGAGGCAGTTGCAAGTGTGTCTGAGCTAGTGTCTCTGGAGGCAAAGACATCTGCTGTAGGCCCCACAGCAGAATGTGGCAGAGGAATGAACCGAATAACATGACATATCCCCCGAATCCCAGTGCAGAAGCTGGGGGCTCCCCCAGGAAGCCACCAATACCTGCCAATCTTTGAACCCATAATGTTGTCCACAAACTCAATGGAAACTTATAACCACTAAAGCTATTTATTCACTGAAGAGAGAATGGACGTCTTTTCTCTCACCCAGTCATTGATACATCTGTGTTCTTGTGCAGTGTCCCCTCAAGACTCCGCTATGGCCGAGTCAGCTTTGGGGAACTAAAACCTGGCCAGCTAAGAGTCTGAGAGCTTGTTTGCGGAGAAGGAAGTTCTGTGTTTTGTTGATTTTATTGTGGTATCCTGGGGAGGTTGGGGGGAGGCTGTGTGTTGTTTGGTCCCCTGTGGAACTATCAGCTTGTGGATGTCCTGGTTTTGGATGAGGTGAAGAGGTCAAAGCATTATCCCCACCCTGAAGCTGGGGACTCTGCAGCATAGATTGCTGGAAATGGGACAGCTGATGGAAATTGTTCTGTATGTGTTTCTTTGGAGTTCTCTGGTTCCTCCAAAATTTGTGAAGGTCCCCATCCTCTTTTAAGTGTGCACTGTGTCCCATGGTCTGGTAACATGTGTCACCACTGAACTGTCACCACTCACTCTCACCCCTACAGCAGTCGGGTACAGAGGATTTTAACCATGTTACAATCCATTAGTACAGAGAGGAGTCTGCTGCTCTTGGTTGATGCCGACTTAACGTTGCAAAGCATTGCCATCTAGAAGCTGTGGGTCTTGTTTGTGTCTCTGTGTAGAACCAATGGCTCCTTGTGTCATTGTGAACCCCTGTGCTCCGCTTACCTGAGCCCAGATCCCTTTCCAGGTAGCCAGGTTCTAGCCCTTCTGGCAGTATTCCTGCTTGTCCCAAGCCTCATTGCTGTGGGAAGAGCCAGTGTGGTGGTGTTCCCAGACACACTTCTAGTGCCTTCAGCTGGCATCGTAGCTGGTGAGAACCTGTGCAGGAAGCAGACTCCCAGCTGGTGAGCACCTGTGTAGGGGGCAGACTCCCAGCTGGTGAGCACCTGTGTAGGGGGCAGACTCCCAGCTGGTGAGCACCTGTCTAGGGGGTAGACTCCCAGCTGGTGAGCACCTGTCTAGGGGCAGACTCTCAGCTGGTGAGCACCTGTCTAGGGGCAGACTCCCAGCTGGTGAGCACCTGTACAGGGCCAGGAGCCTCAAGCCTCACAGAATGAAGTGCTCTGTTCCTAGGAAGAATTCATCCAGAAAAGTGTCCTGTGAGTTCCAAACATGCTTGCTGACTCATGAGTTTGGCCCAAACAGAGCAGAGTGAAACTGTTGTCGTTTTGTTCTTTTTTTTTCTGTGAAAAACACGAGGATAACCCCAAACAAGGGTGCATTCACACTGGATCTACCGTTTGTGGGTGGGGGAGGAGTTTGCGATAGAAAGGCTCTCCTACTCATGGTTACATCCAGAAGGAACCCAGAGAGGACACCTGCAACCCATGAGCAGGACAAACAGGATGAGCCCATGGCTGGACATACAGAGTCTTTGCTGGACAAAAGTGCTCAGAGTCCATCCCCACACCTAGAATGGATAATTCGTGTGCATAGAAGTGTCACAGTCTTGAATTAGGGTCCCATGACAAGGGAAGTGGGCAGAAAGGAAAAGCCACACTGCCTTAGAGATGCTTGTATGGGAAGATCCAGGTCAGGTAGAACTTGTCTATCCTGGGGCATTCGGGATCAGGGCTAAGAAAGGAGGTCTTCCTGGATCCAGCCTGAGCTCTGTATAAACTCCAAGGTTTGTTGTTATTGTTCTTGTTTGTTGTTTGTTTTTCTTTTCTTTTCTTTTTTTTTTTTTTTTTTTTTTTTTTTTGCTTCATGAGCCAGCTCATGACACTGGGGCCTATTTCTTAGGAGGATAAATGTTCCCACCATGGGCCAGGCTCTATGTAAGCTATCCGGCCTTACAGCACGTGTGTTAGCCAATGATGCACATTCAGACAAGAGGCATGGGAATGTAGCTTCGATGGCAGAGTGCTTGCCTAGCCCTGGGTTTTAGCCTCAGAACCACAGAAACAGGGCGTAGTGTACACTCTTGTAATCTCAGCCCTCAGAAGGTTGAGGCAGGAAGATCAGAGTTCAAGGCCTTCCTGGAGAACAGGACACCCTGTCTTAAAAGGAAAATATTGGCTGGTTTGTGGTTAGCAGGAGGCATATTGGTATGTGGCTTGGGCCCTCAGAAGTGAAAGAGTGTGGTCTAGGTAGGTTTTTACAATCACAAGGCTGAGCCACCCATGTGAGGGCCGCCTGCCTTATTCTCAGAGTGAGGCTGTAATTGCCACGTAGTAGAAGTGTGAACCTGTGTGGGCTGGGGACAGAGTTGAGTGTCTGAGATGCTGAACGATCTTCCTAATTGGGGAGGTTACTTCTAGAAGCATCTAGGTCATGTTGAACCAGAACTACTGTAGGATTGGAGCAGTCAAGCTGCCTGGTGGTATTTGAGGTAAAAGACTAAGAGTTGACTATTAGACTATTATGGTCGAAAAAAGGAAGTCGTAAAAGTTGGCCCATGGGAGAAAGCAGTGTTGTTGGAAAAAGACCAGAATAAAGTCTTCCAAGATGCTGTCTATTCAAGTGTGAAGTTCCAGAGTGGGCACATTAGCATCACCCCTGGCACGTGGCTTTTGGGTGCCTCCTAAAGCCACTTTGCCCAGTAGTGACGTGCACAGGTCTCTATAACTATGGGCCTTTGCCTAAAGCAATAAAGCTGCAAAGCTAGGTGTCCCTTGGCTTAGTGTTTCATAACCCACTCAAAACCAGGGGCTTTACCCACAGTTCTAAATTTATAATTTGCTTTTGAGACCAAAGCACTTCTTTGGGAAGAAGGACAACACAAAGCTTTATATTTTGGTATTTTATTTAAAACACTCCATAACAGCAGATAGGTTTATCTACCTGAAAGCTTTTTTTCTTCTTCTGCTTCTTTGGGAAGGTAGAGTCAGGAGTGGACCCCAGGGCCTTGCACATACCAGACAAGTGCTGTCCTGTGGAGCTGCACACCCCAGCCGTCTCATTTCTTCTTGACAGTATCATTCCCAGGTTCTCACCAGCATGTTTGGATACGGAAATGGTTCTGTAGTTTGCCTTTGGGAATGTGTGTTCTTTCTTTTCTTTCCTCAAATCCCCAAAGGGGAAAACACAATAGGAATACTGACATTAAAATAATAACTTTAAACTTTAAAAAAAATAACTGGTTAAAATAATAGGAACATTAAAGTATTAAATGCCAATCAATTCATTGTACTTCAGTGTCCCTTTATATCTGATGGAAACTTTAGCCTGCACAATAGCTTGTGAAACCAAAGGAGGCAGGTCTTGACCTGCCCGTCCACATGGGCATCTTCAAAGAGAACATTTCCAGTGGGGCCACCTGGTAAGATTCTGCTATAATTTTAAATGATGGGCTCAATGTCCTTGTCCAAATTTGTTGAGGACAGGGTAAAAATAGTGGTGGATGGAGGCAGTTTGTCAGGAGAGCTGAACCGACTTCCTTAACTTTGGGCATTACCTAGGCCTGCTCTACAGAGAAACACATGGTTCACCATGAGTCGCTGTGAGTTTTGGTCACGTATGTGTGTTATTGATGTACAGTTAAATGGAGATGAGGCTGCAGTACGAACTCCGTTCCGTTTGTCCTGGATTTTGTTCTGTACACCTTTAATGCTGACACCCTGGTTGACTGTGTGTGGACCCATCATAAGAATGTTATTTAAAGTTGTATTATAATGTCACCTCCACTAATTATTCAGTACTGTAGTAGTAATGTATTATTTGTAAGAATTTGGTTATTTTTATACTTATATCCACTCTAAGTCTGGCGTTCTAGTCAGCAAACAGTGATGCAATAAAATTAGTAAGATTCCCATGGGTTTTCTCTTAAAACAAGCAAATAAGTGTGTAAGTGGTTTTGCTCTGTTTTGTTTTGGTTTTTACCAGTGCACCATTTAAATAGATGAAGTGAATAGTAGACTCTGAATGGCAATGGAGGTAATGAGTCACCTCTCTGTCCTCAGTGCCCCAAAGCGAAGAAACATACTGTTGAAGATGAATGGGTGGGTGGATGGATAGATGGATGGATGGATGGATGGATGGGTAGGTGGATGGGTGGGTAGATAGATGGATGGGTAGGTGGGCAGGTGGATGGATGGATGAATGGATGGTAGGTGGATGAGTGGGTGGATGGATGGATAGGTGGATGGATGGATGGGTGGGTGGGCAGGTGGATGGATGGATGGGTGGCTGGGTGGGTGGGTGGGTGGGTGGGTGGGTAGACCTAACTCAGCTGCAACACTCATCCTCTCTCTAAATTGGAGAACTAGGTCAGGCACTGACTGCTGTGTGTGCCCACTCTGTACCAACTCTTCTTGTCTTGGAGATGGGACAGTAAATAAGCATGTCTGAGAATCTATGGGACTTTAAAACTAGTCCACGAGCCTTTCACATATGGTGGCCAAGAATGTGGCTGTATGGCTAGATAAATGTTCACCAATTTATTCATAATTACTTCCTTGGAAGCCTTTCATATAATTTATGGGGGAAAAATCTTCCTACTAGTGGAAGCCAATAGCTACAGCTTAAGGCATGAGAGCATCTTGTCAATAGACTCAGTCAGTCTGTAGCTCATCAAGCAGTTCTGGAGCCAGTACCTTCTTTCTCTCTCTTACCCTCCTCTAACTGTCCCCAACTGAGATCGATCTCTCTCTCTCTTCTCTCTCTCTCCTCTCTCTCTCTCTCTCTCTCTCTCTCTTCCCCCTCTCTCTGTTTTTTTGAGACAGGATTTTACTGTATAGCCTGGCCTTGAACTCAAAGATCCACCTCCCTCTGCCTCCTGAATGCTGGAATTAAAGGCATGCACCACCACTGCCCAGCCTTTCTCCTCTTTTTTATGCTAAATAATATTCATTATATACATCTATACCAATTTGTTTAGCCATTGGTCAGTGGACACTTAGGTTATTTCTACATCTTGGCTTCTGAGACATCTTGATAACTGTTTCAAAGCCAAGATGGAAGCCTTATGTTTTTCATCAGTGGGCCTGCATGGTCAGCCTATTTGAGCCTCTGCCCCAGGGTCTGGTTTCCTGGGAAGGAAAGTTCTTCAAGCATCCTAAGACTCAGTCTGAAGACTTCTGTACTTGCAGTCACCCGTTTTCCAGTCTCTTGGAGAGCAAAGGTCAGATGCGTAGTGTCATGATCGTCCTCGGGCAGAGTCCTCCTGGGTTGATAGATAGGTAATGGCTGTGGCACTTGCAGCCCTGATAACGGCATTGTGACATCATGCAGCTCTTGGCATAGTAAACAGAAACTTCAGATTAGAAAGATGGCGCAATAGTGAGAGTGTCTGTGCTGACGTTTAGACTTTATATAATCATTCCACAGTATAAGGCTTTCTTCTAAGCCGGGCGGTGGTGGCGCACGCCTTTAATCCCAGCACTTGGGAGGCAGAGGCAGGTGGATTTCTGAGTTCGAGGCCAGCCTGGTCTACAGAGTGAGTTCCAGGACAGCCAGGACTACACAGAGAAACCCTGTCTCGAAAAATACCAAAAAAAAAAAAAAAAAAAAAAAAAAAAGGCTTTCTTCTATACTTCTCTGCTGCTTCTTCCCAGATCGCCATGACAGACCTGAGTCTAACCCACTGTCTGAACCTGCCCCCTCAACATAAAGGACCAGTTAGCTCAGACTTATAACTGGGGATGGACAGCAGAACAGTCTTGTCATAAATTCTATGCTAAGGGCTTGCCCCATGACTAGGAAGCAATTACTAAAGCAAATATGGATTAGTGGGAATCATAAAAAGTACATTAAAATCAAAGGCCCTGGGCATGGTCACTTGTGCCTATAATCCTAGAGGTTGAAGCAGAGGGATAACAGGAAGTTTCTTAAGTGGCTAGCCTGGACAAACTGCGGTAGAAATGTCTCAGAGAAAGAGACTACCAGACATGTCTAACCTGTGGTCCATGGAGCACATACATCCCAGGATAGCTATGAAGGCAGCCCAACACATTTGTAGATGAAACACTGTATTCCAGTGGGGATAACGTGGAGCGTGGAATAGCTATGCAATTGAGTATCACTGAAAAAAATTATAAGGAGCAGACTACTATAATAGGGAGAGATTCGGGGGCTGGAGAGATGGCTCAGTGGTTAAGAGCACTGATTACTCTTCCAGAGGTCCTGAGTTCAATTCCCAGCAACCACATGGTGGCTCACAACCATCTGTAATGGGATCTAATGCTCTCTTCTGGTGTCTGAAGACAGTGACACTATACTCATATAAATAAATACATAATTTAAAAATAAAATTCAGATTTTTTTTTTTAAAAAAGAAAAGAAGAGATACAGCCATAGGCTGAGTCCAAAAGCTTTACACTAAGTGAGAAAAAAAAAAAAAAAAAAGAAAGCTGGATAGGCTGGAGATGTGGCTTAGCAGTCAAGAACTCACTGCTCTCAGACCTGGGTTCTAGTCTCAGCACCCACATGGCAGCTCATTACTTCCTGTCACTTTAGTTCTAAGAGATTTAATGCCCTCTTCAGACCTATTTGGGCTCCTACATGGATGTGGTACACAGACATACATAGACACAAAACTGCACAAATATATTTTTATACTGAACAAAAAAGCCTACACACCAAGTCTATTTATAGTGCATTCTGGAAAGGATAAAACCATAGAAAGTAAAAGAATGATTGACAGAAGGTTGAAAGGAGACTTTCCAGTCACCAAACCTTTCCAGTACTCCCTTCCAGTCCTGTGGTAGTAATGCCCCCTCCCCAGCCCTTGACAGGGCCTGCTTTGGCTAAAGACGTGAATTAAAGTGAAATGTGTCACTTCTGGAAAAATACTTTTAAGAATTAGTATGTAGGGCTAGGTGCAGGAGGCAGAGGCAGGTGGATCTCATGGGTTCAAGGTCAGGCTGAGCTACACAGCAGGTATCATGAGACCACTTAAGAAACACAGGATTGCTTAATGTCAGAAACACATTGCAAAGCTGGTGGAGTTTCAACAAAAACTTTCAAGAACAACGACAAAAACATTCAAATATAAAAAGCCAGGCCTGGTAGCATAAGCCTGTAAACCTCTCTACTCAGGAGTCTGAGGCAGAAGGACCACAAGTTCAAGGACAGTCTGGGCTCTACAGTGAATTCCAAGGCTAGCTCAGGAATTTAAAAAGTCAAAAAGAGTTGGAGATATTAGTGGCTGTGTACCTAATGCACAACTCCCTGGGTTCCCCAGCCCCAGCCCCACAAAAGCAAGTCAGAAGCACGCACTTTGTGGTCAATGTTGGCTCCTATGTGCAGAGCTTTGGGTGTTTTTGAGTAAAAGCAACCTCAGTTTGAAACTCACCTATATTATTTATTAGCATTGGGGCCTTAATGAATTTCTTAGCTAATCCAGCCTTTCACTTTCCTGTGCTAATCTTACCAGGAGAGAATAAGATCACAACCAAAATTTTTGAGCCAAATTTGAATCAAGCTTTATTAAATCCTGGCTATAGTGATGGACACTGGTCAGGTCTGTATTCTGAATTCCCAGAGAACAGCCTTGAAATTACATTAGTCAGGCGCTTATAAAGGCAAAATCCACAAGGCTATGTACTTCTCACCTTTGTCCAATGATGGGCAAGCATACATCCTGACATACTTCGTGCCTACATACCTCCCACCTACATGTGATTAAGCACATTCTGTGCAGCTGGGCAAACAACCTTGTTTACAGCAGTGAGAACATGTGGCTTGTATTTTATATGAGCAACAGCCCCTAGCATCCCAGGAAGTCATCTGTTCTTGGCCATGTGGGGCTTATGGTTAGAAGCATTTTTATTTTATAAATCTCTTAAACACAGTCATTTTAACTTAAAACATAACTTTAGCCCTCACACCCGATGTATACTAGAAGAAATGATACAACCTAGTTCAGAGGTAAATTAAAGGATTAAATTAAGACGACCTGCAGAGGCAAAGGATCTTTGTGAGTTTGAGCCAACCTGGTCTTCATAGAGAAACACTGTCTCCAAAAACAAACAAACAAACAAAACATTTAAAGAGGATCTAATGACAGAATGCTTTTGAGAAGACTCTGGATCTTGGAGAAAGCAAACATTGAATAAATGTATGTTAGGCTTCGTGGCAGATGTACTTGAAGCAGCTATCTTCTAATAGAAAAATCTAGAATGTTGATTCTTCTGGTGTTCCCTCCTACTTCACAGCTGAGCAAACCCTACAGTAATGTGCTGTTACTCTGATACAGTGACCATCCTCAATAAAGTAAGAGTCGTACTGGATGATACATCACTATTTAATAATCTACAGGGACTTTATTTAGCCTGCTGATAAGGAATCAGGAAACAAAGTCCTTGCTGTCTTATTCCTCGATTTGTGATTGGTTGGTTCATATCTTGTCTTTTCCAATTCCTTTCTAAATCCCTCAGGACCTGGTGTGGTCTTTGTAACCCCTGTAACACACACCACCACTACCACCACCCCCCACACCACCTTTCCACACACACACCATAGTATCAGAGAAGCCAGCTAGCCCAGAATTTGCAATCCTGTCAAGAGGGGCTGGGGGACTAAATAGGTAGAAGTTACGGTGAGACAGTGGGCAAACATATAAAATTGATGAGGAACTCTTTGTTGCTGGGTTTTTTTTAAAGCAAAATTTGTACTCTGTTTCAACATTGTCTTATTGTAAGGAGATAATCTCCCTTCTTTTTTTTTTTTATGGTTATAGAAGTGCCTGTATGCTATGAAGTGGTTCTGTCACTGGATTATATAGATGCTACACAGTATTTGCTAAATCAAGACTCTGTGATGTTCACACCATGGATAAAACCATTATGATAGCTCTTGGTTTCTACATACTGCCAGTCTTTTAAAATCACGTTCCTGACACCCTCCTAGGCCATGAAACAAGTGCAGAGTCACATCAGAAAGAGAAGAACATACTAGCAACGTAGCTCAGGCAGAGTGCTTGCCTAGGTCCAATCTCCAGTACCAAAAAATAAATAAAAAATAAAAAAGCTGTGTCAATAATTCCTGACACAATAAAGCTCTGTCCATGACTAAAGGGTGACCTGGCAGCTTCTTGGACAGTGTGACAACAGAGAAAGAAAGCCATTCTTTCATTCTTCTCATTCTCTTCAACGTCTTTACCTAACTGTTGCCATGCCCTTTGTTCTCAAGAGCAATGGGAAGTGGCTTGTGGTGGCTTATAGTAGCATTTGAAATGCTCCTGCATGAACACACACAGTGGGCCTCTGCCTGCTGATATATTCTTCAGACTGAGATGGTGGTGAATGCTGGTAGCCACAGCACTTGAGAAGCCAAAGCAGGAAGATCATGTGTTAAAGTCCAGCCCAGGCAACATATGGAGATGTCTCAAAAGAAGATAAAAACAACCACAAACTATCCTCAGATATCCTTGTGACTATGTCAACGGGTTAACATTTCTGGGTTTTATTTCTATTAATAGAAAATGTGTATGCCTCACAACAAGGTTCAGGGTCCAGGCCTTCCCGATCCTATATGCAATTTCCCATTGCTTGTGTGAATAAAGGGATGTGGCAATCCCAAAGTAATAAAGCATACTTGGAATCAGGTGACTCACGGAGGCTAAAGCTGGAAACGACGTATCAGTTGGCCCCCACTCCTTTTTACTAATAAGGAAACTGAACACCAGAGAGGGTGACTTCCCAAGGTTAAACAGCTTGTTTGTAGAGGGGTTATAAGAAAACCAGAGTGTAAGTATCCAGTTAATTACGCTTTCCAGGGCATGTGTCATTTCTGAAGGAATGTACCAGAAGGGCATGAAGTTGCCAAGTTCAGGAGAAAGCCAACAGGTGTGACTGAACTCCACAGTAGAGGCAGAAGTCCCTAGCGATTCTTGAAAAAGTCTAGTTGGAGACTAGGCAGATGTCTGGAATGGTGTGGCATGGCGTGACATAACGTGGTGTGACGTGTGGGTTATGGAAAGCACAACCCTTGATACCTGGGTTTGCTGCCAGCTTTGTCTTACTTCAGTGCTGTTACTTAAAGCCCCATGACCCGGTATGTATCTCAGAACTGACTTCCCAGAGTTGATTCACACGATAGACATCTTGATATTCACCCCAGTACTAGAAGAGCACTCAGGGAGATAGTCTGTGACCTCTCCTGGAAGCCAGTTACTTGGTTCATTCTAGAAGATATGATGAGCACTCTTCTACCAGGCTCCATGATGCTTTTGAGCTGTGATGGACTGGCTCACACTAGACCACTGGTTCTCAACCTCACTAATGCTGCAGCCCTCTAAGACAGCTCCTCAGGCTGTGGTGATCTCCAACCATAACTGTAATTCTGCTACTGTTATGAATCATGATGTAAATATCTCATATGTGAGATGTCTGACATGAGACACCCCCCTGCAAAGGGTTGTGCAGCGGGGGAAAAAATGTGTCCAGAGGAAAGAGATTTGTTCAAAACTTGACCATGATTATTATGGCAAAAAAATGGCTCCTAAGACACTGAGGGTTTCAGGAACAGTGTCAACGATAAATTTTAACCCAAGACAATGATTTTGAAGAGTTTTCTTTGAGACTAGACAAGATGACATTAAATGCAATTTATAATGACAAGGCAAAGTAGTGCTTACATACAGATTTTATACTATGTAAAGGCATTTGATCAGTTAATGTTCATGGTTCACAATGGTGGAACCAGCTTTCTAAATATCCCCTGTAGTCAAAAGTTAAACTGAGAAGCAAACACACTTGGATTTGTTGGATTTTTATTAAGCTACAGTTCCAACTACTGTTTTTGGGCCTCAATGAAAATGAATAGTTTTTCCATCCTTCCTTCCTTCCTCCCTCCCTTCCTCCTTCCTTCCTTCCTTCCTTCCTTCCTTCCTTCCTTCTTCCTTCCCCCCCCCCTTCTCTCTCTTTCTTTTTCTTTCAGAGACAGGGTTTCTCTGTGTAACAGAGCCCTGGCTGTCCTGGAACTAGCTCTATAGACTAGACTGGCCACTAACTCACAGAGATCCACTTGCCTCTGCCTGCCAAGTGCTGGAATCAAAAGCATGCACCACCATGCCTGGCCCTGTTTTTCACTCCCGTGTTTCAAAGTGCATTTTCGTACTCTCTGGGGAGTTATAAGAGTCCAGGAGGCCACTCTGAGCGTCAATTGCCTCTTACACTAGTGTCTGAAACTAACATTTTTCTCTCTTCTCTCTCCTTCCCTTTCTTTTCTTCCTTCCTTTCTCCCCCTCCCTCCATCCTCTCCTCTCCTCCCCATCCTCTTCTCCTGTACCTTTATTCTAACTCTGTCACTGGGGTTCACTATACCACCACAATCAAGTCCATGTTTGTTATTCCAACAAGAAGCCAGTGCTTCCGATCCATCTCCTCAGGCGGCCTACTTTTCATCTCTACACCTGTGTCTATTTGTACATTTATTATAAACAAAATCCTGCCATATGTATTGTGGGGTAGCCACCAAAGAAGACTGCTTGAATAAGGGTTTAAGCCAAGAGAAAGTCTTACTACCTGGCAGGTGACTACCCTGGAGTTCAGGATCCCAGTGTAGCCCTGAGCCTTTCTCAGGGCGAGTTTTTAAACGCAAAGGCATTTCAGTTAACAAGAACAGTTAGCCAGAAGCATAACTATGGAAGCCAAGAAGAAAAGAGAGTATATGTAGAGGCTTTCCCAGAGCTGTAAATTTTGATGGATTAGGTCTTCATTTTCATTTTGGCTGGTGTTACTGTCTACATGCTGAGTTTTATGGCCCAAATGTCACTTCCACCACAGAGTCAGTTGTGCTAAGGTCTGGGACTCTGTTACGATATCAACATTTTTGAGCTCTCTCCCCTAGTTGTTATTTCCAAGTTTATTAGTGTTGTGTTCTGCTTCCTCTCTGTGGCTATGATGAAACAATCTGACCAGACCAGGCATGATGGGCGAGCACACACCTTTAACCCCAGCATTTGAGGCAGAAACAAACAGATCTCTGAGTTTGAGGCCAGCCTGGTCTAAAAGTGAGTTTCAAGCCAGTTAATGCTGTACCATGAGAACTTATCTCAAAACTAAACTAAACCGAAATCAACACACTCTGATCAAAAGTGACTTTGGGAAGAAAATATGTATTTGGCTTACATTTCTGGGTTACAGTCTGTCATTGAGGGATACCAGGGCAGGAGCTCACTGTCTAAGTAGAAACCATGGAGGACTACTGGTCTCTGGCTCACTCACAGTTCATGTTTAACTACTTGTGCTTGCTTGCTTGCTTGCTTTAAAAGATTTTATTCTCAATTACACATATGTGTATGTGGATATGAACCTCCTGTGAACTGTCTGATGCGGATGTTGAGAACTGGACTAGGGTCGTCTGGAAATAGCCAGTGCTCTTAACCGCTGAGCCACATCTCCAGCCCTTAGCTAAGTTTTCTTACATGACCCAGGACCATCTTCCTAGGGATATCACTTCCCACAATGGGCTGTGCCCTCCCTCCTGCATAAAATAACTATCAAGATAATCCCCTCCCCACAGACATGACTACAGGCCAATCTGATCTAGGTAATCCCTCAGTCTAGGCTTTCCTCTCAGATGACCAGGCTGTATCAAGTCGATAGTGAAGGCTAGGCAGGAGGTATAGTTATCAGCACACCAGTCCTTTTCATGGATAAATAATAACCTCTGGTAATGGATAAGCAGTGTTCTGTTTGTTAGCCAAATGATGAACATTCAGAGTTTTGTTTCTGTGGTGGGGACTGAGGGACTGAGCTGATCTGCATCTACGCTGTCATACATGCTGCTGCAGTGGGTATTCGTGCATGAGTTTCTGTGAGGCTAGCCTTTCATTTCTCCAGTATCTAACTAGAAACGGAGCTGCTGGGTCAAAGACTGACCCTACGTCTGCCTCTGCCTTTCTGAGAGCCGCCATGGTGATTTCTAGGTTTGGCTACATGTGAGTGATCGTTCGTCTTCCTGCATCCTTCCTGACAGGATGCAGGGAGCTTCTTGTTGGTAGGTAGTCCATTGGCTACATAGCAGGATTCAGCTCATATTCAGTTCTCTGAGATGGGAATGTTGTGGAGAACTTATCCTGCTTACTTCCCTAGACTTGGTCCACACAGGGACCCAGCCCTGTAGAACATCAGGGCGTCTCCACTGAAAAGGTAAGTCAGCTTAGAGAAGGGTGTCAGGGCGCGCCGGGTGGTGGTGGCGCACGCCTTTAATCCCAGCACTTGGGAGGCAGAGGCAGGCGGATTTCTGAGTTCAAATCCAGCCTGGTCTACAGAGTGAGTTCCAGGACAGCCAGGGCTACACAGAGAAACCCTGTCTTGAAAAACTAAAACCAAAAAAAAAAAAAAAAAAAAAAAAGAATTAAAAAGGAGAAGGGTGTCATCAGGGCTTGTGCCCCATTGGTTATTAGCTTTGTGCTTCATAAACTCAAGTGCTGAGCTGTTCTCTAAGAAGATGCTATTGCAGGGCTTAGGGTGCCCAAGGGACAACAAGCATTCACAGTTCTTGAGGGCATCCTGACTTCGTAGGAGCTAGAACAACAACCCATCCTGGGCAGAAGCCCCATGCACAGTGTACCTCAGCCCTGCCTCCCACCTCTTCATAAATCTCCTTCCCCTGCTTCCCCAGACAGGGTGCATTCTGGGAAATAGACGGGATTTCGCAACTGGTGTTAAGACAAAGGCAAAACACTGACTGAGGCACCAGTGAGCAACCAGAACCAGAGAAGGGCTGTCTCCGAGGAGGAACCTTGCTTGGGAGTCAGACCCAGCTTCAGAGCAAGAGCTAGGTGAGGGGTGGGGATCTTCTGGTCCTAACCTGCTTGGCAGCTGCTGACCAAGGTGTAGCATTAAAAGGCCAAAATTAAAAAAAACCAAAGTGCCCCATTCTGTAGCACACAGACTTTGAGCACTTGGCCACCCAGCGGCTCAGGCTGCCTTAGAGCAGTGGTTCTCAACCTTCCTAAGGCTGTGACCCTTCAATACAGGTCCTCAGGTTGTGGTGACCCCCAACCTAAAAATTATTTTCATTGCTACTTCATAACTGCAATTTGGCTGTTAGGAATCATAATGTAAATATCTGTTTTTTCCAATGGTCTTAGGCAACCCTTATGAAAGGGTCATTTGACCCAAAGGGATCAGGACCCATAAATGGAATACCACAGCCTTACATAGAACCTGACTTCTGCTGTCTCCTGGTGCCTCACCCCAAAAGACTATTCTCAGAAGGGACAAATGGGACGGTAAAATATGCTGCCTAGCCACACAGTGAGCTGTTCCCCTCTTATCTATTCAGTTAGATCCCCATACAGGAAACAAGGCCAAGTAATGTTGCTTAACTGCCATACAAAGACCTACTTCCGATAAGGGGAATTCTGAGGGCTCACCTGCTGCATTTCTGTCCACAGTCTACTCTCTATTAAAACTTTTACGTCAGGGGCCTGGATCAGTGGCTAAGTAGCTCATAACCACTCATAACTCTAGTGCCAGGAGTCCAACACCCTTTTCCAAACTCCTGAGGGACCAGGCACACGGTGCACAACTACACATGCAGGCAACACACTCACGCACATACATAAAATAAATAAATCTAAAAGGAAAAAAAATGTTTGTATCATTTCTCATCTGGCTGATATTTTATTGGATTATTTGAGGCCCCCGCCCCGCAAAAGCCAGTTATGTGCCATGTGCTGTCTATTCCGTGCCCACTCTGCAGACACCATGCTTAATGATCACTGTGGAGGATTCCAAGGTGAGGTTTTTCTGATTATGGGCAGCCTTACTATCACAGGAATGCTATCTTTAGTTTCTTGTGGTGTCGCCCATGCCTAGGAGAGAGTGTCCTCCATTCCTAGGTGCCGGAAGGACTTGGTAAGGAGGGAGTCTAAACCAGTTGCTGGATGAAAACTTCTTCAGTGGAATTGCTGGGTCAAGTGACATTCCTATTTGGGGGTGGTGCCAGTGGACAGTGTTGTGTGTGTGTGTGTGGTGTGTGGGTGCATGTGTGGGTGTGTGCAAGCCCTAGCACATGTGAACAGGTCAGAGAACAACCTGTGGGAGTCCACTGTCCTCTTCCTGGGTTTTGAACTTAGGTCCTCAGGTTTAGCAGCAGTCACCTTAACCTGCTAAGCCACCTTACCAGCACCAACATTGAGTTCAAATCGCCCACAAAGTATAATGTTCCCAAGAAAGTTACATCAAAGACTTCACTTAGAAGAGACTTTTCATGGGCAACTTGGAATAACAGTATAAAAGAGATCTAGCTAAGGTTAGTGAGAGATGGCTCAATGGTTAAGAGCACTGGCTGAGCCGGGCGGTGGTGGCGCACACCTTTAATCCCAGCACTTGGGGGGCAGAGGCAGGCGGATTTCTGAGTTCAAGGCCAGCCTGGTCTACAGAGTGAGCTCCAGGACAGCCCGGGCTACACAGAGAAACCCTGTGTAAAACCAAAAAAAAAAAAAAAAAAAAAAAAAAGAGCACTGGCTGCTCTTCCAGAGGTCCTGAGTTCATATCCTAGCACCCACATGGCTGTTCACAGCTATGTATGACTAGTTCTATAAGATCTGATACAAGACACCTATATATTTTTTAAAGGTGGGGAGGGGGAAGATTAGTGGGAGAGTTGTCAATTGAACTGAAACTTTGAATTGTCTTATTATGTATCATTTTGTCCTCCCAGGACACATGGCTGCCAGTGGTCAGGACTCCTGTGAGCTGGGCCTGAGCATGGAAACAGTAAGAAAGAAGAGTCAAGTTCATTTCAGCCTTTGTACAGTTGCTTCTTTTGCTGGTATGAGGGAACTTTTTTTCACAATTTAAATATGCTTTTCTTTGGTTGTTTCCCTGTGGAATAGAAGGTCCCTTCCCCGCTGTCCATTCCTACAAAGTGCCCTGGATCAGAGCTCCCCAAATTTCAGGTGACTTTGTTGTACCATCAAGGTTCTTTATTTGGCTTTAGAGTTGGGGGTTTTTGTTGTTAGTGGTGGTGGTGGTTCGTTGTTGTTTACTCTTTTTTTTTTAACTTTTGTATTTATTTTATGTGAATTGGTGTTTTGCCTGTTTTTTTTTTTTTTTTTTTTTTTTTTGTCTGTGTAAGGGTGTCAAATCATTTGGGACTGGATTACAGACAGTTGTGAGCTGCTATGTGGATGCTGGGAATTGAACCTGAATCTTCTAGAAGAGCAAGACAATGAATGTTCTTAACCACTGAGCCATCTCTCCAGGCCCTGGTTTTGATTTTTTGAGACAGGATCGCACTGCATGGCCCTGACTGAATTTGAACTCTGCCCCTGTTTCTGCTTCTGGGATTAATGGCATACTGGCTAACTTCAGGATTCTTGACAAACTAACTATACATCATCCCTTCACTTTGTTACATAATATATTACTTGAAAATCATTTGTATTTTTAAAGACTTAAATGAATTTTCTTGTGATTTTTTTAATATTTGTTTTTGTGTGAGTGTGCATGTATGTATGTGTGCATGCGTATTACAGCACATGTGTGTGTGGGGGGGGGGGCAGAAGACAACTTTCAGGAGTCAGTTCTCTTCTTCCACTGTGTGGGTTCCAGGAATGAACTTCGTCTTATCAAGCTTGGCAGCAAGCTCCTTTGCTGGCTGAGCCATCTCACTGACCCTTGAATTACTTTTAAAGTTGACATCACAACCACAGATAGAAAAAAACAAAAAAAAACCCTGAAAAAAACCCTATTTTTTCTTGGCCATAAATAGGAAGTAATTATAAAATAAAAACAATGAAACCATTGATTCTAGGTGGACATCTTTGACTGCTAAAAGGTCTATCTGAGGCCAGGTCTCTCTTTTCTGAGGGAAGATGTGTTTGCATTCAAGAACATCTGGAGATAAACTTAGTGAGTTTGCCGGGCTGTGGTGGCACACGCCTTTAATCCCAGCACTTGGGAGGCAGAGGCAGGCAGATTTCTGAGTTCGAGGCCAGCCTGGTCTACAGAGTGAGTTCCAGGACAGCCAGGGCTATACAGAGAAACCCTGTCTCGAAAAACCAACACAAACAAACAAACAAACAAAAAACCAACCAAACAAACAAACCAAAAAACTTAGTGAGCCACAGATTTTTCTCCTTGTGTGTCAGAAAAACAAATAAATTCAGAGGCTCATGAGCGCACACTTACAATCAAACACAATCTATGTGACCTACTGCTGTGTACAGAGACACCTGAAAGTCACTGGGCCTGCCTGCAGTACAGTGTGTCTCAGCCCTGTTCATCAAACATGCTTAGGGGCTGAAACACAGACCAAGCCTACTGGTCGGCATGGCTAGACTGGAGAAACGGACAGGAGCAAACCAGAATTCCTTTGAACCCTAGAAAGTACAAGCAGACTTCCATCTGTGGTTTTCAACTTCCCTCCAGGGTCAGGCTGCACTTGAGGTCAGGTTCTCATCCTTAGAACCACTCCCTAGATCCTCTGGCCTCCAGGAGTTTTTTTTCTTTTAATCTTAGTCAAGCTTCTCAGTAATTCCAGTTGGCAGCTGGAAGAGGAAGTAGTGAAAAGTCAAACAGCTTCCTGGGGGGAGCCCCTTTATGGAACTTCTAGAAAGTTCCATACTAGGAGATAGATAATTTAATGCAACTAAGCAGTGTATTAAATTGTTCATGATGTGTGTGAAAAAAAAAAATTGAAGAGCTGTAAGACAAATAGGTAAAATTTACAGGCCAAATCCCTGCCCCTCTGGAAGGCTGAGGAATTTGGGGACACATAGCAAGTGTGTAAACCTCGTATGTGGAATCAGGTATGGTAGATCACACCTACACAACTTTGGGGCTAGCCTGGGCTACATAATGAGTTCCAGGCTAACCTACAGAGTAAGCTCCTATCTTAAGACAAAGCAAACAAAAACAAAAACCCTATAGCTTGGTATTTCTTTTTTTTTTTTTTTTTTTTTTTTTTTTTTTTTTGGTTTTTTCGAGACAGGGTTTCTCTGTGAGTCCGGGCTGTCCTGGAACTTGCTCGGTAGACCAGGCTGGCCTCGAACTCAGAAATCCGCCTGCCTCTGCCTCCCAAGTGCTGGGATTAAAGGCGTGCGCCACCACCGCCCGGCCTAGCTTGGTATTTCAATCTCCCTCTAAACCTGTTAATCCTTTGTAAGAAAACAAAACCACCATGAGCAAGTTAATGGATGTTCCTCAAGCCAAGTTCATGTTTCCTTATGGCACGGTCTGTCCACCTGCTGCTCTAGGACAATCGGCAGTACTCCTCCTCCCCTTAAAAGAAAGCTATTTCCTGACAAAGCAAGGCTGTTTTTCTAGGGTTGGGGGTTTTGCTCAGTGTAGAGTGTTTATCAAGCAAGTATAAGGAAGGCTCTGGGGTCGAGGGGAGGGCAGGGAGCTTGGCTATTTTATTTTTTTTCATCTGTCGCTGTGTGATTTTTCATCAAAAGAAAGTAAGCCAAGCCGGGCGGTGGTGGCGCACGCCTTTAATCCCAGCACTTGGGAGGCAGAGGCAGGCGGATTTCTGAGTTCGAGGCCAGCCTGGTCTACAGAGTGAGTTCCAGGACAGCCAGGACTACACAGAGAAACCCTGTCTCGAAAAACCAAAAAAAAAAAAGAAAGTAAGCCAAGTTGTGTCTCCTGTCCTGGGTGGAGACATCCCAAAGGACCAGGAAGATAATTAAGTTACTGTCTAGTTGGAAGCTTACTGGCAAAACAATAAAGACAAACCATGTCCTCACCCTTAAAAGTTAATCCAGGGGCTGCAGAGATGGCTCAGCAGTTAAGAACACTGACTGCTCTTCCAGAGGTCCTGAGTTCAATTCCCAGCAACCACATAGTGGCTTACAACCATCTGTAATGGGATCTGATACCCTCTTCTGGTGTGTCTGAAGACAGCTACAGTGTACTCATATAAATAAAATAAATAAATCTTTAAAAAAAAGAAATATAAATAAAATAAAACCACACACAAAAAAGTTAATCCAGGGACAAGTAAGATGGCTCACGGTGGGGAAAGGGGCTTGTGGCCAAGGCTATCACCGTGAGTTTGATCCCTAGGAGCCAAGCTCCTAAAGAGAACCAGCTCCCATAAGTTGTTCTCTGAGTTTGTTGCCTCTTTCCTTCCCACCAACAAATGTAATTATATAAAAACTAGTTAATATGTTAATATAAATGAGGCCTAGCTTATTGTCCCAGCAATCTACAGAGGTGAGTCACTGTGAGTTGTATGGGTCTACATAGCAATTCTAGGCCAGTGATGGTTACATGGTTTTAACACACACACACACACACACACACACACACACATGTACGTACGTACGTACAAAAATAGTTGTATTTTATTTGTCTTTTAGCATTTGCATGCTTTCAAAATTTGTAAAAAGTTAGCTGTTTCTCACACCTGTTCACTCTGTGATTATATTTTCTCTCTTGTGAAGTATTTGAGCATAATAACTTCCTTGTGGAGAAGTTACTCGAGTGCTCAGTGAGTATGTCGCCCCAGCTCCTGGCCCTACTCGCTTGCATTCCTGTTCCCTGCACCCAAAACAAACCCCACAGCCTCTATCCGCCTAGTCTTCTGTTTTCATAAATATTTACTGAGCAAGTCCTATCTGCCAGCTGTTCGGAGGGATGGAGACAGGGTGAACAGGGCAAGGATCACAGTCAACTCAGCTGACAGAGAGAAGCTTACTGGATAGAGTCCACTGGGCAGAGCTAATCCTTTAGATAAGACCACAAAGAAAAAGGCCATCTTCAAGCTGAGATATCCCTGTGACTTCTTATGGCTGTGGTTGGCTAAAGTTCACCCTGCCTGCCGGGACCTGGGACCCTCCCTGAATGACTGACAACAACTCTGTCAGGCCCAATCTCCTCTGACATCAGCTTCTCCCAGCCCCGTAAGCCACAGGACTCCTCAAGCCCAGCCCATCTGCCCCAGACTCCTAGCTTTTGCACTGGCTGGAGTGTTCTGTTTCTCTTGAAGCCTCTGAATAGCATGTCTAGTGGGTACTCAGCTCCCACAAGACCCTGCCAACCTCTCCATGTAAAATAGCACCTTCAGCTCCACGAGGTACCATCCTGTTGTGTGTCTTATTTCCTTCATGGCAATTAGCCTTGGAAATGACTTCATTTCTTTGCTCATGGTTTACTTGCCTGAACTCCACACCAGCTCATGGAAGCTCCAGGGAGGCAGAAGGCTCACTGTCTTGCTCATTGCTCCATGTTGTACAGACACAGAGGTAGATGCTCTCAGTGTCTGCTGGGAGCTGGGCACATGGTACATGCCAGCAATTCCAGCACTTGGGAGGTAGCCACAGGAGGATGAGAAATGCTTGGCTAGCTGCAGCAAATCCAAGGCTAGCCTGGGCTATATGAGATCTCATGTAGAAAGTAGGTACAGCAGTACACATCAATAATCTCAGCACCAGGGAAGCGGAAACAGGCAGATCCCTCAAGCTACTGGCCAGCCATTCTAGCCAAATGGTGGGAAGCCATTCTTGGTTACTTTGTGTGTTCTTTCTTCCACCTTTCTCTACCCCTTTTCTTCCTCCCTTTCAACCCTCCAATGCTAAATAAGAAAGAAAGAGGATGGAGGGGAGAGAGGAAAGGAAAGAGATCCCTGAATCTAATTTCTTCCCCTTTGTTTCTTCTTCAACCACAACTACTAACAAACTGCAACCAACCCCCCTGAACGACTGACAACAACCAGCAACCCCTCTTCTCAGGCTCCAGCATTTATCTACCCTCTAAAAAGTCCCCAGAATTCCAAATGTCACACAATTGCAGAAACTATCTACCGCTGGCGAAATCACGTCTCTGCTAGAGCACAAGGCAAGACACAGTCAGCTGCTGTGGACAGTCTGAAGAAGGTCCTTATCCCACACTGGAATTAAAATGAGAACATATTCTTATAACATTTCTGTGTGTTTTAAAATAATTATTTATTTAAGTTATGTATGTGAGTACACTGTAGCTGTCTTCAGACACACCAGAAGAAGGCATCAGATTCCATTACAAATGGCTGTGGTTGCTGGGAATTGAACTCAGGAACTCAGGAAGATCAGTCAGTGCTCTTAACCACTGAGCCATCTCTCCAGACCCATTTCTGTGTTTTTTTTTTTTTTTTTAAGAAACCAAAATCTCAAAATTGTCGCTACACTGATGAGCTCCAGGTTCAAGGAGAAATCCTGTCTCAAAAAAATAAAGAGAGGCGCTGTTGAGAAAAATACCGAGTGTCAACTTCTGTCTTCCTCATGCACGTGCGTGTGCGCGCGCGCGCGCGCGCGCGCACACACACACACACACAACACACATGGGTTGAGATCATTTCTCTTTATAGCCAGTAGAATCTTTGCTGGTCATCCCTGAAGAACAGGTGTGTTTTGTAGGCAGTTATAGATACACCCCCCTCTTATTAGCTGACTCTGTGACCAAGTCACTCACCTACATATAACATCTTTTCTATGGGCAAGTTGACTGTGCTCTTGGTTTATAGATAAATAATTAAGATATAGAAAGGTCATGATAATAAATATCATGTTTTTCCTGTCTGGGTTTTAATTGTGTGAGAAGACAGAAAGCGTGACAGAGTAAAATATCATTTTTATTTAGTTGTTTCTTTTGACCCAAGGATAGTGATACATACCTATAATCCCAACAATCAAGGGATTGGACAGAGGGATCTATGTTCAAGGCCAGTCTGGGTTACATAGCACAAACAACGCATAGAAAATAAATAAGTAAATGATAATATAAAGAAGAGGTTGGGGAAATAGGAGATGGTTTGGTGAGTAAAACTTTTGCCCCATGTAAAAGCCAGCAGGCATAGAGGCCACCTGTAATTCCAGCACTGAGGAAAGACAGGGATCCCCCTTGCCCCAGGAATCTGTCAAATTAGACTAACCAGAGTTGGCAAACTCTGAGTTCAGGGAGAGAAAGTGCCTCAATAAATAAAGTGGAGAGTGTTCGAGGACTATATCTAGTGTTTATGGCATGCCTCTACACAGACATGGGCGCTCAAGTACGCATGCGTGCAGCATCCCCTCCCCCTTTCTTCTTTAGACACACTCTCTGTGTAGGTCAAGCTGGCCTTCAACTCAGAGTCCTCAGGGTCCAGAACCCAGGTTCTTTCCCCATAGGGGAAGTGCAGGAGATGAGGTGAGTTTGCTCTTCTGAAATAATTCCCTGCCACTCCCTTAGGGTAAAATTAATAAAGAAATGCAAGGAGCTGTGAGCCTGGCAGGAAGTGAGACTCCTCCACACCGAAGGGGCAGTAAAGAAAGGATTTCTCCTAGTGAGGCATTCCATTATCCTGGGATGCTTCTCACTATCATAGCCCTGGTTGGCCTGGAACTCATTATGTAGACCAGGCTGGCCTCCAAATCACAAAGATCCATTTGGCTCTGCCTCCTGAGTGCTCAGGCCTCAAGACTTGTCTTACCATGGCCAGCCTCCCTATTGTCTTGTTGCCTATATTTTTCCAGATAAAGTCAGGGCAGAGCCAGGGACCAGATGCTTGGCAGCCCTCTATCCCTTCCTGGTCACATTCTTTGTTCAGTGCCACAGACGTGGTACAGAGGGTTCTAATAAACATTCCCACTGAGCAATATGGCGGGGGCAGCCAACTCTGGGGCTGGAATACTACAGGCGCCATTCCTTGCTACCTTTTTTATTTTTTTAAATGAGCATTTACCTGCATATATGTATGTGTATTACATGTGTGCTCATTTTTAAAAACCAATCTTTAATTTTTAGTTTTATTATTTTTTAGTTGTGTGTGCTGTGTGTTTTGTATTACGCATGTGGTATTACATGCATGTGAGTTTGTGGGTACATGTGCCCGTGTGGACCCATGCAGAGACCAAAGGAGAATGTTGGCTGGGTCTCTTCTCCTATCAGTCTCTGCCTTATTCCCTTGACACGGGGTCTCTCCCTGAACAAGACGCTTACTGTTCTGGCTAAGCTGCCTGGCTAGCAAGCTCTTGTCTCTGCCCTCCAAAGCTGGAGTTACAGGCCATGCCCAGATTTTTACATGCATGTTGAGGATAAGATTCTTATGCTTGCTACATAGTGAGACCCTATCTAATACATACATACATACGTACATACACACACACACACACACACACACACACACACAACACACACACAGAGATGGATGAAGAGATAGATGAGAAAGATAAAGAGATAGGTGATAAATGGAAGAATAGATAGATGAGAGAGGAGGAGGGGAGTAACAGGCTCTTGGGACTCCAAAACAGAAACACAATTTAATTTATAATAGAAAAAACTTGGACTGGGATGTAGCTCAGTAGGCAGAGCACTTGACTAGCACATGAAACCCTGGGTTCACTGTCAGAGACTGATGAACCAGACATGATGGCAGAGTGATATACGCCGATGTTCCTGGCACTTGGGAGATAGAGGTAGAAAGATCAGAAGTTCAAGGTCATCCTCAGTCAACATAGACAATTCCAGGCCAGCCTGGGCAGCATGAGATCCTACCTCGTGTGTGTGTGTGTGTGTGTGTGTGTGTGTGTGTGTGTGGTGCGTGTGTGTGCGCGCGCGCGCGCACGCACATGCAAATAAATAAAACATGCAAGTGACTTAAACAGATAACTTAGAGAGGGAGACATAAATACCTAGCAAGCACATGAAAAAATTCTCAACATCCTTTGTCATCAGGAGATGTAAACTAAAACTAGAGGGAGAAGGTATTAGCTAATGGCGAGCCTCTGTGCCCAAGCCAGTGGCTCTAAAAGTCCTAAACAGCCCTGGCAGAGATGGGTAGGGGTGCTGGGTGGCTTCTGCCTTCCTCTTGGCCACAGGGCTTTTTCACATGTTAATTTTGCAAGGCCTTCTGGACCTCATTCTCTACCCGATGGTTTTACATCATCCTGAGTGTAGGAAAACATTCCAAGTGCTAGAGAGCAGGCCAAACGACTAAGAGAACTCCTGCTCTTCCAGAGGACCCCAGTTTGGTTCCCAGGATCCAAGTCAGGCAGCTCAGAACCACCAGTCTAGCACTAGGGCTCCTCTAGGGTCCCCTGCTTATTTTTTTAGACAGAGTCTTTCACTAAACCTGGACTCATCTTTGTGGCCAAGCCGGCTAGTCCTTAGTAGCCCTAGTAAGCACCAGGATCTGCCAGTCCACCCACACTGGGGTTAAACCCACGCCACTGTGTTCATCTTTTAACATGGATGCTGGAGTCTTGACTCGGGAACTGACTTTACTCACACCCCTCTCCCCAGCCTCTTTATCGTAGTCTTTTTATTTTCTAAGATTTGCTTTTATCATCTTTAAGACTGTGCGTGCATGCCAGCGCATGAGTGCAGGCGTCCACAGAACCCAGAGGCGTGAATCCCTGGAACCCGAGTTACAGGTCAGTTGAGAGCTACCTGACCTGCACGGTGAGAGCAGAAACCTCGTCATCTGCAAAAGCAGTATCTTTTTTTTTTTTTCTGCCAAGCCATGACTTCAGCCCCTTATTGTAGTCTCGAGTGGAGACTTTGGGGACAATAGGGGGTTCTGAGCATTCATATAATTTTTAAATTGAGAACAGAGTTAAGAGTCAGGTAAAAGGGCTTGTGGATTGTTAGTGCATCTTCCTCTGGGTGGGACTGGATCTTAGGAAAGAACTGGATTAAGCAAGCCTTATCAGGTAACAGAGCTGGCTCCTGAGATGGTGGGCGCTCTGGGGTGGGAGAACAAAGTGTCGAAGAAGCTCATGGGGTGACACGAGAGCACACCCTGATTCCCAGGATGACAGGGAATAATGACTAAAGGACCTGTTGTGCTAACTCACTGAGGTGGACTTCATTCTATTTCCCCAAAGTTTTTAGACTGAGAGCTTTTCTGAGGTCAGTGTCCTGTTCCAGTGATTGACAGGCCCCTCTAGATAAACTCTTAGGAGAAGGGATGCTGGTATGCTTTGTTTCTTCTCTAGAAAGCCCTGTCTCTACCCAGGGCCATGGATAGAAGGCAGAGCTGAGCGCATGAGAATGATCGATCGGTAACAATGCCAGGAGGAACAGCCTGCCTTCCCTTCGTGGGCCTCAGCAAAGCTGTCACCCCCACCTTCTTTCTTCCCCTCCCTTTTTTTTAATAGTGAGGAAGGAATGCTTTTACTTGTTTAATTTCATGCTATAATGTGTGTGAGAGAGAGGGACAGAGCCTTGAACTTCCCTTTCCAAATATTAGTACTACAGTCCTCACCCACTGTGCCCAGTTTACTGAGTTACATGTCCAGCTCTTCTCCTTCACATCATTCTTTAAATAATAAGGAAAAGTGACTATGATGTTTCCCCCCATTCACATGGTGATTGTTCTGTTGCTGTTTGTTTGGTTTTATTGTTTTTTTTAAAGACAGTATTACTATGCAACCCTGGCTGGCCTGGAACTCTCTCTGTAAAGCAGGCTGGCCTTGAACTCCCAGAGATCTGTCTGCCTCTTCTGCCTCCCAAGTTTTCTCTTTGCATGTGGAATTTCAGATTCTATGGAGATTGTATGGAGAGCAATTGTGGTAGTTACTCCTTGTTAAAATTGGACACATGGTAGGCCAAGGTGGTTATGGGAAAGGGAGTCTACCCTCGATGACCTTCAAGTCTGCTTCTAACAGGATCATGACAACTAGGGGTCTATGTCCAGGTAAAGTGATATGTGAGAGCGAGGGAAGCTTGGAAACGCTATTTCTAGAAGTTTCTAGGAGTGACCACTAGGAAAAGCCCAGAGTGGGAGTCCACAGCAAAAGAGGACACAAGTCAAGTCATAAATAGTTGGAGAAAACATGAAAGTACTTTTCAGGTATTCGTGGAACTGCAGGTGGAGAAAATGGAATTCCTTGCAGTCAAATGGGGGTAGGGGAGGTGAGGGCCCAGGAGATGACTCAGAGGTAAAGGCATCTGCCACCAAGCCTGATGACCTGCGTTCATCCCATGACCCCGCGTGGTGAAGGGTCAAGAATCACCCTTTCCCATCATTCCCTTGCATCCACGTGAGCACTGTGGTATCACACACAAAGTAAGTAAGTTGTCATTTTAAAACAGTTAAGAAAGGTCAGAGCTAAGACAATCATTCACGTCTAGATTACTGACGTAATCTAGCTTGCTGAGTGTTTAGAGATGGTGGGCTCTAGGGAGGTGATAGGTCTATCATTCCCAAGATAGAGAGAGATTAACTGAATACACTCACCTTTGACCTTGCAAGGATTTCTACAGAGAACTCAGAATTCTTGAGTTGTCCTGGACTTTGAGTCAAGGCAATCATCCCGAAGCCGGGCTCAAGAGACCTATCTCTGAGGCTGGAAGCAGCCTGCACTATACGGCCAGATCCTAACTAACTGCTTTGCCTGTATCAGTTAATGAGTGGACTTTGGACTTGAAAGACAGTTAAAACTCCAGGCAGCCAAGCAGAGGACACATTTCCTCCTTGGATTATCAAGCAAGAGCAGCCAACATGAAAGGCTTCCTGCTTCTCTCTCTCGGTCTCCTTTTGGTGATCTTGGGTAAGAAACTTCTTTTTGTTGTTTTGTGGTTGCTACTGTGACTTGATAACTTGAATTGACATCGTGGTCTCTGAAACAGAAACAGCAGACTTGATCCTACAACTTCTTAAAGCTACTGCTAGTCTTGACTTGGGACCGTTTCTTGTCTAGCTCAGCTCAGGGTCTCTGACATTTTCATCTGTGACCTCAAAGACAGCAATAGCAAAAGAAGTCTATGGCTGACATTGGGACACAGCAGGGCAGAGGTTTGTCTGAAGTTGGATAAAGATGACTTAGCATTTCAAGGATGAGGTACCCTGCTGTAGCAAGCTGGATCTGTTCCTGTGATCATCAGAGAGTCAGGCCTGGAGGGATGCGAGTGGGGGATACGTCTCTTTTTACCAACACTTGAAACTGGAGGTCGCTGGTCAAAAAGAGCAATCCCAGTGTGGGTTAGACTTCATACAGGGTTCTTCTGGACTGGGGAGAGGTTATTTGTGTTTGAGTAGGTAAGGAATTTGCCCCCCCCCCCCCCCGGGTCTGAGAGAAATCCAGATCTAGAAGCCAGATGCTAAAGAGGAATAAGGCATTTGAGGCAGTGGAAAGGGGAAGAGAATTTGAGTTCAGTGTAAAGGACCATTTGTTTTGTTTTGGGGACAGAATCTCATGCTACCAAGGCTAGACTGAAGTCTATGAACAGTAGATAACTTCTGATCCAGCTGCCTTGGAGCACTGGGTTATGGTATGAGCTAACACACATGGCAAGATAAGAGATTTTGAAAACTCTTACTACATTTAATTACCATACCATGTGGAGGTCAGAGGAACACTCACAGGAAGTGGCTTCTCTCCCCCAACTCCCTGAGTGGAATTGAATATGGGTGGTTAGCCTGGCAGCAAGCTTCTTTCTTCTCCTATTGAACTATTTCTGTGGCCCAAGATTTTATTTTACTTCTTTGATCTGGTTTTAAGATTGGGGGAGAGGAACTGTCCCAACAGGAGGAGAGGACTCACCAGATCTCCCCTGCCAAGTCTGGGTCAGGTGCTGTGGCCAAGCCTTCAGGTCCCAAAAAGAACTGATAAGATCTATGTGACTTTTCAGGAGTCACGGTGAAGAAGAAATGCCTTCTGTAAGACATAAAGGTACTGAGAAGGGAACACTTTGCTGGGAAGGCTTGGGGAAGTGGCTAGAGGTGAGAGGACCCATAGTCATGGATCTCAAGGTAATTCAGAGGTGTAGAAAGGAGTCTTGGGCCAGAGAGTTCCCCCAGCAGGGTACAGGAGCAGGCTCCCCACTTCAGAGTGAGGCGGGCAGGGATCCAAATACGGTGTAGTCAATTACCATCTGTGACTTCTCCCTACGTAATAATAAGGAGACAGCCCATGGCAGGAAACCAACGGATAGTCACCTTGAGGACTTAGTGTCCTATCTGTCATTGGATTCAATATTTAAACATTTGTGTTTGCTTTTGTGTGCTATGTTATTTAAGTAATGTAGACTGGGTGTAAGATGTTCAGGCCACCTAGAAATGTGTGAGAAGGAAGGGAGCACCTGCTCTGCCGCACCACCTGCCCCGCCCCAGCAAGGCTCTCACATAGACTTCATCGGACAAGCTTGTTTTTGAAGAAAAAAAAATTTTTCATCCCTATGGAATCTCTTAGAATTTGTCTGGTGAGTGGGTGCAGCCACCATGTCAAGCATGAGTTCCATGTCAGTCTCAGCAGCTGAGGACAGGAAGTGGATCTTGTACACCTTCTGCCTGTCCCACCTAGAAATGTCATAAGTACTTTCTGGACAATGAGGACATGCTCAGATGACATCCTAAGCCCCCTCATCAGGAACTATTTGCCAGTGTTTTGTTTCCCCTGAGCTTCCCCTCTCTCATGGCATCTAGTGGGACCCAATATCTTGACTATTAGGGACTTCCATCTGTCAGAAGCATTTTATTGTGGCTTTCAGCTAGCATTAGGTACCATATGCTCTGGACAGATGGTAGTCCTGGAGTGTTCTCTAGAAAAGAGCCCATAGAGGGAACATTTTTTTTTTTCCTATTTAAGCCAATAGGTGCTCTGTAGCTGTAGGGCTATTATTGTTATGTTGGGTAGAAAGCAGCTCTCAGATCTAAGGGAGCAGAAAGACGGAAACTGGGGCTGGAGAGATGTCTCAGTGGTTAAGAGTGTTTACAGCTCTTGCAGAGGACCTGAGCTCACCTCCCGACTGCAACTCCAGCTGTACGGGATCCAATACCCTCCTCTGACCTCCTAAGCTCATGCATGCCTCTCCACAGGCCTCTGGCAACGTTGTAGTTAAAACAGTGACATGGACAGATAGTCTCAACCAATGCCCAGGGCTCTTCACATGTGGATATTCGTATCTGCGTCACAGGGTCGCATCAGGCATAGGGTAAGGCCTCGATAAATGAGAAAGTCCCAGGAAAACAGTAGTGGACCACATGTGACTGTGGCCAGCTAGTGATTATTTTCTTGGCAGCCAAGCCCTGTCCAAGGTGAAGAACCGAGCCTTGCCTGGAGCATCTGAATAGCCCACGGGGGAATCAGAGTGAAAGTTAGCATTCTCTGTCACAGGGCTTGTGAGTGGCTTCCTCTCTACAAAGGTTTTCATTTAATACTTTGTATAATCTGCTGTCAATATCAGAGTTCTTAGAGACAAGAGGAGTTCTAGGAAATGGGTCACGACGTGAGTGACTAAGGGGCAGTCTTCCAAGCTTCCTGGGGAGTTCGAGGCGCGGTAAATGCAGCTTTGATGGCTATCACAGTCTTTAGGACAAGGACCATTCGGTGGTGGCGCATGCCTTAATCCCAGCACTTGGGAGGCAGAGGCAGGCAGATTTCTGAGTTCGAGGCCAGCCTGGTCTACAGAGTGAGTTCCAGGACAGCCAGGACTACACAGAGAAACCCTGTCTCGAAAAAACAAAACAAAACAAAACAAACCAAAAAAAAGACCATTTATTTATCTTATCCTCTCAAAGTAGATGGGTCTAGAGAAATGCACTAGAAAAAAACAACAACAACAAAACAAACAAACAAAAACACTGGTCCAGCACTCAAAAAGATTGTGAATTTCAGGCCAGCTAGACTGAAATAGCAGAAGACCTATCTCCAAAAAACAAAAACAAAACATGGAAGAACTATAATCAGCACTCAGTGAAGCGTTTCTATATAATTATTTTTTTTTAAGACCACCTTCTAAGGTCCCCTTCAACAGAGAAAACTGCCCCAATATGGACAATCGGTCTGTTTCCTTGAAATGTAGAAAGCACCAAAGAAGCCACTTCCTGGTGGTAACAGCGCCACCTTGTGGCACTTTCAATTGTCTTCCTCTGAATTTCCTGGGAATTTATTAAACACAGTTTCCCAGATGTAGATGTAAATTTTGTGATTTCTTGGTACCAATCTATTGTTTTGTAAATTGAGATAGAGTCTCCTGTAGCTCAGGCTAGCCTTGAACTTGATAGGTAGCAAAGGATGTCCTTGAAGTCTTGAGCCTCTCGCTCAGGTACTTATCTCAGCCTTTTTTTGTTTCCGTTTTCATTTTTGCAACGTGGCCTCTTGTAGCCCAGGCTTGCCTCCACAGGCAGATAGCACCACTCCTGACTTGATCCTGTTATAAAAGTTATCACCACAGCCCTACCCTCAGCTCTTCACAGGCATTATTAAGCTACATTAGGTGTCACAGTTTTCAATAACATTTTCCATTTTTGTCTGTTTATTTTTTTTATTTTTGTTATGCTAGAAGGAGTCATGTGTTTCTACTTTTAACATAATCATAGGTATTGATTTTTCCAGAGAAATCCCAAGTTGAGTTTTATTTAGAATTGACAGCAATTGCTATTATTTATCTAACACACTGTCCTCTGACATTTGGCTTCCTTGTTCCCTTAAACAAAATCACCACAGCCTCTGCCTCAGGTATTGCTAATGATCCACCTAAAAATTTAGCTAATGAGACCAGAGATAGTTTAATTCTGTCCTCTGTGACAGCCAAGTCTGACGAGAAGTCTGGGACAATTCAGACCACTGGTAATTTGCCTCAGCCACCTGGGACAGATCAGCCTCCTAGTGGTACCAGCTCTTCCACGGTGACTAGCGGCACTAATTCTGTGGGACCAACTCTGTCCACAGGTAGTACTTCATCTCAGAACTCTGGGACAAGTCAGACTCCTGGTAATACCAGCTCATCCACCAGTACTTCATCTCAGACCTCTACAACAAGTCAGCCTCCTGGTACTACCAGCTCTCCCACCAGTACTTCACCTCAGACCTCTGTGACACCTCAGCCTCCTGGTGGTGCCAGCTCGCCCACCAGTACTTCATCTCAGACCTCTGTGACACCTCAGCCTCCTGGTGGTGCCAGCTCTACCCACCAGTACGTTCACCTCAGACCTCTGTGACACCTCAGCCTCCTGGTGGTGCCAGCTCTCCCACCAGTAGTTCACCTCAGACCTCTGTGACACCTCAGCCTCCTGGTGGTGCCAGCTCTCCCACCAGTAGTTCACCTCAGACCTCTGGGACACCTCAGCCTCCTGGTGGTGCCAGCTCTCCCACCAGTAGTTCATCTCAGACCTCTGGACACCTCAGCCTCCTGGTGGTGCCAGCTCGCCCACCAGTAGTTCACCTCAGACCTCTGGGACACCTCAGCCTCCTGGTGGTGCCAGCTCTCCTACCAGTACTTCATCTCAGACCTCTGTGACACCTCAGACTCCTGGTGGTGCCACTCGTCCACGGTGACTAGCAGTAGTAGCACAGGTAAAAATGGTCCCTGAAAGTCTCCTCAGTGGGGTGCATGACACTGAGGTCTGTGATGTGTCAGTTCATCTGGTGAGGAAGGGGAGTGCCTGGGGAAAAAAAGTTCAATCATTGCCAGAGGAACCCCAAGTGAGCACTCAGTTATATTCTTTCCCTTCCTGCCCCTTAAGCTACTTGCCAACTGTGGAAGGTGTTCTAAGTTGGTCTTGTGAGCTCCCATAGAGAGCTGGAAGTAGCTTCGTTTTCTGAAACACACAGGTTAGACTAAGCGCTGGCTTCTCAGTCATACTGGTCCTTAAGGAAGAAATCAGCTCTATCCTGGAATCAGGCGGGATGGTGGTTGATCACAGTTCCCAAACTAAGTCAAGCCTTTGAAATTGGCCCCTAGGGTTAAGAAGCCAAACAACGACCATCCTCAAACAGTTGTTGGCTGACCAGGGCCAAAGTGTGATTGGCCATAAACCAATGATACTAAACCACTGGACGAGTGCCTCCAAGTATGATCTAGAACAAAGTTTATCAGAGAAAAACAAATAGTATATAGCTTAGGCTTTGTGGCAACACATGTCTCTGTTGAAACTGTTAACTTCTGACATTCTAAAACAAAAGTAGCCATGTAATATACAAATGAATGAATTGGCTATATCCCAACAAAAATGCATTTATAAAAATAAAGGGTTGAAAAAAAAAAAAAAAAAAAAAAAAAAAAGCCGGGCGGTGGTGGCGCACGCCTTTAATCCCAGCACTTGGAGGCAGAGGCAGGCGGATTCTGAGTTCGAGGCCAGCCTGGTCTACAGAGTGAGTTCCTAGGACAGCCGGGCTACAAGAGAAACCCTGTCTCGAAAAACCAAAAAAAAAAAAATAATAAAAAATAAATAATAATAAATAAATAAAGGGTTGGTTAGTTACAGCTCATCATCATAATTTACTGGCCTAGAGGACTTCTCGGACTTCAGAATTTAGAGTTCATGTCAGTCTCAGAAAAAGAAACTGAGGCCCAAGGAGAGCAGTGAATTGCCCAAAGAGATAAGTCTGTGTCTCCCTACACTTTTGATCACTTTCCAAGTTCTCCTTGACAGATCTCAGAAATCAGTTAGATCAGTGAACAGAACTCAGCCACGTGGGCAGCTGTGGTAGTCTTAGGAACCTGAGCTTCTCCAGGCCATTCTGCTTCCTCTACAGTAGTCCTTCATGAATTCCTCATGCTGCCTGGCACGAGGCAAATTGCTTCTCTCTTGGCTTCAGTGAACTCACTTAAGACCTGGAAATTAATGCAGGTGGTGGGGGCGAATGCCTTTAATCCCAGCACTTGGCGAGGCAGAGGTGGGTGGATCTCTGAGTTCAAGGTTAGCCTGATCTATAGAACAAGTTTCAGGACAGCCAAGACTTCACAGAGAAACCCTGTCTCAAAACAGAAAACAAAACACCCTTTGTAACTAAGGAGTGATGCTCAAATCCCTTCCATCGCCAACATCCTATGACTTAATCATTCCTCTACCAATCACTCTCCTGAGTTTGCTCTTTATTTCTAAAAAGTATGTCCTGATGTCCTGAATTGCTTTTTTGTTGTCCCCCAGAGAGAATTTGCATTTTATTTCTCCTTGCTGTGGGGCTGAATCCTTTTTTAAATCCATCTAGTTTACTTAACATACCTGGCTTTGCTGAGTATGGTAGCACACGTGTGGTCCCAGGGCTTGGAAGGTTAAGACAGGAGGATCAAGTATTTGAGGCTGTCCTTGGCTATGTAAAAAGTTTGAGGCCAGCCTGGCTATAGGAGATCCTGCCTAAAAGTCTAAAAGAGGAGCCAGTGAGATAACACAGCTGACTAAAGTGCTGGAGTTCCATCTCCAGAACCTATACACGGGTACCTATTCATCCATCCCACACTAAATGAATAAATGAAAGAATTCTTTTAATTAAAAAATTCCAATAAAACAAAAACACAGAAGACCCATGGTTGTGTCAGTACAGCTTAAGCAGAACAAAAGGGCATGCAGTTAAAACTAAACCTTTTCCTCTGAACCACATGGCCCTTGGAGAACCCTAGAAGCAACCTCTACTGCCAGTTCCTTGTGTCCCCCTCCAGAGACAACCTAAGCAAACGCAGCAAGTACATCTGCTTTCTCATCACAGAGGAGCGTGTTACACACACTGTGTCTTCTCATCACAGAGGAGCGTGTTCACACACTGTGTCTTAAAGTGAGCTTGTTGACCAGGAGAAGTGGCACATGCCTTTACTCCCAGCACTCAGTAGACAGAGGCTAGCCTGGTCTACAGAGTGAGTTCCAGGACAGCCAGGGCTACACAGAGAAACTCTGTCTTGAAAACCCAAACCAAACAACAAACAAACAAAAAGCCATTTTGAAACATCTCCAGAATTTGTGGAGATGAGGAAACTGGTGAACCAGTGGCCGAGGCTATAGATCAGTGGTAGAGCACTTGCCTAGCACGCATGAGGGCCTGGGATCAATCCCCAGTCCTGAAAAAAGGAAAGAAGGCAGGCAGGCAACCAAGATCACATTTGCTCACCTATAGAATGTTTTTCCTCCAATCTCACCAATTTCCTGGCAATGGGCCTGAGTCCATGTGTGTCCAACCCAAGAATCTAGGTCAGGTGCAGGATTTGTTGTAATATTTCGTTGTTCTGAATCCTCCCTTGCAGATCAAGGGTGCAGTATGTCCTTGCTGCTCCCCCTAGAAAGCTACTACTGGGTTGCCCAGGCCATTCTACCCTGAATGTACCTGATATCACAGGAAGCTAAGCAGGATGGACTCGGTCCATACTTGGATGGGAGAAGTTCACTGGGTCAATCTGCATTCTTCTTAATTGTTCCCTTTCTTCCTTGGTTCTTTATTTTCTTCTTCCATAGCCCTGCTGACCTGAAACCTACTCTATAGACCAAGCTGGTCTCAAACTCCTAGAGATCCAACAGCATCCACCTCCTGGAGGCTGGGATTAAAGGCAGGTGCTACCATGTCTGGCTTTCTCTCCCTTTCTTGATGGATATGTGACAGCTCTGCTCCTCAGAATATGACATCTAGTTCCCCTTTGGAATTTCTTGCTGTCCTGCCCTGTATGGTGATTGCCATATATCTGTAAAAGCTGCTTTATTAAAAAGGATTTAGGGAGCCTACTTAGTGTTCAGGCGCTTGATGCCCTCGGATCTGAAGAGCCTCCACTCTTACAAGTAGAAAGTGATCTTCTTTCTCAAGAGCGGATCTAAGAAAAGCAGTTGGTGGCAATCTAACCTTCACTGTCACATGCACTTAGCCAACATGGCATTGCCTTCCCCAGAGACCGAAGCAAACACACTGTTCCCAGGCCTTCTAAAGGTGTACGAATGAAGTCATACAATAAGGGAAATAGAGGCCATGTATGGTGGTGCACACCTTTGATCCCAACACTTGGGAAGCAGAGGCAGGCAGACTTCTGTGAGTTCAAGCTAGCCTGATCTGCATAGGAAGTTGCAGGACAGCCAGGGTGAGACTCTGTCTCAAAAGAAAAGCAAGCATTTCCGCGAGGGCGTGAAGAGTGAAAGAGACTCCCAGGGTTACTTGCTGAGTTCTGTGGATTGTAATATCTTTCTCCTCCATCTAAGGTCCCACTGATCCTTGCAGCCCTAACCCTGTAAAGGAGCTGCTGCCTGTGTTAGCTGTATAATGACAGATTCTGCTGTGTCAGAAGGAATACTCAACACTGTACATGTATGAAGGTAAGTCAAGGATAACCAAGGCCAGATCCCCTGAAAACTGACTACAAAATAAGAACTTGTCTACTGTGTACAACTGCAACCATGGGGCGCTCAGGCAGAAGGTAGCAGGCTGCGAGCTTGCCTGAGCTGTCAGAGCTCCAGAAATGGACTTAGAAAGTGCTTCGGTGCAAGCTGGGCTAGGTCACCCAGTGCTATGGAACCAAAGCCTGCTTGCTTGCCTTCTAAATCAGTGGTTCTCCTCCTGGAGGATGAGACACAGGGGTCACCTAAGACCACCAGAAAATAGGATATTTACATTATAATTTATAATAGATGCAAAATTACAGTTATGAAGTAGCAACAAAAAAAATTTATATGGTTGGGATCACCACAACCTGAGGAACTGTATTAAAGGATTGCAGCGTTAGGAAGGTTGAGAACCAATGTTTTAGTAGTAGTAGTAGTAGTAGTAGTATTATTTATTTATGTATGTGAATACACTGTAGCTATCTTCAGACACACCAGAAGAGGGCATCAGATCCCATTACAGATGGTTGTGAGCCACCATGTGGTTGCTGGGAATTGAACTCAGGACCTCTGGAAGAGCAGCCAGTGCTCTTAACTGCTGAGCCATCTCTCCAGTCCAAGAAACAATGGTTTAAATGATATTTTTTTTTGTTCTGCTTTATAAGTAGAAAATTACTTTTCTTGCTACAGCAGGTCAGTTGTATAGAAAGCAGATGGGCTATGTTGTCCACAATAGTTAGAGATATGTCCCTCAAAGTTTGTATTTTTAGCACTAATAATCTGATTTCTGGGTGTCTACACTATATAAGTGATGCCCCCAGAGTCCTTCCATTTTAAATAGTATGCACTAAGTTAAAGAATAAAAAAATAAGCCTGAAACAGTGGCACATTCCTTTAATTACAGCACTTGGGAAACAGACCAGGTAGTTCTCTGTGAATTTGGAGCTAGCCTGGTCTACAAATGGAGTTCCAGATCAGCCTGTGAACAGGACTACCATGTTCAAAGTGGGGGTGGGGGAATGTAGAGGAAAAGAAAAGAGAAAAAAGAAGAAAGTAACACACTTTAGACACAAATTTGCAATGGCCCTATTAACATTAAATAGTTCAGAAAGGTTTGCCTGATTTTTCAGGAAAGATATTCCCTGGAGTGATTACCGTGAACTAGATGAAACAGAGGACTTGGAAAATGAAACCTCTAATGGCCTTTCAAAAGTTGCACAACAGTGTTGTCAAGTTTGTAAGTATTTCCCACTGTCTCGTCTATGAAGTATCTTCCTTCTCAGCTGGACCAGCAAAGCATGGGACTGGTCTTCATGTGGCCACATGACATAGTTGTGCCTTTTGTTGGAAAAGTGAAATGTAACTCTCCTGGTGGGCAGGTAGCTCCCAGGGATTCTTGGGCTTCCATATGGTTGTGCCCCTGAGACAGAGCGCTCAACATAGCCCTGCCGTGCCTCCAGAAAGTAGGTAGCCTTGGGACACTGCTCCAGACCTGCCAGTTTAAGAAGCTATCAGTATGGTTTTAAACAAAGAGCTCTAACAGTGTCTTTTGAAATAAATTATTTTGCCAGTGTGGTAATGCACACCTTTAATCCCAGAAGAAGGCAGAGACAGGTGGATTTCTGAGTTTAAGGTCTACAGAGTGAGTTCCAGGACAGCCAAGGTTACACGGAGAAACTGTCTCAAAACCACCCTACCCAGAGGAGAGAGAGAGAGAGAGAGAGAGAGGAAACTCTTTATAGCGTTCAGCCAGCCAGCGTTTAGACCCTCAGTCAGAGGTGTCCAGGAGGTGGTCAAGCATTCTTATGGTTTCAAAGAGTGGTTTTGTTTGTTTGTTTGTTTTGTTGTTGTTGTTTTGTTTTTCGAGATAGGGTTTCTTTGTGTAGCCCTGGCTGTCCTGGAACTCACTCTGTAGACCAGGCTGGCCTCGAATCAGAAATCCGCCTGCCTCTGCCTCCTAAGTGCTGGGATTAAAGACATGCGGCCACTATTGCCTGGCTTGTTTATTTGGTTTCAAAGAAGTTTTTTGTGTTATTGTTCACCATTTTTTTCTAAGAATTTTTTATTTATTTTATGTATATGAGTATCTTTTCTGTCTTCAGACACACCAGAAAGAGGGCATCAGATCCCATTATAGATGGTTGTGAGTCACCATGTGGTTGCTGGGAATATAATTTAAATTTGTTTCCCTTGTTATTACATCTGTTTTCCTCCACAGTTTCAAGACACGTTTAAAGAGTCTGACTACGGACAGACAGTAATTCTTAAAGTGAGGTAAGTTGGCTGTGGGCCAGTGGGGTGCTTTGAAGTCAGCCTGTCTCTGCTTCACTTCTGCTCGAGCTCCCATGCCATCAGCCATCTTGTGTTAAGTGAGAAGTCAAGAGGAAATAGTCATGGGGCCGGGAAAGTGGCTCAGCTGGTAAAGTGCTTGCCCCACAAGCACAAGGGACTGAGTTTGGATCCCCAGTTCCTACATAAAAAGCCTCACTCAGTGGCCCAGTGCTTGGGGAACGGAGACAGCGGGGTCCCTGGAGCTCACTGGTCAGCCACGCTAGTCAAATTGGTGAGCTCCAGATTCACTGGTGGGGCCTCAAAGGGTTTGTCCCGGTTTTTCCCGGTGGGGCCCCCTAATGCCCCCGAGGTTTTAAACTTTTTAGGGGGGCCAGGAGAATTTTGGAACAATAGAGGGAAACGGTTATTTCCAAAAAAAGCCCAGGTAGGGGAAAACAAATAAAAAATCAGGGGGGAGAACCCCAGTGACGGGAAAACTTTAATCGTTTTTGGGCCGAAGGGCGATAAAGGTTTTTGGGAAATTTTAGGTTTTTTTAAACACAAAAGGTAAATTGCCTTCGCTGGCCCCAAAGGTTTTAGCATTTGGCATGCCAAGTAAAAGCGTAGGACAAGAAAAACTCAAAAAAACCCTGGGGGAGCCCCCCTTCTGACCTTGGTGTTAATGGCCTTGGGGAAAAAAAAGGGCATGGCTGAGGGGTTACTGCTCACCTCACAGTTCCAGGGTTCCTGGCCGATCCAGTGAGCCAAGGGCCCCAATCCGGGAGGAAAATTTCCGATTTTAAAAAAAGAAGTAAAGAGCTTTAAAAAAAATTTTTCCCAATGGCCGTGGGTTTTTAAAGGATTTTCAAAAAACGAATGGGGGATCCCAAAGTTCGGGAAAAAGGGTCCCCCCAACTTCAATGTGTGTTGTGCTGAGCCCCTCAGGGATTCAACCTACCATTTTTACACCACACACACACCAAAAACCAAGAAAGGTGGCTGCCAGAGCCTCATAGGGCCTTTTACTCGTACCCTTAAAATCCCCCTTTCTCAGCCAGGGTAAGCAGGTTGGGGGTCTGGAAGGAAAGAGTTGGTTGCCCACAAAATTTTTTTACTTGGACCAAAGCCGTTTTGGACCATTTTTTGGTTAATCTTTGGTTGTAAAACAACCTGGCTTGGGGAGCCCCCCCAAATACCCTCAAAAGAATGTTTTTTGGGGCTGGAGAATGGCCAGCATAAGAACTACTTCTTTTTTCCAAAGGGGCCCGAGGTCAATTCCCCCGAACCACTGGTTGGGGCCAACCATCGCCCTGGGATTTGTTCCTTTCCTGAAGACGCACGTGTACTCACAACCCCCCCAAAAAAAAAATAAATAATCTTGAAAAAAAAAAAAAATTGTTTTCATTATTGGGTTTTTTCTGAGCACCATTAAATAAAGCCCAGGCTTTTAAAATTGACATTGTTACCCCGGGGGGGCCCCAATGTGGTCTCCCCGGTGTGGGATGGGACAGTGGGTCAAAAGGGTAGGCAACAAGCCTATTGGGTTTAATCCCGGGGGGTTTAGACCACTTATGAATCCCGATTTGGGTTTATGCATTGATCCCTATTTTTTTTAGCAAGCCCCTTCATGCAAAGATCTGGGGGATTTGGGGTGCTAAAAATGGCTATGTGTCAGAGTAAATAAAGTTTTGAGAAACAAAAGAAAAAAAGAAAAACTGTATTAAGGGGATAATGGGCGTTAAAAAATTCAAAAAAATAGCAACATTCGGGTAATTAAACGTTTTCCTTAAAATTTGCAAGAAAAATTCAAGTTAGGGTTGATTTTTGTCTCTAAAACCTTCCCCCAAAGCCTTGTGTTTGCACCCGGGCGCATGCCCCCTGGTGGAGTTTCGTCGTGCGGGCGTGGGTGGAAGTCAATCTTTTTAGGTATTGGGGCCCTCAGGGCCATTCCGACTTGGCCTTCCCTGGGGCCTGGGGATTAAAACCCGGGGTCCCCCGGGTCTTAAAAGAGTTTCCCACCATGTTCTCTCCCAGTGTCACCCCCTTTTTAAAACAATCTCATTTTTAAAATTTAACTTATCTCACTGGGTTAGGTTAGGCTGGCTGGCCCGGGGAAAACCCCCAAAGGGCTCTACCTCTACTTTTCGAGCTAGATTACCAGTGGGCACCACCCCGCCTGCCTTTCTTTCTGGGTTGCTTGAGATTGAACTCGGGTTCTCATGCTTGGACGCGCACTTTTTTTGACTGGGCCATCCCCCCCCAACCCCTGAGGGTTTTGTTTTTTATCATGTGTTTTTGTGTTAGGACCTAGAGCGTAAATACAATTGAGACCAAAACTCTGCTATGGGGGCCTACCACTGCTCTCCCTGATTGGTTTCTTGGGCTTCAGAATTTTTCTCTGGAGTTGCAGTAGCCTCTGTGCCCTGGGCCCTGTGTTGTTTGGGGCTGGCTAGGACTTAGCAAAACACATGAAGAAGTTGAGAGTCCCCATCAGCATGGGGACTGACCACGGGAATCATCAGTAAGAACAACTTATCCGTTTCTCGGGATAATTTGGGTACCCCCCGCCCCAATGCAAATTTTCTCCTTTTTACATGCCTGAGTAATTGCTTTGTTATAATCTTATTTTTCAGAGTGAAATAGTATATCCCGTCTGAAATAGCTTTTTTGGGCCACCTCTTTTGCACACCATTCTGAAACCGGTCATGTCAATGACGTAGATTAACCTAGTACCCTAAGCTGGGCATCTAGAGATAACCAAAAGCAAACTGCCCCAGAGGGAAAACCAATGCCTCAGCACCCAGAGGAATCACCTTTTGCTGCTCTTTAGATCTGGTCACAAAAAAAAATTCTCTTTCTCTGACTTTGAATTGCGGTTTTGCTGGCTAGTTTTACGTCAACTTGATCAGAGCTAGAGTCATCTAGGAGGAAACCTTAACTGAGACAATGCCTCTTTAAAATCAGGCTGTAGGGAAGCTTGAAGGCATTTGCATAGTCAGTGATTGATGGGGGAAGGCCCAGCCCACTGTGAGGGGGGGCATCCCTTGGGCTGATGGTTCTGGGTTCTATAAGAAAGCAGGCCGAGTAAGCCCGTAAACAACACTCCTCTGTGACCTCTACATCAGCTCCTGCCTCCAGTTTCTGCTGTGCTTGAATTTCTGTCCTGACTTCCTTTGATGATGAGTTGTGACGTGAAAGTGTAAGCCAAATAAACCCTTTCCTCCTCAGCTTGCTCTTTGGTCATGGTGTTTCATCACAGCAATAGAAACCCTGACTAAGACAGAAGTATTTTCAAGCCAAGTGGGTTAGTTACAGCTTGGGCTCTTTATTAGAGAGGAATACCACTTTTCCACCTCCTCCTATCCTCTGTCCCAGTCCATTCTCAGACTCACCCTCTTATCCCCAGCACTTATAATCCACACCCAGGCTAGCATTCTTCGAAGGCTGTTCTCTCATGGCAAGTTCCTGCTTAGCATCTTCCAGAGGACTCTCTAGCCTAGGAATAAAAGCCAAGGGCTGGAGAGACGGTCAGTGGGTTAAGAACACTTGTTTAATTGTGAAAACTGAGCTGGAGCTTGCACTCAGCAACCATGTCAGGTGCCTAGCAAATGCCTCTAACTCCAGCTCCAGAGAATCTGACACCTTCTTCTGGCCTCTGTGGGAACATGCACACATAGCATAACTCTCTCTCTCTCTCTCTCTCTCTCTCTCTCTCTCTCTCACACACACACACACACACACACACACATGATAAAATTTTTTTAAAAAATTAAAACGTGTCAAAAGCTGAGTATAGTGGCACACACCTTTAATCCCAGCACTTAGAGGCAGAGGCAGATCGGATTTCTGAGTTCGAGGCCAGCCTGGTCTACAGAGTGAGTTCCAGGACAGCCAGGGCTACACAGAGAAACCCTGCCTTGAAAAACCAAAACCAAAACAAACAACAAAACAAACAAACAAACAAACCCTTTAGTGTCCTTTGCCTAACTTTTAAATGTCACTGTATCTACAAATGAACAAAATAATGAAGGGTTATTGAGGTCCCCTGTGGGTGCCGTCATTTACGTTGGCTCCTTCTGTTCTCACTGCAAACATTGGAACAAGATTTATGAAAGCCATTTTTAGGTGAGGAAACATGGACCCAGAAAACTCAAATAACTGAATGATTGCATAAGGAGCTGAGGGTGAAATGCTGTCATGAATTATCTTTATGGGCTTCCTCAATGTGCTTTTTAAATTTGCTGTTTTGTGTATTTATGTCTCTCACAGGACAAGATTTGTGTGAGTATTATGGTTGTAAAGAATGACAGTGATTGCTCGAATGGTTTACATGCACATGCAAAGATGGGATGAACAGGCCGAACCCACAGGTTCCTTTTTGTGTTGGTAAGTGTAACAGCTGCTTCCAGATTCCTTCCCACTCTCCATCCTCTAGTATTTTTAAAAGACAATCATGGCTGCTTGAGTTCCCATGTGTTTTTGACTTTAGCCTAGGACCTGGGGTAAGAGTTGGCAGGTGCCCATGGTCAGCTTTACACGAGGTACATCCTTATATACTTTAAAAAAAAAACAACGCACAAAGTTGTAGTGTGTTACATGTCATCTCGGGGTTGAAGAGATCATCTCTGGGTTGGTGAGGTGGTTCAACCAGCAAAGACACTTGCCAGGCAAGCCTGGCGACCCAAGTTTACTCAGCTTATCCTGAGAGAACTGACTTTGCCTATAAAGTAATTTGTTCTGTGACTTTCACACAAATCCTGTGGCATGTGCTCTCTACCACTCACACACACACACACACACACACACACACACACACACACACACACCCACATACACATTTCATTTCTCCTCCTCCTCCTCCTCCCTCCTCCTCCTCCTCCCTCCTCCTCTCCCCTCTTCCTTCTTCTTCTTTTCTTCTTCTTTGGAAATGACCTAGAAAATCACTCTGTTTTAAAGCTCTAAAGTGCTCTGAGCCCTGCAGTGCAGAGGAGAAGAAGCAATGCTTAAGGACAGATGATGGAGCAATGGAGTGTATGTGCATGCCGGGCTACCAGAAGGCAAACGGGAAGTGTGAAGAGTAAGAAATCACTACATCTTTATCTTGTCACAACATAACTAGGCCAAAGCTTGCAGCACATATGTGGGTTCAGTGTCAGGAAGCTGGCAAGCTGGCATGGGACAGGTAAAGCGCACCACTGTGTCATCACCATCCAGAAGGCTGGTTTGGGGTTTTTTTTTTTAAAGATATATTTATTCACTTTATATGTATGAGAGCTGTATCTGCATGCACACCTGCATGCCAGAAGAGAACATCAGATCACATTATAGATGGTTATGAACCACCATGTGGGTGCTGGGAATTGAACTCAGGACCTCTGGAAGAGCAGCCAGTGCCCTTAACCACTGAGTCATCTCACCAATACCCAAACAAGAGTTTTTGAGCATTCCGTATTCCTAGAAACACCAGTAGGTAGAACCTATCAGTAACAGTTAGAAACATGTTAGGTGCCTATTACAAAATGAAGAAACAAACCTGAATGAATGACACAGGCCCTTGAGAGAGCCCATCTACTCCATGCTTTTACATTCACCTTTGCCTGAATGGCCGAGCCTTCCTCGTGTTCAGAGCCTGTTATGTTCAGTCTTCAGCCAATAAGGCCACACTGGATTGAGTGCACCTCACCCTTCCAGAACCCCATGGAAGGTGTTCTCTTGAGAAAATGGTAGCATAAAGAAGGTGACAGAAAGCAAGGAAGGACAGAGTGGATGGCAGACGGGAAGGGAGAAATGGAAACTGGGGTGAGCATTGAAGAGACTTTAATGTGGCTTGTACTGTGAATGTGTTCCAGGTGTCCATTTGGCTACAGCGGGAAGGATTGCAAAGACCGTGAGTATAGACACCCTAAACTCCTACACATCCAAAAAACACATGCAGACCACATCCAGAGTCCTGCCCACGCCACCCAAGGCTTCCTGGATTTCACTGAGAGAAAAACTCAGCTTTGAGCTTGTCTTCTGGGCCCTGCACCCCACATTTGCCTGTGTTTGAAATAACAGAACTCAGACCCAGGGGTGCTGGTGGCTCTGAACCCACTTAGGACCAGAGAAAGGCATCCTCAGTCATATACTCAAGTTCTATATTATAGATGGAGTGTTCAAAAATGATGAATATTGGTGAACAGTTTAGATTATTTATTTATTTAAATATTTTATTTATATTTAATTAATTAATTAATTTATTTATTGTATATGAATACACTGTTGCTGTCTTCAGACACACCAGAAGAGGGCATCAGATTCCATTACAGATGGTTGTGAGCCACCATATAGTTCCTGGGAATTGAACTCAGGACCTCTGGAAGAGCAGTCAGTGCTCTCATCTCTCCAGCTGGGCATTTAAATTCTTAAGCAAGTCTTATCAAATTTCATTCATTCATTTTGGAGACAGGATCTTACTATATAATCTGGGTGGCCTGAAACTCACTCTGTACACCAGCTGGCCTCGAACTCAGAGATTCACCTGCCTCTGCCTCTTGAGTACTGGATTAAAGGCATGTGCCACCATCGCTGGCGTTAGTGAGTTTCCCAATGCTTTTCAGGCTGTGTTTGGAACTGGTTTGTGTGTTACATTTACAGTCCATCTTACAGTCATGTTTCAAGAGTCATAGTAGCCAGGCATTGCATAGTGGTGGATGTCTGTAATTTTAGTACTAGGATCGCTGAGACAGGAGGACTGCTGTGAGTATAAGGCCATCATCTGGGGCAGATAAAGAGTGTAGAGATTAACAGACTCCTGCTTAGTAAGCCATTACCTGCCCCCTCTGCTGGTGACATGTTTAGTCCCCACCTAGACCTCCTTATGAAAAAAGGGGGGTGCTTTGGGGGACAGGCATGTGGAGATGAAGAGAGAAAGATGAAGAGAGAGAAGGAGAGAGGAGAGAGGAGAGAACCTCAGCTGAGAGTCCATCCCACAAAGCCAGGAAGACTTTGCCACCATCAGCCTCTTTTGTATCTGTGATTTTATAGCTGGAAAGGCTGCTTGTGATGATTGAGTGCTGCAGACATGGTTAGGGCATGAGGACCAGGAGAGGGTGGCAACAGAGACGAGCAGCTGCCCTGCCTACCTCTGTGAGGCTGGGAGACAAGAACCTGATGGAGCTCACAGTGGGAACACAGCCTCTGTGCGGTAGATAGCAGGACCCACTCGCTGAAGGCCATTTGTTCTAGTTTCATTTCTGTTGCTGAGACAAATACTCTGGCCAAAAGCAATACAAGAGAGAAAGCTACTCAGGCAGTGGTAGCACATGCCTTTAATCGAAGCACGTGGGAGACAGAGGCAGGTGGATCTCTGTGAGTTCAAGGTTAGACTGGTCTACAGAGTGAGCTCCAGGACAGCCAGGGCTACACAGAGAAACCCAGGGGTTGGGGGGTGGGGGAAAGAGAGAGAAAAAGAGAGAGACAGAGAAAGAGGGGAGAAGGAAGGAGGAAGGAGGAAGGGGAGGAAGGAGGGAGGAGGAGGGAGGAGGGAGGGAGGGAGGGAGGAGGAAGGAGGGAGGAGGGAGAGCGGCTTTGTTTGGTTTATAATTCCAGGTTGCAGTCATTATTTTGAGGAAATCACGGCAGGAACTCAAACATTGCATCCACAGTCAAGAGCAAAAGAGAATGAGCACTGGATCTGCCGATAGCTCTCTTCTACTGTTCAGGACCCCCTAGCTAGGGAATGGTGCTCCCACAATGGGCTGGGTCTTCCTGTATCAATTAACACTCAAGACAACCCTTGACCCAGACATGCCATCAGCTCACCAAATTTAGATAATGCCTCATTAAGACTCTCTTCCCAAGTGTGCTGCATTGACAGTGAAAACTGACCAGGGCTCTCTGTCTTCCTTGCAGAGTTTCAGCTGATTCTCACCATCGTGGGCACTGTTGCTGGAGCCCTCATCCTCATCTTGCTGATTGCTTTTATCGTCTCCTCGAGTATGGGGCTGGATAGATGCCACTAAATATGCTGCTCTCCAGATGCTCCTAGACACTCACGGATGAGAAAAAGGAAACAATATATATATTATATAAATTATATTATAATTATTGTATTTATATCATATATTATAATTATTATTTATATAACAAATATATTAGTATATAGCATATAATATTATGTAAATATTATAATATGACATAAATGTAACATAATATATTAATATATAAAACCAATATCTATAATTATTAATTATAATAATATATTATGTGTAATATACTGATAGAGGCATTATTTATATTTTAACATATTATAGTTATTATTTATATATTATATATAAAATTCTTAGAGAAAATAATAAAAATAAATCCTTTAAAAAGAAAAGGAAATTATTTAAGTTTCTTTTATATTTATATATAATAATATATTTATATATAACATATTTATATATAATATATAAATAATTAATAAATTATATTATAAATAAATAATATATACATAATACTATATTATATATTCTATTTATGATATAGATTATATATTGTGTACTATATAGTATATATTATATACAATAAGTGTATGTGAAAGAAGGTGTCCAAGGAATCCAGAGAAGAGTGTCAGAACCCTAGAGCTGGAGTTACAGGCAGTTGTAAGTCACCCAACCTGGGTGTACCCTGAACTCAGATCCTCTCCAAGAGCAATATACGTTCTTGCTCATTGACTATCACTGTTCAATGGCTTTTACTTAATTCTGTCTTTTTAAGTGATATTATATACATGGTTAAATGTCCTTTACGATTAAAAATTTTTTGTTCAAGTTGCTTCACATCAATCAAACCAATAATCAGTTTTCTATAGCATTAACAACTCTTCCCTTGGGCCAGGTGTGGTGGTATATACCTTTGATCCCAGCACTTGGGAAGCAGAGGCAGGCAGATCTCTGTGAGTTCAAGACCAGCCTGGTCTACAGAGTGAGTTCCAAGACAGCTAGGGCTATGCTATGCTGTCCTGTCTCAAACAACAGAAAGGCAACTTTCCATTAGCACTGTTTAACTCAAGTTATGCATAGCTGTACATACCTGTAAACTCAGTACTTAGAAGGTGGAAGCAGGGGGATTAAGAGTTTAGGGCTATCCTAAACTACATAGCAAGTTTGAGGCCAGCCTTGACTACATGAGAGCTTGCCTTAAAATACAAAATCAAGGGCTAGGGTTGGGACTCAGTTGGTAGAGTGCTTACATAGCCTGCATGGAGACCTACATTTGCTCTTCTGCATAAAACTGGGTGTCTTCCCAGCTCAGGGAGTAAAGGCAGGAGGCTCAGAAGTCCCAGGTCATCATCGGTTACATAGAGATTTTCAGGCCGGCCTCATAGCTCTATGAGACGCTCTTAAAACAAACATGTATTGAATTCCCCTGATGTTTTCAAATAACTTTCTCCAAACCAAGCCCCTGCCTAGAACTCTGATAAACAGTCAGAAGCAACCTCAACAGTGTTCCAAAGCAACCTCTGCAAGAAACCCTGGGTTTTAAAGTAGGAAGCTCATCTCTTTGCAGCTCTTAAGGGAAGGGAAACGAGGTCTCTTTAGTCATTCAGCAATATTTAGCAATGCTGCAGCAATTCCAGTAGCTGGGCAGAGAATACTGTGACATTTTTTCCATCTACAAGTGACAATGGGATTCACCCTGTGAGAAGCAACTAGTTTCCCCCTAACATTTATCTCAGACCCTTTCCCATTGTAACTGTAGAATGGACAGATACTCAGCTCTTTTTTTGTTTTGTTTTTGTTTTTTGAGACAAGGTTTCTCTGTGCGTAGCTTTTGCTGTCCTAGAACTCACTTTGTAGACCAAACTGGCCTCAAACTCACAGATATCTACTGCCCGAGTGCTAGGATTAAAGGTATGTACCACCATTGCCCGGCCACTCATAATTCTTATTTTTTAATTGTATGTAAGATATACAATATGATTGTTTGATGTTAACTCTTCCCAGAGCAAAGCTTGGATCAGCCACATGGCATCCCTATAATACTAGCTTTCTCACTTCTAGGAAGAGAGGCAGAGCATCCCTGGTTTGGGAGCAAGCCTATGTCCTCTTTTCTCAGGGTAGCTGGCTGAGTATCCTGGCCCTCCAGGGACCAGAGTTACTAAAGGATTGTGTGGCCTTGTGACAGCTTCATAGCATGGCTCCGCCATTCTACTGCAGAGCCAGGCTATTGGCCCAAGCCATGGAGTCAGAGTTCTTGGGAATACAGCATGAAATTTTACCTCCTTGATCAGTTCACAGGGAAGAGGAGAACTTTTGCTACTCTTGACAAGAATGTCAAAGGCAGGATCCCCAGAGTAAGCTGAGCTAGCCATATAAACAAGTCAAATGACAGTCCCCATGTGACTGAAGCACAGGGTACTGGGAGTGGCCTATGTCATACATAGAGCTGTCCCTAGTCTCTTGATCTGGAAAGTGGGGCTATAGCCCATGGGCAGGAAGACAGCAGATTTATAATCAGTGTTGAGATACGACGATGCTTCTGTGGGTATGAAAGCTTACATTTGGCTTAGAAGTCCCAAACTAGAGGTCCCTGAAGTGTTCCCAACTGGTCCTCTCATCTTGCCAAGCCCTATCTCCTGTCCTCTTCATTGTGTATGTAGGTGTAGTTTGTGTCTATTTGTGTAAACATATGTATATACTAGTGTGGGTACTATGCACGAAAGTGAAATATGGAGGCCTGGGTGGTAGTGGCACACACCTTTGATCCCAGCAATCCAGAAGCAGATGCAGGCGGATTTTTGTTGAGTTCAAGGCTAGCCTGGTCTACATAATGAGTTCCAAGATAGCCAAGATTATAGTGAAGCCTGTCTCAGAAAAAAAACAAAATCCCTTAAGAAACTTTGTTGCCCTCCCTGAGTTCTAATTAAATTTACTGATTCTAGGTCAAAGAACAAAAAGAAGAATGTAGAAGAGCAGAAGCTGATTGAAGATGACTTTCATAACGTCCGGATGAGGCAAACCGGCTTCTCCAACTACGGAGCGGACAACAGCATCTTCCCCAAAGTCAGAACAGGGTCCCTAGTCAGACCCTAACCCCTACGCAAACCAGCGAAGCATGCCCCGCCCTGACTACTAGGTGAGTGCAGCCTCTGGCTTGGCAGAATGTAATGCCCAAAGCATGGCTGGAGAGTGGCTCAGTGGTTAAGAGTACATGTCCTCTTACTGAGGACCCGGTTCCCAGCACTCACACGATGATGATACACAACCATCCCCAACTCTAGTTCCAGCAGATCCAGTGACCTCTTTGACCTCTACAGGTTCCAGGCAAGTACATGGTTTGCATACATAAATGCAAACCAAACACTCGTACACATAAAAGAAGTAAACAAATCTTTTAAAAAACATTAGCAAACACAGAGGTCCCAGCCACAGTACCACCACCACTTGGTCCCTAGCACTAATGGCCATCTCCATGACATCAGTCCTGTCTCTGAATCTCTCGGGGCTTCTATAGAACAGAGTAGCCCAGTCTCAGAATCCTTAGTGCCTCTAACTTACCCACTTCCTGGCTAGTGAGGTCGCTCAGCTGGGAAAGGTACTTGCCTCTGAGTCTGATGAGCTGAGCTCAATCCCAGGACCCACATGCAGGACCTACTCCCACAGACTGTTCTCGGGCCTCCAAGTGCACAGTGTAGCATGCGTATTCTCCCTCCCAAGTATACAAATATAATAAATAGACAAATAATTATCCACCTTGAACCAGGGCCCATCATAATAGCTACGCAAGATACAAGAAGATAGCAAGTTCAGGGCCTGCCTGAGCTACAGAAGAATTCACAGCCAGCCTGGAAAACTCAGTAAGATGCTGTCTCAAAAGAAAAGAAAATGATTTGATGGTGGGAGGAGATAATAGATGAGGAGAACAATTAAGAACAAAATGCCTGGTAAAATTCAGCACTTTGCACTACTAAAATAGTAATTAAAGAGAGGCGTAGTAATGTATAATGAGGCCCTATAGACAGTTTATAATACCAAAAATAAAACAAAATTAAAATTAAACTAAATATCCACTTTCATGACTATGACCTAAGTTGACTATGACCTAAGTGCTTGGGACAGCAGCACCAGTTTGCAAAGGACTGGTGTCTACGTCAGGCATGGAAATGGCCATGGGGGCAGGGTGGGGCTGTGGGAACCTGTCAGTCAACTGCACAGAAGCACAAAGCAGCTCTCTTCTCCCACAACATCTCAAGGCAACAGTTTATTTCTAAATCTATGCCAGGACTGGAGAGATGACTCAGCAGTTAAAAGTACCAGCTGCTCTTCCAGGGACCTGGTTTGATTTCCCAGCACCCACACGGCAGCTCACAACCATCTATAACTCCAGTCTCATGAGATTCAATGCCCTTTTCTGGCCTTCACGGCAACAGGCATATACACAGTAATACACAGACATACATGCAGACACAGCACCCATACACATATAATAAAATTACACATATACATAATATATATGTTTATATATATACATTATATGTGTATATATGCATATATGTTATGTGTGTATATATACACATATCTACATATCTATATATCTATCTCTATTGATTGATCGATAGAGATAGATAGATAGATAGATAGATAGATAGATAGATAGATAGATAATGCCTTAGGCCAGTTCTACAAAGTAGTCTATTTCAACCTTTCAAAAGAGAAAAATAAGTTTGACTGGAAGTATTTTATTTCCCTGTAGAGAATTTTGGCCTGGTGATGAGTGTCTCTAGGGGAGGAGTGACAAAGGGTTGAGGTACAAAAAAGGAAGAGAAGAAAGGAGCCGGGGAAGAGGTAGGAAGGGAAGAGAGTATAGAGATAATTTGTTTAAAAATTTTTTTAAAGGGAACTGAGAAGATGGCTCAGTCAATAAAATACCTGTTGAGCAAGCAAGGGGACCTGAGTTCGGATCCCCAGACTCCATAAACGCTTGACCTCCACACATATACTGCATGCAAACACATACACATACATGAACATGTATACACACACACACACCCCAATGAATGAATCAAATATGAAAGAAAGGATCTTGATATATGTCTTTAAAAAACAATTTAAACATTGAAAACAAGCAAACAAACAAACAAACAAAAAACAAAACAAAAAAGCTGGACATGGTGGCATATGCCTTTAATACTAGCATTCAGGAAACAGAGACAGGCAGATCTCTATGAAAGTTTCAGGCTAGCTTGGGCTACAAGTGACTTCCAGACTAGCCCAACTGAAACTACATATTGAGACCCTGGCACATAAAAATAAAACAAAACACATGTGATTGGAAATACCAACAGCAGTAAAACCCAGACAGCAAAGCTGAGGACCACACATCTGAAGCCAGGTTTCTTAGTTACTTCCTCTGTGATAAGACTCCATGACCAAGACTACAACATGTAGAAGAAAGAGTTTAGTGAGGCTTACAGTTTCAGAGGGTACATGCATGGCCATCATGGTGGGGAGCATGGCAGCAGTTGGGCAAGCATGGCACTGGAGCAGTAGCTGAGAGCTTACACCCTTATCTGAAAGTCAGAGGCAGAGAGGGCTAACTGGGAATGGGGTGGGCTTGTGAAACCCCAAAGCTGCCTCAGTGGAATGCCTCCTCCATCAGGGCCACACCCCCTAATCCTTCCCAAACAGTTCTACCAATGGGGACCAATTATTCAAACATGTAAGTCTATGGGAACCACTCCTCACTCAAAACACCACATCAGGTCAGGCTATACAGATCCTGTATCAAACCAAACAGACAGATAGACAAATCTATGTTAAATGTTAAAATAGTTGACAAATCTCAGTTTTCTCCTGTTGCTGTCTGGAAATCTTTTTAAGCCTTGTCTCTGTCTCTCTCTCTCTCCTCCCTGTATAGAATGACAAGAATTTGGAACCCTCCCTCACCTAGCCCACACAAGCTATGATCTTAAGGACAAGGAGAAATGGGCAGAGACAAAGGTTTGACCTCCAGTGTTCCTCTGCCAACCTCTCTGGGTGTGGACCTATATGAAGAACGCAGCTTGCTGAAGACACACCTGTCAAATTAAATGCGCATAGACACTACGAGCCTTTGTAAGATTGATTTTCTCCAGTTTGTACAGAATGCTACGGTGGTGATTGGTGTGGGGCTTTTCTTTCCTGGTAGGCCAATTAGCATTTCCAATCTAGAGGGAGCACCCTCATAACTCATCCCTGAGCAGTGCCACTCCTGAGCTCTGGACTCTGGCCACCCTTGAACAGCCAGCTGCTTCTGATAGGGCCTCACTCCAAGAAGACAGGCAAAAGACAGAAGCATCTCCCAGCTTTCTCGGAGGACTATAGGGACCCAGGTACCTTCAGATGAGAATAAGAAGGCTTGGACTAGCTCTGTCCTCTGTGGGGACATTCAAGTCTTTGAGATGTTAGTTGGTAGGAAAAGCAGGGAGGAAAAACATGAGCATAGGAAGTAGAGAGAGCCCAAGGAAGCTATGCTGGGAGGCTGAGGGAGGGAGAAGGTAGCAGGTGGCATCTTCTCCTTTGATCATGTCCCTCCAAAGGCAGCTAATGGGCACTCTTGGGTGCTGCCATCCCCAAGATATAGATCCTGGGAAAGCCATAAAATCAGAAGTTAGTGTGAAGCCCCTGTGAAACCACAGGCCTTCTGTCTAGAACTCTGTCAGAGGGGCCAGGTGTCCACTGGGCCTCAGCCTTCTCCAAAATGGAGGCTTAACAGTGGCCACCAGCATGTACACACACACACACACACACACACACACACACACCCGGATAAATACATCCATCATCTGTCTTTTTAAATGTTAATTATGCCCTTGTATCTGTCTGATGTCCGTTCTGCTCGAAAGGTATTTTTGTTATTATTTGTTCTTGACTGTTCATTGTGGAAGGTAATGATGTAATAAATGTCTTTGGTAGATAGTGTCCTTTCTTGTGTTGGGAAGCTCACAGCAGTGAGTCTCATGTATCCCAGGCTGGCTTTGAACACTTTACACAGCAGAAGAGGACCTGAAACTTCTGCTCTTCCTGCCTCTGCCTCGCCAGAGCTATCTCCATGTCACTAGTGCGGGGATTACAGGTGTGTGCCACCACGCCTGGTTATGTGGTAGGTAGGGATGATGCCAGGTATGCCCAGGGCTTCCCACACGCCAGACAAGCACCCTCGAAACCAAGTCCTTAGTTCCTAGCACAAGTCTCGTTTCATGTCTAGAGATTTGTTTTATTTTTAAGTATGTGTGTATGGGTAGATGGCTGTGGCGGTCAGAGGCATCAGATCCCCGAGAGCTAGAGTCAAGACACATGTGAGCTACCTGACTCAGTGCTGAGAACTTAACCCAGGTTAGTACATACTACCAGTAGGAGTAACTGCTGAGCCATCTCTCTGGCTCCCCCTTGAGTCGTCATTTTAAACAGAAAATGTGACTTGACACCCTGGAGTGGCTGACATTGGCTACCTTTCACCAGAGGTTTTCCATCACCCAAGACAACATTTTAACAGGCCGTAAACCATGTTGGCTTCTATCCCCTAAACACAACTCCATGACAATATCCAGGCCAAGGGATCCCATTCTGGATCCAGGGATTGGCCCAGGCCAAACCCAGTGGAGGTTGACTTACGCTGAGCACCTATATAATACGTTGGTAAACTGTCATGTGCTATTTCAGCTTGTTGAAAGCAGACTGTGCGAGCAAAATCACGTCCTTTGTCCCAGACTCAGAATGTTTATCTTAAGTATTTTCTCAAATGGCTGGTGAGATGACTTGGCTGGTAAAGGGACCTGCTGCCAAACTTGACCACCTCAATTTGCCACGTGGCGCTACATGGTAAAAAGAGAGAACTAACTCCCGTAATTCTCTAACTTTACATATGTAAAACATAGCATGTGCCCTGCCCCATAAATACACTAACTGGAATAAATTGTTTCTTCGGCTGGGTGGTGGTGACCATACCTTTAATCCCAGTGCACAGGAGGCAGAGGCAGATGGATCTCTGTGAGTTCAAAGCCAGCTTGGTCTACAGAGTGAGTTCCAAGACAGCCAGGGTTACACAGAGAAACCCTGTTTTGGGGGGAGGGGAAAGCCTGTGGTGAGAAGAGGAAGCTGGAAGCTCATCCATGAAGAGAAAGCTCAGTTAGAAACTCTAGCTGGCTGCCTCAACCTCCCTAGTTGACTTCTGGCTGGATTTTGTTAAGTCCTTGATTTGATGTGTGAACTAAAGTTTCCAGGAGGAGAAGGGAGGGAGAGAGAGGTGGTGGGTAAGTGTAAAATATTTTCTTAAAAGCCCACCTTTGGGAAAATCCTGTGACAGAGGGAGTCTGGGGACTCTGTGAGTCACAGGAGGTTGAGCTACCTGATATAGGTGCTGAGCCCCACACTCCAGTCTTCTGAAAGAGCAGCAAGTGGTTTTAACTCCTCGGCCATCTCTCCAGCCTCCATAAAGCACACTCACCTTAGCTACTCGTCCCCATAATAGAGAAGCACTCAGAAAAAACTGACTAGCTAACACAGAGTTGACCAATCCATTAACAGTGTCAGTGCAAATGCCAAACTCTGCCCCTCGACACCAGAGGCTTCCTTTCTGTACACAACCTCGCTGGTTCGAAGGCAGCTCCAGATCTAGTGAGCTTTTTGAGTCCGGTTTTTAAACCATTCCACCTGTTTCCCTCAGCCATCCGAGTCAGGCAAGTTTCCTAGACTTATGTGCCATTCTTGAGAGTCTCTCTGTTGCTGAAAGAAAACAAATAATCTTTTAAAGAGCAGGAGTGGTGGTGGGCATCACTAATCCTACCATTCAGGAGGCAGCCATGCAGATCTCTGAGTTCCAGACCAGCCTGAATACACTATCTCAAAAGCAAGCAAGCAAGCAAGCAAGCAAGCAAGCAAGCAAGCAAGCAAGCAGATAAACAAACAAACAGGATAGCTTGAAGTCCAGGCTGACCTCAGACTTAATTTGTAGCCAAAGATAACTTTAAACTCTGGTCCTCCTGTCTCCCTCCCAAGTGCTGGGATTGCAGGTATGTGCCTGTTGTACAGGATTTTTCTGATCCAAACTGTCACCATCTTCAAGAGTTCTACCGTGCCTGCTTGCAAAAGTCACTACACCAGGGCCTGATGACTACTTACCCTCCTTCTAGAAGAAGAAGGGTGGGAAGTCATGGGTCCCTCACTTGTCTCACCAACCCTCCCAAACAGGTGTATGAAATTCTGCCCTAGCCAGGCAGTGGTGGCGCATGCCTTTAATCCCAGCACTTGGGAGGCAGAGGCAGGCAGATTTCTGAGTTCCAGGCCAGCCTGGTCTACAGAGTGAGTTCCAGGACAGCCAGGACTACACAGAGAAACCCTGTCTCAAAGAAACCAAAAAAAAAAAAAAAAAAAAAAAAAAAAGAAAGAAAGAAGAAGGAAGAAAGAAAGAAAGAAAGAAAGAAAGAAAGAAAGAAAGAAAGAAAGAAAGAAAGAAAGAAAGAAAGAAAAGAAAGAAATTCTGCCTAGTTCATGTCCTGGGGCATGGTGGGGAAAGATAAGTAAAAGAGGCTCATGCATCCACACAGCCATGAGGAAGCTGCCATCTCTGTGAGGTTCAGACCTTCCAGTGTGGCTGCCTTTTTTTTTTTTCTCCCTTAAACAGGGTTTCTCTGTGTACCCTGGCTGTCCTAGAACTTACTCCATAGACCAAGCTGGCCTCGAATTCAGAGATCCGCCTGCCTCTGCCTCCTGAGTGCTGGGATCAAAGGTGTGTACCATTTCTGCCCAGATGAACTATGGCTGCTTTAAGTTCCCCTGAGGGAGGAGCCCATAACTCCTCACTCTATAAATAAGTCAAGTTAACTCAGTGGTTGCCTCGGTGAACACATCTGTTTGTCATTGGGCCTTAGGAAGGAAGGAATTTTAGCAAGACCACACCTCTGCTTGGCTTGAGCACTGGGACTGCATAAAGGGCCAGGCAATGCTACTTTTTTTTTTTTTTTTTTTAATCGTGAATGGTCCCCAGAGGCCCCATGTTGTAAGACTTGATTGCCAGTCGAAGGAAGTTAAGTCACTGGGGTGTGCCCTTGAAGAGGAGATTGAGATGCCAGCCCTTCCTTCATGCTTTTGCTTCTTGATTGCTATGAGGTGAGCGCCCATGATGTTCAGTGCAACCACAGGCCCAAAGCCAACAGGGCTAAGCATCCCCACACCAGCACCTCAGAGACTGTGAACCAAAACACATCTTTACTTTACTTATGTGAAGTTTTAAATTTTACTTTATTATTTTTGAGACACTGTCTCAATTATGGCTGACTTGGAACTCACCATGTAGACCAGGCAGTCTCAAACTTTACAGAGATCTATCTGTCTCTGTCTTCCAAGTGATGAGACTGAAAGCCCGTTCCACCATGCCCAGCCAACTTTCTTACTTTGGGTTTCCATTGCTGTGAAGAGAAACCATGACCAAGGCAACTTTTATAAAGGCAAACATTTAATTGGGGTTAGCTTACAGTTTCAGAGATTATCGTCATAGTGGGAAACATAGCGGCCTGCGGCAGACATGGTGCTGGAGGAGCCAAGAGTTCTACATTTTGAACCACAGGCAGCAGAAGGAAACTGTGTAGAAAGCTGGATGTAGCTTGAGCATAGGAGATCTCAAAGCCCTCCCCTACGGTGACACACTTCCTCTAACATGGCCACACCTACTCCAACAAGGCCATGCCTCCTAATAGTACTTATGCCCTATGGGCCAAGCATTCAAACACATGAGTCTACTGGGGACCATACCATTTCAAACTGCCACACCTACTAAAAATTTTTTTTCAATTGTGTGTATAAGTGCGTGTGTGTATGTGTTTGAATGTGGACAGGCAGACAGGTGCAGACAGATGTGTTCAACACACACATGGAGATCAGAGGACAGTCAGTTTTCTCATTATACCTTTACATGGATCCTAGGGCTCAACTCAGGTCATCAGGCTTGCTCAGCAAGCACCTTACCTACTGAGCCATCTTGCTGGACTCCCTTAAAATTAAGTTGATTTATCCAGTGCTTGTTTTAGCAATGGAAAGCAGATTAACATGGATGAGACCCAGACATTCAGATACCAGCACTTTAAAAAAAATTATCTGAATAGATTGGAAACCATCCTTCCCTCTGGCTGGATTTTGCTAACTACACCTTCTCCCCTAAGCACTCTGGTGAAGTACAGCTTCCCTCCTGTCCTAGCTTATTGCTAGAGGCCAGCAAATTTCATGGTCAGTAGATGGCGATGTCTCCTACAATTTGCAGGGAAAATTTGACTTGAGGTATTCTTTCAAAAAGGCTATTTCTAAGTGCTAACTTCCTTGCTTGCTTTCTTGCTTTTTTGTTTGTTGTTTGTTTGGAAACAGGGTCTCACTTGGGAACATCACCGCCAAGTATAATCGTTAACTTTATTTTTTAAGTGTGTGTGTGTGCCCGTGTGCGTGCTCCAATACTCCAGCATACATGTGAAAGTCAGAGAACATATTTGGGGAGTCAGTTCTCTCTTTCCACTGTGAACTTCAGGTATTAAACTCAGATTTTTCAGACTTTCAAGGCAAGGGCTTCTGCCCATTGAGCAGTGTTTGGGCCTTTAGTCAGAATTTATACAGTAGTGGGGATCAAACACAGGCCTTCACACATGTTAAGCAAGAACTGTTCAACCGAGCTGCAGCCCCAGCCACTTCGTGGGTGTTGTGCTTTTACTTTTGTTTTTAGCCAAGGTCTCACTAAATCAACTGTGGTATCCTGCCACTCACTATGCTTGTTCAGGCTGGTCGTGAAGCTGTGATGGTCCTACTGCTAACTCTAACTCTAGTTGTTGGCACTTCAGGAGTTTGCCACCATGCCTGGCTCGGCTGGATTTTGTTGAAATATTTGCATCCTTTTTACTAGAGCATTAGAGAGCCTTCATTATCTCCTTTATTGGTCTTCTACTATAGCTGAGTGTTCTTGGTGCTAGGGGTTGAAGCTGGTTGCGTTGGCCATTTTCACTAAGCACTGACTCCACCACGGGGCTACAGCCCCAGTACTGAGCAATGCTACTGTCGCATCAGTGGTACTGAGCACAACCGTGTAGATAATAAACACTTTGTTTGTCGGGCAGTGGTGGTACATACTTTTAATCCCAGCACTCGGGAGGCAGAGGTAGGTGAATCTCTAAGTTCAAGGCCAGCCTGGTCTAAAGAGCAAGTTCCAGGGCAACCAGGACTACACAGAGAAACCCTGTCTTGAAAAACCAAAAAATAAAATGAGTAAATAAATTAAAAAGAAAAAAACATTTTATTTAGTGGTAACTTTTAAAATAATAAAAAAAGAGAGATAAAGATATTTACATAGAAAAATCCTTCAGTTAAGAAAAACAAAAGGCAAAAAAAAAAAAAAAAAAAAAAAAAAAAAAGCCGGGCGGTGGTGGCGCACGCCTTTAATCCCAGCACTTGGGAGGCAGAGGCAGGTGGATTTCTGAGTTCGAGGCCAGCCTGGTCTACTGAGTGAGTTCCAGGATAGCCAGGGCTACACAGAGAAACCCTGTCTCAAAAAACCAAAAAAAAAAAAAAAAGAAAAAAAAGAAAAAAAAAAAACAAAAGGCTCCCAGTGAGAAGTTTCTGTCTTTCATCAGTTTTTATGAGGTGAGCAAGGCTGCTGGGACTTTCCAGTGTTGTCCAGGTATTCTGACTGGGCCTCAGTTGACAACCCACACACAGAAAGCAAGGCTAGAGAGGAGCTGGGGGAGCCTGGAGCCAATAGAGTCTCCACCTCACAGCTGGGAGCTACTCTCTTCCATTCAGGGGCAGAGGCTCAGGCAAAGGATGCAAACTATCCTTCTACAGGCCTGGGAATCCTTTTTCCTGAGCTCATAGTCACAGTCTTGGCCAGTTCCAGACAGCTCTGCTGTTTCCAGATGAAAAGCAGAGGCAATAGCTAGCCTATTAGAGGGCACTGCCTGGAAGCCAGGGAGCACGTCTTAGTGGCTCCTGTGTAACCTCCTTAGCTTCCCATGGCGGTTATGAAGTAGGCAGCGTTATCACTAATGCTAAGTGAAGTAAATAACTTGAGCAAGTCAGAAAGCTACTAAAAAGCCTGACTAAGATTTGAGCCAGACAGTCCAGCTCTTGGAGCCTGCATCGTGAATGTCAAATTATCCGCACAGGTAACATATGAGAGCCACCTCTGAGCTGGACAGTGTTCTGTATTTCTTGGGCCTTGGTGACAGGCTTAGTAGAGAAATTCCGGGTTGTATTCCCGGAGCTCATGAGCCTTTGGTCCCAAAGTGGAACAGTTTTTCCATTACTAATGTTCAAATTCCACACAGTCCTCTCCCTAGTAGAGCTATGCATATAACATCGCCTGCAACAGGGCTGGCTGGAGAGCTGCGCAGGGGCTGAGACACTGGTTTGCTCTTTACAGAGGACCGGTACCAAATATCCGGCATCCACAAGGTGGCTTGTCTGTAACTCTGGTTTCAGGGGATTTGATACCCTCTTTTGCTCTCCACAGGTATGTGTGTGATGCATACACATACATTCAGGCAAAACATTTAATCACATAAATCACATAAAGTAATAAAATAAATCTTTTTAAAATTGACTATAATGTTCTCACTTGTTACTTATTACCTCAGGTCTGACTGAGGAAGGTCCACTCTGTGGTGACCTTCCAGCTCCTTGCTATACTGTTCCTTCACCCACTGGCCAGTGGTGGTGTCCTGCTCCTTTATGATGATGGAAAGAGCTTTGAAACTTCTTCGCTTTGGATGGAAACAGCAGTGCCTTCACAAGTCCTTGCCAAAAGGCTTCTCAAAGCTCATGCCTCCCTAGCCCCACAGAAAGTCCTCTGTGGTATTTACATTCACAGAACATAAAGAGCATGCTAGGGCAAAGAGTGTCCTGGAACATAAAAGCAAATCAATAAAATCAAGGCTAAAAAAAAAAGGCATCTTTGGGGTTTTGTTGTTTTTGAAACAGATTTGAATGCAGTCCTGGCTTAAAGGCCTGATTCTTCTGACTCCATCTCTTGAGTATTAGGATTGTAGGTGTGTGCCACCATGCACAGCTGAGAAGTCACCTTTGAGCCATTTCTCAATAAGACTCATCATGGTGGTGGTTTGAATGAAAATGGCCCCCATAAGGGAGTGGGACTTATTAGGAGCCGGTGACTTGTAGGAGTGGGTGTGGCCTGTTGAAGGAAGTGTGTCAGTGAGGGTGGGCTTTGAGGTTTTCAAATGCTCAAGCCGGCCCAGTTTCTTTCCCTGCTGCCAGATGTAGAACTCTCAGCTCCTCCTCCAGCACCAGCCTGTGTGCTGCCATGCTCCCGGCTATGACAACAATGGACTGACCTCTGAATTGCAAGCCCCAGTGAAAGGTTTTCCTTTATAAGAATTACTATGGTCATGGTGTCTCGTCACAGCAGTAGAACTTTGACAAAGACAATTGCCATGTGAAAATGTCTGTTTATTTAGTGTGTGAGCATGTGCATGTATGTGTGATGTGTGCTATGGCACACATAGCTATGGCTATGGTGTTGTGGAGGTCAGAGGTCATGCACAGGGAGTCAGTTCTTTCCTGCCAGCTCAGGAGATCCTGAGGTTGAACTCAGGTCATTAGACCTGCACACAAGGCCTCTACCAGGGAAGCCATCTGCCTGGTTCCCCACTTCCATTTTCTCTTCTTTTTCTCCTTCTCCATCTCCTTCTTCACATCTCCAACAGATTTATTTTTAAAGGAATGACCTAAAGGCAAAAAAATGGGGTCCAGAGTATGGACTAAAAATAAATACAAATGTAAGCTGTTTTACGAATTCTTTCATAACCAAAACATGTACAGAGGATGGTGCCTTGGTACAAAACACAACAGATTCAAAACGTAGGCGTTCTCTTAGCAAGGCTGAAGATTCAGTCTCTGGTATTTGGAATTTAGGATGCAGTCCTTGTTTTTGGATGGATCACTGGGTATTTGGCCCAGTCCATGCTTTTAACCAGGTTTGAGCAGAAGAATGGCCACCTGAGCCAGGTAGAAGTAGATAAAGTGTTTGGTTTCATGTGTGGGGCAGAGCTACTGAAGTTGTGCCCTACAATGCAGTGCCAGGTAGACTTGTACTTTTTGTCAAACTCCTTGATATGGGCCAAGATATCCTTTTCTAGGTTGTACTTTTCCCATGCCTAAGTAACACACCCCACTGAGTCCTGTTGCATCTCTTCCAACATGTCTGCATTTTTGATCACCGCCTTCTGGTCGCACATGGTTACATATTATTATTGATCTGGGTCTTAGGACCCCTTCTTCATGGCTCCAATTCCTCCATCCTGCAGCTGATCTCCCTTCCATTTTCTTAGTGAGAACAATTAAGGAATACAATCACCCTCTAAACTGTACACATTTTCATCCCCTTGTGGGACATCTGTCATTTTTCAAGGACTTTTTTTTTCTGTTATTAACCTAAGTTTCAAACTTAGAAAACAGCTTACAGAATAATTACAGGTAGACATTTAGACAATGGACCCACCTGAATATTTTAATAATGTGACTTCTAGTTCTTTTTGAGACATGGCTCTACTAAAACTTCCACACTGATGATTCAGAGTCTCACCTTCTGCTTCTGGCCAGGAGGGGAAAGCACAGAGGCTCTTGAGAGAGAAGCTCTTAGCTGTCTGGTCAGGCCTGGCAGTGACTTGGAAGGCTTAGTCCTGAGGTGGGAGCCCTTCCTCTCCCTTAGCTTACTGCCTGTTGCCAAGTGTTGAAAGGCATTGTGTTCCCTCGCAATAAAGATTCAATTGTGGTTTAGGAATGAATGCCTCTAGAACAGCTATAAGGGAGGGCCATCCGTCCCAAAAGGCCTGGTTTGCCCTGAGTCACATGACTTAGAAGACTAGTGGTCAAAGGCAAAGCTCTAGGGAATTCTTTGCTAATATAAAATTATATTTATTTATGTGGGCATGGCTGTGGGTGTGGGATCCCCTGCAGCTAGAGTTACAGGTGGTTATGAGCCGCTCAACATAAGTGCCGGAATGTAACCACAGTCTTCTCTAAGAGCAGCAAGCACTAATTCACTGAGCCATCTATCTCTCTGACTCCAAATGAACTCCAGTTATGTGGAGATTGTCACAGTCTCACAAAAGATCAGAAATTCCATTCAAAGGGAGGCAGCTCCAAAGCAGTAAGAATGGTGGGTGTTGGACTGCTGTTTATTGTCATGTCTCTGAGCCCCAGGGTCTAACGAGTAAATGTTTGAGCTTGTTAAGTTGTATGAGTTCACACAGTAAAGACCTGACGGGGTACGATCCTTCGAGTTTTCTGAGAGTGGTGATAGTTCAGAGTCCTCTGATTCAGCTACTTACTCAAGATGTCTAGGAGACTAAGGATACAGGTACTGGCCTATAGGTAGAGGACTTGCCTGGCATGCCTGAGGCTCTGGGCTCAAACCCTCTTAATCCCCACATACACATGACATCAGCTTTCTCCCTTTCTCTGTATATTTGTTTTCATTCATTTTACCTTTTTTATTGAAGTAACTGGAAAATAGTCTGCACCCTTCAGGTTCTGTGAGGAAGCATCTAGAAAAATAAAAATTATGACTACTTTGTTGGATTGGAAAAGGGAGATTAGTAAAGACTCCAGTAGAAATTTCCTCTAGGTTAAAGACCTGTTGACAATTTAAAAAAAAATTAAAAAGATATATATTGTATATACAAGCACAGGCCCTCACATAGAAACACAGAATCATATATGTGAATAAAATGATAGCAAACCTTAAAAAAAAAGATTTTGTGTCTTTGGAGACCTATTTTTTAATATATGTTGGTATTTTGCCTGCATATTTGTCTGTGCACCACATACATGCAGGGCCTGTGGAGGTCAGAGAAGGATGTTGGACTCCCTGGAACTGCAGTTACAGACAGTTGCTAACTGCTGTGTGGGTGCTGGAAACCAAACCCGGATCCTTTGCAAGAGCAGCAGGTGAGTTTAACCACTGGGATATCTCTCCAGCCCTTTATTCCCACTCCTTTGTTTGTTTGTTTTGTTTTGTTTTTCCAGACAGGGTTTCTCTGTGAGGTCCTGGCTGTCCTGGAGCTCACTCTGTAGACCAGGCTGGCCTCGGAGATCAGGTTGCCTTAGCTTCTAGAGTGCTGGGTTACATCCATGAGCACTGTGCATAGCCATGTTTCATAGCCGTCCTCGACATCTCTCTTGAGAGAGAGAGAGAGAGAGAGAGAGAGAGAGAGAGAGAGAGAGAGAGAGATGAGAGACTTCATGTATGTCTCTATGTGATGTGCATGTAAATATCTGTAGAGTTCAAAGGAGGCTGTCAGAACCTCAGACAGGTGTGAGTTCAGACTGCTGCATGGGTTCTGGGAGTTGAACCCTGATCCTCTAGAAGAGAGGCCATTTATTTTCACCACTGAACCCATAACTACTTTTTTAATGGTAAAAGACACACAATGTAAAATTTATCATTTTAGCCATTTTAAGTGGACCATTCTGTGCCAATACTACTATCCATTTCTAGAACTTTCCCACCATCCCAACTTGAAACTCTGTACTCATAAATAAAACTCCTCTCCTCCCACCAGCCTGTGGTAACAACTGTTTTACTCTTTTTATCACTTTATTGGTACATAAGTAGAATGTCTGGGCGTGGTAGCTCACCCCTGTAATCTTAACACTCAGGACGTGCAGGCAAGTGAATCAAGAATTCAATGGCATTATCTTCAGCCATAGAGAGTTCAAGGCCAGCTTGGAATAGATGAGAGAAATCCCCACCCCACCCCCTACACACAGAGAATTATATAATATTTGTCCCTTTGGGTCTATTTCATGTCACATAGGGTGTTTTTAATTTTGTAGTAAGTGTCAGAATTCCATTCCTTTTGTTTTGTATTGACTTTGAGACAGAGTCTCTCTATATAGCTCTGGCTGTCCTGGAATTCACTATGTAGACCCCCCTAGCCTCAAATTTATAAATATGCCCGCCTTTGCCTCCCAAGTGCTGGGATTAAAGGTGTGCCATTGTGCCCTGGTCCATTTCATTTTAAGATCAAATAGATCATCATGTGTATCTGACATTTTATCCGTGAGCACTTAGATGAAGAATTCTTCATCTAAGTGGGAGAGGGGCACAAACCACAAAGCAGAAGTTCTGAATTAGACAAAGGCATCTTCAAACCAGCTTTAATGCAGCTTAGACTGCTCAGGTCTCACGGCTTATGGCAGGTCTGGGCAGGCTGGGGACCCAGAGAACCACCAGAGAAGACAGGAGGGGGCTGGTGAGATGGAGGGCAAGTTGGATCACAGCACTCTCCAGGTGCAATTTAGATAAATGGTGGTCTGTGCCAGGTGTGGGACAAAGTGGGATATTTCAGGTGCTACAAGGTGCTCATTTTAGGTGCAGAGAAGATGGGATACTATGGGCCCTGAACTCAAAGAATGCAGGACATAGGAAAGCCGCTGTTGTACTTAAAGCAGTGTTCCACTGGCTTTCAGGGCTCTCCTAGCTGATCCATCCCACATATTCCTGCCAGGCAAAGCAGCTCTCGGCACAGGATACCTTCCAGTTCAAACTCTTTGATCAGCTCCCATAACGAAGAATCACCACTTCTAAGCTGGGATAAGCATAACCCCAAGGCCAATGCCCTGAGGGGCAGGTAATTAATTCCAAGATCTACCTGGGCTGCAGCATGAATTCTACTGGACAATGGTTGGCAGCAAATATGACTTTTAAGTCATAACAAAGCAATATACAACAGAGTATATTTGCATATGGTCTAAGGATGAACTTTGAAGTTTGCTCTGGATTGGTTCACTTTCCCCTATGCACATTATATTACAAACTGACTTCTCCCAGTGCCACCCAGTCAGAGTGTGGAAGATGGGCACAGTAAAGCTTTTAAGATCCAAATGCCTTTGTAGGTTTTGCACCCACACCACCTCCAAGTCCTGACCTTCCAGCTGGTAATGGTTAGGCTGCCTTACTTAAAATCATTCCCGATTTCTGGACAAAACATCCTAGCAGTCACTTCCTCCAGCATATTAACCCTCAGTGGCTCAGTTTCCTCACCTAAGCAACGGTAGGGACGTTAGGAGTACTCAGGGAGTGAGTACACACACATACAGACAGCACTTAGCACAGTGCCTGTTCAGCAGGGTGCCCCCGCTCACCTGAGCTTCTGCTTTCCCACGTGTCCTCCCCTTGCTCAGCCCAAGCGTGGCGTCTTGAATATTCGGCGCCTCTGTCCCATCTCGGGCGAGGCCTAGCTGCCAGGCGCTTGTGGCATGACGAAATGGCCTGGCATATCCTTACCTGCCCTCGATCCTGAAGTCATAACTGAGATTGCTTTGGCCCAAGTAATCTCTGCAGGCCTAATGGAGCGTGCCCCGCCCCCTCCCGTAGATGCTAAGACCCGGGAGAGAGACCCTAACTAGAAGTTTCGAACCCTAGATCCCACAAGTGCGTCAGCTGTGACAGCCACCTGGGTAGCCCAGGACCTAGGCTTGCCGGCGGGTCCCGGCGAGGGCGGAGCTGGTCCGGCCCGGAGCTCGCCCCGCCCCGTCCCGCCTAGCTGTAAACTGACCGAGTAGCTGCCCTCGGGAGAGAGGGGAGGAGAAAGCAGAGAAGAGTGGGGGCCGGCGGCCGAGGGAGAAGGGAAGGGGCGCCGGGAGCAGACGCGCGGGGACTCGGCGAGGGTGCGTCCCGAGCAGCGACAACTCCGGGAGTCCCAGCCGGGGCAGCGAGGAGGATGGTGGCGGCGGGACGCGGGCCAGCTCGGCCGCGGGCGCCGTGAGCCGGAGCGCAGCGCCCGGCATGCGGCTGCGGTCCCCCTGCCTCGGCCCCGCTCCGTCCCCGCCGCGCGCCCCCGCCGAGCGGCGCGCACCATGCCGCGGGTGCCCGCGACCCTCTACGCCTGTCTGCTCGGCTCTGCGCGCTCGTGCCGCGCCTTGCAGGTAAGACGCGCCGCCCAGCCGCGCGCTCCGCAACTTTTGCTCGCCCGCCGCGGCTTGCGGGAGCCGAGGGTGCAGTGCACTCCCGGGCGCTCCCAGATGGGTCGGCGGGACGGCGGCTTCGGATCTGCGTGCGCTGGCTGGTTCCCTCCCGGGCTGAGGAGGAGCCTTCCCTTCCTGTGTAAACAGCGTGCGTCTGGTGGCCGAGCCCGAGGGCACTGGGGACTTGGGAGGGAAAGCCTCCCCGCCCGGTGCTGGGGCCCCAGCTCTGCGCTCGCCTGCACAAAGCAACCCTTGTAGCCCGCGGGGAGTGATGTGGGGGCCACAGTGCGGCAGCCCGGTCATCCTGGAGGTCTGTAGATAATGCAACTTTCTCTAAGTTTGCTCAAAATTAAAAGTTGTCACCACTCTCCGTAAGAAGTCACGGCCCTACATGAGACAACCGCCATCTGATCCTGTTCTGTGCGGTGATTCATAAACACCGTGTCCCGACTGCGGAGGGGCTGCAGGCGCTGCCTTAGCCGTACGCTCCCTGGCGGTGATGCAAGAGCCCCTAGCTACCTGCGTTAAGTTTTCCGACTTGGGAGTGGCAGTTAAGTCTTTAGAGTCGGGCGGTGGTGGCACAAGCCTTTAGCCCCAGCATGGTGGGAAGGGGCAGAGGCAGCCTGGTCTTTAGAGCAAGCTCAGACAGCTAAGGCTACACAGTGAGATCCTGTCTCAAAAAAAAAAAAAAAAAAAAAACCAGATAGGAAGAAAGAAAGAAAAAGAAAAGAAAAAAAAAAAAAATCCCTACAGGAAGGAGCTGCTAGGGACATGAGCTTGTCCTACCTCCTCCAAACCTACCCACTCAAAGCAGGAGTTTCCTAACTTTCTCCTTCCCGTCGGAAGTAATTGTGTATTGATTAAGGGTTCGCTATTCACTTTTAAGCCCGAAGTACTCGTTTGCCTTTCAGGGCCCAGCGGTTGCCTGGCCTCTAGAGGGGAGAACTCTGTTACCCTTCCGCGTCTCATTTACATGAAGGAGGTCGAGGTTTCCATCTGAGAACGAGGAGGGAGTTGAAGAAACAAAAACGTCGTTCAGGCCCCAGTCCAAACTTAATAGTGTAGCAAGGCTGCCTTTATGGGAAAATAAGTAGATCAGTGGGTCCCACCCACCCCTCCCCCCAATCTGGCAACCAGTGTCCATCTTTCGTGTTCCAAAGGGTCCCCAGGGAAACGCAAAGAGATGTAACTTGAATCACCATCCTCTGGAATATATCCTTGTCAACTGACCTCACTTCTTTAGGACAGGGTTTTAGTTTGAAGTTATACTCTTTATAGTTTGGTGGAAACTTTTTCTTTTAAGTGTGTATGTGTGTGTGATGGTGTATTTAATTTTTTTGTCAGAATAAAACACTCAGCAATCTTACCTTACTTTCTCCTTTTCTGTTAGCATTCTGTGAAATTCAACTTTGGGATGGCTCACGGCTCTTTCCGGTTAGCCATTTGATTTGAGAAACATTTCCCTATTGCAAAAAAATCTAATCTTTATTAGAGTTTTCTGGAAACCTGTTTTTATCTTATTTACTTCCATCCCCTGACTCTTCCCAGATCCATTCCCCTTCCTATGAACCCAACTCTGTGTCCATATAAAAAGAGCACAATGGCGTGGTCCTCTGAGCCTTCTCTACTTAGGAGGGGCTACACTCTTAGAGAAAACTTCCCTCCGTGCATTCAACTATTGTCTATAGCTCCGTGGCTGGGTCTTTATTATTATTATTATTATTTTAATGAACCCCCCACCTGGCCTGTAACTCACTATGCAGACCAGGCTGGCCTCAAATTTCCAGAGATCCCTTTGCCTGTACCTCCCAAATGCTGGCATTAAAGGAGTGCCCCACCCCTCAGGTGTCCTTCAGATTATTAGAGGCATTAGTTTTCCATCTGCATGTGATTTCCCCTCTTTGAAAGTTCCAGTGCCCCAGAACAGGCTCTTCCTTCCAGAGAAGGACCATGGCGGGCCATGTGGCATTGTCTCTTGTCTCCAGGTGGGAGTCGTGAGCCCAAGCCCAAGGCTGTTTGGTCTTTTGTACCCTATTTTGGAGCCTATGTGATTTACTTTCAGGGTCTTCAGAGTTAGTTTTGTCCACTGTGCTGTGATCACAGGCTTGTCTTTTGCCATCCCTTGTTGCCAGCCCCCAAAAGTCAGTAAAATGGAATACATCTGTTACCAGCCTCTGACTGGGCCACCTCCTTAGGGTGCCAGGTCGGAAGGAGTGGCTCATTTGGATAATTTGATGATACTGATGTACCTTCATTCCGTTTACTCTTCTCTTGTCCCCTCCATCCCCTCCTCTTTCATTCTTTCTTGAAAGATGGCAAGACCCTTCTCCAGTTCATCTCTGCTTGCTACTGGGAACATAATTTGGAAGGAAAATAAAAGTTACCTTGGGAAAGAAATAGTATTGTGAAGAATAGTGCCCATATGCGAAGTTCCTAGACTTGTCAATGAATCCAGCAAGTAACAGACCTAAGTTTAAGGGGCTCATTGTAAATAAGCCTTTGTTGTGCTGCCCCACCCTTACCCCCCACTAGGAGTTATCTCCTTAATTATTCCAAGCTAGAACCTGACACACAGGCTCTTCTCCCAAAACCAGGGAAGGGCTGCGCTGGAGAGGCCTTCCATGCCCACTTCCGTTCTAAAACAGAGGGAGGAGTCTGGTCTGGCTCCTGCTGCACGGCTGGAGTTATACTTGCTGCCGTAGTTTCATTATTTTATAAGCAATCAGATGTTCTTTAGTGAGTGCCCTGCAAATTAGTGTGCTCCGAATACCAAGAGCCCTTTGTTGATTTAGAGAATTCGAATTGGCAGCCCCGGTCCACTTCACCCTGTCCCTGGCCCACCGTAGGCTGTAGGCAGTTGCGGGATGGGGGTGGGGCTGGGGCTGCTGGAATTTGGCTGAGTTTGCCCTCCCTTTAGGTAACCATGCCCAGACGGGAAATGCAAAGGGTGGCCTTGGTTCATAGGCTACTGTTTACCTTCTGGTATTTGCATTTTAACTTCGCCCGCCTTAGTCAGTGGGGGCTTTTCATGTAGGGGATCGAGGCAGAAGAGGGCAGGGCCTAATTAGTCCTAATTAGTATTCCTCCCCCGCTTGTTCTCCACGCCTATTTAGCTACTGAGGCAACGAAGAATTAAAATATCTAAGTAGTTTGGCAAATCGCCCTTTGTGCCTGCCTGCCCCAGTAACAACTTTTTCTTCTTCAGCCGGGTTATGGAAATATTCTGGGAGGTTTTAACAAGATCAGCAATGTGGGGTGATGTCCTTAAATGATAAGGTGGTTTTCAGAGGGCTGCGGGGGTTGGGGTTAGGGCCTGGGAGTCTGGGGTGGGGGCCCCTCACAGGTATTTTCAGTTGGCTGGGCAAGGCTTTGGAAGACACAGATATTTACATTACGATTCTAACAGTAGCAAAATTATATTTATGAGGTACCAGTGAAGATAATTTAATGGTTGGAGGTCACCACACGAGGAGCGTATTAAAAGGTCGCAGCATTAGGAAGGTTGAGAACCACTGCTTTAAAGGGTCATAGGCACACATTTGTTTTTGCTTTGATTGGGTGCAGGTTTTGGTCGGCTAGGGCAAGACTCAGCTCCAGGGCCAGCTAGCTGACTCACCCAGTAGGCGGAGCCCTGCAGCGTGGGGCCAGCCTCACTCCATCCCTTTCGCAGCTTTGCCATAGTTGTTCAGATGTGTTCCGGTCCCTGGTAGAGCCAGGAACTACTTCTACACCGGATCTTTTAATTATTCTTATCTCTCACTCAAAAGTAATCCTGTTAGAATTCCTTAGATCACATCTTGCTGCCTAGAGCCTTCTAGGCTTCCGGTTCTGCTGGAAGCCCTGTGGCCTCCAGGCCCTTCTTCCCTGATCTCTCACTCCTGTCTCCTCACAGACTTTACTTTGTCCTGCCTGCGTGCGTTCTCCTGCCTGGACTAGTTTCCTGGTAGCTGCTGTCGGACCTGGTCATGGTGACTCCCTGTTCAAGCCCAAGGTCTCCAGCCTCTCTCATCCAAAGCTGTCTCCTCGTTCCTCGTAGCTTCTTTCTTGGTTTCCCCCTTGGCATTTTACCCCATCTATGGTCCCACCTTGTTCCTTCTCTGTTTCTCTCAATTGCTTCCCCCCAGGCCTCACTTTGAAGTCAGGGTCTGTATGGGCAGCTGCTATTAGGAGGAATCATTCTGGGGGCAGCGAGCAAGGTGTCAAGATGTCAAGATTTCGTTTAGCTGGAATCCATGATAAAGGCCGGAAGGCCGGTTGCTTCAACCTCTGAACTGTGTGTGCTGGAGAGGCTGGGTGATGCGCCCAATGTGGTGTTTTTATTTTGTTTTTTTTTTTTTTCGAGACAGGGTTTCTCTGTGTAGCCCTGGCTGTCCTGGAACTCACTCTGTAGACCAGGCTGGCCTCGAACTCAGAAATCCACCTGCCTCTGCCTCCCAAGTGCTGGGATTAAAGGGTGCGCCACCACCGCCCGGTTGTGTTTTGATTTTTTGTTTGTTTGTTTTGGTACTCAATTGACCTTTCTTTCCTATAGCTTTAAAACCTCAAAGAATATGGAAGTTTTAGATCTCCACCCCCAGTTTCCCTGTTATCAGCATCTTGCACGTTAATTAGTGTGGTGTAGTTGTCAATGTGGATGAGCCATATTGATACACTGTTAACCAAGGGCGACGCTGCTCAGACTTCCTGAGGTTTTACCCTTTCCTGGTCTGGGGATCCATTGGGGTGCTCTCTTGGGTGCCTCTTGGCTGGGATGGTTCGGTCTATACTTGCTTTAGTTGCTTTTGACAATTTAGAGTTCTGGTCAGTTATTCTGCAGACACTGATTTTGTTTTTTTCTCTTGAGTAGGTGGAATCTTCTGTTTGGGGAGGAGGATTCTAGGGGTAACTGGTTGCCTCCTTTTTTCTTTCTCTTTTGAGAAAGAGACTCATTCATCACAGGCTGGCTTCAAGCTCTCTGTGTACCTTAGGTCCTGAACTCATCCTTCTGCCTCTACCTCCTGGATGCTAAATACACCATTTACACAGTGCTGGGCCCTAAACCCAGGGCCTCTTGAATCTAGCAGTATACCGATTAGCTACATCCCAGCCGTCGATAGACTGATAGCCTTAGTCGAGCTGGCTCCAGGGTTAGGAGCACATGCTGCTTTCACAGAGGATCCTAGTTTGTGAGGTGGCTCACAACTGCTTGTAACTCCAGCTCCAGGGGATCTGATGGCCCTGGCCTCTGAGGACACCAGAATGCATGTGCATAGTCCCACGCATAGACCCATACACATAATTAAAATGATATAACTATCAAAAACATCCTTTTTTCTTTAAAAAATTTTGATATATGCGTGCACACTCGTGTGAATATTGTGTGTGTGTATCTATGTGTGCAGCTGATGAGCACACATGTAGAAAGGTTTGAGGAGGACGTTGGGTATCTTTTCCTGCCTGCTCTTTAGCTTCCTTCATAGTGACACCGAGTCTCCCTGAGCCTGAAGTCACCATTTGACTGAGCTAGCTGACTGCCTGTCTCTACCTCCCAGGGCTGGGTTTTCTTCAAGGACCTGTGAGCACCTGACATAAATTTTTGAGTGTATAAGTAGGGTATGCTGAGAAGACTCCTCCTGTCTTTTCTCAGCACCCATTAGCCCAGGCTATTCCCCTAATGGCCCCTGTCCTGCATAATCGGTCCCCGTTGGAACCTCATACATCAGTGTTTCTCTGTGACAGTTACCGGTCTTCCATTTTCATTCAAAAGCAGCATTAAATATACTTCTGCAACTTGCCTTTTATTTTTAACTTAGCTAAACATTGGGGTAAACTTCATATCAGGGTGTCCACTCTATTTTATAGCTGCACAATGTCTCATTGTATGAATTGCTGTTTCAAAAATGGAACATCACCACCTTGAGAGGTACTATGTCCTAGTACTACTAGCATCAGCAGTTCAAGGCCAGCCTTAGCTACATAGTAAGTTTGAGACCATCCAGGTCTATGAGACATCAACAACCAATCAACCCAAAAAAAAAAAAAATGCAAGTCCTATATGTAAAGCTTACCGTGTTGTGGGTGTTTGGTAGATGTCTGATATTCTGAAAGACAATCTTAAGATGGACCTGATTGAGGGAGAACCTTCCTAGGACATACTTTTGGGGTGCCATCTTTAGATGTGACCATGTAGTTGCTGGAAATGTGTGGGTCATAGTTCAGATGTCGGGAGAAGCTCCCCAGTGCCTTGCTACCTTCAAGTTGTAAGACTTAATCTAATTTGGTACCTGCTTTTACTCACTTCTGTTGTCCCCTGGAATGTTCTAGATCAGGCAGTTACAACTGCTGGCTGTCTCCTTCAGTGATAGTTACCCAACTTTGGATGTTCAGGGTGGGCAGAAGTGAGAGGGGCAGCCTAGAGCAAGGGGGATCTAGAGGGTCCTGCAGAAATTTAAGCCAGAGGGCTGCTTTGAGCTATTAGCCAAAGGAGGGGCCAGGCAGGACAGGTTGGGTTAGGAAACGCATTTCACACATCTTGGATGGATGCTAGGCTGGACATAGACTGTCTGCATATGATTGATGAGAGAGAAGCTGAGTCAATGGGTTTCGGGCATATTTTTTAGATCGTATTTTGTAATTAACCCCCCTCCCCCTGAACAAGACTTGAAGTTAGAGAGTTGAAGCTGAGCTGGGACATGTCTGCAAACAACCAAGAAGAGACGTGGCTCTGACTGGGCCAGTGGCACTTATCTCTGTGACCTAGACACAACATTTCGACATAGGTGAACTCTGTCTGCTTGGCTTTCTATGTGTCGCTTCCTTCCTTTTCAGACTGCTTAGTGGTGCCAGTGACTCATGCAGCCAAGTCCAAACTCTGAAATATTAATAGGCGGAGAGCAGAGATGCCAAGGGAGGTGACTGGCACTGGGAGGGCATTAGCACACAGCCTATATATTTGGGTTTGGGCTTCTTGCTGGAGACCCCTCTAGCTCCCAGAAGCAGCGCCTGTAGCGTGGGCTGTAGCCTGTGCAGAGCTCAGAGATTAGGCAATGAAGCATGTCTGGAATCTGGATCTGTCCCAAGGGCAACCTTAATCTTAGGGCAGATGAATGTCGTAAATCTAACCCATTATTGAGTATGAATATGGAATATTAGTAGAAATAACTAGTAATGCAGAGTCGCTTGATGTTTTTATGACTTTACACTATGACTTTTGTTCTTGTTTTTTTAGACGACAGACACTCACTGTATGTAGCCCAGGCTGGCCTGAACTCGTAGGTATCACTTGTGACAGCACTCTTGGCTGCTCCTCTAGAGTGCTGGGATTGCAGGCATGAGGCAACATACCCTGCTGACTGTTTGACTGTTGTCATACCGGGTGTCTCTTGTATCACTGAGCCCTTCTTGGAGTCCTGGTCTTTGGAGGAGGTAGACCAGGAGCCTGTGGACTGTCTGGCCTAGTCAGAAAAGAGTGTGTACAAACAGGCCCTGGGTCCTCAGGACGGCTCAGGTAATCAGGAAGTGCTAGCTGTGAATTCATGTGGTTTTGAGCTGAACCCTAAGTGAGGGACCTGGAACTCATTCAGACCTTGAAGTGGTTAGCTGGTTAGCGATCTCTATCTCCTCCAGAAGCTGCGTGTGCGAGCTCAGAGGACCACAGATGGAACCCCTGTGGCCTGCTTCCGGTCAACAGGGGTTCTTGTTCCCAGTCACCTTCTCAGCTTTACTTCTGTTTTATGTGAACAATGTGGCAGCTTAATTACCTTGCCTGGAAACACCTTCAGCTCACAGACTCCCAAGTTCTATTACATTGCCGAGCTACTTTGTGTGTGTGTGTGTGTGTGTGTGTGTATGTGTGTGTGTGTATTTTTTCCTTTATTTTCTTAAAAAAAGAAAAGAAAAGAAAAGAAAAAGGCCAAGAGGGCTTGGTTTGTGTGTGGTGAGGTTGAGGAGGGGCAGAGAAAAGCAACTTTTGTTTTAGATTTGGCTTTTCCTTCCCTCAGATGGTTTCTGACAGGTAGGGGATTTAGCCCAGACCAGAATTTTTTTGCAGCACATACATCTGTTCTCAAGGACTTAGGTATTTAGAAATCACTGCTTTCAAACTGGAGAGGAAGCTGCTGTGCTAGCATGTCCGTGCCTGCACTCCTGACGTTGGGGAGGCTGAAGCAGGAGGGTCAGGTGTTCAAGGCCAGATTCAGCTGCATGAGATTTTGTCTAAAAAACAAAAACCAAAAAGCTAAACCAAAGTAGAAAAGAGGCTCTGTCAGTGAGAGCCTGTGGGCCCTGCTTCCCTGTCATTGAAGATCTAGGATCTTGGCATGGCGGACCTTGGCATGGCGAGGCCCCTGCAGCTTGTCCTGCTGATGCGGCTCATCCTGCTGCTGTGGGTCCTATCCAGAGGATGAAGGTCAGCCTGGCGGTGAGACGCTGCCTGCCTGACGCTGATGCTGGCACTCTGCTCCCGTCCCTGGGGTGTGGGGATGGGTGACTCTAGGCGGGACAGCGGCTGTGGATGAGGGGGTTCAGAGTTCAGGGTCAGGGTCCTGCCTGGCAGAAGCCACTGTTCTCTCCAGACTCCCGAAGCCTCCCTTCCTCCTTCCCTTGCTTTCCAGGTCTCCAGGCCCGCCCCTTTTTGTCTTTTCCTATCTCAGCTACCAGCTGTACTCCAGCAGGTTTTCCCTTCTCTCAGAGTGGTCCTGCTGCTTCTTAACCTGCCCCACCCCTACCCTGTCCCGGCTCCTAGGCCGTTTATGATGTTTGTGGGTTTTTACAGCAAGTGACAGAGAAGCAGAATGTTAAAACTGTAAATTAGGGAACTGCTGGGTTTCCTTTCCCCAGCTTCTCTCCCTCCATTTTGATACTTCTCTTTTTACACTTTTACTTATTTTGATGTCTTTGTATGATTGACAAGTACAGGAAAGAAAAAGTATAGATTTACATTATACAGTGATGTTTTAATATATATTTACAGTATGAAGTGACACCACAAGCTAAGAGATGCTTGTTACTTCACATGGGAACGTGTGTGTGTGTGTGTGTGTGTGTGGTGTGTGTGTGTGTGTGTGTTGACAGTGCTTATGATCGACTTTCTCAGGGCTGGAGAGATGGCTCACTGGTTAAGAACACTTGCTACTCTTATAGAGAACTCAGGGTTGGTTCCCAGCACCCACATGTCTGTTTCCCCAGTTCCAGAGAATCTGATGCCCTCTTCTGGCTTCCGTGGGCACTGCACACATGTGCACAGATAGACATAGAAACAAACATAACACATTAAAAAAAAATCCTGAAAAAAGGGGAAGGTCTTTCTCATGAGTTTGCAAGCACATAGCATATTATTTTGCCTGTAGTCATGCAGTACAGCAGGTCTATAGGATGTGCTCATCCCATTTACAATTTTTAAAAACAATTTATTGATTCTTTGTGAATTTCACATCACCCCAATCCCACTCATCTCCCCATCCCTCCATCTCTGCCCTCTACCCTTGCAACAAAACAAACAAAAAACTGTCTCTCTGTGGAAGCTGCAGTGTGTCACCGTGTGTCACACTGTTCCCTTTGGCCCAAACGTCTTTACTTGCAAATGTTCATCGGTCTGGTTTGAGGCCGCTGGCTTCTGCTACACCATCAATGCTGGCTCTTCACTGAGACTCCTCTCAGATGTCCCGTTGTTTCCCTGAGTCGTGGAGATCCTGAAGCTTTGTATCTGTAGGACCAGCCCCTTCACATGCTCCAGAGGTTCATAGACTCATAGACGGGTTCAGAGTTGGAGTGGACCAACTCAAAACCCTGGATCTGGATCTGGGCCTGGGTGGTGGCTCTCCTTCCCTCACACCATTGGGGCCAGCTCTCAGCACTGCACGGCAAGGGCCCTGATCACCTGAGTGCCAAAGCCAGCAAAAGAGCAGGTCAGCTTTCACTCAGTTTACATCCTCAGGCCAGCCCTCAGACATGGTCCTCGGTGATATGGTGATAACATAGGGCAGAGACATCAACACAAACCCCTGCTATTGCAGGGCCATGGACCCAGACATGGTTCTCGATGGCAGCACAAGCCAGGACCTCACTATGGCCTCAGGTGGCAGTGCAAGCTACTGATGTCAAGCTCTTCTTCACTACCCTCGAGTCTCCAGTTTCCCGTCTTCACTGTGTGCACCTTTCTCTCCCATCTCTCCACCACTTACTTGCACCTGGGCCTCTGAGTGTCCTCCGCTCCACCCTCACTGTGTGGCAGTGGGCAGGGTGACCCCCGCTCCACCTCACTGTGTGCTGAGTGACCTCCGCTCCACCCCCACTGTGTGGCAGTGGGCAGAGTGTCCTCCGCTCCACCCTCACTGTGTGGCAGTGGGCAGGGTGACCCCCGCTCCACCCTCACTGTGTGCTGAGTGACCTCCACTCCACCCTCACTGTGTGGCAGTGGGCAGGGTTTCTCCCATCTCATTCCTCAGCATGAGATGATTGTGCTCCCTCAGCAACCACCATGTTGTTCTCTGCTTCTGTCAGATTGAGTTTTAGATCCCACGAGCTTGCTGCATGCAGCTAACAAGGCTGTGTCCTTCTGTGCCTGGCTTATTTCTCTTATCACATACTCCAAACTGGGCAGAGGTGGCACAGGCCTGTAGTCCCAGCACTCCGAGAGGCAGAGGCAGGCGGATCTCTGTGAGTTCGAGGCCAGCTTGGTCTATAGAGTGAGTTCCAGGACAGTCATGACTATACAGAGAAACCCTCTCTTGAAAACCCCCCAAAATAATATCCGCTAGATTTTTTTCTTGTCACCAATGATTGGATTTCTTTTTTAAAAGCTTAACATTTCATTACATTTATAGACTCAATTTTTTATATCATTTTATTGTATATATTCTTGAAGAAAAAAATAAGATAGGTTCTCACTATTTAGCCTGCATCTGCTTCCCAAATGTTGGGGTTAAAGGCATGTGCGTCTCTAGAGCCAGAGTTACAGGTGATTGTGAGCTGCTCAGCCTGGGTTCTGGGAACCAAAGAGGATGCGAGGCATGGATTATACACTTTTTTACCTGCCTGGTCATCTTCATACCCTTGAGATAGGGTCTTAGGTAGTCCAGGCTAGCCTTGAACTTGCTGTGTAGATGAGGATGACCTTGACCTTTGGACTTCCCTGCTTCCTCTTCCCAAGCGCTGGCTTTGCAGATGTACACTACCTCACTAGGTGGATGAGGTGCTGATGGAGCCCAGAGCTTGCTGCACGCCAGACAAACACTGGACTGAGCGACATCCTAGCACTAAGTCTGTAATCCATCTTGAGTTGCTTTTTGCATGTGGGGTGAGTTTTTTTTGTTGTTTGTTTGTTTGTTTTGTTTTTCGAGACAGGGTTTCTCCGTATAGCCTTGGCTGTCCTGGAACTCACTCTGTAGACAGGCTGGCCTCGAACTCAGAAATCTGCCTGTCTCTGCCTCCCAAGTGCTGGGATTAAAGGCGTGCGCCACCACTGCCGCTGGCGGATGTGGGGTGAGTTAAGGGTATAGTTTCATGGCCACTTGTCTCAACATTGCCTACTGAAGAGGCTAAGCTTTTATTGTGGCTGTTAGCACCATTGTTGAATCTGTTGACTGTAAATGTGAAGATTTATTTTATGGACTCTGTTTTGTTCCATTGTGTATCACCTTTCCGTTTGAGGGGTTGAGGTGGGGCAGAGGCAGACAATACTGGGCTGGTTTGGAGGCAGGATGAAAGGCAAGGAAAATGAGGACATGAGGAGAGGAGCTCCTCAGCAGAAAAGCAAGAACAATCCGTCAGCTGCTTAAGGCCTTCCCCCTTCCCTTCTGTAAACCTGCAGTTTTCTAGGAATCCTAGAAACCACATTTCCTGAGAAAGGCCATCTAAAACCCTGTACCACCCTAGTGGCTTCTGGCTTTACCTTATCAGATTATAATCCCCCGCAAGGCATCTCTATTGCCAAGAGACAAAGGGGGCTGGAGAGATAACGTCTCAGTGACTAAGAGCACTTGTAACTCTCGAAGAGGACCCAGGATTGATTCCTAGAAGTCTGTGGAGGCTAACAAACCATCTGTAAGTAACTCTGGTTCCAGGAGATCTGACGCCCTCAGGCATGTGTGCTGTGCACACACGTACATGCAGCCAAGGCATTCATGCACAAAATAAAAATGAGTCTTTTAGTAACTCCGTGAAGTACCTTGAGAGACACCAGAATGGCCTATACAAGTAATGCTTACCCTCCATTGAGGAGCCCAAACCCACACTTGGGTGTGTCTTACTTTCATCTTAAGCTTATACTAAAATGTCTTCAATAAAAATCTCCTGACTGTGCTTGACAAACTGGCTAGTCCTGAAATTCTTTCCAGGGTTGAAGCCATGAACTCTGATTTGGGCCCAGTCAAGGCCCTACAAGATTAGGGTGCTCCAGGCAGCTGAGGGTGACAGTGGGGGGCTGTGTCTCTGTCCCTCCCACCGACATTGTAGCTTGGTGATATGTTTGAAATTGGGGAGTTTGATACCTGCAGCTTTGTTCTTTTTGTTTAAAATTGCTTTTATCTCTTTGAGATGAATTTTAGGATTTAACAGTGATCCATTCCTTCCAACCCGCACACGTCACTCTATTTTGTTTTAATATGTATATGAACGTTTTGCTGCATGTATGCACATGTACCATGTGTGTACCTGGCTCCTGCAGAGGTCAGAAGGCAGCGCTGGAGTCTCTGGAGCTGGAGTTACAGGAGGTTGTGAGCTGCTACTCTGTCCACTTCAAGAGCAACCAGTGCTCATAACTGCTGGGCCTTCTCTCCTGCCCCTTCCTCCCCCCTTTAAAGACTTGTTTATTTATGTAGATGAGTATTCTATTTGCATGTATGCCTAGAAAACAGAAGAGGGCTTCCAATTCCATAGTAGATGGTTGTGAGCTGGGAATTGTGAGAGGATGTGATTGCTGGAATTGAACTCAGGATCTGGACGAGCAGCCAGATCCACTGCCATCTTTCCAGCCCTCCCCTCTCCCCTCTCCTCCCCTCTCCCCTCTCTCTCCCCTCCTCCCCTCTCCCCTCTTCTCCCCTCTCCCCCCTCCCCCCCTCCCCCTCTCCCCTCTCCCCTCTCCCCTCTCCCCTCTCCCCTCTCCCCTCTCCCCTCTCCCCTCTCCCCTCTCCCCTCTCCCCCTCCCTCTCCCCTCTCCCCTCTCCCCTCTCCCCTCTCCCCTCTCCCCTCTCCCCTCTCCCTTTCCTTTCCTTCCTTCCTTCCTTCCTTCCTTCCTTCCTTCCTTCCTTCCTTCCTTTCTTTCTTTCTTTCTTTCTTTCTTTCAAGATTGGAAATCTCCTTTGTTATTGGAATTTATTTCTAAGTTATTTGCTTGCGTTTTGATGTTGTATATGGGATTGATTTCTTTATTTTCCAGATAAATTGCCATTCGTATATAGAACTGTACTGATTATTTACAATATTAATTTTTATTTTTTAATTTGTGTGCATGCATGACTGTGTGTGTGCGTGCGCGCGCACACACACACACGCTCTTTTGTGCTTCAGTATGTGTGTGTAGAAGTCAGAGGACAACTTTGTGGCATTCTCTCATTCCTCCATACTTGGATTCCAGAGATTTAATTAGGTCATCCAGCTTGTCTGGCCAGTCTCTTTACGTAACTACTGTGGGTCCCTATACATAACTATTTTTATGATATTTAGCGGAACTTGGGAACAGTCTGCTACTTTCCAGTATTTTCTTTACTGTTCTCTGATTTTCTTTTCTTTGCCTTATCTTCCTCCCTTCAGAGCAGAACTTTTGTCAGGCAGGCTGACACATTCTTGTACACCATAGTAGTTGGGAGACAGAGGCAAGAAGCCTGGGAGCTGAGGCCAGCCTAGGTTAGGATGTGTAGAACCTTCTCAAGAAATAAAAATAAGCAAAACCAAGCAAAGGCTGGGAACCTCCTTCCTCCGTCCAGTAAGCACGCCCCTGTCTTCTTTACGAGGCAGCAGCCAGGAGACCGCAGGTCTTTTAAACACTAATTGGATCCTTCTCATTCAGAGAAAAGTTCTGCTCTTGGCCAGAGGCCATCAGCTCTGTTTCTCAGAGGAAGGGAAAGACTGGGCATGGGCAGTTGTGCTGTTGGCCAAGGACACCTGTGCTGTTGGTGCAGGTGAGGGGGAGGAGACAGCGGGAGATTTCATCTCATTCCCATGCTCGAGACCTCTCCCCACTCTAACATCTAAGTGAAACTGAACTCTCTTTTTACCACCACCCCAACTATTTTTGGGTACCCTAAGTGTAAAAGGACCTTTTCCATCATAAAGGGGAGGGTATGCTTACTTACAGGGAAAAGGGAAAAGCCCACATGGACCCAGCAGAAGTAGGAGTTGCTAACATGAATCATACGTGGTTGGCAGAGATTTCAGAGATTGCTTTAGCCTCAGCAAAACCTGAAGTTAGTACTGGGGTTCTTTATAGCCTCAGACCTGTTAAGGGAGCGACTACCATCCTGTTTCTCTCCCAGGCACTCTAAGACTTCATTAGTCTATCTATTATTATGTATGTATGTATGTATGTATGTATGTATGTATGTGTGTGTGTGTGTGTGTGTGTGTGTGTATATATATATATATATATATATGTATTTTTTTTTGTATATTTATTTTATATGTATATTTATATTATTAGTATTAGTGTATGTACACCCAGGAAAGCCAGGAGAAGACATCTGATTCCTTGGAGTTGGTTACATGTGGTTGTGTGCTTCCTCATATGAGTGCTGGGAACTGGACTCTGGTTCTCTGGCAGGGCAGCCAGTGCTCCCCCTGAGCCATCATCCCGCCATCCCTGTCAATGATGCTTATAGCTAGAAACTGACTGATGATGGCCTTTCCTCTTGCTTTGAAGGGCTCAACATATGCACCAGTGGAAGTGCCACCTCATGTGAAGAATGCCTATTGATCCACCCAAAATGTGCCTGGTGCTCCAAAGAGGTATGTGTACTGGGGCGGAGGAATGGAGGGGGGCAGAGTGGGTGGGACCAGAGTCCCAGAAATTTTCATCAGAAGCTGAACACGTGCTGGCTCATTCACACGTCTCTGAGTTGTTCTAGATGTTTGTGGACAAGGGTTCTACTGAACAGTCACCTCTTTAGCTTATCACCTTACTTCTCCGGGTTTTTTGTTTTGTTGTTGTTTTTGTTTTGCTTTTTACATATGAGACAGTCTTACTGAGTTGCCTGGGCCGGCTTTGAATTTGCTCTCTAGCCTAGGCAAACCTTGAGTTTACAATCCTACCTCTGTATCTCCTGCTACTGGGGTTACAGGCCTGTGCCACTAGGCCAGACTCAAAGCTTTCTCTTCTGGGTTCTTTCCTTGTTTTGTTTGTGCGTGGTGCTGAGGATCGAACCTAAGGCGTTGTGCACGCTAGGCAGGTACTTTAGCATTGCGGGGCCTTCTGTCCTCTTTCAGCTGGGTCGCTCACGGGGTGAGGGATTGACTGCAGGGCCTTGATCTGCACTGAGTCGCACATCCAGCCTACAAGTTCTGGTCTCTTTATAGTGTTGAATGTTAATCACATTTGGAGAAACCAGACATTGTTCTCTTTTGGGTGAGAACCAGTTAGTACTCAGCTATGGTCTCCTGATCTTTGGATAAGCATCTGAGGAAGACCTGAGCTTCTAAAGTGAGTTTCTTGTGTAGCAATTCAAAGCAGGCTTGGGCTGGTGGTGTCTGTAAATAACATAATGTTAAATAACGGCTTTTCTTTTAAAGGAAGTTAAAAAAAAAAATAGTTTATTCTGAGCTACTGTGGCCTGGGAACAAGGATTCCAGTATGTTCTACCCTGGACAATTAAATGAACTTTTGTAGTCACAGAACAAAAGGAAGTCAGACATATATTTGTTGCTAACATTGGTGAGAGCATCAGCAGGCTGTACTGCAAAGCTGGGGAGTCTCTTTAACAGATTTTCTTTTTCTTTATATTTCTCTATCTGTCTGTCTGTCTGTCTATCTATCTATCTAATTTTTTGTTTTGTTTGAGACAGGGTTTCTCTGTTTAGCTTTGGCTGTCTTGGAGCTTACTCTGTAGACCAGGTTGGCCACGAACTCACAGAGATCTGTCTGCCTCTGTGTCTGGTGTGTTCCCTACCCCTAGTGCTGGAATTAAAATCGTGGGCCACCACTGTCTGACTTCTTTTTAAATTTTTAATTAGAGACAGAATCTCACTGTGTAGCCCTGGCTATCCTGAAACTCTCTATTTAGACTAGGCTGGCTGGGCACTCACAGAGCCAAGTGCTGGGATTAAAAGCATGTGCTACCATGCGCGACCCTTATTTATTTATTTTAACTGTGTGTATGTGTGTAGATTTATTCTTGTGAGTGCAGAGGCCAGAACCATCAGCTCCTCTGGAGCCGTTGTTACAGGTGGCTGTGACCTGCTCAACATGGTTCTGGGTCTTCACCAGCAGAGCCAGCTCTCCAGTACTACAGAGTTCATCTTTTCTTGCATTTTTGGGTTTTTTTTTTGTTTTGTTTTGTTTTTAAAGTCAGGGTTTCTTTGTGTAGCCTTGGCTGTCCTGGAAGTAACTCTGTAGACCAGGCTGGCCTCAAACTCACAGAGTTCTTTCAAACTCACAGGGCCTCTGGGGATGCCTACATTAATTGAGTGGAGAAGACCCACCCACTATGGTTGGAGCCATGCCCTGCTGGAGACTGTATAACCTAGGAGAGAGTGACCGCTTGCTCTCTTCATACTCTGCTTTCTGACTGGGTGTGATGGGAGCTGCTGCCTGGAGCCCCTGTTGCCCCGACTTCCCCACCATGATGGATGGTACCCTAGAACTCTAAATTGCTTTTATTAGAATCTTTCATCACAGCAACAGAAAAAGAAAGTGAGACGGAGTCTCTAGCCCAGGCTGGCCCCACTCCTGATGCAGGTGAACTTCTGATCCTTCTTCCATTTATAGTGCGAGGACCACAGGCTGTACCATCACTCTTGGTTGACGTGGCGCTGGAGGTTGAAACCAGAACCTAGTGTGTGTTAGGCAAGCAGTCGGCCAGCTGAGCTGCATCTCCAGTCACCTCTCGTCGGTCTTTGAGGCTACAGCATTAGGAACGGTGGAGCCCAGAGGTCTGCCACACTTAATGATGCAGTGAGAAGCTTATTTGTTTTGAAGTGGGATCGAATACTAAGGTTAGACAGATATGAAAGGGCCCAGAACTGCCCAGGATAATTTTGACTCTTGACTTACAGCAGTGCAGCTCTCCTTAATCCTGGTGTTCTAGTCAGGTTGTAGGGTCCTTAATAGACAAGCATGCAGAGATCCTTAATTAGCATCTTCAGAGAACATTGTTCCCCGTGGCAGGTGGGTAGCCGTTGTCTCAGTATGGTTTATTTAACCCTTACTAGATGATTAGACTTCATGAAACTTTATTTAAAAGAGGACTGTAGCCAGGCATGATGGCACATACCCATGTCCACAGCATTTAGGAGGCTTAGGCAGGTGAATTTTGAGTTAGAGGCCAACCTGGGCTACACAGCAAGACCCTGTGTCAAAAACAAACCAAGGGTTGAGGGTTGTCTCAGAAGCTAAGGACACGCACTGGTTTTGCAGAGGACTCAAATTTGGTTCTCAGTGGCTATCAGACAGCTCACAACCACCTGTCCCTCTGGCTTCCTATGCTCACATGTGCACACCCGCACACATACAGACAGACACTTTGTAAGGGCCCATGATTTGCCAAAGAATGATATCCCAGACTCAAATAATATGTAAACGCAAAGAGTGTTTTATTCTGCAGAAGTCCAGAATGCTGGGATCTCCCATTACTAAGATAGAGAGACAACCAAGTGAGCTCAGAAGGCCTGCTTTAAAGCACCGTGGGGGTTTCTGGGGTGGGTGTGTAAGACTCTAGCGAGCAGAGCCTTAGTTTACCAGAGACCCCCTGAGAGAATCATGTGGACACGAGAGATCGCTGCAAAAAGCAAGAGGAATTTTAATGTTCCAGCATGTTGGGGCCATCCTGCATCCCAAAAGGAGAGGCGACCATGCACTGCTCTTTCAGTGAGCTTTTATACAGTCCTTTGGGCAGCAGCCATTAGGCACAATGTGATTGGCAGAACAATGTGACTTTTAAACTGATTGGTCTTTTAGAGACTGAGGTGGCAAGGGTTGGTCCGTCCTGCGGAATGTGTCTAGGAGCTCCTCCCCACCCGCTGATGGGTTCCCTTCCTTGTGGTCTGAGGAATGTTAATCAGCCTCTCACTTTCTCCTCTGACTGCTAATCCAGCAAGTGTCCTCTGACAGAGGAATGTTAATTAGCCTCTCCCAGGGGTGTGTGTGGGGGGGGAGACAAGTGTTCTAAAGTTCCTCTTCAGATGACCTCTATCTTACTCCATCTCTAGGACTTTTCATTGCCGGTGCATGGGGCATGGGGCATGGGCATGGGGCATGGGGCATGGGGCATGGGGCATGGGGCATGGGGCATGGAAATTTGCTGGGGAGATCTAGAAACTGTTGCTGAGGAAGTAGCTAAGGAAGTCTGGAAACTGCTGCTGACCCTTGTCCTTGCCTCAGACCAGGTGGGACACCTTAGTAACTAACTTACCTGGACTTGCCTGGCCTAGTCTCTGAAACTGCCAATTTAAAGACTGTCATGGAGTCAGCCTAGCCTTCTCAACTTAACACAAAATTAGGAAGTAAATCTTATTTTAGAAAGTCAAAATGAGAACAAGGCTGCCCTTTTCTTTCTTTCTCTCTCTCCCTTTCTCCTCTCTCTCTCTCTCTCTCTCTCTTTCTTCTTTCTCTCTTCCTTTCCCTTCCTTCCTTCCTTCCTTCCTTCCTTCTCTTCCTTCCTTCCTTCCTTCCTTCCTTCCTTCCTTCCTTCCAGATTCTCACTATGTAACCCTGGCTTGGCACTTGTAGACTAGGCTGGCCTGGAATTCCTCTCAGGTGCTGGGACTAAAGATATGGTGTGATGCCCAGTACCATTAAGTTCTATAGTAAGGAATATGGTTGGGTAACAGATATATTATTATCATAAAGCAATGCAAATATTAGGTAGGCCAGTGTTCTGTTGAGTGTTCTATTGCTGTGAAGAGACACCGTGATCGTGACAACTCTTATAGGAAAGCTTTTCATTGGAACTTAACAGTGGCCGAGGTTGAGTTCATTATCAGCATGGAGGGAAGGAAGCATGGTGGCATGCAGGCAGACATGGTGCTGGAGTGGTGATGAGAGCTTATTTTTGAATCCCTCAAGTTGCTCCTCCCTAGTGACCAAGTATTCAAATATTTTGGAGTCTATGGGGGCCATTTCTATTCAAACCACCATACCAGTTTCCTTGCTTCCTTCCTTTCTTCCTTCCTTCCTGCCTGCCTGGATTTAGAGTCTTACAAACACAAACATGATACTTGGTTACTAGGAAAATGACATCAGATAGACCAGAATATGTTTAGCACTAGAACTGCTGCCACTTTGGCACAAAACACATCAGAGGCATAAAGTCCTCTTCATCTTACATCTCGGTTCCAGAGGAAGTGTGCTTTGGATAATGTTTTGCATGAATTAAGCACTATAATATTCTCAGTGTAAAATTTTAATATTTGTCCTGGGCTCTACTAGTGTTTGAGGAAAATGATCAATTTCTAAGCTGCTGCTTCTTTTTTTTCTGACAGGAAGGAGGGTCTCACTGTGTAGCCTGGGCTGGTCTGGAACTTACAGATCCCCCCCTTTTGCCTCCTTACTGCTGAGATTACAAGTGTGTGCTGCCATGCCCAGTTAAGCTTCTTGTCTTTTTGTTGTTATTGTTGGTTGGTTTTGGTTTTAGTTTTTCGAGACAGGGTTTCTCTGTGTAACCCTGGCTGTCCTGGAACTCACTCTTGTAGACCAGGCAGGCCTCGAACTCAGAAATCCGCCTGCCTCTGCCTCCCAAGTGCTGGGATTAAAAGTGTGCACCACCACTACCCATAAGTTTCTTGCCTTAAGGGAAGTGTCCACTTTTCTAAGCTGTTGTTAGAACCATGGAGCACAAGCCCCCACTTTGTGAGTAAAAGGAGGCAAAACTTATAGTTTAGGGCTGGCTTGGCCTGTGTGGTATGGTCTGTGGTCCCTGTGGGAGGACCAGAGATGGCTTCTGGAGGAAAAGGCCCCTTCCCACTGCTGTCCCTTGTACACTCCCAAGACTGTTCACCAGGAGGGCTGCAGAGGCTCCTGGGTGTCACCTGGGAAAGCCCACATAATTCCCCACACTGCGAGCTCTGCCTGGGGCCCTTCAGCTGTCTCTTCTTCCCTTTGCTAACAACTTCCTGTTCTTAATAATCAGTTCAAGGGGCTGGAGAGATGGCTCAGCGGTTTACGAGCATTGACTGCTCTTCCAGAGGACTGGAGTTCAGTTCTCAGCACCTACATAGCAGCTTACATCTGTCTGTAACTCCAGTTCTAGGAAATCTGACACTCTCACATAGACACACATGCAAGCAAAACACCAATGCACATAAAATAAAAATAAGCTATATACACATAAATTACATGTATATAATTTATACATATATGTATAATTTATCATACACATAATTCATATATGTGAACATAATAAAAATTTTATGTTTTATATATTCATATAAATACACACATAAATTATATATAATTTATAATATATGTATTAATATGTATGTACTATATATAAATTATATATCACCAATCAGGTCTTGACTTGTTCTTCACCTCTGTGTCTTCCAGTACTTCTATATCATAATCTTTCTCCATTCTCCTCTCACTGGGTTAATGTGGTTTTGTACCTGTTGCCAGTTAAATCATCTTTTCGTCTTATTCGTACCCAATGTCCTTCCAAGGTTGGGGCAGGAATTCATATTTGATATAAGAGGCCTGCTAAACAGACATGGAGTTAGGCAAAGTTTAAATCCCAATTTTGCCATGATTTACTCTTCATTTGAGCCAGGGCCTTTTGTAGCCCAGGCTGGCCCTGACTTGCTGACTTGCTGTGTACCTTAGGATGATCCTCTGATGGTCCCATTTCTATCTCCTAACCTGTAGGATTACAGGGGTATCGCCGTACCCAGTTTGTTTGTTTTAGATAGTGTCTTAAGATGTAGCCCAGGCTATCTTCAAATTCGCCATTGCCTCTGCTCCTGGGTTCGTAGGGGGTTTCAGTGCCACAGGCTATTGTTGTTTCTGAACAAGATATTGTAGTGTCTGCACCAAGCTCACCAGATGCACATGCGCCTGAAGTTAGGCGAAGGGAGCTTAAGTGACTATGGCTCCTATAATGGCAAAGGGGCTAAGAGGTCCAATAACAGACATCCATGGTGATGAACCTATGAACATATTCTGGTGAATGGGTAGTGGGATCTAGAACAGGCCTTTTGGTTTTTTTTTATGTAAGAGTTTTTTTAAGCCGGGTCTTGAGTAGTCTGTAACCCTTTAATTCAGCACTTGGGAGCAGAGGCAGGCGATTTCTGAGTTCAGCCAGCCTGGTCTACAGAAGATTCAGGACAGCAGCTTAAACCCTCTCGAAGACAAAAAAAAAAAAAAAAAAAAAAAAAAAGATGAATTCATTACGCGTGTCGCACCTTAATCAGCACTGAGCAGCAGCGTCTAGTCGAGGCCGTCACAGGTCAGATAGCAGGAGAAAAACGTCTCGAAACTTTAAATTTATAGAGTACGTTTCTCATCGCCAGCATGCCCATTACAGAGGGTTGTGAGCCACCATGTGGTTGCTGGGAATTGAACTCAGGACCTCTAGAAGAGTAATCCGTGCTCTTAAACTGCTGAGCCATTTCTCCAGCCCCAGGATTCATTTTGGATTCTAAGTTTCTCTCTCTCCTCTCCTCTCCTCTCCTCTCCTCTCCTCTCCTCTCCCTCCTCTCCTCTCCCCTCTCCTCCCTCCTCTCCTCTCCTCTCCTCTCCTTCTTTCCTTTTCTTGTCTTTTCTTCTTCTTTTTTAATAATTTATTTATTTTTATGTGCACTGGTGTTGGTACTTGGATGTATGTCTTTGTGAAGGTGTCGGTTTCCTCGAACTGGAATTACAGACGGGTGCAAGCTGCCATGTGGGCTCTGGGAATTGAACCTAGGTCCCCTGGAAGAGCAGTCAGTGCTCTTAAACACAGAGCCATTTCTCCAGCCCCATTTCTCCCTTTCTTATACGATACTTCCAAAAGTCTGACCTGATATTGATAGTAAATAAGTCATGCTGAGTGACACATTTTTGGTCTGGTCCATATATGGGTTCCCTACCTAGCCCACTGGGTGCCCTTTGCTTGCACAGAGCCTCATTCTTGGCTGTGCTGAAATGCTTCCCCAGGGGCAGCTCATCCCAGAATTCCCATTTCTGGAGTAAGCTGTCCTGGCGAGTTGATTGTGTTTTGGGATGCTAGGGCTGGTGAATTTGGGAATGGTTGTGACCTAACTTGTGCTTTAGCAAGACAGAGTAAGTACAGCTTGTGCCTTCTTAACCACATCCTGGGATGCTGTCAGAGGTGCAAAGCCTCTGCCAGGAGCATGTGATACATGAGCGTATTCAGGGCTGGTACCCAGTGGACAGCCTTTATGGATCCCAGCCAGAGTTAGCCAGAGTGGCGTTTTAATGTAATTTCCAGATGGGATCTTAATCTGTAACCGAGACTGCCCTTGAATTTAGTATCCTCCTTCCTCAACCTTATGCATGCTGGGATTACAGGTGTAGAACAGGTCCATCCCTCTGTCACCCTAGCCTCGTGTCTTTGTTAATCCTAGAACGAAGTCCCCAGGGCCACTCTGGCAGGGGACCCTGTCTCCCTTAGTGCTTTCTGCTGGTTGTCTGCCTTCTGCACCACGGCTCTGTTTACTCTGGCCTTCTTGATTTTGCTTCCTGTGCTTTGCTGGGGGTTTCAGGCCTACTCTCTCTGCCTTTGGTGCCAGGCTCTCCAGACCCTTTCCTTTTTAGACTAGTGTAGGCTGCCCCCTGTTTTACCCTGTTCACACTGCCCCTGCCTCTGTCCTCGTGGCGTGCTCCCTCAACCTGTTCCGGCCTGCCTGACCCTGAGCCTCTTAGGACACTAACATTCTTTGTCCTTCATAGCAAGAGACACACAACAAATGCCATCAGTTTATTATCTGTTGTGATAATTTTGTCTGTCACTTTTTTCTTCTTTCTTTTCTTTTCTTTTTTTTAATAGTTTTTTCCAGACATGATCTCTGTGTAGCCCTGGCTGTCCTAGAACTCACTTTGTAGACCAGGCTGGCCTCAAACTCAGAGATCCACTTGCCTCTGCTTCCCTGGGTGCTGGGATTAAAGGTGTGTATCTTTTAATTAATCATGAATTAATTACTGATTTTTAATTAATAAATAATTCAAGATAGTGACCACCTAGCATTCATAGCTTTTTTTTAACTAATTCTGTTCTTCCCTCTGGATGTTTAACTACCCAGCCAAGACTGAGAGTGGATACTTTATGGCAGGCTGGGGGCAGCCCCGTTTTCTCCTTCTCTCCATGTGCATGTCACTGTCTAAAACTGGCACCAGGACACCCAGCTACAATGTGAAAGGGGAAGTAGAGGGGGTGTGGCTGTGTGCCAGGAGCCAAGGAAGGAAGAATTGGTGACCTGTACCCTGGGCAGGCAGAAGGACAGGTTGAGGATGTTCCCAGGAGGACAGGGGGCCAGATTAGAGAGGATACAAAGGACAAAGGTAGGCAAAGTTTGCACTCTGGTGTGGGAAACATGGGCAGGTTGCTAGGGTGTGACAATGTGGCCATGGACAGTACCAGGTTGCTGGGAATTCCAGGAGAAGCATGGAATCAGACAAGGCCACCATGGTGGGTCTGAAGGCCTGTGGGAGGGCAGGGATTTGCTTGGGTAGGGAGAGGTCAGAAGTGGAAAAAGACTGGTGAGGGCTGAGCTGGGGGAGGTGCCCTTGGCCTTGGCCTTGGCGGGTGTGGAAAGGAAAAATGAAGGAGTGGATAGGATAGGAGAGGCTGAAGAATGAGGGAGAACAGGTAAGAAACTAGGAAACAAGGTGATCATTCTGGCATATAATGGCAGCAGGACAGGTAGAGAAGCCACTTTTTTTTTTTTTATGCTAGGGAAGAAATGAAACACCCACACCAAAAGAAAACAAAAATAAAAAACAAACAAAACCCTACAAAAACAGTATTTGGCCAACTCACGATGAAATATACATTCATTAAGAAAAAAAAGAAACAGTTTTGACAGGAAGCTATTAAAAACTGTGATAAAGATGCTGAAATATACTTCTTCATAGTTGAAGGCTTCTGGCAGGAAGGACCCAGTTTTTTGAAGGCGCTGTCCACTGGGAGTTTGACCGTGCTCCAATGAGTATATGGGCAACACAAATTGTACTTGCTGTGGTTCTTTGGAGGGTGGGGGTGCAGGATGGGGGCACAGGGATGGGAGGGAAGACCTGGAAAGAAAGGGAATAGAGTGTGATCGGTGTGCATTGCATGAAATTTCCAAATAATTAGTAATATTGTGTGTTGGGGGGGGGGAAGTAAAAACAAACAGTACAAACTCCAAAAGCAATGATTGGCCAAGTCCCAACGAGATGTACATTCATTAAAAGAATCTCTGTGCTGGGACTAAGGGAGCAAAAACCATCTTGGTCTACTGTGGATGCCTCATAAATGTTTGTGTGCTGAGTTAAGCAAGGCAGTTGAGAGCTGGCGGGGGATGTCTCCACCCCCGCAGGCAGGCAGGAGGCCTGCATGGCAGTGACTTGCTGGCACACAGCACACATTCTGGCTTGTCATCAGTTACCATCCCCCAGCTCACGAGGGACTGCCAGGCTGGAGGACGGCTTGCCCTGGTCAGAGGGTCTGGCCCTGCAGTAACCAGTGAGCAAGGCCAGCCATGGACAGCAGCCAGTTCCCCTGGATGCGGTCCCCTCCACCACTGCTGGCCACTGCACTTCTTCCCCTTACAACCCAGGGCTTGGGCCCGCTGGGCTCCTTTCCTCCTGGATTCTTTTCCTGGCTGTTATTCCTCAGACTTTCTCACTGATACAGAATACAACACCCATCCTTCTCCGGCCTTGACACCAACCTGTGGAGCTGGCCTTGACCACTGGGGAAGGATTTGATTAGTGACATGTACAGGGAATCGGGTTTCTGTTGTCAGCAGCAGATAGCACCTTCGATGTGACTTCTCGTGGCAGGTGCCTGAGGGAGCAGAGCCTGGTGTGGTGACTTATCAGTTCCGATTGGGAGCACTCCCTTTCCTTCCTTTGATCATTAGCGCGGTGCAAGGGGGACTTGAGTTCCTATTTCTAGTCTGTTACTATTGTTGATCACTTGCCTGTAACCTCGGCCTTTGGGAGTCCTTAGGAGACTTTGATCAGGGTGTTCCCATATGGAGCCCTTGGACAGTGCTCATTCTGGTACTAGAGTGGTAAGCAACTGCAGCAGACATGCTGTGGCCACTGGAAGCTCGCCCTGAATTGGTTTCCTTTTTCTGTGTTGAGATGAGTCCTCGGGCTGGAGAGACGGCTCAGCTGTTAAAGGCTAGGCTCACAACCAAAAATATAAGAGATGAGTCCTCTCTGTGGTTCGTGCCTCTCTGTGCCTTTTGTCCCTTTCAAGGAAGTGTTTGTCCTTCAAGTTTGGTGAGTGGCCCGGGGTCTTTACATTTGGGACTGCGGAACTTCACTGTGTTTAGAAGCCTGGACTGTGAGCCCTGTTAGTTTCCTGCTGCAGATTCAGCAGTGGTCTTGGGTACAAAGAACACTAAACTTGGGTCCAGAGGTCAAGGGTTGAGATGAACTCATCGTGCTTGGGTGAAGTGAGATGTGTGGATCTCTGGTCCTTAGAAGAGCAGGGGTGCATGGGGCCAATCATTCACTTTGGAATGTGACACCTGGACATTTGGGATGTCCAACACCTGGCAGAGGCTCGGTGTGAGGTCCCTGGGATATCAGGAGCTGCTGTGAAGAGGACTTTCTCCATCATGGGTCTCTCTGTGAGGGCTTATAATTGGTTTCAAGAGATGGCTCAGAGGTTAGGAGCGTACTAAGTATTCTTGCAGTGTGTGAGTTCAGTTCCCACCAACATCAGTGGCCTACAACTTCCTGTAATTCCAGTTTCAGGCAATCTAAACTCTTGTTGGCACCTGTCCTCACATAAGTATGTGCCCTCCCCCGACCCCAGCACACACATGTACACATAACCAAAAATAAAAATTTAAAGGCTTTGTAATCTGATGCATCTTCATTCACGGAGATGTGGCTATTGAGATAGTTTCTTGATTTCTATTGCTTTTATACCTGGAAGGTCATAGAGGTCAGACCAGCCTCTGGTCTTGTGACTTTGGTTTCTTCTCTTTAAATATTCATTTGACCTTGTGCAGAACTAAAATATCTAGGAAGGAGCTCAAGACAGCAGAGATCTTAGGCTTAGATAGGGGTCAAGCTCTGCTGGGTTTTAACACTCTCTCTCTGTCCTTCATTGGGCCACAAGGAAGAAATTAGCTGAGGCTATATTTGGACCATGTTAGAAAGATGGTTCATTTTAAGGCTATCCTACCTGCCTCTCATCTAAAAGTTCTATAGACTTGCCATGCCTAGTATTGCCCAGCTGGTGGATCTGTGGCACAAGAATTCTTCTGAGACAATGACAAGATTTGACACATAGATAGAGGTATCTCAGAGACCACTGGGCCCATCCCAAAAGCAAGCAGCTGGACCTGAGGAAGAGAGACTGTCACCACACAGATGGGATGGTGGTGCTAAGAGATCTCAGTTTGGTCTGAATGGCGTTTTGTGTTTATTGCTGTTCATTGCTGCTGTAGGGGGTGCTAAGGGGACTCTTCCTCAGAAGAGGACAGCAGACAGCCTGGCTCCGACCTGATCTTGGGCAGAGTGTAATTGGTCCAGACACATGGGAAGGATTAAGGGAAGATGCTCATGCCTGGTGGTAGTAAGGCTTTATGATGAACTGGTCCAGACAGGTGTACTTCACGGAACTCTCCTGCAGTTAGTTTTTTTGGAGTTGGACCAGGGAAAGGTTCTGAATGTCATTAAAAAAGGAGTGAGTTGAGGAACTCTGCACCCTTCAAGCTCTAGACAGCTCTTTAGGCTTCTGGCACAGGACTGCAGGATAGCAGAATGGCCTGTGGAGCCTCAGGTGTTAACACTCTCCCTTCCCTCCGTCCTGTTTTCCTCTATCGTTGTGAGTCTGTGAAGACCAGGTGTGACTACCTGGAGCCCAGTTTGGAAGTTCAAGGCACTGACCTTGAACTCACAGAGATCCACCTGCCCTTGTCTCCCTAGTGCTGGAATTATAGACATGGGCCACCATGCTCATTGCTCTTCACTTTTTAGCTTTAAAGTTTTCGATGATTCTAAAAGCCACTGATTAGTCCTAGAACAGCTACACCCTTGATGGAGGGTGTGCCTACTAGATTTTTATGCTTCTGCCATGGTCTGGCGTCTGCCACCGCAGGCTAGGTTACTGACTCACCAGGCAGCCAGGGATTATGTGGCCTGGTGTTGGTATCCACCCAGCTACAGAAGAAGAACAGCTTGGGCTTGCCCTGCTGTTAAAGTCTTTTCCTGCTGGGAAAAGCTCAGTTGGTAGAATGCTTGCTTAGCATGAAGCCCTGGATTTTGTGGAGACCAGGGACCCAAGGTCATCTTAGGCTACACAGTAAATTTAAAAAGCACCTGGGCTACATGACCTACAAACAACACAGCAACCAAGTTAAAACAAAACAAAAACAGACCTCTTTCCTCAAATCATTCACACAGGTATGTGTTTCACGCAAAATAGATTTCTCACTTTAAGATTACTGCCTGAAGCCGGGAGGTGGTGGCGCACTGGCCTTTAATTCCAGCACTTGGGAGGCAGAGGCAGGGGATTTCTGAGTTCGAGGCCAGCCTGGTCTACAGAATGAGTTCCAGGATAGCCAGAGCTACACAGAGACACCCTGTCTCGAAAAAAAAAAAAAAAAAAAAAAAGATTACTGCCTGAAATTAAGATTCAGTCTCCCCAATTAATTAAGATGGAGAGATGACTTAGCGGTTAAGAGCACTGACTGCTCTTCCAAAGGTCCTGAGTTCAATTCCCAGCAAGACATGGTGGCACAACTATCTGTAATGGGATCCAATGCAGTGTACTCACATACATAAAATGAATAAATAAATCTTTAAGATTCAGTCTACCGAATCTCAGCACATACACCCCTCCCTCTTCCTTTTATTCTTTGTTTTTTTTTTTTTTTTTTTTTTGGAGACAGATCTCATTTTAGCCCTGGTTGGCCTCAGACTTTGAGTATAGCTGAGACTGGTCTTGAACTCCTGGTCCCCTGTCCTCCTACCTCCTGAGTGCAGAGAGTTCACAAAGATTCTCTTATCAGTATTTTTTTACTGTGTAAGCCATCAGTACAGGTGAAAATGAAAGTACTTCTATGTTCTGCCCATGTTGTCCTAGTGCAGACAAACTTGTATTTCTGCCCCTCCCGCCCCTTCTAACCCCACCCTTGTGCAGAGAGTTCATGTGCATGCTAGGCAGGTGTTCTACCACTGAACTACGTCCCAGTCCCTTGCCTTTATGGTATAAATGCCTTGGCATTTCTGCTTAGTCTACCTGTTTGAAGTGAGTGGTGTGCCATGTATTTCATAGGGTTTAGGTTTATCAGACTGTAAGACTACATTATCAGAGAATGCAGCATGTATCCTCCTTTCTTCTGAGTTACCGTTTTCTTTTTTTTTTTTTATGCATTTTGTATGCGTTGGTGTTTTGCCTGCATGTATGTCTGTTGATCCCCTAGAACTGGAGTTACAGACATGAGTTGCTGGAAATAAACCCAGGTCTTCTGGAAGAGCAGCCTGTGCTCTTAACTGCAGAGCCATCTCTCCAGCCCTTGAGTATTTCCTTATGATAGAAGACTTTTACTGGGTAGTGGTGGCTCATGCCTTTAATCCCAGTACTCAGGTGGCAGAGGTAGAGGCAGAAGGATCTCTGTGAGTTTGAGGCCAACCTGGTCTACAAAGAGAGTTCTAGAACATCAAGGGCTACACAGAAAAACCCTGACTCAAAAAGAAAAAAAGAAGAGAAAGAGAAAAGACTTCTGAGCACATGGCTGATTCTGTGTATTTGCGTGTATGCTTCCATGTTGCCTTTGAGTGTGACAATGTAGCTTGTTTATTCTTTCCTTCTCTCTTTGTAGAGTGCTGGAATGTAACCCAGGTTTTATACACGCTAGGCAAGCACTATTTACACCAAGCTACAACCCAGCCAATATCAATGTCTTCCTCTTGCTGAATATGTAGACAGGGATACCAGAAATGACATGAAAGCACTACTTCTTCTTCTCTCCCTCTCCCTCTCCCTCTCCCTCTCCTCTCCCTCTCCTCCCCTCTCCCTCTCCCTCTCCCTCTCCTCCCCTCTCCCTCTCCTCTCCCTCTCCCTCCCTCTCCCTCTCCCTCCTCCCTCTCCCTCCCCCTCCTCCCCTCCTCCCTCCCTCCCTCCCCTTCCTCCTTTTCCTCCTCCTTCTCCTCTTCCCCTCCTTCTCTTCCTCCTTCTCTCTCCTCCTCCTCTCCTCCTAATATGTTAACCTTAGTTCAGACAAGCCTGGGTGACAAGAGCTTCTGTCAACCCTTAGTCCTCATGTGGCATTTAGATCAGGATAACTCCTGCCTCCACTTTCCGACAGTGAAAATGGAGTGCAGAGTTTCAGGCCCTACCCTGATGGCTGCCTGCTTTTGCCTGTTTCTCTACTCAGTACTTTGGCAACCCACGGTCCATTACCTCTCGGTGTGACCTGGTGGCAAACCTCATCCGTAATGGCTGTGGAGATGAGATTGAGAACCCAGCCAGCAGCACCCACATCCTTCGGAACCTACCTCTCAGCAGCAAGGGCTCCAGTGCCACGGGCGCTGACGTCATCCAGATGACGCCGCAGGAGATTGCCTTGAGCCTCCGGCCAGGTGAGTATTCCTCAGGGTGGGTTGGGTGCCGTAGGCTCAGGCCCACTGGGTGTGAAGTGCTAATGTGGAAGATGCGCTTGGTGGAGCTCAGAGCCTGGAGATGGTAATGGGACAAAAGGCTCCTACCAGGAAGCGGGGATAAGGATGCTGGAGATGAGGCTTGGAGTGCTTTGAATATTTATATATATTTTTTAAGGATTGTAGTAGAAGCCATGCCTTAATAAATGAGGCATGCCCGGGGATCCATTTCTGCAACAAACACAATGAACACGCAAACCTCGACTGAAACGATGATAAAAGCCCAATATTGTAGAGTATTTATAACATAACGATTTTCTATTTAAGCCTTTAAAAAATATTCATTTTTATTGCTTATTGCTTTTAATAATGTGTTGAGTGTCTAAGCGTGTGCACGTAAGCAAACGCCTCAGAGGCCAGAGGCATGGGACAGCTTTTCCGTGAAGACGGAGTTCCAGATAGAAGTGTGCTGCCTGACATGGAGCTGGGAACGGACTTTGGTTTCTCTCTTTTTTTTTTTTTTTTTTTTTGAGGCATGGTTTCACTATGTAGCTCTAACTGGCCTGCAACTTGCTATTACACCAAGATGGTGTGGAACTCACAAGAAATCCTCCTGCCCCCAGAGTCCTGGGATTGAAGGCACGTTTACCCATTTTCAGTCATCGTTCAGTCACCATGCTGTGTCGTCATAACTGTCTCCGCACTACTTTATTTCCAACAGAAACTCTCTACCTAGTAGGGAACGCCCTGTCACCGACCTTATTCTGAAGCCCTGGTAACCTGTAGTCTACTTTTGTCTCTGTGACTTCGCCTCTTCTAGTGATTACGTGCACATAGAAGCATGCGGTATTTGTCCTTTAACACAGCCTTTGCAAGGCTCATCAAACTGGAGCACGAGGCATTTTTTTTTTTTACTTTTCAAGGCTGTGTGCTATTCCATTGTATCACATTTTGTGTTTCCATATATATATTCGTTAGTGGACATTTCGATTTTCTTCACTATTGTGAAGTGTGCTGGTTTATTTTCTGGAAGGGTGCAGACAGACTTACTCCCTACTCAGTACAAGTGGCTTAGATAACTCTACTTCTAGGAAATGTTTTTCCCATCAGTAATACGTTTCTGAGAGTGTCTCATGTAGCCCAGGTTTGCCTCAAGCTCACTATGTAGATTAAACTCCTGATCCTCCTGCCTCCACCTAAGTGCTAGAATTTCAGATGTGTACCCAGCACCCGATTCTGTAGTTCTGGGGGATCTGGCCCTGGGCTTTGTGCCTGTTACCCAAGACTGTTGTGCTAGCTAGTCATCCATTGCCTGACGTTCATTCTGCGTGTCAAGGAGCCTGTGCTTGTAGCTGAACAGGAAGTCTGAAGTTTTGGGTGGGGCAGGTGTTTACAGTAGCAGTGCTTTGGGGTCCTTTCCTGTATCCCACTGTCTGCCATACTCGACCATAGCTATTTCTAGATGGCAATCTAGTTCTTGGGACAAATTGAGGCAGGAAGTTAATTATGAATGGTTGGTATAGCCCCGGCTTGCCCCCTAGCTGGGAGGCCCCTGGGCAGGTTATTTAACTCCTCACCCTCAGGATCACAAGGTCTTCAACACCTTCCTTCATCCTTCTTGAAGTAGCCAGGGCTTCATACAAGACTGCCATCTAAAAGGACACATGGGACATGCCTTTGATCCCAGCACTGAGAGGCAGAGGCAGGTGAATTCCAGGCTAGCCTGGTCAACATACTGAGTTTCAGGTCTGCAGGGGCTACATAGTAAGACTCTGTTTAAAAAAAAAAAAAAAAAGCTGAAGTCATTATTTATTTTAAGGATAATGGCTGCTGTGCAAAGGGACCTGTGCCCCAGTATGGGATCTGGTGCAATAGAATGTTTGTTGTAAGCCTTCCTCAAAGGTCACTGTTCTTATACCCATTCTCACTTCCTGGTTCTGTGAGCATGCATTGGTTTAGAATGAGCTTTGAGTCACCAGATGCTGGAGAAGTGTTTGGTTTTCTTTGTTTTAATTATCGTGAAGCCAGAACAAAAGCCGTAAGTTGGCCTAGGATGGAGTTGGCCCAGGTGAACGGGGAAGCCCACATTACTGAATTTAGTCACATATCCTATTAACTACATGTAGGTTCTAGTATTAGAAAGAAAGTAAGAACGGTATCTTGTGTTATCCAGTGAGTGCGCTGGCAGGCCTGAGGGAGCAGTAGGTGATAAAGGGGGCGGCCATCCCAGGAGGACACACCCAAGCCACCATGACAAGTTTTGGTAGAGATGAAGATGGAGGGTGGAGGTGAGGAAAATTGGAATTTCTAAAGTTCTAGAATCATTGTGAGTATATTTTTAGTGAGAGAAATTTTTTAAACAATAATTAATGGCTTTTGAAATTTTGAAAACACAGTTTTAATATATACATATATATGTATGTGTGTATATACATGTATATATATATGTGTATGTGTGTGTGTGTATGTATATGTACACATGTATGTATATACATGCAAAACCCTCTTAGTGGGGAGAGGGGATGTTCTGCTTAGCATAAATCTCAGGTTACCAAGTGCATTCTTGCCTTCAGGAAGCTCTCCCACCCTGGGGAAAGCTGTCAGGTATGTGAGATTAGCTTTCTATTGTGTAGTTGTAGCACTGCCTTCTGGTTTTCTTCCCAGCCCTGCCCCCCTCACCTCATAATAAGCACTTGTTGCATGCAAGGGAATCTTACACCGACTAGCCAGGGACAAGCCTCAGCGTAAGGCACCCGTAAGGCACCCGTGACGGCCAGGTACTGCCCCAGGGTGCGGCTGTTGGACAAGAAGGCGGGCTGAGTGGTAAGGGGGACAGAGATGAAAATGATACAGACTTCCTTACTTAGTCTTAAATTTTGTTTTAAATTATGTGTTGGTCCGCAGAGGTGGCTCAGTCATGAAAAGTTATATTTATTTGCCTGTCATGGTGGGACCACTTGGGAGCAGAGGCAAGGTGATATCTATGAGTTCAAGGATAGCATGTTCTACATTGGGAGTTCCAGGCCAGCCAGGGCTACAGAGTGAGGCCCTGTGTCAAACCGTCCGTCCATCTGTCTGTGTGCAGTGTCCACACATGTGTGGAGGTCAGAGAGCACCTTGTGGGAGTCTGTTCCCTGCTTCCACCATATGAATCCAGGGACCAAACTCAGGTTATCTTTTCAGCTAACTCTGTGAGGCAGTGTTTGTATCCTCTGAGAGCTCTCAGGCTGTAAGACAGTGGTGTTATCCTCTGAGCCATCTCTCTGGCCCATCATTGTCATCATCACCATCAACAACAACAAATTTATGTTATTATCTTATATGTGTAAATGTTTGTTTACATGTATGTCTATATACCACGTGCATGCCTGATGCCTGCAGAAGCCAAACGAGGGCGCTGGATCCCCTGAAGTTATAGTGGCTTTCAGACACCATGTGGGTGCTGGGAATCAAACCCAGGACCTTTGGAAGAACAGCCAGTATTCCTAACCATTGAGTCATCTCTTCAGCCCCTGTTCCATTAAAATAATTTTTTTATTACATTTTGTTGTGTGTATGTATATGTATACAACTTTTTTGTGAGCCATTTTTCTCTTTCTACCATGTGGAGCCTGAGATCAAACTTGAGCCCTCTCAGGCTGTGAGGAAAAGCTGGTATTCTCTGAGCCATTTTACTTGCAGCCCTTCTTAGTTTTTTTTTTTTTTTTTAAGATTTATTTATTTATTTATTTAATGTATGTGTGTGCACTGCTGCTGTCTTCAGACACACCAGAAGAGGACATTGGATCCCATTACAGATGGTTGTGAGCCACCATATGGGTGCTGGGAATTGAACTCAGGACCTCTGGAAGGGCAGACAATGCTCTTAATCAGTAAGCCATCTCTCCAGCCCTTCTTAGTTCTTAAATAGGATTAAAACTGTTTTTTTCAAATTGAGATATAAATCACATGTCACAAATTGCACAATCTTAAGATGTTCAGGTCACTGGTTCTAAGCTATGTAACCATCACAACTGTGTCCTTACAGACCGTTGTCACACCAGCAGCTTGAACTAACAGCCCTCCATATCCTAAAGCAGTTTTGCTCTGATGTTGCCTTCACGGGACACTTCCTGCTGTTTTGTAACACGGGAGCCTTAATTCATCCACACTATAAAATGTGCTCCTTCCTGGTGGTCTTGAACCAGGGCATCACTGTGTAGCTCCAGCTGACCTGGAAGCTGTGACTCTCCTGCCTCAACAACCCCCCCAGGCCACGCCCCTGTTACTGTGTCCCTTTTATGGCCAAATGACACTCTGTGTCCTTAGGCTCCACTTTAGTTGATGGACAGACTTTCCACTGGGTAATATTGTACATTCATGTGCAAGCATTTTGGGGGCCATATGTTTTCAATAATTTTGGCTCTATAGCAAGGAGTGGAATTGCTGGATTGTATGGTGATTCTGTGTTTAACTTTCTGAAGAACTGCCAAACTTTAAGCGGGGTTTTGTATAAATACAAGGATCATGTTTTCCATTTTATTTCAACACTGGAAACTGTATGTCAGGATAAGAATTTTTTTTTTTTTTAAATCTTAACAAAAGACATGAAGTTTTTAGGATATGCATTTTAAGCAAAACTTACTGAGGATAAGCAAACGCAAGAGGTAGTTTTCAAGTGCTGGGACGCTCAAAAAGTTTCTTTGAGTTATTCATGTAATTTTTTAGTTCTTAAATATTTCTTTTTAGAAATATTAGTGTGTGTGTGTGTGTGTGTGTGTGTGTGTGTGTGTGAGAGAGAGAGAGAGAGAGAGAGAGAGAGAGAGAGAGAGAGAGAGAGAGAGTGTATGTATGGAGCCCAGAGGATACTTTTTTCTTTTTTTTGAACCAGAGTCTCCATGTAGCCCTGGCTGTCCTGGAACTCAGTATGTAGACCAGGCTGGCTTGGAACCTACCGTGATCCAGCTGCCTCTGCCTCCCAAGCGCTGGATTAAAGATGTTGTGCCATCACACTCAGCCAGAGGGCAACTTTTACTGATGATCTGAGATTTCTAAAAACCATATAAAAAGCAGGACACAGCGATGTACTTGTGTAACCTTAGCCTCGCTGTACTGAGATGGGAGGTGGAGACAGGCTGATTGCTTCAGAGTTTGCTGGTCAGCAGCCAGGATTCTATGGGCAAAGCTGCAGAAACAAGAGAGACCCTGCTAGTAAACAAGATGGATCCGATGCATTCTGGACACACACACACACACACACACACACACACACACCACCCCTACCTCATTCATTTACTTGAAGATGGCAGGAGTCTTTATTGTTAGGATCCTGCCTTGTCTTGACTTGTGAACATCAGTCTGGGAGTTCTGTTCTCAGTCTGGCAGTGCGTGCCAACTGATGCCTGTTCCCAAGGACGAAAACCAAGTTTTCTTATTAAAGGGAAGGCAGAGAAAAGAAAGTGTTAAAGGACCTTCAGGGTGCGGAGGCTAGTTATTACTTGATGACAGAGGGAGACTCTACTTATGAGCAGAGCCCTGGCAGGAACCCTGTGCTAAACACAGGCAGCTCTGGGTGCTTTGAAATCAGGGAAACAGGGCAGGAGAGGGTTGTTGGGCTAGAGGCGGGGCTGCAGGGGGGGAGAGAGGGGGCACACGGGACAACTCCATTCTCTCAGGTGCAGGTGGTCGCCTTCTCTTTGTAGTTAACTTTATTGCACTTCTGGTCCTGAGGTGGGGATTAGCTCCAGAGAGATGTACAAACCCATAGGGCTCCCAGGTAGAGAGGGAGACTGTGTGGGAGTCTGAGGGGAGACTGTGTGGGAGTCTGAGGGGGTGTGGGGAGAGGTGGGAGGTGGGGGTAGGGGGTAATAAATCCAGGCATGTGGGTCGAGGGTGTTGTTACCAGAGGCAGGTACATACCAACCCTGTTGGTGACAGTGAGGTCTATGTCCCCTGCTTAAGCCATTCGTTAATGTCTCAGGCAGTGTAAGACAGCAGCTTGCTGGGAAGCACGGAAGGGAGGAGTTTGTCTAAGCAAAGTCACACCCACAGATGGGAAAGGTGCCGGTCCTGGTAAAACATGCTCCACATATGGCTGTGGTGCCACCAGCCTCCTTGTCCAACTGCAAAGCAGGGAGATCACCCTTGCTGGACTGCTGGTGTAGTGTCCATCCCACAGGAACTGCTGACACAAGGCATTCGGTGATCCCGAGCGCGTGTAGGAGGGTGTGACATTTTAAAGGCTCACATGTAATGGCTGGTACTCAGCAGGATGGGCCTACGCTCCTTCTCACACCTTGCCTTTCTGGAGATCTGGAGAAATGCTTCTTTTAATATTTACTGCTTCCCCGTGGGAAGAAGTGTGTGTGGGCATGCCCCTCTGCAAGCGGATTCTCTTGGAATGTAATGTCAGGACATTGCCTGCTTCCCAGTCAGTACAAAGCTTAGGCACCTGCGTATTGTACCCCACTTCCTTCTTTGCCTTCATATCTGGAAGATCTGGAGTTAAATTTGGATGCCTAAGGCTGTAGCCCAGCTAAGTGGGAGTTTCTGCAAGGATTTTCTATCTTTTTTTTTTTTTTTTTTTTTTAATCCCCACATGAATTGCTTTAATTTGAAATTACCTTTAATTTTTAACCTTTGAAGCATTGGAACCAAAGATTTCCTTGTATGAGAGCATGGATATTTATGAACATTATGGGTTTTAATCCCCACTGTAATTATGTCTTCTTACTTCACTGAAGCAGAAACTAAGCTACATAGGTTGAAAGGAACCGGGGGCCTGCAGAGCCCTTGGTGACCAGGCCTGGGTTTAAATCTGACTCTCCTGCTTCCAAGCCTGCTGCTGCTCTGTTCATGGCTGTGGCTCAGTTTCTCTGAATCCAAGCCACTTCTCCATCTCTTAATTATTGGCAAACCTCAGTAAGATAGTAGTGCATTCTGCATAGAAGAAGGTGGAGTAGGAGACTTGAAGGGTGGGCAGAGTTAGCGCAGCAGACCCTGTGAAGAGGTCATGGATGTGGACAGAAGAGGCTCTGTCCACCTGGGGGTCTGCCTTCTTGTGCAAAGGCCAAAGCAGGGTACACACAGGGCGGGAGTAACCTTGCTTTTCCGAGTTCTTTCCTATTCCCCACCTCTCCCCCACCATGATAGGCATCCGTCCAAGGAGTCCCACGGAAGGACCGTCTGTGTCTGCCAGATTGGAACTGGAGACACACTATAGCAGTTTGGAATTCATTCTGGACGAAATCTTGAATATTATTCTGAGTCAGACTCTGGTGGTTTTCAAAAATAGGCTCACACCAACAGGCGACCCAAACTACATCAGTCTTGAGGAACAAGACTGTGTGTAAAAACAAGTCAGGAGAGCAGCTTGCCACCGAGTGGAGATAGGAGTTTTAATCCTCATACTTCCTTTGTGCAAGTGTTTATCAATCTAGAGCCCCGCTGTGCCCCAGGAGTGCATCCCAGCCTCATAGATGCTAGAACACCACTGTTTCATCTCATACTTCAGTAACCTAGGTCCAGGTTATACCCCTGGTCTGGCTTGTTTCTAGTGGGAGGAGGAGAGGGAGCGTGGAGGCTTGGGTTCTGTGTCTTGCAGGGGCCAGGACTTTGCTTATGGAGGAACAGCTGGTCACACAGGATGTTTTGTGGGGGAGCCTTCTCTGAGCTGTGGTCCTGGCCAACTCAGTGTAGACTCCTTGAGTAGTGGCAAGGGCATTCTGGCTCTTGAATCTCTAAGTACACAAAAAGTATACCCAAATTTCAGATGTTCAAGAGCTGTGTTGCCCCAAGCCAAACAGAACATCTGGCGCCCCGTGGCCAGTGCACTGTTACCTGGTGAGAGCTGAGCTTTGAAGTCTGTTCTTAGTGATTTGTGGTTAGAAATGATGACATGATTTAGGGATTTTTATCTCTCAGTTACTGCCCTGACTTGGGTCTCTCTCCAAACCCTGAGCAGCAGGGTGAGCTAGCAGGTCTCCTTACCCCTCCCCTTTAATTAATTCTCCCTTTCCACACCTGCTGACTGTCTTGCTATAGAAGCCAAATCACTTTTGTTCTTTTTATATTTGGTCACAATTTGGAGTGTCTTTTCTAGACTTTCTTTTTTTAAAAACAGTATATGTTCCATATATAGAATGTGCATATTCTTTGACACTTTTATAAATGTGTTTAATGAATGTTCGTAATTTCAGCCCCCACCATAGCTTTCTTTTAGGCCTTTTCATTGGACCCTTTCTTCCTATGTCTCCTTTCTAGTCTCAGGTCTGTGGTGTGTGAATGCACACGCCACGTGTATATACTTGTGCAGATAAAACAAGAGTCCTATCATTAGGCCTGGAGCTAGGCTAGAGCCCAGCAAACTTCAGTGATCTTCCTGTTTCTGTCTCCCACAATGCTGGTGTTACAAATCTGCTAGGCTACATCTGGTTTTTTATGTGGGTACTGGGGATTTGAACTCAGGTCATAATGTCTGCAGAGCAAGTGTTCTTACTCACTGAACCTTTTCTCCAGCCCCAAGTTACTGGCTTTATTACCTCCTTTGTTACCTGCCCTGCCTTGACATTTACACCCCAACCCCAGTTCTTACTCATGGCCACCCCCTCTTGTTGATACCTTTGCTTTCTGTTGCACACCTCGACTGGACTAGGTGTTTTTATGAGTGTGTTGGAGGACTGCTTTCTACGTTCAACCCAGTTTGTATGGGCATGTATAGTTCAGTGTTCACAGTTACCCATGGGTCTTTTTGCTGAGAGACAGAACACTACTCCATTTCTTCAGACACACTGACAGGGGTCTGGAGAAGGACACTCAGGAAGCCTCTCCAGCACTGTATTCACTTCTGAGACACTGTACTTCCCAGAAAATTTTACTTTTTGGTGGCGTACCATCACCCAAGAAGAGGAATTGCTTTAATTTTTTTTGTTGGGTCAGACAAGCATTCTACATGATGTCTGCTCCACGGTGGGAAAAGATCTTTGAAATGAGAATGTACCTTTTACACCAGGAAGCCACATGACCTCTAATGGGGGCGACCTCTCTTGGCACAGGTGACCAGACTACCTTCCGGCTGCAGGTACGCCAGGTGGAGGACTATCCCGTGGACCTGTACTACCTGATGGACCTCTCCCTCTCCATGAAGGATGACCTGGACAACATTCGGAACCTGGGCACCAAGCTTGCTGAGGAAATGAGGAAGCTCACTAGTAACTTCCGGTTAGGTTTCGGGTCTTTTGTAGACAAGGACATCTCTCCTTTCTCCTACACGGCACCGAGATACCAGACCAATCCATGTATTGGGTAAGTGGTAAACTATTCTGTGGAATTGTGGGATGAAGTAGCGAGAAAATGGAAACCAAGAAAGGCTAGTTTAGGGGAAGCATTAGGCTTAAGTTTTAAATGATTCGTGATGGCCACATTCTGTCCTTGCCCTACATTGAACTGTCACGGGTTTATCAAGACATAATTATCTTATGGGATATATTTCCTTGCCTGACTCATGTGGCTCTATTTTCCCACATTAATTTAATTTAGCAAGTGTCCTCAGGGAGTGTCCAGGTGATCAGAGAAAGACCAGGAAATGCGGTTCGTATCCTTTTTTTCTTGTAGTAACTGGAGTGCACACAGACACATGAGTTCAGAGGTAGGGGGATGGCTTAGTTGATCAAGCAGTTGCTCCACAATCATGAGTGGTTGAGGTTGTAAAAGCTGGGCACGTCAGGATACTCAACCCCAGCACTGGTAAAGCAGAGACAGATGGATCCTTGGGGTTTGCTGGCTATGAGTCACACAGAATTTGTGAGGTCCAGGTTCAGTATGAGCCTCTGTCTCAAGGAGGGAATGATACAAGACGGTACTTGCTACCAATCTCTGAGCTTTGCATGCACATGTACACATATGTGCGGGATTGTCCCTGTTTATGTTAGCAGCTATAATTTACTTCCATATAACTAAATGAAAACCTTGTTTTAGCTTTAATTTTGTATGTGTGCGTGTATGATATGTGTGTACATATCATGGCTCGTGTATAGAGGTCAGATGATGATGCCCTTGGGGGTACACTGTGTGAACAAAACACAGTAATTGACAACCTCCAGCCTTTTCTTGCCTCATCTCCACAGTTGACCTTAATGAGTTTGTAGAATATAAGGCCCAACATAGTCACTAGAACAGCTAAGAGTTTAGTTCTTGCTAAGCATCAGATGCTGTCCACACTGTTAACAAATAGGCACTTTATTAAGCTTATCTCATTACATGTCATATCAGCTTCCTCGGGTCCCTATGGCTTCTAAACCATGTTTACAGAAGGTGAGGCTTTCAGAGAATAAATACCTTTACACAGATAGCCAAGGGGTAGACTAGAGTCCGTATTCTCATCAACACAATGACATTTTTCGCCATCCAAGATACTGTATCTGAGGCTAAGTGACTGAGAACTCAACTCCCGCAAGCCCAACAAGTCAGAGTTTACCTAAGTCTGCAAGTAAGAAGTCCCCAAATGTCCACAGCGAAATATCTACAAAGCGTCCTCATTTGTACAAAATCTGAGGATGGCTGAATGGTGTCGACTCTTGGCACCTCTTCTTCGGGGATCCAGGTTTCTTCCATGTTAGGATAACAGTTTTGATTCTTAGTTTCCTGCTGCCATGGAGGTGGGTGGGTAGGTGGGTGTTCTTTTTAAAGACCCCGGACCTATTTCTCTCCACACTTTGTGGCCCAAACAGCTCCCAGCTCCAAGCTAGGGCAGGTGTTGGGTGAGGTGGTGACATCCCGGCATCCTGGGTTCTGAGTCTCCCTTGTCTTGTTAGTTTCATTCTTCCTTGCTGGCCTAGATCCTCCTCAGGGGTCAGAAACCAACATAAAGATTGAAAAACAGTAAAATAAGCCAGGCAATGGCAGTTGCACGGCACATGCTTTTAATCCTGGCAGAGGCAGGCAGATTTTGAGGCCAGCCTGGTCTATAAAGGGAGTTACAGGATAGCCAGAGCTACACAGAGAAACCCTATCTCAAACAAACAACAAACAAACAAACCTTAAGAAAGAAAAAAACAGCCGGGCGGTGGTGGCGCACGCCTTTAATCCCAGCACTTGGGAGGCAGAGGCAGGCGGATTTCTGAGTTCGAGGCCAGCCTGGTCTACAGAGTGAGTTCCAGGACAGCCCGGGCTACACAGAGAAACCCTGTCTCGAAAAAACAAAAAAAAAAGAAAAAAGAAAAAAAAAAAAAAGAAAGAAAAAAACAGTAAGATAAACAGTTTTAAATACAGATGTATTCAAAGCTCCTTAAGCATAAAGAGCCACTTTTTGTCATTTGCTGGGTGTGGCTTCTTCCAGCCACAGGTAGGGTTAGCCACATAAGCTAGGTTAAGATTAGTGGTTCTCAGTCTCCAAGGCCACTTTCGGCTGGTCCCAGGCCACGTGTTTTATTGTTGGTGTTTGGCTACTTACTGAGAACAACAGCATCTCAATCAAAACAGTTTTTGGATTTGTTCGAACAGTAATCCCATTCACTCCTCTCTGTCCCTGCCCTGGTTGGGCACCGAATCTAGTCAGACAGGGTGTGTCTGCACTCACAGATGCCGGACTGGGAGCTGGCAGAGGATCAAGGCCTGGTTTGGGTGTTTAGCATCCAAATAGTCCAGGCTATTGCACAGAGATATTCAGACTTCCTACTTGAAGCCCTCTGGGCAGAAACTGCGGGCAGACAGTGCTGTTCCTGACAGAGCACAGAACACTCTGAGAAGCTGTTCCTAAGACAGGAAATCAGTGAAGAGAGTGTGTGAGGAAGGAAACTTCAAACCTAAGTCATGTAAATCTCTCTTTTGTAAGCCAGGAAGTACCAAGACAGACACCTCAGCTCTGGGGAGCAGACCGAGAGCTTCCCATCCTGGGGTCTCCCTAGAGAGTCCTCGTTGCAACTTGGATGGGACAGCACAAGCCAGGGCATATAATCTAGCTGTCTCACACCAGGTCTGGGACAACGCACACATTGTTTGCTTTCCTGTTTTAAAGGCCCCATGAGTTAAGTTACTGACATCTAAAAAACGATTAGCCACAAATAACCAGAATTTCTAGGTTTTTCTCTACTCGGTATAAAATACACCAGAAACATTAAGTCTGAAAAAGTTATCAGGCTTGCCCTGGGGAGAAAAAAGTAATGCAAGTATCAGATTGAAGCCCAGTTTGATGATGATTCACAGAGCATCTCTAGGAAGCCCCAGTACTTGCTGACATCCTATGTTCTATTGCTAGTTGTGGGACTTTTTCTTTGGTTGAGCTGTCATCGAGATAATTCATGTAAAATCATCTCCATCGCTATTTACACATTTTTACCCTTTGAGTATGTTTCCCTAGAAGCCACAGTGTCCTTTTGCTCCCTTGGTGTCATTTCCACTGTCTCTGTCACCTCTGTGGCTGAAGTGACAAGCTCTGTTTATCTAATCCTTGTCTCCTGTGTGCTCTGTCTCATGCTTTTGACTGTGTCTGGGCGGGAGTTACCATGGTTCACATTGTTCAGAGCGTCATCTGAGTCTGGGAGGTTCTAACAGTATCTGTGCGATGATTGTCTAATCTCTCCTGCTGTCTCCGTGTTTATCCGCTGGTGGGTGGCAGTCGGAGCTTCTCAGTCAAATCCCGTGTTTCTTGTTTTTCCTCATGCAGCCCCACCCCCAACTACATAATAGAAATCCTTCCAGGTTACAATTGTGTTCTTTAGTTTAATCTGTGTACTGAAACAGTTTGGACCTCTGTGACTGTATTTTTCCTTTCTATAATTGTTGCTTGGGCCTTTTTTCAAGCCCTTATGTTTTAGATACTATTTTTTTGTTGTTGAAAACTTTTAGTTTTTGTTGTTTGTTTTTAATTTTCTAGTAATTTCCCTTCTGGCTTTTGGCTGTCATTCCTTCCTCTTTTTGACTGTTTCAGAAATCCTTGACTTAGGGAGTCTTAGGGAGCATTCTGTTCTTGAGTGTGTGGTTTGCTGACATTCCTTTGGGCTCTTGGCCTCTCACGTGGTGTGAAATGTTTTCATTAGCTCATCTTCATTGGAGGCTGTTTTCCATCGAGGACCATATGCCCCTGGTGTCCTGGCTTTCCACAGAGCACTTTTAATCTTTGCTGTTGTCAGGAACCTTCCATGTTAACAGCGGGACTGGTTTTCCTGTTAATTTCTCAGCTGAGGATTCTTTCATCATAAAAGTTGCAACTTCTCATCACCAAGATCTAGAATGACTTTTAAAGATTTGTTTATTTACTATGTATAATGTTCTGTCAACATGTATGACTCCACACCAGAAGAGGGCATCTGATCCCGTTACAGATGGTTGTGAGCCACCATGTGGTTGCTGGGAATTGAGCTCAGGACCTCTGGAGGAGCAGCCAGTGCCCTTAACCTCTGAGCCATCTCTCCAGCCCCCTAGAGTAACTTTTTAAGTTTACTTTTTGCAGAGGACTTAGGGCTGATTCCCAGCACCCACACTGGGCAGTTCACGACTGCCTGCAACGCTGGTTCCCTACAGGGTGATGCCCTTTTCTAGTTCCACAACACCTGGATGTAAGGGGTATATGATACATACATATATTTTTAAATTTATGTATATGTATGCTCGTGCGTGTGTTGTGTGGTGTGTGTGTGTGTGTGTGTGAATGCTAAACTCTGAGTCACCGGTAATGTATTGGTGTCCCATTAAAGAAAGAGATAAAGCACTTCCTGGTGTCAAGAGCAAGCTCAGATTTGAATTCTATACTTTTTGTTCTCTGTGTCATCTGTCCTCTCTGTCTGTCTGTCATATGGGTCTGAGTCTATGCCTGCCTGAAGACTCTCTTGTGAATCTGTCCCTGCTTCTCTGTCGGTCTTTTGCTTCTGGTGTGTGTCTGGTTTTGCTCTGTATTATTGTGTATTTATTGAACAGCACAGGAAGTGAGTGTTTCATGGGGAGGGAGGGAAGGATGAGGCAAGAGCCTCCTGGGCTTTCAGTTCTGTCTTTCTGATAGACGTGACTGACAGCAGAGCTGGTGGTGCAAGTCCAAGCCTTGCCAGCCACTGTGCCAGATGCTAGCGGCCTGGCTTTCCATCTTGGGCTTGCCACAGAAGTAGCAGGTGTACTTAGCTTGCTGGCTGAGGGAGGCCCCACAGTGGGTCCCCTATTTCCCAATCCCAACTTCTTGATTTATTTAGCCAAGTTGCCAGAGCCCAAGCCTGGAGAGGAGAGATGTATTTTAATTGAATTTGTAAGGGATTAAATCACCTCCTCCAACTGATTGAGATAACAGGAGAGGAGAGGTGTATTTTAATACAATTTTGCAAGGGATTAAGTCACCGCCTCCAACTGACTGAGATAACAAACAGTATTGCAAACATCATTGATCAAGTAATATCCAAATGTTATATTCAATATTTATGATGGATATTCTTTTATATCCTTTTGGCTTTTAACCTCTATTTTTGTTCTTTTCAATAAATGATACACGTGCATTGTCTGGGTCAGAGGTGTGGAAGAGCACATGACTTAGGATTGCAACTGTGTGCCAGGCACTGATGGTGTACACCTTTAGTTCCAGCACTCAGGAAGCAGAGGCAGTATCTCTATGAGTTTGAGGTCAGCCTGATCTACAGAGAGAGTTTCAGGACAGCCAGGGCTACAGAGAGAAACCCTGGTTTGAAAAAACCCAAAACCAAACAAACAAAATGATTGCTGCTGTGCAGTAACATAAAAGCTGATGTCATGGAAAATCCAAGGCATGCAAGGCTGGGTGTTACATTGTCTCCTTAAAGGCAGGTTAAACAAACAGTCTGAGCACACAGTAGGACAGCAGTCTTAGGTCTGAAGTGACTTCAAGGTGTATTATTAACTGGGAGTTGAGGTCCAGCAAAAGTTCCAGTCTCTTAGACTGTAAGAGATAAATTCATAATAATGCATCACTACATATGTATGTCTGTTTGTGTATTTTTTATGTATGTATGTATGTATGTATGCATGTATGTATGTATGTGTGTTGGTGCCCAAGGAGGCCAGAAGAGACTGTTGGATCCTCTGGAGCTGGAGTTACAAAGCAGCTCTGAGCTGCCTGATGTGGGTGATGGAACTGAACTTGGGTCCTCTGGAAGAGCAGCAAGCTCTCTTAACTATTGAGCCTATCTTTAGCCCTTTAGTGATTTTTATGTGAGGTTCTCTCTCTTCTCCTTTTAAAGTTTATTTGTGTTTGTGGGGGGGGGGGAGAAAGAGAGGGAAGGGGAGAGAGAGAGGAAAAGAGAGGGAGATAAGGGCTTACGGAGTTCAGAGACATTAGATCCCTTAGAGCTGGAGGTGAATTTAGGTCCTCTGCACAAGCAATATGTTCTTAGCTGCTGATTTTTCTGTCTTGCTTTGCCTGCAGTAGATAGTAAACACCTTTGCCTCTTTTATAGGCTGGCGTGGCGATTGGAGATTTCATTACTGGCTTAGTACTATAGCTCCTAGTAGCATCCAGATAGCCCTGGGCTCTCCTGGGCTCCTAGAACCAGCTGCAAGCCTATGCTTCTTTTCACACCAAGTGTAGAGAACCCTTGGGTCTCACCCCTTGATCTTTTGTAGCATTCAGTCACAGTGGCTGTCTCTCTAACATATATATACACCCCAGTTTTTAAAGACAGGGTTTCTCAGTGCAGCCCTGGCTGTCTTAGAACTCATTCTGTAGACTAGGCTGGCCTGGAACTCACAGAGATCCTCCTGCCTCTAACTTCTGAGTGCTGGAATTAAAGGTGTCCACCACCACCATCCAGTTTCCCTCCTCGAATTCGTATCTCTCTAGTTAAATAATCAGTAGCTCTATGAGTGTCCCTCAACTGGGATTCCGTAACACATACATGCGTGTGAGGGGCTGCTCTCCTGCCAGGAGACTCTAAAACAGATATCCAAGCCATTCTGGAGCAACTCCAAGGAGTAACTAAGCTGGAAATATGATCACAGGTGACGTGCTGTTCTAGTGACAGTGGAGACCTTCCCAGTGTCTGTGTGGTGCCAAGAAGAGGTGTCCCTGACTAGACTACAGCACATTGCCTGTAGTTCAGACATGTGTCTAGCAATCACACTTTCTGGTTCTTAATTACACTGTAAGAAGAGTGGGTCCGCTCGTGCCTTTTGCAGGGGTGAAGGGGGCAGGGGTGAAGGGAGTCAGGGGTGAAGGGGGCAGGGGTGAAGGAGTCAGGGGTGAAGGGGGCAGGGGTGAAGTGGGCAGGGGTGAAGGGGGCAGGAGTGAAGGGGGCAGGGGTGAAGTGGGTGTGAACACTGAGGATCGGTCGCTGTGTTTCCACAGTTCTGGTTTCTCATTTCACAGCACTTACGCAGTTTCTCCTCCAACTGTCACAACAAATACGTACATACCCAAGGTTCCAAATGGTGGCCCAGAACAACAGAGGGTAATAGGAGCTTGGAGGAAAAGTTGGATGCAGTTGTGATGTGTTTCCCTCCTCTCGGGGCCTGTCTGTCATGGAGGTGTGGGTGGAGCCTCAACTCCTTCTTCCCACAGGAATGTAATGTCCGTACTTGTTTCTGTGCAAAATGAGAAGGCTACACAAAATCTCAGGGTGTCCTGAGACTCAGATTTATAAACAGCTGACCTGTCTAAGCAGGAGGTGTTTATAAGGACATGGGGAGGGAGGGAGACCAAGAAAAAGCTGAGAGGGAAGGACTAACTGGAGAGAAAGAACTGTCTCTGGGGTGGACTGGGAACGTGCATGCGTGCGTGTGTCTGTGTGTGTGTGTGTGTGTGTGTGTGTGTGTGTTGGGGGAGGGGGTGTGATCTGTCCCCAGCAGCTTGTGAGGTCTGTGCAGTACTGTGACTATTGCTTCTTTGCAGAGAGGAGCCTGCCTAGGCTCGTCCTGGTGGGGCGGTCTTGGCAGCAATGAAGGCAAGGCAGGACCTTTAGCAGTTGCTAAGCCTGTTTCTCTTCCCAGGCACAGCTTGAATGGGATTCTAAAGCCTTTCTCATAGGCCTTTCTGTCAACACTTGTTTTTCTGAAGAGAGACCTCTTTTACCAGCCCACAGATCCTGTAGGTCTGTCCAGTTTACACTGCGTCCGGCCCACTGGCCTTCCTCTGTCTCCTTTCTCCACATGGTGTTAACGTTCTTTTCTCTGGCTGCCACACTCTGCCCTCGCTTCCTTTATCCCACGGATCCATTTAAAGGCGTCTCTTCCTGTGTCGTTGCCCCAGTTTGATAGTATCATTGGAACTACTTTCTCTAGGAAAGGGGCCACTTAGGACTTCCTGCATCCCCTGAAAGTTTTTGACATGCCTGTCTTTTTCCCATTTGAAGAAGTCTAGATTTCTTTGTCAATTGGACACTTTATCATTGCAATAAATGAATGAATGCTTGATAGAGCAGAAGAATGTCTGTAATTCCTGTTCCATTCTGCATCTCTTCTTGTGCCAACACAGCCTGGTAGTCACCAGTGGATCCTTTGTCTGCCAGCAGCAGCATAGTTTGATAAGGAAAAGCTGGCTACCCAGAGTCCTGCTTGTGTGCCCTCTCTGGCCATTGTCCCGCATAAGATCTTCCCCCAGCCATAGAGACTACTGTGACCTCTAGTTCTCTGAGCCATTGTCTGCACACTTCCGTGGTCTGGCTGTGTGCCTGCAGTGAGGGATGGCTGTTTAGAGCTATTTGGTTTTGTTCTTTCCACTAGGCTTATCCCAGAGTAGGTGGTAGGTGTTAATTGATGGTTTTCAAGGTACTTAGTGAAGGCCAGGACATTTGATTAATATTTACAGATGGGGCCATCAAGATGGTTCAGTGAGTAGATCACTTGAGTTTGATTCCCAGGACCCACATGATAGAAGAGAACTGATCTCTGCAAGTTGTTCTTTGTGTGTGTGTGTGTGTACGTACAAGCACACTAAAATGTAATGTAATTAAAAATTGAAAAGGTAGGGGCTGGAGAGATGGCTGATCACTGACTGCTCTTCCAGCAGTCCTGAGTTCAATTCCCAGCAACCACACGGTGGCTCACAACCGTCTGTGATGGGATCTGATGCCCTCTTCTGGTGTGTCTGAAGACAGCTACAGAGTATAATCATATACATAAAAAAAAAAAAAAATGGATCTTTTTAAAAAATTGAAAATTTACAGATGGTGATGGAAAAAAACCCACCCTTCTCTCCTTTCTCTCTAGTTACAAGTTATTCCCCAACTGCGTTCCCTCCTTTGGATTCCGCCATCTTCTGCCTCTCACAGACAGAGTCGACAGTTTCAACGAGGAAGTGAGGAAGCAGAGGGTGTCCAGGAACAGAGATGCCCCCGAGGGAGGCTTTGATGCTGTCCTCCAGGCAGCTGTCTGCAAGGTAAGGACTCCGAGCATGTCGCTCCCGTTCACTCGTACATCAGAGGCTGAGCTCAGCTGCACCTTGGGGAAATCTGTAGCAATCAAGTCCGCTAGACTTGGGATGAGTTGAGCTTGTGTTGAGGTGTGGCTCTGTGCAATAGGGTGGTGTCCTTGCCAGACAGACAGCTGTTCTGTGTTTACGCAACTGCTTTTTTTTTTTTTTTTTTTGGCTAGTCATTTTAACCTTAAAGATTGCATTACTGGGGAGTCCAGCTGAAATGGAATCCCCCAAAGTCTTGGGTTGCATGTCCATGTTTTTCCTGTTTCCCTGGGATGTGTGAATCCAGAGGGAGGGCAGAGATTTCAATCAGAAACAAACTTTGACTATGAGCGGTTTCCCATCTTGGAGAAATATATAAATGCAATGCAGATAACAACTTAGTGTTAAAATAATTCTCTAGTGTCACAAAAGCCTAATAGCAACAATAAGAGATTAGTTATTCTGAGCTTCTGAGCTCATTACTGAAGCACGTGTGCCACACGGTTTGGCTCATCTTCCTGGTCTCTGTGCATGAGCTTAGCAGTTTTCAGTAAGCTCTGTGCACGCTGGCGATGCATTCTTTTAAAAAAGATTTATGTTTTTAAAAATGTTATATGTATCAAGTTTTTTTTTTGCCTGCATGTATGTAAGTATACATTCATGGCCAGCGTTCCCAGAGGCCAGAAGAAGGGGGCCTTGGAGTCTTTGGAACTGGAGTTACAGATAGTTGAAAGCTTCCTTGTGAGTGACTAAGAATCAAACATGGGTCCTCTGGAAGAGCAGAGAGCGCTCTAAACACCAGGCCATCTCTCCAGCCTCTGGTAATGTGGTTTTAAAAATCTATGGGAGTTCATTAAGGGTGGAGTGACCTTTAAATGTTTGGCAGGTCAGGGGAAGAGATTAAAGCGTAGCTTCAAGGCCATACACGGTAGCTGCTGTTTGCTTTCCCGGTGATCAGCACCAGAGTTTCTGAGTGTATAAGCCAGGTTTGTCCTAAACTCACTTTCCTCTCTAGTCTGCCTTTGACACGGATAAGGAAGCCACAGTTTCATCTCTGATGTTACCATCAGACCCCAGACAGAGATGGCTAACGGAAGAAAAAGACTTAGAAAGCAGCAGGGCTCTCCCTCCTGGTCCCTCTGTCTGTGTCACTGTTAAGGCCTGGGGACTCCTTCAGAGTAGGAGGTCACAGTGGCTTCCCATTTCCCATCTGGGTGGCTAATCATCGTGGTCTAATTCAGAGGTTCCTGGTGTTTTCTTCAGCAGTCTGAAGGCCAGATGGAACACAGCTATAATGTACTCGTCCTGAATCTTCTATGTGTCATAAAATATAGTTTATGGGTTGTACATTTTTTTTTAATGGCGTTCAGATATTGACTGAAGAGGCAATATCTTCACAGACATTCAACCAAATCCTACATTTTGTCAGGGGACAAATAGTGTAGGAAAAAAAGTATAAGATTGCCCTTACCTCTTTACCCAGAGAATTTGGTGGATTTTCATTGAGGCAAAGTCATCTTTAAGGCTGTGTAGGTGGGAGGAAAAACTCAGTCACAGGCCAAGCCCAGCACTAGTAATTTTAGATGAAGACCACATTAAGTGCTGGGATTACTCCTGTCTGGTCCTGGGAGAATCCAGAACTACCCCTGTGCCTGCAGATTCGCCCTGTGCCGTCTTGAATGGGTAGAGTAGTCCACCCGTTGAAGTTCAGTATTACAGAGGCCTCTAGCACATCTCCTGAGCACATTGTTTGAACCTAGTGAGTTCTCATCGACAGAGAGGCACTGTGTGGGCCTGTGTCCGCCTTAAACCTGTTGTACATTTCACCATGGCCTTTGCCACAGAAAAAGTTAATAATTGTTTAGAATTATGCAGTCTGTGAGCCACCAATTTCTCTTTATCTTTCCTCCACCTCTGTGCTATGAAGTTACATGTAGACATGTGCTAAGACATTTCTTTTTTTTTTTTTTTTTTTTTTTTTTTTTTGGTTTTTCGAGACAGGGTTTCTCTGTATAGCCCTGGCTGTCCTGGAACTCACTCTGTAGACCAGGCTGGCCTCGAACTCAGAAATCCGCCTGCCTCTGCCTCCCAAGTGCTGGGATTAAAGGCGTGCGCCACCACCGCCCGGCAAGACATTTCTTTATCATCTGAAGTTGCCTACTTTTTGATAAATGGCATTTTCCACAGACATTGTAGGAAAAATGTTAAGAATAGATCATAGATTAGCTTTTGGTGAGTGACTAGACAACAAAATCATACCGTTAAATATCTTTAGTAAATCCTTAGGGCCAGACATGGCTGTGCATGCCTGTAATCTCAGCACTTGGAGGCCAGAGGCTGACAGATTTCTGTGAGTTCCAAACTTGTCTACAAAGCGAGTTCTAGGACAGCCAGCACTACATGAAAAAGAAGACAAAACAAAATCCCTCTGTCTCAAAAATCAATCAAACAAACAGAACCTTTAGCCACTTGAACAATGCCAAAGAAAAATTCAGAGTGAACTAATGAAGGCAGGCTAAAGACCACAGTGGCTAGAGAGAGCCTATTTGGCAAATATAAGAAAGAAAAATGGAGCCGGGCGGTGGTGGCGCACGCCTTTAATCCCAGCACTTGGGAGGCAGAGGCAGGCGGATTTCTGAGTTCGAGGCCAGCCTGGTCTACCAAGTGAGTTCCAGGACAGCCAGGGCTATACAGAGAAACCCTGTCTCGAAAAACCAAAAAAAAAAAAGAAAAAAAAAAAAAAAAGAAAGAAAGAAAAATGGTCTGGTGCTATTCCCAATGGGCAGAGGCATGTGTTGCCAAGCCTGGGTCCTATAAACCTGCTCAATGGAAGGAGAGAACCGGCTCCCTCTAGTTGTCCTCTGACTGCCATATGAATGTCGTGGCCTGTGTGCACACACATGGAAAAGAAAGAAAATGCTGGAAATCAAGCAGAAAACAATAGCCATATTTTTAGGGTATAGAATTATAATGTTTTTTTTTTTCTTGGTGGTTTTAAGTTTTTTATATTTGTCTGGATTTCTATAATGAATATGTGCTATTTTTACAGTGAAGCATTTCAAGCATAATAGTGGAGAAAATGGGGAAATTAAACGGCACGTGTTCTGCCGGCCGTTAGTGATCACTCGCGGCCGGTCTCAGACTTTGTCCCTCGCTCTTCTCAGTGGTAGTTCAGATAGCATTTCCAGCACCCGAGCCTTTCTTCTTCCCTCAATGGTCTGCTCCCCTTTGCCCAGATTAGAGGCTCCTAGTCCTGCCAACTGCGTGTAACAGGAAGAAAGTTGGAGTCCTGTGCACTTGGACCAGCTCCTCAGAAGGTCCAGAGTCGCCTGGACAGCCCGTCCTGCAGCGAGGGCATGCGCACCTGCCTCCGTTGACCTCTGCTTTTGGTGATTGGTCTGAGAACAGGCCTGACTCACAGCATCAGGGTTCTCCTTGGCTCTGGTATCCCTGGGTTCGACTACTCATTATCAACTTGTGTGCCTTGGGTTATGACATGACTGTCTTTAAAGTCTAGCTCCAAGACAGGCTCTGTATTTCTTAGAAAGGTAATCTTTGCAGAAGATAAGGGAAATACCTGTTTCTCTTTGGGATTCTACTCTGGACGAGGACCATGCTTTTACCTGTGGTAGTAGGTGTGTGTGTGTGTGTGTGTGTTGTGTGTTGTGTGTGTGGCATCCCCTCACTCCACTGCTGCTCAGATTGCAGTCGGAGACAGTTAACAGCGTTTACAGCTAAGGGACTGCACTATTAGGCAAGCATCTTTTTCCAATGTAGTATCCACAAGTGGGTTAGGATTGGAGTGTGTATGCCACCTTTATTGCTTTATAAGCCTGTAGTTGAACATGTTTATACTTGTTCTGGGTCTTGTATGGTTTCTCCTTTTATCAGTTATTCTTTCCCTCAGAACTTTCTAGAAGTTGGCTTAAGTTGCATATTATTCTAAAATTATACTGGTTGATGTGTGGTGGGTGGTTCAGACTGGAGCTATGGTTGCTTCCCTACTTTACCAAACAGGAAGCACCCCTGACCTCAGAGGAACAGGAGTGGGTGGGGCAGCGAGTGTGACCTCATCGCTGTGGTTTCTAGACTCCGTTTACTTTAGCTATGTATCGGTGTCTTCAGGAAACTATTAAAGTATTGGATTTCTCAACCTCTGTCTGTCTGTCTCTCTGTCTATCTCTCTGTGTGTGTGTGTGTATATGTGTGTGTGTGTGTGTGTGTGTGTGTGTGTGAGAGAGAGAGAGAGAGAGAGAGAGAGAGAGAGAGAGAGAGAGAAGAGGGAGAGCTGGAGGCCGGAGGATTTTTTTCTATTTTGTTGCATCAGGGTCTCTCTTGTTTCTGTCCCTATGCTGCCTGTGTGCTCCAGGCTAACTGGCCAGCAAGTTTCTGAAACAAGGCTTGGAAAAATGACACAAGTCTAAAGTCTACAAGAAATTAGGCAGGTCCAAAGAAGCCAAGGGATGATTCTGCTGTTTCCATCTCCCGTCTGGCCTTGGGGGTGCTGGATTACAGATGCACACCCCGTGTCAGGATTTTTATGTGAGTTCTGGGTCAAATTCAGGTTGCCAGGCTTTTGTAGCTAGTGTTTTTACAAGTTGAGTCAACTCCCCTGCCCCTGCCCCTGCCCCTGCCCCTGCCCCTGCCCCTGCCCCTGCCCCTGCCCCTGCCCCTGCCCCTGCCCCTGCCCCTGCCCCTGCCCCTGCCCCTGCCCCTGCCCCTGCCCCTACCCCTACCCCTGCCCCTACCCCTGCCCCTGCCTCTCAGGTGCTGGGATTAAACACGAGTGCCAGCTTTTTTTTTTTTTTTTTTTTAAAGGCTTTACTTCTATAATGGCCAGTGTGTCAGTTTCTTGGGCCTCCATCATGGCTTCTGCTACCACAGTAGCCTGGAGTCACTTACCTGGCAACTGCTGGGCCCTTGCACACCTGAGCTGCTGCTTCCTGTGCCTCACTCCCCCTCCCCAGTGCTCTTTCCTTCCTTTTCTTTCTTCATAGAATTCACTGCAGCAAGCACTTTCCACCTTCCCTTCAGCCTCCTGCATCTTCCCATCCACATCAGGGTTGTGTGTTTGTTCCAGACAGCAGGCCATTGCCGACACATTTCACCCGCTGTGCATTTTACACTATGGCTCCGTCCTGGTGTTGTGTGCATTCTATAGATGTTAACAAACAAGGAACTGCCCTCTTCCCATCACAGTACACAGGGAAGCGTCCAGAGTCCCATGCTCACATATCATCCCTCCCTAAACCTGTTCTTAAACATCAGTGTGTGTGTGTGTGTGTGTGTGTGTGTGTGTGTGTGGTGGGGGGTAATTCAGAACTGGAAGACTGGAATTTGAACCTTGGACCTGCAACATGCTATCTAGCACTGAGTGACAGCCCCAGCCCTTTGAACTCCTTTCTTTGCATGGCTAACCAGGCTTGCTTGTGTTGCAGATGTCAGCTTACCTGACTGTCTATACTCCCTGACTGATCAGCCTGTTGGGTCAGGGTCTCCTAAGTACTGGTCGCTTCTATCCCAGTTATCACTTTTTATTTTGGCCATTACTTGAATGGCATGTCTCCTCAATGAGACACTAAAGGTGTTATCATTGTCATACCTCTGTATCACCAGCACCCAGGACACTGCCTGGCACAGGCGAGGTCTTTGTCACACATTTGATGGGGAAACAATGCTCCGTGCTCTGAAGAACACGCAGAAACAGCCGATCCTCCTGCTCCTCCCTTGTCCACCTTCCCATCATCCTCTGGTGCCTTCATGGCATCCATACTGTGATCTACCTGCCCTCAGAGTGGAGCTCTTAGTACTGTGAATTGCAGTGCTCTCAACTCAGTAGCAGTTCTGGTGGAGAGAAAAGTAAATAAACTAGGAGAAGACCCCTATCCTCAGGGTTTTGTGTTTTTAAAGACAGGTTTCCCTGGCTGTCCTGGAACTCTTATGTACCACAGGCTAGCCTCTTAACTCACAGAAGTCTACCTACTGTGCCTCCAAGTGCTGTTATTAAAGGCCTGTAGGGGTAAATTAAACATCCTGTTTATTAGTGTTTCACCGACCCATATGACATTATTGGTATTTGAGTATTGGCATCTTTCCTATAAAAACATAGTCCTATAAATGCATCGTTTATTCGCTTTCTGTAGTACTAGAAATAAAACCAGGGATCTTGATGGCTCAGGCAAGGGCTCTACCCCTGAGCTTCCTCCTTCGTCCCTAAATGGAAAGTCTGTGTGGCTCATTCTGCATTCTATGGGTTCCTTCCATCCAGCTTGGACCCTGCTGTGAGCCCACACCAGAAACATCCGCTGTGCTTTCTGGGGGTCGGGCTTGAGGTGACTGTTTAGAACCTGAGTCACAGGCAGCTCCATTCCTCAAGGAAAGAAATAGTACACTGTGGTCTCACTGAATGTAACCACAGAGCAGAATTTTTTCCCAAGTATATCTCCTTGCGAAGTATGATTAGAAGCAAGAAAAACAAACTCCTAAGGAGAACATGTTTATTGTTACAAAATGATGGAGACAGGCCTGAATGTCAGTGCGCCTGGTCATTCAGAAGCCAATCCCACAGCTAAAGCTTGATTTGCCCTGTGGGCCGTGTTGAAATTAAGATTCTTTGGTCCTTAGGCTTGGATCTCCTGTGGAGGGAGTCTGTCGCTGGCCAAACAGGCTGTCTGCCTCTTTCCTCCCTCCCTCCTCTTCTCAGGGCCTTCTGGAAAGCTTCATAGACAGTGCTCCGTTGTTAATCTGAAAGTCTGTTGAGCGCTTACCGTGTGCATGTGCCCCTCATGAGGTATCGTGAGGGGCTTGAGGTTGGGGTGGCCCACGGGTCTGGCTCTGTGAACTCTACTTGGAAGGCAATGAGAGAACTAGATCTGAGGTGCAGCTGGGCATGCTGGCCTCTTAGGACCCAGTAGTCGGGGATGGTCCTCCCCTCCCCCCTCCTCTAAAGGCTGGCTTGGTCCTTTCACTTCTCGCCCCCCCCACCCCAAGGCTCACAACTGTGGGTAACTCTAGTTCCAGGGAATCTGACTCCCTCTTCTGACCTCTGCAGGTACCTGCATACATGAGGCACACATACATACCTTCAGGGAGACACACATATTTGTAAAATAAAACCTTTTTAAAACGTCGATAGTTAGAGAGCAGACATGGGTAGAGGGAGGGTGCTAAGCGTGGGAGGAGTATCCTCTGAGGGGAGATACTGTGGGAAGTGTGTTAGCTGACTCCACTTATCATAGAGGACGGGAAGGGCCCTGCTAGCTGGAGAGGACTTGAGTGTAGCCACAGGGAAGCAGTGTGGATTCCCAGGGTTCCTGGTAGGGATGAATTTCTAGCAAAGATTGCTGCTTTACACCAGAACAGCTGCCCGATGGGGCAGTGAGTGGGGCTGGGCCCTGGGCCCACTGGCAGATGCCACAGAAAAGATTCCTGCACCAGAGGGAGGCTGGCTGAGACTCGCTGGGGCTCTTTTGTATTTCAGTAAATACACATCCTTGAGTATATCCCTGAGATAAGGTCTTGTTATGTGGTCCAGGTTGCTTGTGTAGCCCTCCTGCCTTAGCCTCTCAAGTGTGGGATAACAGGCATTTGCTGGCCTAACTGTTGTGTTTGTTTTGTTACTCACAATTGAACCCAGGGCCTGTTGCATATTAGGCTCTGCTCTGCCATGAACTATTTCCCCAGCTCATAGAAACCATCTTTCTTAAGTGCAGCGGTGCACACATTTAATTTCAGCTCTTGGGAGGCAGAGGCTGGTAAATCTCTGAGTTCGAGGCCAGCCTGGTCTACAGAGCGACTTCTAGGATAGTCAGGGTCTATACAGTGAGACCCTGTCTCCAAAAATCAAACCAAAAGAGAAACTTTTCTCCTGGTCTTCCCTGTCTCCTCTCCTCTCTCCTTCCTCCCTTTCTTCTCCTCAGTACTTTGGATTGAATCTAGGGCCTCGTGTATGCTAGGTAGATCCTGCTGTTGAGCTGCATCTCCAGCCTTCCAGTCTGCTTTCCATCCAGTCACTGCTTGGTGATTTAGACTTGCAGTAGCTGCCTTGAGCCTGTCCCCTACGGTTCTCCAATTGACCATGACCGAGACCATGACCTCTCCCACACACACTAAGTTTATTTGCTAATTGTATCTTGCTTTGAACTGGTGTCTTGTGCTCTCTCTGAGCTGCCCCCTGGTTGGTTGCAGGTGCAGCCACTTTTCTGTTGGGCAGGGGAGTTCCTCAGGAGAGCCAAGAACAGGAGGGTGGAAAGGATATTCTCTGTCCTTTGAGGGACCATTGTCCTTGTCAGACATTGTAGCCTCTAAGTGACTCCTTCCATCTTCAAGAAAACAGATTGTACCACAGGCTAGAGACCTGTGTCCTTAAAATAGAGAAGCCACGCCCCCTGCTCCCCAGTCATTTCTCCCAGGCCTAGGCTCTCTGGGGCCAGCTGCTCGAGATAAATAAGCCAGCGCATCTGGCCCTGGGGAACAAGCCAGCTTTTATTTATTTTCTCAGACTGGGAACGACTGGTCTCCCACTCCCAATCCCTTCTCCTTTTTATGGGCGCTGAGAGAGGTCAGATTATGGGGAGCTAAGTGGTGAAGCAGGTACCATTAAAGAGAGACGAAGCAAGAGTCCAGTGGAGAAGCTGGGTCACAAAAGGGTTATGATCACTGGGCTATGAGTATATTTTTAAGCATGTGGGAAGGAATGACTGATGGGACATTTCCCAGAGAGGGTGGGATTTACGGGGCTGTGTTTTCTCAAGGAGGGAGGAGCCCACCCTCCTTGGGGACAGTGAGATCAGAGGCTGGAGGCTTGAGGTTTAGGACAGAGAAGAGAGCACACTGGCTGATCGCCATTCTTCTGGGGCTGTGGTTCATCGTAGGAACCAGGTGAGGAGGGAGCCCGTTGTTTATCTCGGTGACAAGAGAGGCAAGGTCACCCAAATTGAATGTGGAGTGAGAGGGTGGAAGCTGGAAGAGGGCCGGTGGTGAATCGGATACAGATCTAACCAGCAGACAGAGAAGCCAAGTGAACCGCAGTCCTGGCCGCGTGCCAGGTTTCTTGCTGGAGTCCAGCGTGCTTCCGCTCCGCCCACCTTTGACATTTTTCATCCGGAGGGCTGACCTTGCTCTACTTAATGACCTCAGTTTTGTTTACATGTTTTGTTTACAGTTTGATTTTACTCAGAGATGCAAAGAAAGGTTTAGCTAAAACCATAGACTCTTTAGGAAATCTTTTTAAGAAAGACAGCATTCAACATAAAAATTAGAAGATGCAAATAAGTGAAAAGAGAAGTGTGCCCAGTGCTCCGCTCTGAAAGGAGGAATGTGTGCGGTACTCTGCTCTGAAGAGAAGGTGGGGAGTTTATGAGTTAGAGACACAGGTGGAGGTTTTGGCTCCGTGGCAATAGTAGTAGTGTCAATGAGTACCAATTCCTGCCTCTTTACCACATTGCAGGTACATGGCTGCTGACCTGTGTGTCATTTCTGTTAAACCTTTCAACAGCTGCATTTTATCAGAAGCCATTATCTGTCCCTTATAGACGAGGAAGCTGATGTTGGCAAAAAAAATTAAGACCCTCGCTCAAGGTCACACAAGCAAAAAGATAAACAGATGTGGGGCTGGACCCAGCTCTCGCAGCACCTGACCTCAAGCATTCAACTGCTGCCAAGGAAAAGCGTTGATGTGTGACATTCCTAGTCCACTCCCCGCCACTAGCATGCCCGTGGAATGCATTGTTTTTAAACTGCACTCTGAGCAAGACAAGCCTTGTTTAAAATGATCCATCACTGCGTTATAGTTAACATACATAAGCCACGCATTGAAAGTGTATAGATCGGCACACTCTTTCTTTTTACTTTGGTTTTTGAAACAGTCTGATACAAGCCTGACAACCTGAGTTCCATCCGTAGGTCTCACATGGTGGAAGGAGAGAACCAACTCTCACAAATTTTCCTTTGATCTCCATGTAGGTCTTTGGCAGGCATGCAAATTCCCCACCCCAGTCAAGAAAGCTAATGAACATATCATTTATACTTGGGAGTAAGTGTGGGCCCATCATCTCTCCTTCCTGCATCTCCCCCAGGCAACCACACGTTGCCTGTCATCTCACATAAGATCTATTTGCAAAAATTTTATATACACAGTACATTTACTTATTTATTCATTTACTTATTTATTTATTTTGGCTGGCCTGTTTGACCCTGCACAGTTATTCTGAGATTCCTTCTTGATGGTAAATGTATTTATTCATTCCCTTTGTGGCTTAGTGATATTCCATTTCACAGTTGTCAAGCCATTTATTTGGCCATTCAGCTGCTATGGACTTAGGTCATTTTCAGTTTTTGTCTATCCTTGGGAATCGCTATGAATGCCAAGTGTTCTTGTTCTGTTGAATGGACATATGCTTCTGTTTCTTTGGATTGATACCTGAAGTGGGTTAGTTGGTCTTACCATCAGTGTTTAACTTGTTAAGAAATTGCTAGTGCTTCTCCAGGGTATTGGTATCATCTTATAATTCTACAGCAGTGTTATGGTGGTCTGGGTCCTACACATTCTCATCAGCATTTGTGGTCTTTGTTTGTTTTGAGACCAGATATATTGGTTGCTTTTCTATTGCTGTGATAAAAACACTATGACCAAAAGCAGCTTAAGGTAGAAAGAGCTTTATTTGGCCTTACAGTTCCAGAAAGAGAGTTCCGTTGTGGAGGCGTGGCAGTAGTCGGCTGAAACAGGAAGCTGGTCACCTAGGCAGCAGGGAGAAGCTTTCAACACTCCCCAGCAATGCATTTCCTCTAAAAGGCTGCACTTCTTAAAAGTTAAAGAACCTCTCACCCAACATTCAAATCCCCGAGTCTCTGGCACTGGTTCTCATTGAAATCACTATCCAGAGTCTCACAATGTAGTCCAGGCTGACTTCAAGTTCATGAGCTTGTCTCAGCATCCTAAATGCTAGGAATACAGGTGTGTGTAACGGTTGGTATTTTAAAAATCTGCAGTGCAGTCTGGCTCTGTTAGCTATCTGGGCCGCCCGCCATGTTCCTGAACTAAAAGCCGGGGTGCCGCAGCTAGACCCTTGAGATGCCAGCGTGGCAGCTGCCTCTGCCAGTCCACCACGCTGCCCCCACAAATCTCGTCAGAGCCCCACATAATATCTGCCATTCTCACAGTACCCAGTAGAATGAAGACTCTTAAAAAAGATTATCCAATGGATTTATATATTTGCAAATGCTCAATTAACAAGATGCCCACATAATTGTTGCCCAATATCTAACCTTTAGATATAAATTGTTACCCAGGACTGCTTTTGACCCATGGTTCTGACTTCCTCCATGGTTGCTAGCTCTCCCTTTCTCTTTCTCCTTCCCCTCCTTTTCCTTTCAACTCCTAACTCCGCCTACCTCTTCTACTGCCCAGTCACCAAGCTCCACTGCAGATACAAAGTAGCAGAAAAATATCCTGCTACAAGTGTGTGCCACATGTTCAACTTAACTTTGTGCATTTTAACACGTATGCAGCTATGGAGTAATTCATAGTTCCTATAACAGTTGTGTGGCCTGGCTACCAAGCAGTAAAAAGAGGAGAAAGGTAAACTAGTTAATCCTGGCCCTTGAATAGTAATTTCTATAGAGTCCTGTTATAGTTTCCTTCATGTGCCAAGTACTTTTCAGATATATGTATAAAGACCCAGCACCAGTCCTGTCAGCTTCAGTTCCATTTTCCATCTCTTCCAAGGATACTGAATTATGGCTCCCATGGATGGTCTGTATCATAGTTCAGCAACTTCCTTCAAAATGAAAAATAAACCGGCCATGGTGGGTGCACGCCTGTAATGTTAGCGCTCAGGAGATAGAGGCAGGCAGATCTCGGTGAGTTTGAGGCTAACATGGTCTGTAAAGTGAGTCTTGGAGGAGAAGAAGAAGAGGAGGAGGAACAGGAAGAAGAAGATCCCATTGCCTAGTGTTGTCCTTGGTCCTAAATTTGGAATACTGAACTGAAATCTTCAAAACAACCCTACAAGCAATCAGACGGCAGACAGTTTATTTTGAATATAAATTCTCTGGAATCACCATGTGACATCTCCAAGCTGAAAGTCTGGGTAGATAATTCGTCTGTGTCCTGACCCATCCTGCAACCAACTCTGGGTCAAGGCCATTGACACCACTTACTGATCACGAGCCGAGTTAATAGGAAATACAGTTACCCTCATTCTGTGGGTCCTTTCCAAGTATTTGAGTTTTAGATCTGGCAGTCACAGGTTAGACGCAGTGTTGTACTGGGCTTTTTTTCTGAGTTATCACCTTTGCTGTGCACACAGAACTTCCTCTCCCTGTCTGATTGGGAGATTTAACCTTGTGAGTGAAGCACAGGCTGTCGCAATCTGCCTGGATAGTAGAGTGGACTGGTCAGTTTAATCTCTGAGCACCAGTTTGCTCAGCTATGGGATGGCAGTGTCCAGCCTAATTCACAGAGATTGGTCGAAGGGGGCAGGGGTTAATTGAATTGTGGATATGCTCAATAAAAGTGAAGTATTTTTATGTCTGTTATATAGATAAGGGGAAAAAAGCTTTTGAGGTGACACATAAATTCGTCAGGGTTACACAGGGAGTTAGAAACAGTAAGAGAGCCGGGCAGCGGTGGCGCACGCCTTTAATCCCAGCGCTTGGGAGGCAGAGGCAGGTGGATTTCTGAGTTCAAGGCCAGCCTGGTCTACAGAGTGAGTTCCAGGACAGCCAAGGCTACACAGAGAGATTCTGTCTCGAAAAACCAAAAAACAAAACAAAAACAAAAACAAAACAAAACAAAACAAAAAAGAAACAGTAAGAGAACGCCATCTTAAAAAACTCAAGTTCCATGTTGTCTGGCTTCTTGCTAACCTAAGCCCCTATCTGATTCTGTCTCCACGAGACTACAGAGAAACTGTCAAAGAAAAAATGGAAAGCAAGTAACAGCATTCAAAACCCAGTGTCATGGAAGCACTGCTTATAGTTTGAAAAATAATAGGAAAAAGAAGCGATCACCCATAATCTAACTCCAAACACATTATGTCATACTTTATCTCAATTATCTCATGTTGTTTTAAAATAGAACTCTGTTTCTTACATGGTTTATAATCATACTACAAATACCCGCCTCTTTGTTTCTACTGTAGATAATTGGTTATGCATAATTTCGGTCTTTTTATGCACATCAGCTTACTTCCCCGTACCCATACATGAGGAGAGCCATGTCTTTCCATCTTTTCTTACTACTGATAAACTGTGGTCATGCATAATTTCTTGGCACTCTTGTGGCTGGAGTCCCCTGAAATAGAATCACTGAGTTGACAGATAACTACTTAAAGTTGGAGTTTTTTTTTTTTAAAGTCTGGCTTACTGGGGGATAATTTATGTAGTGTGGCGTTCACTCTCTGTAAGCGTGTACATACACATTCAGAAGGTGAAAAACAACAGAGCAAAAATCAGAACCTACCAGAATCCTGGCGGCTTCTCTATGGCCTCTTCTTATCCCAGCTCCTGTCCCGTGACCAGCTTGTCCTGGTGTAGCTATGAGGGAGCACCAGCTTCCAGATGTGGGGACTTCTTTGCTGTGTTCCTTTCCTGTCTTTCTGCCAAAGCTTCCTTTTCTATCCTCCCTCCCTGTTTCTTCTATTTCCTCAAAGTGTGTTCTCATCCTTCTAGAGCAGCTTGAGTTTTGTGCTAATTGGGAAGGCCTTTCTCCACCTCAGCTCTCTTCCTTCTCTATAGTCATTCTTGGAGAGGATAATCTTGTGTACTTTGTGGAAGCATCACCTCTCAATAAAAAGCCTATTAGCAAAAGGCAGGAAACAGAAGATGGGACATCCGGCAGAGAGAAAGAGAGGATTCTGGGAAAGACTCAGAGGCAGGTAGATTCTCCCTGGACTCTGAGGGAGACGAATGCATTAAACTGAGGAGAGGTAACTAGCCTTATGCAGACTTAGACTAGTTTAAACAGGATAATTAAGTTATAAGCTAATGGGAACAAGCCAAAGCTTATGGCATTTATTCCTAAATAAGTCTCAGGGTCGTTATTTCCAGAACAGGGGTGCAGGTGGAAAACCCTGAGTCTACACATCTCTTGTGTTCCTCCTCCTCCTCTTCCTCCTCTTCTCTCTCCTCCTTCTCCTCCTCTTCCTCCTCCTCCTCATCATAGTCATCCTTCTGTCATCCTCCTCCTCCTCCCTCCTCCTCTTACATTCTCTCCCTCCTCCTCCCCTCCCTGGCTTCCATTAATACTGTATTTGCCTCATTAACACCGTCACGGTATGTTGAAGCTGCTGTTTTTATTTAAACTGAGTATCTTTAAAAGCTGGAATAAGCTTTTGGTAGGTCCGCGACTTTCCAGGGGATCTGGCGCACAGCCGCAGACGAGTAGCTGCTTATTGGACAAAAGTTACATGACTACAAAACTGACTCCTCTTAGGTGACCGCTCCTGCCCACAGCAGGCCTTCGGGCTTCTTTGCCCAGAACAGGCCTTTGGTCTTCACTGGCGTTTTGTTGAATTCTCCCCCCCCCACCTCCCTGCTTTTGACTTGATATGATTCTGTACCCACGCTGTTATTGAAGGGAGTAAGACAGCATCGTAGCTGTTCAGTTGATGAGTGAGAGAGGGTGGTACCCTAGCTCCTCATCTGCCGTTGGGAGAACAATAGCTTCTAACCTTTATGATGTATGAATCCCACCTCCGTGAGTTTTATATCTGACGTGCGTAGCTGGCCCTTGGCAATGTCTGTCTAATCCTCTCTATCTATAGTCACCGCATATTTCAGGATGCCCTTTCACCAGCAGTTAAAGAGTGGCCACACATTCCGGCTCCGGATGATAATTCCTGAGCGTTTCTGTGTAATGCTGTGGCTACAGAGCCTGGACGTGAGCAGTCCAGAGCACCCCTTGCCATGCACTGTATTTAGCTGAGCCTCGTTCTGGATAATCCTGTGAAGTGAACGAGTCCCATGCCGTGAAACAGTAAGGGAGAGAGCTCATCTGCTACACTCTTGGCATTGAAGTGGTTTTGGTAAGGATGGAGATCCACACCTGCTGGGAGAGATGGCAGTTCTTACCAGATCCTCAAAAGGGAGAGCCATCTCAAATGGCAGGGCGATTCAGATGCTTCACTGGATGGTTCCTGTCTAACTGGGCCTCAAGTGTTTAGCCATCATCTTGTACAGGCTTAGCCGGTGGTGTGATGAAGGCATTGGGGCGGGCTCAGGCTTGTTTTGGAGCCCGAAAGGGAATCTTCCAGAGATGTCGCCTTGGGTGAAGTCAGGAAAGAGTGGGTACCAGTGGGTGTCTAGGCACATGGGCCTGTGTGGGCAGAGCTTCTCAGTGCCACTGTGGGTTGGTTTAGGTGTCAGGCCACACTGCTGTGGGAAGGACACACCTCTGACTCAGACTTGGAGCCCTACAGCCAGCTGGGGTCTTGTATAATACCCTGGGCAGGTTTGTACAGGAAGGCTATACCACTTCCATTTTCTCCCACCCCACCCCCGTCTCCTGTCTTTCAGGAGAAGATCGGATGGCGAAAAGATGCACTGCATTTGCTGGTATTCACAACAGACGACGTGCCCCACATCGCACTGGATGGAAAACTGGGTGGCCTGGTCCAGCCACACGATGGCCAGTGTCACCTGAATGAAGCCAACGAGTACACTGCATCCAACCAGATGGTGAGTTCTGGGAGAGCTCCTCTAACCTTTCCTTGTAACCACGCCCACAGGTTCCCTGAAAACTTCCTTGGCCTTGTACTTGCTGATTGATGTTCTGCTCTGTTCTGGGGATCCGGTTTTATTCATTATTTCGTCTTCTCTCGCTAAGTTTTAAAACCTCCTTGTTAACTAATTCTTGTTAGAGATTTCTGTAGCTGGTTCATCTCCACACCACTGTAAAATCCCATACCCTAATGGGAGCTATCTCACTGGAGGAAGGGGTAACCTGGGAGCCAAGTGGTTCCAGTGGAGAGGTGATCTGAGCAGCATGGAGCCTGCTTTCCTGAAGGGGTCACAACTGGGATAGAATTAGAGGATACCCAGCCCAGCAAGCACCAAGATCCTGCCACCACATTATTTATGTGGGCTTTTCAAGAAATGTATACCTTCTTCTCCCCCAGATCTATTTTAATATCTGGCTAGAGAGGAGTTCGTCCCAGTTTTCTTTCCAGAACAAGCCCATTTTCTCTAGCTTCAGGGAGTGATCATCTAAGCTTTCCAGATTATCCAGGAGTGATGGAGTCTGGAGAAAGGGCTTCTACCTATAGGACCTCACCCAACAGCCATCCCTGTAACCTTGGTATCAACCAGGGTTAAATTGCCTCCTGTCTTTCCTTTCTCCTCACTTGGCTACCCCCTTCCCCCATCACAGCCTGATTCCAGAGAGCAGTGGTCTCCTTTGCTTGTTGTGAGCCATGAGTGGGACCTGCAGACATTGGTTACCTGACTGCTGGGCACAGGAAAAGGAATACAGGGCAAGGAACAGCTATAGGGAAGGGATACTAGCTAATAGGTGTTGGTGGCAGATGGTAGAAGGTGGGGCTGTTCTTCCTGGAGCCCTAACTATCCCCATCCCACCTGAAAGGATGGAGAGGGATACAGATCACACCTAGAGATGCTAGGGCGGGCCTTTCTAACGAGTATCACTTCCTAAAGCCTCTTAGTTCAGGAGTTGCCAATGGAGTTGGTTGACAGGCACCCAAGAGAAAGATGTTTCCAGGTCTACACCCTGCAGATCACATGTCAGTGTTGCACCTGGTTGGAACAGTTACATTCTTGACTTTTGCCTTGGCCTTAGGACTATCCTTCGCTTGCCTTGCTTGGGGAGAAGCTGGCAGAGAACAATATCAATCTCATCTTTGCAGTGACGAAGAATCACTATATGCTCTACAAGGTACTCCTGTGTATGTGTGGGGGGGGAGGAGGGCACTAGTGGCCTGATCCCGACTCACTCTGACCTAAAGCAAGTTGTAGATTAGAGTGGGTGTGTGCGGGGTCAATGGGGCTGTGCTCGGAAGTAATAAGGAAACTCTTGAGTGTTCATGTGGTCATGAACATCTTCACCAGAAGTTTTAAACTATGTTATTTAACTTGATTTAGAGAAATATCTCGAAAATATTATTAATCGTCATTTTCAGGAGATGGATGGAGACATAGGGGCCCAGTCGAGAAGGAAAACATGAAATAATTGTGTCCAAAGAAAACTGAGGCGTTGGGCAGCCTGTTGTTGGCAACTACTATACACAACTAACTTGGTCTTACATCTGTCTGCCTTCCTGCAGAGGATGGGAGGCAAGGAGTGGCCTAGCACAGTAGGTCTCCCCAAAATCAGTCAGTGACTGAGAGAAGAGAGCGATGGGCTTGTTCCATCCAACAAGTCTTTTCCTAGATTGTCGTCTGGGCCACCATTGTGGCAATCATGGTGAGCTGCAAGTGGCACTCACAAGCTCCATAGAGAGTAAGAGGAGGACATTCAGTCTAATCTCTGGCCTTTATGTGATGCTCTCACATGTGCACACACACAGACACATACACTCAACCTCTTTGGCTGTGGAGGAGCTCGTGTGAGCTAAGCATAAACCCGGCTCACCCCTGGTGCCCTCTGTACATTGTGAGCATACAGGGGATGCTGCCAGGAATCCCTTAATTATTCTCCAAAGAACTTTTATTTGATCATGTCTCAAAGGCCCCTGCTTTACGAGTTCCAATGTCTTCCTGAGTCATGGATCCTCTCTGAGCCTGCATCTATTTTAGATGATAAAATGGAAAGACACTTACTTTTTGTTTGGTGCAAGGTCGTTGGTTGAAACTTGTCCATTACTAACCACATTCTTAGAAGGAGTAAGTGCAGAAGCGGTATTGGGCTTTGTTTCCGCCTTGGCTTCAGCCTCCTTCCTCAGAATGGGGAAACTGTACAGCCTGAGAGTGACAGGGACTCTGTTCTGTTCTCAGAGCCACTCTCAGGAGCCAAGGGCTTTGTCCCAGGACCTTACATACAGGTATCAAAAGGTCTTTAGAATGATGACACCCTTTGTATGTTAGCTCCATACTAAGAAAACAGGCTGTCCTCAGATGCTTGGGGAAGCAGTTCTCTGTGCTCCTGTAGAACACGCTGAGTCATCTGGAAATGAGCCTGCGATTACCAGGAGTGATAGTGAGAGGGTCGTGACCTTAGAGGGTAGATGGTCACTTGCCATCAGCCCCCTGAGTGTACTCTCACACCACTTTTTTTTTTTTTTTTTTTTTTTTTTTTTGTCCCTCTCCCATGGCACCTCCTCTAGCATGTGGTCTGGAAGAGCGGCAGAGCGTAGTTCTGGTCCTTGTCCACTCTTGTCCACAGTACACTCTTGACTCTGACAGGATGGAAGGTGTCTTAGTGAGGGTTGCTATTGCTGAGATGAAACACCATGACCAAAAGTGATTTGGGGAGGAAAGGGTTTATTTGGTTTACACGTCCACATCATAGTTCATCATAAAGGAAGTCAGGATGGAAACTCAAGCAGGGCAGGAACCTGGAGGCAGGAGCTGATGCAGAGGTCATGGAGGGATGCTGCTTACTGACTTGCTCCTCATGGTTTGCTCAGCCTGTTTTCTTATGGAACCCAGGACTACTAGCCAGGGATGGCTCCAACCACGGTGGGCTGGTCCCTCTCCATTGATCACTAACTAATGCTCTACAGGTTGCCTATAGTACAGTCTTATGGAGGCATTTTCTCAATTGAGGTGACTCTAGCCTGTGTCAAGTTGACATAAAATTAACCGTCTCAGAAGGCAAAATAGTCTTACTGGTTTTTTTTGTTTGTTTGTTTGTTTTGTTTTGTGTTTTTCAAGAATTTTACAGCCCTGATCCCTGGAACCACTGTGGAGATTTTGCATGGAGATTCCAAAAATATTATTCAACTGATTATCAATGCGTACAGTGTAAGTCATTGGCTCTGGCCCCCTGACTCCCCATCACCATCCCACCCCTTCTGAAACACTGCTGCCTGGAGCTGATGGAGGTTTGAGTAGAGACTTAGCTCTATCTGCAACCCTTTTATTGGGGACCCCTAGCGTTTGAGGTATGGCCAAGTCCCCTACTCAGTTTCTCCATGTCTCTGTGTCCTATAGACTCGGAGCTGGGCATCAGGGAGAATTTCTGGCTAGTTGCCTCTCATGAACTGTTGCAGTTTGGGCTCTTCACAAGTGATAGCTTACCTCATTTCTCCAGTGAATTCCTGCTACAGCCAGAATTTTCTCTTCTCTTTCTCTGCATTATAGCCTTCGTTTCTATCTGGGTTGCTCCTTCCACCTCCAACCCTTGAGACAGACTCTCTCTAACCCTGCCTGTCCTGGAACTCACTGTGTAGACCAGGCAGGAAGAGCTCTGTGAGTTCAAGGCTTTTGGAGAAGGCAGAGGTTAGGAGTGGCCTCATCTGAGCTCTGTGAGGTGGGGTGAGGACATCTTCTGGAGTAGCTACCTCTCAACTTTTCCATGCTCAGCCAGCTCCAGACCCTGCAGACCCTGAGCTATACAACACGTTTTCCCAGTTTAATTTAAGGATTTCAGGAACAATAGCAGAGCCCTGCAGTTTCTGAGGGAAACAGGATTCACTCCAGTTTTTAATGTAGCCTAAAAAGATCATTTCTGCCAACCCCAACTTCTAAGTGGGTACCCCACTCCTCTCCTTGCTGCTTGGTCCCCAGGTTCCCAGATTTTCATTAAAAAACAATATTATATATACACAACAAATTAAGATTAAGGAAAATCCACAGATTACACAAATACTTCTAAGCCATACACACAGGCAGGCTGCTCTTGAACTCCCAGCCTCCACGGGCACCAGAGCACATGGGCTGTGCTTGCTGGTATTCGTTGACATTTTCATCGTTGCCTTGATTTGTGGTGGATTTCATGAGTCACACACACAACCATGACTACATGTGGATCTTGATTTTGCTTCTCCTGGATGCAAGCAGTGGATCTGTGGGGATGGATACTGGAATATTCTGGTCAGAGTGTATGTTACAGATGAAGTGGTTGTGGTCTTTGGCTCTGTCTGATTTGTTATGTGTCTTTCATAATGCAGAATTGTCAGCTCTTAGATTTATATCCTTTTTTAGCTGTGCCAAACTCACTCTCTGCCCAAGGGTGTTTGGCAGCATGGAGTCTCGCACAGAGTACTTCAGAGGGAAGATTCTTTTACAGGGATCGACCCTGAGTCCGGGTACAGAAACATTATTTCATCTTATGAAGGGAGATACTTAAGACAAAAAGCCCAGGGGCCTCTCTTTAAAGCGGGAGAGGGCAGGACGGGCTGCAGACCACTAGAGTAGCAATGGAGGGTGACATCAGAGCCCGTGGTGGGTTCTGCCCTAGCAGAGCACATGTTTCTCTTTTGTTTGTTGCCATAAAGTCTGCTCCAACCGCTCCCCTCCCCCCACAGCTGCGCTGACAGAAAGCAATTGCAGATGTGACCTAACGTGACACCGGGTCTGTAATAGAATAGCTCTTAGGGGGCCGGCATTCTTGACATTACCAACTTTTTCTAGGTTGGGAGTAAGAAACCATCTTCAAGGACAGAGCTGGTTGCAATTGAGTAAGTTCACGAGTTGCACATGAATGTCCTCATGCATAAGAACTGGTTCTTGTGCCTTCGAACCTCTGATGTGTCTTGCACTTCATTTTCTTTTGTCAACAAATACATTTTAAGGGACTAAATGTGGCCAGTATTGTATGACACATGGAAGCACAACGGACAAGCACAGCTCTGCCCTGCAGGAGCATGTGGTGTTTCAAGGGAGGCAGACCCTTGTAGCTGTGAGGTGGGGTGACCTGGTGATTCATACTTTTCCACAGTCAGTGGATTCTGAGGAAAGACGCCTGTGGGTCTGGGATCAGCATGAGCTCTGGAGATCTGCCTCAGCAGCGGAGCTTTTGGGCTCAGCTATTGGTACCATAAATGAGGTCTGAGCTAAATCTTCATAATTCCTGCCATCTGAAACAGTAGAGGAGATTCTAATCCCAGACGCTCTGTGGCAAGCAAGAGAGAACCAGCTAGCCAGAACACAGCTAGGAGTCTATGGCCCATGTAAAACAGAGTGCCTTTCCTCTTCTTTCTTTCTTTTTTATTTGTTTAGTCCATGTATGTGAGTACACTGTAGCTGTCTTTAGACACACCAGAAGAGGGCATTAGATCCCATTACAGATGGTTGTGAGCCACCATGTGGTTGCTGGGAATTGAACTCAGGACCTCTGGAAAAGCAGCCAGTGCTCTTAAAGTTGGTGTATGTGTGTGTGTGTGTGTGTGTGTGTGTGTGTGTGTGTGTTTGCCCACTTATATGTCAGTGTACTGCGTGTTTGTCTGGTACCCTTGGAGAATAGGAAAGAGTATCGGATCGCCTCAAACTGGAATTGAAGATGATTGTGAGCTGCTATGTGGGTGCTGGGAACCAAACCCAGGTCCTCTGTGTATAAACTGAGGATTTCAGCACCAGCTATATATACTCCAAGGGATGGTTGACGGGGAGGATTTCATTGTAGATGTGATGGAGAATACAGCTAGAGGCATCTGGAAGAGTCCAGAGCAGGGAGAGAAAGGAGTGAACTAAACAGTGGCCATCAGACTGGACTAGGGCCTTTGAGGGGGTGGGGTGGGGGTGAGGCAAGAGATAGGGTCAAGAAAGGAAGACAAGAGAGAAACCAAAACAGAGCACATGGCTGAAATGTCAGGGCCATATGGGAATGAGAAGCTGGAGACGTTTAGGGTGGGGGTGGTGAGAAGAACTGAGAAAAGCTGCAGGTTTTTGTGATACCTAGGAAGCCTGGAAGCCAGCTTCTAATATCAGATTAACATATTGGTATGTTAATAGGCACCACAGATAGTCATTTGTCCTGAGTATCTTTGGATCTGACATTATAGGAAAGCAGCTAGTGCTCTTAACCACCGAGCCATCTTCCTCGACCCCTTTCCATACATTTTTATATATACAAATCTATGTACACATGTGTGTTTATGCATTTCCCCCGTTTGTGTACGGTTGTCTAAATGTGAATGCACGTGTCAGTTCCCTTGGAGGCCAGAGGAGGGATTAGATTCCCTGGAGCTGGAGTTACCAGCAGTTTCGAACTGCCCAGTGTGAGTGCTGGGGACCAGTTTGAGTCACCTTAACGAGCAGCCAGGATTCTTAAGCACAGCTGTTCCTCCAGTCCCTGTTAGCTGTCTTCAAAGATTTCATCTTCATCTGCCCAATCCCTTGAGCATAACTGTTGCTCATAACTGTCTATACTTTTGTCCATGTATTCATTCAACAAGACTTGGTGCTACTTCCTGGAGAGAGAAGGCATATATATGGGGTCCTTAGGTTCGTGGTGCACTAACAAGGCAGATCTGTAAATAACTAATTACATTCAGTGGAAGAGTGTAGTGTGTGTTGAGTAGCACTTTTGTGACCTTTGGCCAATTAAGGATGGCACTCTGAAGAGGAAGTGGTTGTCAGAGGGTTAGTATTTTTAGAGTCGTAGAAACACTTCCACAGTTTGTTGCAGAGAGACCAGTTTTTGTGAAGTATTTTCTGCAAGCTGTGAATTTGTTGGGAAAGCTGCATATTTCATGTATTCAAGCTTAGCACCGCATGCCAGAGTTGGGGGGTTAGAGGGAGGGGTGGGAAATCTACAAAAGCTGCTGGTACTTTGCCTTCTTGTTTATGAGGCAGCTTGGCTCAGTGTCTCCCAGAGTAAGCCCTGCTGTCTGTAAGTCCTGCTGTCTGTGTTATAAGCAGATTTTTTTTAATGCTTGATAAAATATGACTTTTAAATAGTCATAAAGTTACTTCATTTGGTCTCAGCTCCTAAAGTTATATCTTTCATAGAGACATTATTTTATTAAGTAGCCCTGGATGGTCTAGAACTTGCTATGGAGACCCACCTACCTGTGTCTCCTAAGTGCTGGGATTAAAGGTGTGTGACATCACACTTGGCTATTACTTAGAGGGTTTTTTATTCTGAGACAAGGTTTCTCTGTGCAGCCCTGACTGTCCTAGAAATCAATCAGTAGGCCAAGCTGGCCTTGTACTCAGAGATCCCCCTGCCTCTGCCTCCTGAGTGCTTGGATTAAAGGTGTGCACCACCACTGCCTGGCTTCTTATAGATCTTTTTAAAGGGCAGAATAGCTAGCTCCTCCATTTATGGCAGAGCTGCGTTATGATTTGCTGGAACTTGTACAGATTTTGTGCAGATAACCACAGTTGCCTCAAGTTCATGAGTGTGCTGGCCACATCACATTCAAAAGACAATACTTCTTCACCACGCTCTTCCCCATCCGTTACATTCTTTCTGCTCCCTTGTCTGTCATGTTCCCTGAGCCTTGAGGGGGTGGGAAGGTAATACAGATATCCCACTCAGGGCCAAGAACTCGCTGTCGCTAATTTGCCACACTCTGAACAGTCATGGGTCTCTGCATCATCTCCTGCCCCTGCAGAAGCTTCTTGACCCAGGTCGAGCACAGCCCTTATTTACGGATAAGGCAATATTGATGCATGACCATTTATTTAGCAAAACAACAATAGTATGTTCTCTCCTCATTAAGGGTAGATTCTAAAAACCAAGAGGCATATAAAGGATTCCATAAACCTTGTATAAACTAAACATACCTGAGTATTTAACACCCAGGTAAAAAGCAGATCATGGCTGGGCTTGTTGCTTGTAATTTCAACTCAGAAGTCTGAGGTAAAAGGATTACAGAGTTCAGGGTCAGCCTGGACTACATAACAAGACCCTGTCTCAGAAACAAAAATATACAAAGAAAACACAGGCACAGAAGAACATTGCCAGCACAGGCAAGTCCCTTGTAGGCCTCCTTCTCTCACTGTCCCCCAAGGGCAACCATTAGTTCTGCCTGTTACTGAATTTCACACATGATGGCTTCTCACTTAGTAGCAAGGATGCACTCTGAGAGACACATCATCAGGGAGTTTTAGCATTGTGCAGACAAAGAGTGTACAGCATGTTAACCTAGATGGTGTAATGTACTACATGTCTCGGCTATCTGCTGCTGCCTTTCTCTCCTAGGCTACAACCCTCTGAGTCTGATACTGTACTGAATACTGCAGGCAGTTGTAACAGTGGTGGCCATTGTATATCTGAACATATAGAAGGTAGATTAACATCACTAAGTGATATGGGAACTTTATAGCTCTCATGATCTCATGGACCAGAGTATCTTTATTAGAGAATAAATAAATACAGTGTGTCTGGCTTTGAGCAATGTTATACTCTTCATGGTCACTTTACATGCTTGTGTTTGATACATTGTTGCTATTTTAGGTGCTCTGCTAGCTGGATATTCTGTGGTTTGCTTAAATCTATTGTACTATTGGCAGGCCTTTGGTTGGCTTCCAGATTCTTGCTCTTAACTTGCTGTAGACATTCTTGTCCCTGCCTCTTGGTAACCTGCACATTTCAGTTGTGTATAATCCTCAGAGGAAACTAGGACTAAGATCAGCCTGAGTTTTAGAATACATTACTTATTGTTTTCTAAAAGCCTGTATCAGCTTCAACCCTAGCTTCTCCCCAACCTTCCCAGTGCATGCTACTTTCTGTCTATCTGCCTTTCTCTCTCTCTCTCTCTCTCTCCTCTCTCTCTCTCTCTCTTTTATTTTCTGTGTTGACATATCATTTTTTCCTTAGTCTTTGTGTCAGTCAGTGTCTTGAGTAGCTAGACTCCAAAGAAGACTTGACTCTTGGATAATATAGTTTTAAACTCAGGGGATAACCTCATCTAGTAAGGGGTGGATTTGAGCATGAAGAAATACCAGTTGAAACCTGGATGAAATGTCTTTGCAGAATAGTAAGGAGCTAACCTGGAGAGAAAGCAGGAGAAGAGATGTTGGACAAAGGGCTGTTGACCTGAGTGCACATGTGCCAGTGTGTCTGTGTGTGCATGGATGGATAAACCCAAAGCCTGTAGACTACATGGCTAGATTTCAGTAATTATGTGCCTGAAACTGACGACAAGGATGAGAGGTGACTCTGAAGAGTTGAGCAGGAGACAGCAAAAGTCTTTTGAGGGAGATATATCATTTTGCACATAGACCATTACCAACCATTTCAAGCTCACAGAGGGAGGCCCAAGCCAGGTCTACCAAGATGGTGTGTGGGAAGCCTCCTGTCTCTAACTTGGCTTGAAGGCTCCTGAGGTTAGAAGAAACCATGTGATACAAGGAAGCCACCGTGGAGAACACCTCACTGTGGCTGTTTCTAAGTACCGTGGGCTTTATTTTCTCTCTTTGTTCAGAGTATCCGGGCTAAAGTGGAACTGTCGGTGTGGGATCAGCCAGAAGACCTTAATCTCTTCTTCACTGCTACCTGCCAAGATGGCGTATCCTACCCTGGTCAGAGGAAGTGTGAGGGTCTGAAGATCGGGGACACGGTAAGTGTTCACTCCTAGTTTATAAGCGTTCCTGTTCACGTTCAAATTCTCTGAATCTGACATCTTATAGCTCCCTGGAGTCCTCTAGGGGCTTGTGTTCTGCCTTCTAGTCCAGCATCCTTCCAAAGCTGTTGTGCATTTTGTGTGCCAAGTCTTAGCAGGATCTGTTATGGAGTTCCAGCCTGTAGACCCGCCCCTCAGTGCACCGCCAGCTGGGGGTTCCTCAGTGACACTTGGGACTTTAGCCATTATTGCTTTAGCTTGACAGGGATCCAATCAGGTGGAAGAATATTGACAGGAATCTAGGGGACTTGGCTTCTATTTCTCATCTTTTCGGGAAAAGATGAAGACAACCTTCCATGCATCTCATCTTATTGGATGAGGCTGAGGGGTCTCCCACAGCCATGGAGGGACCAGATGTCTACGATAATGAGTATAAATGATGTATGTAAAGGTAGAGATGCAGAGATGTGCGGTCATAAATGAGGCATGGCGGCACATGATGAGTCAGCCTACATAGGGGACCCTGTCTTCCAAAAAGATGTAGCAGTTATGCCAAACCAAAGGTTGGAAAGGAAAGTACTGGAGAGTTTTTATGAGTGGTGACACCACCGTTGCCCATGGTAACACAGGTTATAGATGCTGATTGGAGGATTGTCCACACACCTTCTGGAGGTCTGCTGTTAGAAGCAGACAGACTATAGAGACCATCCCAATGTCATTTAAAATTTTTCTTTCTTTCTTTCTTCTTTCTTTCTTTCTTTCTTTCTTTCTTTCTTTCTTTCTTTCTTTCTGGGATTCATATTTTATTATACTTTGTTAATTTATTAATTAAAACCACCGTCCTCTTCCATCCCGTCCATTATTTATTTTTTTTAAAGATTTACTTGTTTTTATGTGCATTGGTATGTTGCCTGTAGCATGTCTGTGTGAGGATGTCAGATCCTCTGGAACTGGAGTTACAGTTTCCAGCTGTCATGTGGGGGCTGGGAATTGAACCTGGGTCCTCTGGAAGAGCAGCCAATGCTCTTGACTGCTGAACCATCTCTCCAACCCTATGTTTTATTATTTTTGATTATATTACGTATATACACATGAGTGCAGGTACCCGCAGAGGCTCTGGCCTGGAGCTAGAGATAGAGGTGGTAGTGAGTCACCTGACATGCGTGCTGGGAATCGAACTCTTGTCCTCTGGAGGGGTGGTACATGCTTTTAACAACTGAGCCATCCGTTTCTCCAGCCCTCTCTGATGAGCTTTGGTGAACATTCCTTTCCTTAGAAAATAGAATGAGGGAAAGCTTCCTTGCGTACTTCAGAGTGTCTAAGTATCGTCTGGGCACCACTGCCAGCTAAGGTGGCAATAACCCAGCACTCCCCTGCCTCAGGAAGACAGGGAAATATCTGCTTATGTCTAGCCCAAACATTCTAGCCTCTTCTCTCTTCCTCCCTGTTTTCCATGTTATATGGCCCTTCACCCACTTACTACCACACAAGGAACCGGTTCCACCTTTTCACAATCCTACCCTATCACCAAATGAGGCAGTTCCAGTCCAGTCTGGAAGGTGAGACTGTAGGGAGCCCTTATGACTAGAAGCCAATGGTTCTCCCAGACAGATTTCCCCAAATACATTTCTCTTTACCAACTTGAAAAGGTCAGTTTGTCGGGAGAATCATTATAAACAATAATTGTCTATGACAGTTAACTCAGAAGGTGCTCAAAGAACAAAGTGATGCACTTGAAACTAAATTTGTACAAATAGAAGATAGTTTTGGTGCTTAAGTTCCTGTGGACACAGTAGAAATGGTGATACTCCCTACCTTCAGTGTATTTATTGGTATACAATTGTATCAACTGTTTCTGGAACCATTAAAGAGACTCTTACAATACAACTTGAAGTGATTTTTTTTAAAAAAAAGATTTATTTTATATATGTTAATACATCCTTGCTGTCTTCAGACACACCAGAAGAAAGCATCGGATCCCATTACAGATGGTTGTGAGCCACCATGTGGTTGATGGGAATTGAACTCAGGACCTCTATAAGAGCAGTCAGTGCTCTTAACTGCTGAGCCATCTCTCCAGCCCCTATAGTGATTTCTTAATCAAGATGATTTAAGACAGAGGTCTTGTTGAATTCGTGGAGTTTAAAGAGATAGTTGCGGCTGGTGGGATGGCTTAGGCTTGCTGCCAGACCTGGTGATGACCTGAGTTTGATCCCTGGAACCACATAGTGGAAGGAAAGAACTGGCTCCCACAGGCTGTTATCAGACTCCACACGTGTGCAGTGCCGTGTGCACCCCATGCCCAAAGTAAAAAACAAATAAATGTAAAGACAAAGCAGAACACGAAGTCCTGGAAGTGGTAGGAGGTACGCAGCCATAAATAGAAAAAGAACATGTGGGCAGATTCTATAGATCTTATCTGTGTGGGATGTGTGGTGTGGTAACCCTGGGCATCAGTGGTCAGACAGACTTGTGAACGTGCTTCCTATAATGGATGGTTTGACAGACGCTTGGACATATATTGTCTGCCTGTGTTTATATGCCATTGGCAGGCCTGTTTATCAAATACGGGAAGGTCACAGAGCTGGAAGCAAACAGCCTGTCTTATAAAACAGGAAAGCTAAGATTTAAAAATAGTTTTTAAAACTAGGTTATGATTAATTAGTTAATTATAATTAGTATCTTATTTAGTTTAGAATATTAATAGGACAAAGGGAATGTGCTCTGATAGTATTTTTGGTTGTTTGTTTTTTTATGATAGAATCTCATCATGTGCATAGTGATTTCTGAGCTAACCTGGGCTACAGAGTGAGACTAAAAAGAAAAAAACCAAATGGCATGCTAAGGGTGGGTGAGATGGCTCAGAGAGTCAAAGCACTTGTTGCCACGCCTGATGGACCACTCGAGTTCAGTCCTTGGGTCTCACGTTGTGGAAGGAGAGAACCCAGTCTGCAAATTGTCTTGTGACATGAGCCTTGTGCCATGCCATGGGACCCCTTACTCCACCACAATAGAGAAATGTAGTATAAACAACTTAAGCATAACGTGGCGTGTCCACTGGGGCTGGGTTAGTAGAAGATCTTTGGAACCCCAGAGGGTTCTCGGGTCACACTGCTTGAAGTGGAGTCTTTTTAGATGTGAAAGTGAAAGAACCTGCCTTACATATGCACACACCCACACACAGATGCACACACATATATACACATAATTCAATTGATTACTTTAGTGTTTTTCAGGGCAGGGTTTCTCTGTGTAGCCTTGGATGTCTTGGAGCTTGCTTTGTAGACCAGGCTGGCCTCAAACTCAAGAGCTTCACCTGCTTCTGCCTCCTGAGTGCTGAACTAAAGGTGTGAGCCCCATGCCTGACTTACACATAAGTTTTAAAAATAAATGTTAAAAAATGTTAAGAGTTTAAGACAGAAATAATGAGTGTAAAACTAAACTCAAAGTCTTCTGAATAGAAATCTAGGAAAACTGAGTGAGAGAGAGAGAGAGAGACAGACAGACAGAGAGAGAGAGACAGACAGAGAGTAACAGACAGTGACAGACAGACAGCCCTGTCCTAGCTAGTGGCGTCAGTCCTTTTATACTGGGATGTGTATGTGTTTGGGAGGTTCCTGCACTTCCTCCTGTTTGTGAGACAGGGGCACCCTTTCAAACAACACCTGTGTGATGCTCCTAAGAGGCCGCTGAAGGCTTGTACTCTCTCAAGAGTCTGAGTTTTGGCAGCCAGGTGTGCTATTCCATGCTTAACACAGGGATGTCCCAACTTGCTGGTGACTGTGCTGAGATCTACTGTTTGGTAAATGTTTATGTGCTGGCGTTCTGCTCACCAGGCTACAAAGATAAGGAAACAGAGTCACAGTAGATGGAGTACTTATACAAGTGGATCTTCCCTGTAAGCAAGGAAGAAGGGTCTGGCAAAGAAGAGGACCAGGCTATTAGAGCTGAGACACAGGGACAGTGGAGCCTCTCCTTGGTGGGAACCCTGGAGAATAAGGGGGTGAATTTGCTAGGGAGTGAAGAACACCACCTTTTGTGGCCGGGGAGGGAGGGATAGATTGCTGCCGAGACTGATGGTTGTGCCATTGAGAGGAATAGGCTGGGGACTGAGGAATAATGGCTGGCCTACACTAATAGAACTCATGTAGGTGTGTCAAACTTAAGGGCCTGGCCACTCCTTAGCAGTAGGTTCTTTTCTGTGAGTGACAAGTTAGAAAGGATAAGGAACATGTTAGGGAATGGTGACCAAAGGCTCTGGGATTAGGAAAACAGGCTGTCAGTGGGTACGTTAGGGGACAACCAAGACAGCATTAGAACAGATGGAGTAAGTAGATCTCACTCCTTATAATAGCAGCTTCCTGTGTAGATGAGGAAGAGAGGCAGGCAGTGCCTTGTGATCCTTTCCAAACAGGTGGTTTTGTGACTAGAAGCAGGAGACTTGGCAGTAGGTGAAACAAGGATGTCCTGAAAGAGAAACCATCCTTAAATTAAAGCCCGAAGCCTTGAATCTGGTGAGATTCCTTCTCTAAGTTCTTAGGTGGTTCCTCTGACGACCCTACTCTGTCCATTCACCAGCAAGCCCGGCTGGTGACTTAACACCCCAGGAGCTCCCATTCTAAAGAACTAACTTTGACTAATCAGTATGCAAGTGGCTGGCTGTCCAGCTAGCATTAGTACCCCACACAAAGGGCCCAGTGAGCCACTCTTAGAGCCTTCTCACGGCATACACGCCACCACTCCTCCACCCCCGCTCTTGTCCACTCCTCTGAGCCCTGGACTTTGTTTTATTAAGAGCTGAGTGAACTTGGCATCTGCAGAACCCCAGGGTTGGGGAGTTTGTATGGGGTCTGAGCAACGCCCCTTTGAAAGGGTGGACTTCCATTGGAGAACCAGAATCATCCCAGTGAAGTTGAATCACTAGTCTGCAGCAGGATGCAGCAGGACCAAGATGGCTGCAGCATCTTCCTCTAGACCGAGTCTTGGAATGGGAACCTGGAAAGTCTCCAAGACCCAGGCAGCCCTCAGTATCAGTGCTTATCCTAAGACCTTAGCCACCAAGGGAGGGAAGCCAAGGAATTTCCAGTGCCTTCTTGCCTCTCTGGGTTTTTTGCTAATCCAGTAGGAAACCAGAATTGTAACGGGGGGGGGGGGGTATGGGGTGGTGAGCAAAACAGACCTACTTGCTGTCCCCAGCGGACAGGCTTTTATAGCATTCCTGTGTCCAGCAGGAGCCAAGAGTCAGTGACTGAAACAGACAGTGCCTTTCTCTGGTTATCAGACAGCAGACTTCAGGCCAGGCAGATAGCACCTCCACTGGATAGAAGCCCTGGTACCCTACTGGGAAGCCAAGCTCTCTTGACTTCTCAGCCAGGCAGACAGTTTCTATGTCCCAGCTCCAACTCACAGCCTCCTAACACCTCCTCTTATCCTGGCACATGTGGACAGGGCTTTGTTTCTCTGTGTCTCCCCCTCTCCCTTCCCTTAATTCCTTGCTTTTTGACAAAGGGGGTCCTGCATGGGGAAGATCTTGTTTACTGGAGCCTCATAGCAGAGTGCCTTTGGCTCTTGCGGCAGGCCATTCCTTTGCAGTTTATTGCTTTTCTGATCTCCAGTTCTTCGTTTACCGGGCGTGGAAAGAGGCAGAAAGTAGCAGCTTCCTGCGGGTCACAGGGAAGGGATGGCATCAGGCACTCAAAGGCTCTTCTCTGCGTTCTTCATGGCCCCATAGATAATTTTGCTGAGGCTTAGCCCTCAAACCCTGCCTGTGTGCAAGCTCAGCACATTCCCAGTCCAAGGCCGAGAATTTGGAGACGCCTAAGACCTTCACTTTGGGGGTCATCACCATGCTGCCTCTGGATTGAGCCAGGCTTCCAGTTGTGTGTGGTGGGTTTCTCATGTAGCCTTGGTTGTCCTGGAACTTGCTATATAAATCAGGCTAGCCTCAAACTCACAGAGATCGACCTGCCTCTGCCTTCCAAGTGCTGAAATTAAAGGTGTACACACCACTCACCACCAAAGCTTTTTACCCAGATCTTTACATGAGCATCTGCTCTGTTCCCCTTTCTAGGGGGTGATATGCTAGGAGAATGCAGGTCTGCTCTAAGTGAGCACAGCCCCACTCACTATATAAACAGACAAACTCACAGTCCCTCTGACATCATTGACTCCCTTGAAGTGAGAACAGCTGTTAAAAGCTGTTAAAGGTTGGCTTACAGGCCTGCCCAGTCCATTCTGAACCCCAGAATGATCTAAGGAGTCTTGACAAATAAAGACATCACCCAGATATAAGAGACCACTTGGAGGAGTGGCCAGGCCTGTCTGCTAGAGGAAGGGATCCCCACTTCAGAGGGGTGCATCTCGGTGAGGTTCTGTCACCATTCACTTGTGTGTCTGCATTTCTGTGGCTTGTTCTGAGGCACCTCTGCTGATCCCATCCCCCACACAGCTCTTTCCTCTGAGCAGGGAGAGGCAGAGTAGGTATGGCGTTATGTTCTGACTCCTGGAAGAATCAAACGAGCTTCTTTTCCCCTCCAGACTTGTGAGCAGCTGACAGACAAGGTAGTGTCACCTGCCACCGTGTTAGGTCTACCTTGCTGTCTGATTCCATGGCAGCCTGTAAGAAACTCTAAAGTTAGAAACTCTTCCCTAAATCAACCTATCTTCCTTCCTTCCTTCCTCCTCCCTTCTTCCTTCCTCTCCTTCCTTCCTCCCTCCCTCCTTTTCCTTCCTCCCTCCCAAGTGCCCCTGTATGTGATTGTTATTCAGGCATTGAGTGTTTCTTACAGCTTCAGAACTGTGAGCTGATTAGGCAAGAGACAGCTGTAAGAACCGTCCTTGCACGGCACGGGGGCTGGAGCATGAGAGAGGACATTCAGGCATCACCCTGCCCTTCCTACAGAGGAGACCCTTTTTCACTGTGGGTCAGGTGACTGTTCTCTGCCCCTGCACCTCATGCCAGGTGGTGGCACCATGCCTGGCGTAGACTGTAAATGCTGGCTGAATGACTGACTTCTGAGAAAAGAGGAGAGCTGTGCCCAGCAGTGGGTGTGGACAAGGATGGGATAGAAGCAGAGATAAAGAGAAGAGCAAGAGCCTTGCAAAGCTTACTCCTCTGCATTTCTTCAGAGCCCCTCCCCTCAAGCTCTCACAAATGATGAGAATGGACAGTAAAGACCCATGCCCGGGTCCTGGAGGGATGGCTCAGCAGTTAAGATCACTGGCTGCTCTTCCAGAGGACCCAGGTTCAATTTTCAGCGACCATATGGTAGCTCACAACTGTCTATAACTCCAGTTCCAGGGGATCTGACACCCTCACACAGACAGACATTCTAAACACCAATGCACATGAAATAAAAACAAATAATTTTTTTTAAGAGACCCATGCCTAGCCTAGAGAGATGGGCCCGGGTTAAGAGCACGGACTGCTTTTCCAGAGAAGTCCCAGTTCAATTCCCAGCAACCACATGGTGGCTCACAACCATTTGTAATGGAATCTGATGCCTTCTTCTGGTGTGTCTGAAGACAACAACAGTGTTCTCACATAATGCCTAATTCCTATTGAATATTAGCATAACCAACTGCTCTTCTCCATAGAGTACCTGGGATTGTTGGCTGTCTGTTCCTACCGGGGTTCCACTTGTATGTTGGACTTACATAGTATTCATAAGGGTATATCTAGCCATACCCTCCACCCCTCGTGAATGGGATCCACTGACCTGTTATGGCTTTGACACCTCTTCTCCTTCTACCCCCAGGCATCCTTTGCAGTGTCTGTGGAAGCTCGGAGCTGCCCTGACCGACATACCACACAGTCTTTCACCTTGAGGCCTGTGGGCTTCCGGGACAGTCTGCAGGTGGAAGTCGCCTACAACTGCACATGCGGCTGTAGCACCGGGCTGGAGCCCAACAGTGCCAGGTGCAGTGGGAACGGAACATACATCTGTGGGTTGTGCGAGTGTGACCCCAGTTACCTGGGCACTAGGTGCGAGTGCCAGGAGGGAGAGAACCAGAGCGGGTACCAGAACCTGTGCCGGGAGGCGAGAAGGCAAGCCTCTGTGCAGCGGACGCGGGGAATGTAGCTGCAACCAGTGCTCCTGCTTCGAGAGTGAGTTCGGGAGGATCTACGGGCCCTTCTGTGAGTGCGACAGCTTTTCCTGCGCAGGAACAAGGGCGTCCTATGCTCAGGTAGGTCTCCTGCCACCACCTTTGTTCTGAGCCACACCCAGGCCTGGATATTATGTGGACCCAGACCCTGTCTTTCTCAGGATGGTGGTGGGCCATGCCTGGGACTGTCCTGGGTGGGCTAAGACCAGGGACAAGGACAATCCCTACCTGCCTGAGGCACAAGGGTAGGTGCTCTCATGTGGAATATAAGCATCAAGTCTGAGGGAGTCTGCTGTGGGTCTGTTCTGGTTCGACTTGCCTGCACAATGTGTCTGATAGGTGGAGGCTGGCCATGGAAGCACTGGGTGAAGTAGGAGACACGTGAAAGAAGTCGGGCATACGTGATGAGGTAGCACCGTGGGAGGTTACCCACGGTTACGGATGGGCAGGCGTAGGCTTGCGTAGGTGGGGAGGAGAGGAGGCTTCCTAGACACAGATTTCCTCTGAGACAGGTTTTGAGCACATAAGTGTGGTGGAATTGGAATGTTTAAAACTGTTGTGCAAAGTGCAGGACACTAGGCATGTCGTGGGTTAAGGTGGGTGGAAAGCTCGGAATCCACGTGCATCGGAGTCCTCTGGGTCCCGTCATCAGAGGGATGGTTCACTGGTGTTAGCGAGATGCTTCTGCATAGGTTTGCAGAAACAGTGGGATGGGTTGCTCCAGGTGTGGAGTTGTGAGAAATGAGACCGAATGTACCCAGCACACACCTGCCACAAAAGGAGAACACTATAGGTCAGAACCATGCCCCTGGGAGCTGGCGGTGTCAGGCTGAGCCTGTGGGTCCGGGGGCTGTGCTTAAAGAATTCCAGCATGGCGGGATGGGTTTCTACTCCCCTAAGTCACAACAACGCTCTGGTTGTACTAGTAGTAATATTTTACAGTGTTTTTCTCTTAAATCAGGAGTCAGATATAACCCTTGGGAATGTTTCTGCTCCAGAAGGCTGCTTAGCCCGTGTTGTTCAGGAGCAGATTTGCCCGTGCAAATCCATCTGCACAGTTTAATAGCCAGACACTTGGCTGCTCTTGGACATTGGTTTTCCCATCTCTAAAACTGGGCCAACATTGCTTGCTTCTGCATTACTCTGAGAATAGAAGGAGGGCTAGAGAGCTGGCTCAGTGGTTAAGAGCACCTGCTGCTCTTTCAGAGGTCCTGAGTTCAATTCCCAGCAACCACATGGTGGCTCACAACCATCTGTACTGGGATCTGATGCCCTCTTCTGGTGTGTCTGAAGACAGCAATGGTGTACTCATATACAAAGAGAGAGGGGGGGGGAGGAAACATAAACCAGGAGCTTTAGTGAGCACAGCACCTAACCGGCACAGGGCATTTGGTGCAGGGTATGCAAGTGGACCTCTGAGGGAAAAACCTAACACATTGGGAATTCTGAGGCTGAGTAAACAGACTTTTTTATTTAAGCACCAGAACCCACAGTTCTGAGTTAATCTTACATTGCAGAGTTCTGCCAAAGCAAGTGTCTGAAAGCCCTCTGGTGGTCTTTCTTTTTCATTTACTCATCTAACCCTGTGGCCTCAAGACTCACATGGGCCATGGATTCAGACCCCAGAGGGATACCAAGATCTGAAGCTCCCATGTGGATAAACAGTGGGCCAGCTCACTAACTCCCTAAGGTGGGGTGTTCCCCCATAATACACTCAAGTTACACAGAGCCCTCAAAGAAAACTTGGAAAACAGGAAGTTAGTGCAAGTGTGGTCAGGCTATGCTGTCTCTGCCTGTGGTGTTCAGGATTGATGGAGCCCATCTGGCAAACGAGTCAGGGGGCCCTTTTCTTCCCATGTACCTTCCTCTAACCCTCTCTCCATGTTGTCAAGAGAACTGCTTTTCCAGAAACTGGAAGGATTATTCTCAAATCTAGAATGTTCCAAATGGTAGCGAGCGATATTTAAAGTCATCTACGTTTTCCTCACCCTAAGAGGTTAGTTTCTTTCCTTTCACATTGTTGCCCAAGTTAGCACTGGTGTCTGCATATGGCTTTGTGTCCTAGAGTTCACCCTCCCTCTCCTTCCAGAGCAGAGCTTGAGTTACTTTAGTAAACTGTTGATTAGGACATTTGGACTGTTCGTCGTACATCCCACCAGATCTTCCCTTTAAAAGCCACACTAGCTGAAGCGTGAAAGCACTCCAGGACTTCCTGGAGAAAGGGGTTTCTGCACTTAGGTCATTGTGGAATTGGTTCAATTAAGACAAGCTTAAAGCAAACACAGCTCCAGACGGGGCTTAATGATACACACTCCTGCAGGGAAGGGCACCTCATGCTTCTTGTCTCAGACCATCTGGCTCCTTCTGGATACAGTTGAGCAGTAGTGAACCATTCGTCCCTCCAGTTCCGGGGTCCCCGTGACCAGCCTGAGCTTTGCTCTGGAGCTGCACACACGGGTTAAGTTTAGGTTACTGGGATAGCTGTTCCGTTTGAGGTTTTCATGGGAGAGAAGCCGATTTCCTAACACTCGGCTCCTGAAGGTGCTGAGTCAGGCTCTGAAACCATCAACCTCAGCAGTCTCTGGCACTTCTCCTTACCCCTGGCCTCTGCAGCCCATCCTGGAAGTGGGTCATGTGGTTGAGGTCTGTCTTGAGGTAATGGCGGTGGTTGGGGGTGGGGTGGGCAGTGCACTGGAAGAAGTTGCTGAGACAGACTTAGGACCAGAACCGGTGGAGACACCAGATAAGCTCCTTACGTTACTAGTGCTTCCTCCGCTGGGCTTGCAGTCCTTGACCCCTGTAGAGAGAAACAGGAGTGTGCAGAGGAAAGGCAAGAGAATTCGGGACTGGGAGAGGGTTTCCATCATCAAAATGAGCAGCAAAGCAACCGAGACCAGGTCTGGAAGCAATTTGGCAGTTGTTACTGTTCTTGTGACACATCACCATGGGACAGCCTCTGTGCCCAGGACTCTGTGGCTCTCCTCTGGTCTCTAGGAGACATAATTTGCAGAATAGTTCTGTCCCCAAACAGTTTCCGTGTATAACAGGAGCTTTACAAGGCCCTTGGGATTACTTCTATTCTTCTGATTCTTGGAAAGTGCTGACCCTTCAAAGTTTCTTTAAATGTGAGAAGAGGTGGGGTCTGTTCAGTTATTTTTAATGCAGTAAAAGATACTCATTCAGATTTTTTGCTGCTTGGTGATCTGTGTCCCTAATATCTCCTGGGCTCTGGGTCACGCCCTTAGAGGAAGCTGTTGAGATCTTACATTTAATAATCTCATGGGAGCCTGCCTCTTGGGTCTCTTAGAATGAGAAATTTAAAATCTAATCGACTGTAAAATTTTGAGCAGAACCTTTTTGATCTTGTAACTGTGAGGGCCCCCCCTCCCCCAGTACATTGCAATAGGGTTTTGTAATACATATCCGACTTTGTTATGTGGTAGATATTGAGAGAACCAAACAACACTTAGAGTTCCTTCTCAGAAATGAAAATGAAAGTCTGAAACTTGGAGCATCTTTCCCAACATCCAAGAACAGATCCCAGGGTTGCTGACAGTTCTTGGTAGACTTAAAACAGTTCTGACAGGCCTGTGTAGCTAAAAAGACCCTGTCATTAAAGACTCAGTTCTTGGTTCCTTACTTTTTGCCAAATGAAACACCGTCCACAACAACATTATCCACATATGTCTAAACAGTATTTCTTTTTTTTTTTTTTTTTTTTTTTTTTTTGGTTTTCGAGATGGTTTCTTCTGTGTAGCTTGGTGTCCTGGAACTCACTCTGTAGACCAGGTGGCCTCGAACTCAGAAATCCGCTGCTCTGCCTCCCAAGTGCTGGATAAAGGCATGCGTACACCGCCGGCTAAACAGTATTTCTGATTACAGAGATTAATTAGGGCTTCAAAATGCCTCTCGACAGATGGTCTGCATTCAAAGGTAGGCATGAGGGTGTGGTGAACACGGCAAGGGTAGTTAGGGAACATTTCCTCTGAAGTACAGAGTCAAATTTGCGCTGCAGTAACTCGAAACTGGGTGAGAAGTAAGACTCAAAGTAGCTGAACTTTAAATGGCAAGGGCTTTAAAGGCCACAGAAAGAGATACTGTGTAGTTCAATTGGTAATAGACTTACACGGCATGCCTGCCACCAACCATATCTCTTCCTCCTGTTCTCATCTCTGACCTCAGGCTAGAGCTCAGGGCATATCAGGTCCTCTCCTCTTCTCCAAGTTCTTAACCAAAACTGACTACTCAGAAACCAGGCGTCAATCTTAGCCACTCATGGTCATGAGGGGTCTGCAGTGGTACTGACCTGAAAGGAGCCTTCTGGGAAGGGCATCCTGAGCGGCTGCCCTGCATCAGTGCCAACCAGTGGTCCCAGTCATTTCTGTAGGACAATCGGATGCAACAGCTGCATGAGGCCCTCCTTCTGCCTACGAGATGAAGTCACTGTGACTTCAACACTAGCTTCTCATCTGCCATGTGTGGAAGGTGGATGGCAGACTGGTTATTGGTCCCAGATAGGAAGTATTCAGTGATTTTTTTTTTTTTTCCCTGCCCAAACCTACCCAGATGTATGTGTCTCTTCATTGCTCCTCTGCGCTTTCTTGCAATTAGCTACTAACATACTACTTCCACCAGCTTTACTACGAATTCAAGGAAGGGAGCACTCTCAACCATCATCAAGATCTAGAGCCTTACTGAGGGTTATATGCAGATTCTACTGTTAAATATAAGGTTACATGTGCACACACACACAGGCATGTGTATGTGTCCTCATAGACACACAGAGACATTCGCACACACATCTTTATGAAAAAGGATCCCTCTTCTAAATAGAAAACATCAAGAACTCTAGTACCAATTTTCCCATCACATGATCAGATGATCTGGGGCTCTTGCATCCAGTTAGCTAGCCTCTGGTAGTTTGTGCCTAGAGAAAGCTGTCTGGGAAAGCCAGAGCTGGGGTGGTAATAACCTTGTGCCACTAAGGACATGTCAGGGATGTCTTCCTCATTTTGTCTGGGGCATGTTGCTACCTACTGTTCAATATGAATCTGTTACACATTATGCATTGGTTGCCACCACGCCAGTGTTATTCTAGATGCAGGTCTGGGAGTCGTGAGTGAATTTCTAACTTTTTGTTGCCTTTGGAATTTTCCACTGGGGTTGGAGAATGGGCATATAAAGTATCACAAGCGTCTCCCTGCATGTTCTGGATGTTTCTGTGAGCTCGGAAGATGAGAAGCAGTGGAGCATGCCATGCTGGGGGCTTGCCTTGCTCTGAGCTCCGAGTTCAGCTCCTAGGAATAAAGTACTCATTGCTCTGGTCCTATTTCCAGAAACTTCTTACTTGGTTATCAGTGATTCTGAAAATGGGATGATCTAATCACTGGGTGTCCCCTGACTTTTCTCTCTGTTTAGAAAAGGATGAATGCAAATAGAAGACCTCATGCCCATGCTTCTGCTTTCCAACTTCAGGCCTGATCCATAAACTGATGAAGTTTGGCTAAAGAGGAACATAATGGCATCTAATAAGTAAAAGATGCAAATTTAGGGAGATCGTGAGGATGCCAAAGCTTAGGTCTCTGTCATATGGGTATAGATGCTATCAGCCTTTAAATACCCTAGGATAATGGTGTTAGAAAAATTTCCACTTTTTAATTTAGACATCTGAGAGACCTCTGGTGGTGGAAATAGTTATTCCTGATGTGTTTTCCTTTTCTGCCTCAGGAATTGCGCCAGTGTTTTTGTTTTGGTCCTGGTTTTGGGTACTCTAGTACACTCAGTTATTGGCAGGGGCAGGGCAGGATGTGAGGGTGCTTTGTGTCCTTGGAGGTGAGCGTCCATTCCTGGGAACTCTGCCCTTGGAGCACCACCAGAGTCAAATATTCCCTAGAGTCTGGAATTGCTCGGGCTGTTTTCCTTCCTCTTCCTGGGCACATTCTAGGGCACCATTGACCTCTAAACTCATCCACAACCCCAACCCACAAAGTCTAAGGGAACTCAACCATGTCCGGTGCTAAGGAAGTCCTAGGCAGAAGCTACTTGATTCCACAGAGCTGACCTTAGGCAGCAAGCAAGCATAATACTGCAAGGAGACTATTTTAAAGCACTTCTTACGGGGTTGGAGAGATGGCTTGGGGGGTGAAGAACACTGGCTGCTCTTGCAGAGGGTCTGGGTTTGGTTCCCAACACCCATCTGGCAGCTAATAATCATAACTCTAATTCTAGAGACACCCCCCGCCACCCAGCCATCTTCTGGCTTCCTTGGCTACCAGCCTGTTGAAATACATACATGCACTCATGCACATAAAATAGACAAATGCTTTTTAAAGCTCTTTTATGACTTGGAGATTGTTTCCTTGGAAATAGATGAATGCTAGTGTTTTGCATTCATCACTAGTAAGCACTAAGCAGGAGGTGGTTTTATTTGTTTTACATCACATGCCTTTCCTAATAGTACCAGCTTACACAGTAGGTCAATATGTATCATCTACTTTGGGGAAACTGAGACCCAGAAACTAAAAGAGAGAGAGAGAGAGAGAGAGAGAGAGAGAGAGAGAGAGAGAGAGAGAGAGAAATCTTGCTATATGATCCAGGCTGGTCTTAACCTGCTGGGCTTAAGCAGTTCTTCCTGCTTCTGCCTCTGAACTAGCTTGCTGGGGGGTGTGCACCACCCTGTCTCACCTGCTCCGTGTGGCTCTTGACTTGTTGAGTCAAACCAGAAGAGCCTTGTACTGCCGCTTGCACTGTGGTCATTTCTTCCATGGTTGTCTTACTTTGACTAGTTTGATCCTTTGTCCAGACCTCTGGATTCCTGGTTCCACCCTCAATGCCATCATCTACATTGAAGCCCACATTTCTAAGTCGTGCCCAGTTAGTCTTTATCTTGGTCAAAATTTTAGGCACTGCTTTGTCTGTTCTTCTAATCAAGTCTCTCTTGAGTTAGATTCCATCAGTCACAGCAGACTCCCCTGCCTCGCTCATGGCTGGAATATATCATCACGGACATAGGAGGCGAGGCCAGGAAGACAATGGTATTCTTTGGGAGGGCTCTGTGAGCATCAGCAGAAGTGTGGCTTAAAGCAGTGCCATCCTGGTTTTGTCAGAGTGATCATAGTTTGCTCCTCAGAAACTAGCCTGTGGCCCAGACAGATGAAAGGCAGAGGGTGAGAGCCACTCATGAACACCATCAGTTGGCTGTTTGTCAACAGTAAGGCAAGGACAGAGGAATAGCTGGCCCAGAGGCCAAGAATGCATCAGTGTGTGTGACTGACTGCCCGATGGTATGTGTGCTGGGACACTGTATACGAACAGAGCGGGGTCCAAAGCCTGCGGTTTCTGTTTGACTGTGGCTGTGGTACCCTAAAGCCCCTGGGTTTCATGGATGTTCATAATTTGAACTGTCAAGGATCACATTGAAGCCTGGAGGTCAGTGATACTTGGTGTTTTATGGTGCTCATTGTTGGCTGTCTTCCTCCAGGACTTGGGTCTGTCCAGCCATCGCAGCACACCCTGAGTGTCTTCTGAGGGCTGGAAACCATGGTAGCTAGGCACTGGGCACACACAAATGCAAGTTTGATTTTGTATGGGTCTGTGGGCTCATGGGATAAGGTACAAAAGGACAAGCACTGCCCCCTCTCTATTAAGTATGTCTTCTGTCAGCTGTTTGGGTTTTTTGAGACAGTGCCACGCTGCACATCACTTGCTGGCCCGGAATGTTCTATATAGACCAGGCTGGCCTCAAAGCTGTTGATTCTCCTGCCTCTCTCAAGTGAGAATATGGGTGTGTGCTTTCACGCCTGACTGGTCAGCTTTCAAACATGTTCCAGTCTGAAGGGAGGAAGAGAAAGTAGGAGAGAGGAAGAGAACAAATAGGAAAGTCTGGAAGGAAAAACGAAAGCGCTCCCACTGAGCTCTGTGTTCCTCTGTTCACAGCAGTGTCTCTCAGGACAGCTGTCTGCAGGCACCGTCTTCATTGGTTGTCTCCCCTCAGACCTGAACTCAGCTCCATTTGGATTCAACCCACATCTCCTTCACCAGTGTCCTGGCTGTGCTCTTGACCTACTTTCTGTCTCTAGCCAGCTGCTGGGACGGGTGTTCCTCACCCCGTTCTCTCTGGGGTACTCCTTCAACAACCGAGATCGCTCAACTGCTCACACTCCCTCCTGAGTTCTGGGAGCCTCTTGCAGGCCTTTACTCTAGTATTTCCCCAGCTGAAATGAACTCTGTCCTTCCCTCAGCACGGCTCTCCCAGGTCTCTTTGACTCACTTCGAGGCAGAAGCCTAAAAGCTATCCTGTATCCTGCCTTCTTCCCAACCTCTCCATCCATCTGCCGCTGACCTTTTCTACCCTCTGAACATTTCTCCACCTCTGCTTCTACTATCCCAGTCTGTGTGTTGTCCATACTGCAGCCAGAGTGATGGATCCAAAACGAAACTCTGCTCACATCCAGACTCTTTTAGAGGCTGACCAGACCCAGAGATGCCTAAAGAAATGGATCAGGGCTGGAGAGTTGACTCAGTGGTTAAGAGCACTGGCTGCTCTTGCAAAGGACCCAGGTTCAATTCTCAGCACCTACACGACAGCTCACAACTGTCTGTAATTTTAATTCCAGGGGATCCAACCTCTTGTGTGCACATGTGTGCACACGTACACACACGTACACACACACACACACACACACCATTAGAAAAAGAAAGAGAAACAAGAGCAGATGAAGGGACTGACTCTAGGAGGAGTGGAGGGAGTCCTGTGGTAGACTTCCTTGCAGGTTGTGCAGGAGGTGGAAAAGCAAATACTATCATCTGAGGGAGAGGGAGAGGAGGAAGAAGAGGAGGAGGAGGAGCCACTGAAAGCTCTATAGCAGAAGTGTGTGTAGCACTGCCTGGTTCATTTTACAGTTGAGGAGATCATAGAGACAGTGCCTTGGAAGCTGGAGCAGACACAGGATGGACCTGCCTGGGACAGGCCATGGTACTCTGGGAAGCTTGGGTCCTGTAGGTAATAGGAGCTCATCTTCAGGTACTGTGGCCCCGAAGGATCATGTCAAGCTCCTGCCAGGTCCTAAGCACCCACTCCACCCACGCCTATTCCTACCCTCAGCCCCAGGGAACCCCAGCTTATCTGTTCTCTGTCTTTCATTACATTCTCACCTTCCCTCTAGACTGCCTGCTGTGTTGGATGCTCTCCCTCATCCACTCTTTCTAAATCAGAGGCTTAATTAACCCGAAGCCTGCCCCAGCCTCCCAGCCTCTCGGCCCTGGACTCCATTCGCACATCAGTAGTAGCTATGGTGGTGGAGAAGCCAACAGTCTGTTCAACAGAGGGGATAAGGGAGGCCAAGCCTGGCTTAGTGCCTCTGGTGGAGTGAACCAGGCTTGTGCATGGGTCTACACCATCTTCATGATATCATACCTTGAATTCCCTTAGGTTAATTATCAGTTATGATTGCCCTCCCCGGAGTGGAGGTACTCCATAATAGTTAGAAATACAGGCCCCAGCCAGGCAGTGGTGGCACACGCCTTTAATCCCAGCACTTGGGAGACAGAGGCAGGTGGATTTCTGAGTTCGAGGCCAGCCTGATCTACAAAGTGAGTTCCAGGACAGCCATGGCTACACAGAGAAACCCTGTCTCAAAACAAAACGAAACAAAAAAAGAAATACAGGCCTCTATGCTGGGTGTGGTGGTACACGTTCTTAATCCCAGTGCTTGAGAAGCAGAGACGGGTGGATGTCTGTAAGTTCCAGGCCAGCCAGGGATACACAATAAAACACCATCTTAAACAATCAAAGAAAAAGTATAGATTGCTGTAGCCAAGTGTTCTACCTCTGAACTATATCGCAGAGCCAGCATATAGACCCTAGAGTCAAGCAAATATGGTTGGTCCATGTCCCTGCCCTCTGCTGCTGTGTAGCTATGGTGAACTTACTTGGCCCCTGTGCTTTTCATTTCCCACACTAGTTGAAATCAGGGTAGGAACTGTGCTCATTAGATAGAGTTCCTGGGTAGAGTAAGGTAATGTGTGTACATTGTGTGCAGTAGTATCTAGTTGTGTTAGTTTTCCATCACTGTGACAAAATGCCTGAAAAAATCAATATAAGAGAAGAAAAGCGGGGTTTTTGGCCACAGTTTTGGGAATTTCAGGTTCGTCCCTTGTCTCCAGTGTTGAGGCAGCATGAGGGGCCTCATACCTCATCAGGGCTGGGAGCAGAGAGAACGAGCCAAAAGCCCAACATTCCCTTTAAGGGCATACCCCTGGTGACCTAACTGCCTTCCACTAGGCACCACACTGTCCCTGTTGTGCCAACCTGGAGAGCGAGCCTTAAACACAAGCATCCTTGGGAGGCAGTCCAGGTCCAGGTGTAGCTCTGGCGGATTGCCAGTGTCCTGTCACCCGTTCTGAGGAGATTCCCGTGGCCTAATCTAAGTGAGATTAAATGTCAGACCTAACTGTCTGTCCTTCTGTTTTGTGTTCACAAAGCCTTCCCTCACCATGCAAGGTAGACAGGTACTCTCTCTTCTGTCTCTCCTTGTGGAAGGCGCTGTTCTGGTCAGAGCCAGGAAGTAGGTACAGATTGTTAAGGATGGGCTGAGCCCTGCAGTCTAGCCTCTGGGCTTCAGAGTGGGGATTGGAGAGGTTGGTGCTCAGCAGGGCTGTCTCTGTGAGGCTGGCTTAAACCAGCTAGCTGTGCTGTGCTTCCCTGTCGGGGAGGCTGCCCTGAGCTCAGGAGTTCCTGGTAAGGAAACAAGTTGCCAGCAGTTTATCTAGTTGCAGCTGAGAGCCCTGTGAGGGAGCGAGGAACATCCGGAATATCTCAGAAGTCCTCTGTCTTGGCTCTTTCTGTTACCGAGGTCTATGCACTACCGAGGGGAAGTGTCTAACAGTAGAGTAGGTCAGAGTAGGCGGACAGCGAGGGTCAATTACATAACACTAGCCTGTTTGTCAACAGAGAACCAGGAGGAATAGTGTGTCTCCAGAGAGATTTCCCCTTCCTGTTCAAAGTCCCAAATAGTCCTGAGTGTGTGTCTGGGCACAGAGTCAGTTCCCCTGAGAAGACTGCATCAGCCGGGCATCAGAGTGTCCAGGATGCTTGAGTACAGAGGCCTCTCAAGTCTCCCTTCCTCCAGGCCCAGAGGGAGAGACTTTGGGCTCTGACTCAGGGCATTGCAGGACACAGAGAGACACACTACACTATACAAAGCTGCTATCTTGGTACCCTGTTCTCATGACAGTTGATGGAGAGCTCCACCTCTGCCCAAAGTTTCACTCAGATGTCTGGAACAGAAGTGAGGGTGGACTTGAGGTACCAGGGAAGTTACTCAGGATGGACAGGTCCCCCAGGTCTATTACTCCTGTTTCTTTAACTGCTTCCTTATATGTGGCCTGAGCTGAGGTTAAGAGGGACTGTGGGGCATTGAAAGCTGAGGTACAGCTGTGGCAGAGAGGGCATCTGAATGGGAAGGCGACTCCAATCTCGAGGCTATGAGGGGGGAGGAGGTGCAGCCATGGGAGGAGGAGGTGGTGTGTATACACATGAGGGTGAGATGCTTGAGTGGAGGGAGGTAGGGGAGACCTTGAAGAGAAAGGAAGCAAGACATCTTCCCTTCAGCCTTCCCTCGGCCAGAATAGCCTCCCTCTGGGAGGGAGCCAGTGGATTCTAGAACTAAAGAGGTGATTTGTATCCCCAAGGTTGTGACTTCTGCCTGCTTGAGACTCTTCGCAGTTGAGCCCAGGAAGATGAGAAGCATTCTCAGTTTTCTCCATTGAGATGGTCCTTTCTTCCTCTAAGTCCACTGTTTTCCAGACTCGGGAGAACCCAGCCTGTGGTAAAGCAGAGTGGGAGCCTTCTTTCTGGGCCTGGAATTGAGGACTGGGGCTGACAGCCAGTCTTGCCTCCCTTCTTTGCTGATTCAAAATGTATGTGTATATTCAAGTTTGAATATGTGGGTGTTGAGGACACCAGGGAACTCCTCAGGCAGGGCTCAATGGGCCTTTGTGTTAGCCACTCCGACTAGACTCCTGGCTGTGGTTCTGCAGCTCCACCAGGCCCTGGTGCTCGAAGGCAGTGTGTGTACTTTGCACCCCAGCTTGGGCATAGATCAGGTAATCCGTGGAACTTACAGCTTTGGAGGCCTTCAATCAAGTTAGCATGAAGCTTCCCTCCAACGTGACAGCAACAATAGGGGCAGGAAGGTGGTGCTTACTGAACAAATGCCAAGCATGTTGAAGCCTACAGGTAGGCTTACCTTACAGGACTACCTAGTACAGAGCCGTTTCTACTAGCCTCACTTAGAAATAAAGAGCCAAGACGTAAGGCTTCAGTGCTAGCAGACCTGGGTGCAGGCTAGAATCTGGTCCCAGAATCTCTTTGACCACTGCCTCAAGATCTAGATGTTTCAATGTTGCAGGCCTGGTGGGTCCCACTTCTCTTCATGGCTAACCCCACCATTGCTTGTCCTGAGAGTGATGTCTCTGTGAGCGCAGAGTGGGGCCAGGGTGGCTGGGCAACGCTTCCTCTCTGCTGGGGGACACCTGCAGTCCACAGCTCTCCTCTCTTTATTCCTCCCCTTCTTCAAGGTGGTGCTGCCCGGCTGTCAGATCCTCCACTGTTCTTGTCACTGACACAGTCACCCTATTTCCTGAAGTCCTCAGTGTCTACCTTTTAGTCTTCTATCCAAGCCCCACTGTCCGGCCAGGCAGTTCTGTAGGGCATGCCATGGGCCATAGGCCATGTCATAGGCTTTCCTTATATAAGGGCAAGTATTTTTTAGGGCATTGCCACACAGTGTTATTCTTACTGACAGGAAAGCAAACATGTTCCAGGAGTTTAGAGGCTTCTCAAGGTCACAGTACACACGGAGGATTTGAACTTGGTCCAGCCCATGCTCCTTTTGCTTTCTCAGCATCTTCAGCTCCTCCCTGCAGGGCATCTCACAGAGGCACAGCCTTGGCCTCAGTCATCGTCTCTCCTGCCAGTCTGCCTGAGATTCCTTTAGGGTTCCACACCTCTATTGCTCCCCAGAACGGTTTCCTAAACCTTCTTCTTTCAGAAGAAAGCTCTGTGATCCTCATGCTTCTTTCCTGTCCTGTCTTGTCCAGCTTGATGTCTGCGTGACATGTCTGTGTGAGATGTCTGCGCTCACAGCCCCACAGGCTTGCCTGCCCGATGAACCTCATCCTGGGACCCCATCAGCACCCTCCTCCTTGATCTTCTTCACCTTCGTGAAGCATCAGTGCTTAGCTTCCTCCTCTCACTGCCCCCATCACCTGCCAGGCCACTGGCTCCCCATCTCTAGCCCAGGCCTCTAAATAGCCAGTATTCTGCTTGGTAGAGAGGCAGTGAGACTTGGCCGCCAGCCCACATAAGCACTGTTTTTTGTTTTGTTTTGTTTTTAATTCTGTAGAGCTAAATTTCTGTATAAACAAGCACATTTACAACTTCCTGTTCATTTAGCTGCCAATCATTCTGGCAAAGGAGGTGCTGATTGTAAGTTACATGTGTGGCCATTCCTGGCACTGTGCCACAGTCCTTAGTATCTCCTGTTTGTGTGATGAAATGTATTTATGTCTGCATGATATTAAGCAGGCACCATTGAATTCAATGCCCTCTGTCTTGATAGCATTATCATTTGGCTTGACTTTTTTTTTATGATTCATTTATTTTATTCATATGAATACACTATTGCTGCCTTCAGACACACTGGAAGAAGGCATCTGATGGTTGTGAGCCACCATGTGGTTGCTGGGAATTGAACTCAGGACCTCTGGAAGAGCAGTCAGTTTTCTTAACCGCTGAGCCATCTCTCCAGCCCGTTGGCTTGGCTTTTTGATGAGGAGGCTTCACTTTAAGTCCTCTGGGCCTTGTAGCACTGGCGAGTGATGATTATTGATCCTGGGAGCAGGAGTCAAATGTCCCTTGTCCTTTTAATGCGTGTGTTCCTGTGGCTAGGAGAGGGCGTGGCTGCACAGATACTAAGATGTCAAAGATGTCTAAGAGCAGACATTCCAATAAGGACACAGTGTATCAGACCTGTAAGGTTCTGGTGCTGTGCGGGCTACATTTTCTAAAGGACACTGACTTTGAGTCAAGATGACAAGCAGGAGTCTCATATGCCTGCTGCCACCAGTTATCTGGTAACCTACTTTGTGGTACTATGTTGCGGACGCTGGGCTCAGCCCACCTCCCTGGGAAAGATCCCTATCACTAGTTAGGAACAGCCTCGGTGTGAAGGACACACTGGTGGATGCCACGTCTTCACCTAATTACATTTAGCTTTGTGTGCGCTGTGTGGTGCTGAGGGTGGAAGGAAGGCCCTGCGCACGTTAGGCAAAGGCTGTACCGCTAAACCACCTGCCTCGATTTCTTACTGTCTTTGAGGCAGTAAGCAGCCAGATAGCCACCAAACTATAGATTCTAGAGTCTCCACTGGGGACAGATCCTAAGAATGCATTGGTGGCCTCCACAATGTCATCAAGCACAGGTCTTGGCAATCCTTCCTCATTTGGTTTTCTTTGTGTTTGCTTTGGAATACTCAAATACAGAAGCCAGAAGGCCACATGTAGGGTTTTCTCTGTCCCACAGCCCCTCACCTGCTCCCAGCTTTTTCGAAGGTAGACTGGGCTCTTCGCACTCTCCTCTATAGTTGCTTTATTTGCCTGTCGTGTCTGCACTGCATTGGGGGTGGGGGATACTTTCTGGACACAGTGTGACTCTGGTAGATCTTGTTCTCTCCAAGAGCCCGGGGTGGCCTCTCCTGTGCCACCTTCCACTGACTCTTGCCCTAGGCTCTCTTGCTCCCTAGATCTGAGTCCACTCAGCTACAGTGGCCTTGGGCTGGGTGTTTGGAGTTCTGGGGCCCACAAGGTATCAGATGTGCTCACAAGCAAGTGGGCCTTCCTTGCTGCTCAGAGCTCCAGGCACCGCTGCTGAGCATGCCCAGTCTACAGCAAGGAGACCTTTGCATGTAGACCTTTGCACACTGTACACCAAACCCACCCATGGAGTAATACCCACCTCCAAAATGTCGATGCTTTGGGATACTGTTTGAAATTACATGTGGATCGCTTTACAGGGCTGCCAAAACCAGAGGCAGAAAGGAAGTTAGATCTTAGCTTACAGCTCCTCAAGCTAGGAAATACAGTACCAGCCATGCCTTCTGTGGCTCTTACACCCTTGCTTTCTGGACAGTTGTGATGCATGAGCTATTGGAGAGTGTCAGAGCCCTCTCATATATTGTTCTCTGGCTGAACTACCTACTCAGGTAATGGGATCGGGACTCCAAGGCCTGCCTGGACTATTCTATGAATTCAAGGCAGGTTGGGCAACTTAGTAAATGTGTGTCTCTAAACAGAAAATAAAAACAGAAACTTGCCCCCTAAAGTAGACTCTGAGATTCATTTTGAAAAATATGCATGATGAATGGATAGATATGATAAAGTCACAGGTATTTCCAACTGGTAGAGTACAGGTGAGTATCTGGATGCTCGTGGCACAGTCTTTATCTTTTCTGCAGATTTCCCATGAAGGTTGCCTCTAGCCATGAACTACTTCAATTTAAGCAAGGCTTTTGACCGACACAGTCCCTGGGGTAAAAGTGAAGGGGTTTGTGTGTTCAAAGATCCATTTCATCTTTGAAGACTCCTGTGGGAGGCTGCCATTGCTCAGGTGCCAAAGTAGTGCTGGTCACATGCTGGTGGATAGACAGTTGTCATCCTGAATCCCATGTGACTGTGACCTTGTATGGGCGTGTTCCTGTGGCAGCCACATCACATGCCAGCTACTGTGTGGTGTGGGCAGCATTCCTCCGCCTCCTCTTGGCCTGCCTAGCATTCTTCCCTTCCCAGAGGCCTGGCCACATGCCTCAGCACAGCCTGTGAAATGCCGTGTGGCTTGCAGCCCCAGAGTGAGTGGAGATACTATCCTATGGAGGAGGGTTGGGACACAGGGACACTCCAGATGGTCCCCCCTCCTGTTTCTTACAGGTTGTGGGCACTGCAGAGCAGATAAACCAGAAGAAGAGGGCCAGGAAGTTGAGTGGCTATAGCCTCTCTAAAGTTAGGTCCTAACCTATATTGTAGAGCAGATTCGTCAGTGGTCGGGAGCATGCTGGAATCCAGTGTCAGAATAGTTGACTCCAAAGTAGAGGTGAATTCACTGTTGAGCCCCACTGCGATGATACCCAAAGCTTTGTTCTCCAGTCTCGAACTCGCCTGTGGGTGGGCACTGAGTACATCCCATCTCCTGGTTTTCTTGATGATGGTCAGCCTTGGCAGCAGGCACCAAGGAGGAAGATATGCTGCTGACACAGTCAGCCTTTAAAATGAGCCACTTAGTGAGTGAGAGAGACAGAGAGAGAACTCAGTGGTTAAGAACACTTGCTGTTCTTGTGGAAGAACAGACTCCATTTCCCAGCATGCATGTCAGGAGGCTTACAACTGCCTGCCAAGTCCATCTTCGAGGGAGGGCTGCGACACCCTCTTCTGTACTAGTGGGCTCGAATCCACATGTGCATATATCTACCCAGAGAATGAAATGAAAATGAACCTTTAGAAGAGTGAGCCATTTATAGCACTGGAAAATTGAGATCCCCAGAGGACCCAGTGTCCATGCTTTTCAGGACACCCACGTTATACCGGGAAGGTGATGATGACACTGCCCTTGATGCCTGCAGAACCTTGAGGCAATGCCTCCCTGTTCCTAACAACGATCTACAGTAGTCACACTTCTTGATTGAATGACTGCATTTGCTAGGGATCGAGTAAGCAAAAGTACAAGCAACAAGTCTCAGATAGACAGCAAAACCGTCACCAAATTAGACACTTTGGTCATCCAACAGAGATGACTAGGGGAGCCCAATAGAGAGAACAAGCAAACAGCATCAAATCTGTTGCTTACAGCACCCCCCTGAAACAAACTGGAGAAGCCCTGCTGAGACAGACTGCTGAGGCTTCCAAATGAGAGTCCCAGGCAGAGCCGAGTGCTTTTTGTGGATAGCTTCAGCTCCTTCCCACTGCGGGCATTTTTATACCATGGGGTTAACAGTAAACCTCTGTTGGAGATGGTTGACCTTCCAGTTCTCAAGGACACAATGTCTGTAATACCCTTAGCTATGTGCTATCACCGGGCCAAGGGTTAACCTGCTTAGGACAGTTTCAGAGGACATTTGAAATAGACAGGCTCCTGTCCTCAGAGTCTGCTTTTCGCAAGCACATGACAGTTTGCAGTATAATTTAATGTCTATTACACCTCCTCCCTGACAGGCTGGGGACAGGACCCATTCAGCAAGGAGATCAAGATCGCCCCCATTAGGTTGTCATGATGGCTAAGCCTGCTGTGGAAGACAGCAGAGCAGAGTTTAGACCAGATACACTGAGCTGACTCCTTGGGCTCTACTGCAGCCTAGCTGGGTGACCTTTGTCTCTTCTATGTGTCAGTTTCATTTTTCTAGATTCTCCCTTTGGGAGGAGGGGGGTCACTAAGACAGGGTTTTTCTGTGTAGCCCTGGATGTCCCAGAACTCAATTCTATAGACCAAGCTGGTCTCAAACTCAGAGATCCACCTGCCTCTGTCTCTCAGGAGCAGGGGATTAAAGGGGTGCAACACCATCACCCAATATCATGTCTCATGAATTGAATACTACGACACCCACTTTGTGGGTTACTGTGAGAATGGATAGAGCCAGACATGAATACAAGTAAGAGTACTTGAGCGCCAGTGAGGGCTAAGGCTCCACAGCCCTCCCTCACTGCCCCCAACCCACCCTCAACGGCAGGGCCCCAGGGTCGGAGCTGGAAGTCAACACCTCACTAGGACCCAGGAAGTGTGGCTGGGCTTGGTTTTGCTTGGGCCTGCAACAAATTGCCGTGTGTTTTATGGATATGAGCAGTCCCGGAGGTCAGAAAGTCCAAGTTTGTTTCCTCTGGCTGAAGTCAGGGTGCCTACGTGGTTTTACCCCCTCATATCCCTGGAGGCGCTAGGTTTCCCCAGTTTCTACAACAGTGTTTCCTTGCATTTCTTGCTTATCTTCCGACCCAGGTGCAGAGTGTCTTGCTTCTTTTGTTCCCTAGCCACCTTCTGTAGTCACCCCCAAGCCCCTGTTATGTTGTGAGGACCTTGTTGGATTTAGGGTCTAACCGGAGCATCTGTAAGAGGCTGCTCTGCTTAATCTCATCGGTAGTTTTGCCTCCCAATATTCAGTTTCTAGTGTGGACATATTGGGAGACTTATCTTCACACATCAACTGAATCAAGAAGCTTTTCTGGTTTTGTGTCATGGCTTGGCCAGGGACTGGACTATTTTAAAACAAGTCTATACCCTGCCAGGTCACACGCATTATTCTGAGACATCATCAGAGGAAAAGTCTCTTAAGGAAAAGTCAGCGCCTCATTCTCTGCGGGATTCCTCTCCCTGGCACATGGCAGGCACTGGGGGTATGTGTTCATCATATATAAAGGCCAGCAGGTCCTGACTGATGCACACGTGTGTCCTTTTAGGCCACGGCGAGTGTCACTGCGGAGAATGCAAGTGCCACGCAGGTTACATTGGGGACAATTGTAACTGCTCAACAGACATCAGCACATGCAGGGCCAAGGATGGACAGATCTGCAGCGACCGAGGCCATTGCGTCTGTGGGCAATGCCAGTGCACAGAGCCCGGAGCCTTTGGGGAGACGTGTGAGAAGTGTCCAACCTGCCCTGATGCTTGCAGCTCCAAGAGGTAAGGGCCTGCTCTTCCACCCTCAACTCCAGGTCTGGCTTTCATCGGGCAGCCAGGCAGCCTCTTGTGCCTGCTGTCCAGCCTCTCCCATCTATACAGTCTGTCTGCCAAACAAAACTTGTACTAGCAGTCGCCAAAACACTAACTATGTAATGCTGTTATTGGTGGTTGCGGGGGAGGAAGAGTGGATCGGTGGAGGAAAAGTTAAAATAGTCCACAAAAAAGCGGCATCACTGACCCAGTCTGAGCAAGTTTAGAGATTGCAGAGGAACAGCGAGAGTGAGATGAACCTGGTGCTGGGTCCAGACGAAACAGAGCCATGAGCATGCTGTAGTTTGCTCAAAAGGGAATGCTGTGTGTGTCCTTCTCCATATGACTGCGGTCCTCCACAGAGCATCTCCCAAACAATGCTTCATAGACCAGGCCTGTGGGAACTGCTGCATTAAACAGACCGTAATCAGAAGGCAAATAGGATGGACAGGAGCCGACCTAGATAGGGATGCCTGGAGCAAGCGTGGGGGCTCTGGATTTTTCTGCTCTATTTATGCTGATAATAGAGTGAGGTTGTCTAGTCTACAGACACTGGCTCAGTGCTGGGCTGGGTCACACAGCCTGATGACCATCCTCTGCTCTGCTCTTCATGCAACCAAGGTCAGTTGCAAGAAGTCTAGCAGCAGTGCTGCCTGGAGCACAGGCATGCCTGCCGTTGGCTCTCAGAACTTGCTGGATAACAGCTGTGTCGTCATTGGAGCTGAGGAGCCAGGCAGGCAGCAGGGGAAGCTGGGCACCAAGCAGAAACAAGTGGTGATGCAGGCAGTGTTACTCCTTGGCGGTGGAGCACAAGTGTGCCATTTTCTTTTGGCACATTTCCCCAAAAATGTCTGGCCAGGCTGATGATGAATCGAGCCGATGCTTGCAGAGCCTGCAGTTGCAACTGCTCAGCTGTGCTCACGAGCATTCTGAACGGCTTGACCCTCCCTGGCCATGTGCCACAGACAACCCTGGGCACGGGCAGCTGAACCTGCCTCCAGATCAGAGACAAGATAGGCAGGGAGTGGCCAGGCTCCGCGCCTGTGTGACTGGAATCGCAGCCCTAGTCAGCAGGTTGTGCCCAAGGGACTCCCCCACTCCCACCTCCCCACCCCCACCCCACAGCTTCTAGCCAGTGTTATTCCTGCTGCTCTGGGCACAGGAGGCTCATGGGGAGTGGGCAGAGCTAGGGCAGCACAGGGAGTCAGTAAAAGGAGCTAAAACCTCCCTTGCCTTCCTGTGGAGCGGCAGGCAATGTGGGCTTGTCTTGGACAGTTAAAAGACCTCAGGGAAAGGCAAGAGCTAGGAAGGCCCAGAGATAGGAACTGGCCCTTCTCATCTGTCCCTGGACTACCCTGGCCTTCTGTCTCTTTCATAGCTTAAAGCAAACTTGTTTCTTTTCCTTTTCCTTCTCTTTTTCTTGTCTTTTTTTCTTTCCTTCTTCCTTCCTTCCTTCCTTCCTTCCTTCCTTCCTTCCTTCCTTCCTCCCCCCCCTCTTCTTTCCTTTTTTCCAAAGTTCTTTTGATTATGGAATTTTAGGCCATTTTCCTACTTGCTGTTTTCTGAGAGGTTCTGAATACATTAGTCCTTCATCCCTGTGTTCTAGAACTCACCAAACACACCCTTCACTTCGGTGAGGTCACACTCGGCTCCAGCTGATTTTAATTAACATGCCTTGAACAAAAGTCTCCATGAGCGGCTTGCTTTTGTAAAGGGGCAGACAAGCTTTCATAGTAACTACAGTGCATTCTGAGTTTCCCCCAGCACAGGAGACTCAGTTCTAGGCTGCTGTACCCACAAGGGTTGTTGGAGGGTGTCTGAGAGGTGACCTGGAGCCGTGGTGATACAGTAGTCTGAGGGAAGCTGTGTGTTCCTACCAGCTGGAAGCAGGCATCCTGTTTTCCATGTGTTGATCCAGGAGGCTGGCAGAAGGTCCAGCAAACATGAATGACCAGAGATGGAGCCACCTCTTCCTGGCCACAGGCCGAGCCTGCCTACCCTGAGGGGAGGTGGGAATAGGAGAAGGGACCATATAGAACAGGAGACAATTATGAGCTGTACTGCTCAGCTGCAACTCTATAGAGTGAGATCAGCCCAGGAGAGGAAGATTTGCCACCAACTTTGGAATAGTGCATAACAGTGCCCTCTTGAGAAAGTCATGGCCCTCTCTCTTCATGATCTACCCACTCTCCAGTCCTTGTTGATGTCCAGAAGGTGATTCAGAGTATGTCTGGGAGGCAAGACTCTAGGAGGGGGTCTCTGGCTCTACCATGTGATGGAGCTCCGTCCTGCGCTGAGATCAAGGTCCCCAGCTCCTGTGCTGGAAATATAACTTCAGTCAGAATGCAGCTTCCCTCTGGAACCAGGGAACTGTCTAGACACCCCACTGTTTTGATCCCCATCAGCATGTGGGATAAGGGTGACCTGTCCCCTTGTGGCTAGGGTTTTGTGTGGATACCCATCACTTTAGTGTCAGGGTACCTCCCCTGCACACAAACACGTTTTTAGACCTCCGAGTGCCATTTTCCCAGAGTCCCGTGTGCTACTTGATATTACTTCCTCTGCCCTGGAGTTTGCTTTTCCCATGGCACGACCCTGGTCTTCCCAAGGAAGCAGGGACCTTTCCTCTCTTACAATTTTAACAGTGGCTTTGGCTAAGGCCTGGCCTCCCAGCTGTGTTCCCAAGCTGATGCAATCTTAGGAGGGAGACTCTCCGGACTCAGGTTTGATGATTTAGAATGTATTAATAACGACTCAACAGACCATTGTATATAATAAAGCATCCTCATGTGCTGTCAGCTCAAGGTGGGTGGTGGGTTTCTTTTTGGCTCATCTATTTTCTAGAGAAGGTCTCTGTTATAAAATGTACCAGCTTTAGTGTAGATAATTACCATGTAAGTGGCCAGCGTGCCCTAAAGGATGCTGACAGGTGGACACTGTAGGAATGGGGATGGGGCTGGAGCTCAGGGTACCCAGACATTAGTATCATTTCTTCTGGGCACCAGAATTGCCAGGAAGCCCCAGCCTAGAGGTTGCAGTTGAGCCAGGCATTAAGGCTTATTGAGCCTTGTCCAGAGAGTGTTCTGGGGAGTGGGATACTGAGATTAAAGTAACACAAAGGCTTCAGACACTGGACCCAGGACTGTAGAGGCTCCTCTGTGGTCCAGAAATAACTTTTTATGCCCTGGAAACCTCTTCCATGGAGCTGACTCCTTGGCCAGTTCACTGTAGTAGGGTGCAGATGGATTTGATTTGGTTCCTGCTGTCAGCATTGGGAAGCTGGCAAATTGACCAGTATACCAGATACATCTCCCTGAAACCCTGGGGCTTCCTTTTAACACCAGCAAGATGTCAGGGCATCATGTCCCCAAGGCCAGACTTCCAGAGTGCAGCTGAGCCTTTGGGACAATATGCAGCCATTAACGACCACCTTGATTTTCTCAGAGACTGTGTAGAATGCTCTCTGCTTCACCAAGGGAAACCTGACAACCAGACCTGTCACCACCAGTGCAAAGATGAGGTGATCACGTGGGTAGACACCATCGGTGAGTGCCCTGCAGAACTATGGGCAGCTGTCTCTCTGGACCTTAGCAGGCATCTAGGGGTTTTTTCCTTCCCTGGGGGGGGTGAATGGTCTCAGCCTTGAGTTAAACCCAATGTAGCTTCCTTGGCATGATTGCTGGCTCCCCAAGCGGAGCCTGGGGTGGGGCCCTTGCATGTTATTGGCAGGACTCTCGTACAGAAATCAGTTTGGCCGCTGCCCAAAAAGCTGCTCACAGAATCAGCACACAGTCATGACCCAAAGATCTGGGGCTGATTTTTACATAAATGGTTATGGCGTTGATTGTAATCATCAGTTGTTCATTAACTGATGATTGGTAAAGCAAATGTACAATATCCATCCATAATGAGATATTATCTTACCACAAGAAAGAGGCAGAGCACTAACATCGTAACATGTATGGGCCTCCAAAATATTGGGCTAAGTAAAGAAGCTGGAGAGAAAAGAACGTAGATATTAAACAGTGTTCACAGTAGGCAATGCCAGTTGAGGAAGAGGGGGCGAGAGTGGATGTTAAGAGCACATGTAGACATTGTCGGGTGGTGGCACAACATTGTGAGTTTCCTAAATTGGCCACATTTTGAAATGATTAAACAGTTCCTAAGGGACTGCATATCTGAAGAGAGAAATTTCAACCAAGGCTCGCCAGTACTAGCAGACTTGCCCTCTGCCTTGACCCCCAGCTGCTGTAAACTCCCAGGCTTTGTCTGCCTTGGTCCTGGATTCTCTTCTTTGTAGACTCCTGTTTCCTCTTCCCTGGTTTTGATGGACTGCTTGGCTCAATCACAGCCTTGAAGTATGCTGAATCTATTTATCTCACGAATATTCAGTGAGCAGTTACCGTGTGGCCAGCCTCATGCCAGACTCTGGGCAGTTGGGAATTCTTTGCAGCCCCTCCCATCCCTGCCTTTTGCTCTTTCCCTGGCCTGCTCTCCAAGGCCTGGCTGATTCCTTTTCAATGAAGCACATGTAGTGAGGAAAGAATAAGGGTCCTCTTCCCACCTCCCACAAACAAGGCCTATGTGGGATAGCTTCTTCCCAGCCTGACCTGCCAAGGGGACTCTGCAGAGAAGTATATATCCAAGCCACCACCTGCCCCTTGGCAAGCTTTTTTTTTTTTTTTTTTTTTTTCCTTATTTATTTACTTGTTTGCTTGCTTGCTTATTTATTTTTGAAGCAAGGTCTCACTATAGTCCTGGCTAGCCTGGAAGTCACTATGCAGACTGGGCTGACCTCCAACTCACAGACCTGCCTGGCTCTGCCTCATGGGTGCTGGGGTTAAAGTGTGCCCCACCATGCCCAGCTTTAGGATTTTGTCCCTATTTTTATATTTTTCTCACTATATATCGCATTTCAAACTTTCCATCCTCCTGTCACACTCCTAAGTACTAGGATTATAATTGTGTGCCATGGCATCCAGTTCTTTATTGTGCTTTTAACAATACACACTCTCACTAAGTCTGAGGGGGGCTGAGAGAAAAAGTTGGGAACCATACCAGGTGTTCATCTACTTCCTAGCTGCAGAGCCTGTTCAACCAGTCACTGGTTGTGTCACTGCATTGACCTGTGGTTGTGGTTTGGGATGTATGTACCTCTAAGGCCTAACTTCCTTTTCTCCAACCTCTTTACCTCCTAACGATCAGTCCTAAAACCCTTTTCTGGGGACCTGGTACCTGGACAGGACAGGGTCAAGGGCAGTGTGGGGAGAGAAGGGCTGTGCCAGCCAAGGAAGGGCTTTGTCAGGAGTGAGACCCGGTATACACAGAGCTGGCCCTCTAATGGCTTGATCTCTGACAGGGTCTCACATATCAGTGTGGAGTGCCACCACGCAGTAGCCTCTCATCCTCAGAGCCTCACACCCTGAGTTCCACTCTCAAGGACGAGCAACCTCTTTAGTCAACTCAGCCCTGCAGATTGGGCCAGTTTCCAGAAGTACTCACTCAGGCCTGTTGCATCCAGTTCCGTTCATCTGTGTCCATTCCTAACCATTGAAGACTTCTATTTCATGTCACCTCTAGCCAACACTTTAGAGGGTTGACAATCCTGATGGGATCCACATGTCCCCAAATCAATAAACTCAGCCCTGGGCCTGTGATCTTGATGTGAGAAATCTGAGCTCATTTTAAACCCCGAGGCCCCTTGGAGTCTCCCATCTTTTCCTTCGGGCTTGGCTTCCATCCCCGTCCGTGAGAGTGGTTCTAGGCTACCCAAAGAGATGCTCAAGATGTCTCTGCTTGCTTTTCCCTCTTAGTCAAAGATGACCAGGAGGCTGTGCTTTGCTTCTACAAAACTGCTAAGGACTGCGTTATGATGTTCAGCTACACAGAACTGCCCAACGGGAGGTCCAACTTGACAGTCCTCAGGGAGCCAGGTAGGTGAGAGCCTGAGGGCCATGATTTCTTGTGCTAGTCCCTTTGTGGTGGCGCAAGCCTGTGAACCCAGCACTCTGGAAGGTAAAGATGGGGAGATGAGACATTCAGAGCATTTAAAGGCCAGCCTGGCTACTTGAGACTCCATCTCAAAATATGTGTGTGGAGCACACTAGCCAGCCATACTGCTGAAGCAGAGGGCTGAGGCTGGGGTAGTGGGACTTTCGGAGTGCTGCCGTGGAGCCTTACTTACTGTGAAGGAAACCTTAGCATGCTGGCTAAAGGGTTTTGCAGGGAAGTTGCAAGGCAGCCCTCCACCAGGGCTAGGGTGTCCCGGAAGTTGAGGATTATTCAGGTCACAGCAGTCCATATGGCTGCTGCTGTTTCCCAGTTCAGATTCCAAGGGCAGACGGAGATAGCATTCCTACCTGCTGCTGCTCAGTACCAACAATTCTATCTTGTGTTTCTTCTGGGACCAGGACTAACTCCTGTGCCTCAGAGTGACTGGGACTCCAGCCATTTCAGTTTTTGGGTCTGGGAGGGAGTAGGAAAAGGTTTGCAGATTCCAGGTCACAGAGCCCAATTTGCAAGTTGAGCCCAACCCCCAAACACAGTATTGCCTTCCTAGGCCAGAGACAGGAAGTGAAGTACCAACCCAGGGCGCTTGCCTGTGGCCTTGCTTTCAAGCCCTGTCTTTGCTTGGAAATAAGCACATTTGTTCCTTAGAGCTCTTTGCCAAGGGCTCAGAAATGCCTGGCCCCAGACCAGGCCTTACGGAAGTGATGCATGCTACCCCCTGCCTGCCTGGTTTGTCCCTGAAGCCACCGATATGAAAGCTGGGCTATGGCCCAGCCTCCTGCTCTGGAGCTGGGCCAGGCTTGAGCCTCTGGGGCACAGCCCAATAGAGGTATAGACATTCACCAGGTGCCTCGTTTCTGTCACTGATGGGCTGTGTGACCTTGAAACAGTTACTGAATTCTCTGAATTTTTCACTGTTCCTTGGGGAGACCACCGGCACCCACCCAGCTTTCAGTCTCACAGAGGCAACGTGAGGGGGATGGGCAGGAGGGAGAGTGCAACCTTTCACCTCGGACATAACTGGGATGCTGATGGCTCTGCCCACCTGTCTCCTGGTCCCTTCCAGAGTGTGGAAGTGCCCCCAATGCCATGACCATCCTGCTGGCTGTGGTTGGCAGCATCCTCCTGATTGGTGTGGCACTCCTGGCCATCTGGAAGCTGCTTGTCACCATCCATGACCGCCGAGAGTTTGCCAAGTTCCAAAGCGAGCGTTCCAGGGCCCGTTATGAAATGGTGAGTGGGGGATGGGTTAAAAAAAAAGAAGAAGAAGAAGTTGCTGGCCTAGAGCCAGGGCCAAAGGCTAAAAACAATCAATCAAACCAACAAAAAATGAGCTAGGTATGGTAATATGCACCTATAATCCCAGCTGCTTCGAGGCTGAGACGGAGGAGTTTGAAGTTCAAAGCTAGCCTGGGTTACTTACCAAGCCCTTGTCTCGAAATAAAAATAACCAAACTTTGAGTGTAATTCAGTGGTAGCGTGCTTGCCTAGCATGTGCAGGGCTCTGGACTCAATCCTTAGTATCACAGAACAAGCAAACCTACAATGGATAGGAGAATTAAATGCCTGGAAGACATGAGGGGTGTGCAGACCCCGGTGCATGTTGGGACGGCCGAGGGGAGGGAAGCTCAGTGGGGAGTTGGACAGACACAGAGACAGAACCCAAGAGAGAAAAAAGCTCAGGCTCTCGGGTCTGGTTGGATGGTCACGTGAGCAAGTCCTTCTGCCCCAGGCACACTGCAGGCTCAGGGGAAGAACCCCCGACTCCCCGGAGTTAGTCTGTCTGTTTAGGCTCCAAGGGACTTCTGGGGTTTTCTGCCTAAGCCCTGTATTTGAGAGATGAAAGTAAAGGCTCCGAGAAAGGGAGGGAATCCCCCAGAGCCAAGACAAGTCAGCAGTGGCATCCCCGCAGGTGCTGGACAGACCTGTGGCTGAACTAACACGTACCTCTCCTCTTGTGCTCGCAGGCCTCAAACCCCCTGTACAGAAAGCCCATCTCCACACACACTGTGGATTTTGCCTTCAACAAGTTCAACAAATCCTACAATGGCTCAGTGGACTGAGGCTCCTGCATGGCTGGAGGGGACTAAGGACAAAGACTGGTGTGTCTTGGACTACTTGGACCATTTGCTCATGCTAGCTAGGCACGCACTGAGATGCCCTCCAGTGAGCTGTAAGGGACTCGCTACCCACACAGCAGGCCACAGGCACATGGGCCGTGTCCCTCCAAGCCAGGGAGAGCAAGGAGACTCTGGTGTTCTAGGCTTCCCCACCCCTCCAGCTTGCTGCGTCCATGAACTGCTGAAGGCTGGGCTGCCCCTCCCTTCCCTGCTGGGCCAGGCAAGAAGGTATCTGGAAGAGTCTTCGTGTACAAAGCTAGCGTGCAGCCTGGCTTTTTCGGGTTGATCATTTTTTTCTATGAAATAAAAAGGTCACGCATTTATGGTGTAGATCTGATTACTGGTTGCCTGAGGGCTGTCTGCCTGGCATCTGTGGGTGTCGGTAGTGGAATCTGTGGTGGAATGGGGGTGGGGGGTAGCCTATTGAAAGTACGTGTCTTGCAAATAAATGTTAGGTTTTGCCTTCAGGTCCATGTTTGTTTAGTACTTTTGTAATGAAAAGGAAAGACTGGGATTGAAAGTAAAGATGGGAACCAAGCAACTTTGTGTTGGCTTTGTACATTCTGGCTTGTGCCTCCCTTTCTGAGTGGTCTTGAGTAGCCCCAGTAGAGACTGGCATGCCCATACACTTTATCAGGGACAGGATTTGAACCAGTCCAGTACTCCCGAGCCGGGCCCCCTGATGTGCTGAGCAGGTACTGTTTGTTGGGCCTCCCCAGTTTTGCTTAGAGTTCTAGATAGAAGCTGTACAGACTACACATGCTTCCCACCTGTGTTCTGTATTAGGAAAGCTAGAACTAGAAGGTGCAAATGTTAGCCGGTGGAGGTGTGTGGCTTCCACATAAAACGTTTCTTGCTGGATTTGTGTGCCAACTTGACACAAGCTTGAGTTAACACAGAGAAAGGAGCCTCCCTTGAGGAAATGTCTCCATGAGGTCCATCTGTAAGGCATTTTCTCAATTACTGATCAAGGGGGGAGAGCCCACTGTGGGTGGTGCCATCCCTGGGCTGGGGGTCCTGGGTTCTATAAGAAAGCAAGCTGAGCAGGCCGTGTAAGTAACATTCCTCCATGGCTTCTGCATCAGCTCCTGCCTCCAAGATCCTGCCCTGTGAATTCCTATCCTGACTCCTTTGGTGATGAGCAGCAACGTGGAAGTGTAAGCTGAATAAACCCTTTCCTCCCCAACTTGCTTCTTGTCATTTTTATGCCGAAATACAAACCCTGACTGAGTGAGACTCTATGTAAATACTAGACTCGGACCAACACCTTCCTTCGTCAAGCCCTTAGGTCCCACCCAGACCCAGAGCCTGAGTTCATCTCAGCTGCTATTTTCTGCAGAGCCATTATCCTCTTTAGATTCTCTTTAGAGAGAAGTAGCTCCCAGTAGCCTCCTGCCCCATTGCTTTGAGTATTATAGAAGAGTAAGTAGGCTCTGGAAGGGGAAGTGGCTTGCTGAGGGTCAGGCTAGCTGAGGAGCTTGTGGTGCTAAGTCCTGGGCTAACGATGTCTCACTTCCTTGACAAACTGTTCATTAAAGTTTAGTTTTTGAAAAACTGATTTTAAAATATATTTATGAATGTTTAGCTTGCTGCGTGTCTGTGTACAGCATGTGCGTCTGGTACCCACAGAGGCCAGAAAAGCTGTTAAATTTGGTCCCTGGGAACTAGAGTTACAATCTGTTGTGAGCCATTATGTGTGTTCTGGAAACTGAACCTGGATCCTGTGCAAGAGGAGGAGCCCGTATTCTGAACGGTTGAGCATCTCAGCCCCTTGCTAAAGGTTTTTGTCAGTGCAACACTTCAAGCCTCGGCCGAGCATTGGACCAAATTTCTCTTCTGTGATTGGCCTGCTTTAGGGTGAATGCTGACTGTGTGGGACAAAGGGAACTGACTCGGAGTTCTTCCTTTTGTGGAACTTGGAGACATGGCCATAAGTCCCTTTACAAATAAATATATAAGACAAGAAAATGATGGCTTTGAGACTTTCTAAACAGAAGAAGGAGAAGGAGGAGGAGAAGAAAAATGATGATCATGGAAAAACTTAGTTTCTTTTCGACTTATTATGGGTCCCCTGGAGACCACACACTAACCTGTTCAAATCCGGTTTTTTATAGGCGGTACTGTGAGCACTTGACACTCTTGAGCCACAGACCAACACTCAGGGTCACCACTCTTTGTTTCTGCCCAATGCCCAGGTTATTAGGTGTGTTTTCACAGTGACACCAAGAGGAAGACATGTCTAATGGTGTCCTGCTGCCCCCTGCTGGAAGTTCTTGACATAAGCTGGGATACTGTGGCCCAATATTCTGAGTAGAGGCCAACCATGAGTTCCTCATTCCTAAGTTTGCATAATGAGCCAAAAGTGGTGGCAATGCCCTCTATTCCAAATGCCTCATCTTGCACAACCCAGTTCCATATACAAACATGAATAACATGATTTGGGGGCCACATGATAGGCTTGCCACAGCATACATATGACGGACAACTTTGTGGAGATGGTTCTTCCATCTTTTCGTAGGTTCCAATATTGAACTCTTGTAGGTTCAGTATTGAACTCAAGTCCACAGGCTTATAAGGCAAGTGTCTTCATGCACTATACTCTTGGTAGCTTTACTGGTTTGGTTTGGTTTGGTTTATTGAGGTAGAACTTCAGTCTGTAGCTCAGACTTCCTTAAAACTATGAAGCCTAGGCTGGTCTTGAACTCACCAAAGTCCTCTTCCCCACCTCAAGTGCTGGGATTCCAGGTATGTATTACCATACCAGGATCAGATCTGTCTAATAACTTAAAAATTATAAAGCAAGCACTTTACTGACTGGTTTGTCGACCTGGCTTTTAGATTTTATTGATTGTCTTGAATGTTTTTTTTTTTCTAACTAAAAAATTCTTACTGAACAAAATAGGAAATAGAATCATAAGGTAAAAGGCATTTGGAATCACACCACTCAGAGGTAAACACATTTGGCCTTTGCTATACCTTGGATCTTACTTTCTCCTAAAGGCATGAATAGGGAAGTCTTGGTTCCTTGGAACTATTGGAAAGGGACTTTGACATGAGGCTGTTGGAGGTCTTCTAGTCGCTGGGGGCATGCTCCGGAAGGGATAGCAGGACCCTAGCCTCTTCCTCTCTGTTCCATTCCCAGCAGTAAAATGAGTGATTTAGCTCTTCTGTAGCTTGTGCCAGTCATCTCTCAATGGGCCTCACTTTCTACATCTGTGGGATGGGAAGGTTGGCTGGGCTGATCTTGAAGGGGCTTCTGATTTCAGTTTCCCAGGCATCTGGGCAAAGCCATCATTTGGATGGCTGTGATAGATTCCAGTTCTCTTGGGCTCACCTGCTCAGCCTCGGCATGTGTAGCCTTCAGCTTTTGAGACATGTGTTCTGTGTAGTTCACTTCAAGTGCAGACAGGAAAGGAGCCCTGTGTAGCACCAGAAACATTCTTGAGGAGACTTTATAATCATGTGATGTGTTAGGGTTCTCTAGAGTCTAGAGGCACAGAACCAATAAACTATATATAAAGAAAGGAAATGTATTAGAGTGTTTATGTGGGCTGTGTCTGGCTAGTCCAACCAAAGCTGTCTTCCAACAGAAAGTCTAAGAATCTAGGAGTTGTTTAGTCCACAAGGCTGGATGTCTCTGCTGGCCGTCAGTCTATGTGGAAATCCCAAAGAAGTGGGCTCTAATACCAGCGAAGGAATGAACTTGCTGTTGAGGACGAGAGCAAACAGACAAAGAGCAAGCACATTTTCTCTGTCCTTACATAGGCTGCCACGAGATGTGGCCCAGGTTGAAAGGGGGGGGGGTCTTCTGACCTCAAATGATCTGGATTTTAAGGTGGGTCTTCTGGTTTTAAGTGAACCAATTAACTAAAAATCCCTCAGACAGAGTCTTGAGACAGAGTCTTCCTATGTAGCCCTGGTTGACCTCCAATTTGCTGACTAAGCCTCTTAGTGCTGCAATGCTGGTGTGAGCTGCTGTGCCTTTTTTTTTTTTTTTTTTTTTTTTTTTTTTTTGGACAGGGTTGCACTATGTAGCCTTAAGTTGCTATAACTCATGATCTTCCTCCCTGCAGCTCATGAGTGCTAGGATTATAGGTGTGAGGCACTATGCTTTGTTAGAGGGAAGAGCTTTATTTGGAGCTCCCCTAACCTATCCTCCAGAAGCTGACAGGCACTTGGATGGTTTTCTATGAGGGGGAAGCCTAGGCAAGGCTGTGGGATGCACAGCCAAGAGAGCAGGTGGTCTTGGTCAGGCCAGGGGTCTGACTGGTTATTATGTCAGTTCTGGTTCTTAGGGGTGCTGGAGAAGTTTTTATCATGTTCATCACCTGAGGGAAGCAATCTAGTTTCCACAAGATGATTGTTCCCAGGGTTCCTTCACAGGTAATTGCCCTCTCATGTTGATGGATCTCACTGTGGGGTGATATAGTCTATTAGGCTTGCTCCAAGTATTTAGTTTTGGATTTAGTTTTGGTCCTTTGTCATAAAGATGGGCTACTACAGGGAACAGTTAGTCCTGTCATCCTTGGAACCCAAGAGCAATGCAGAAGAGAATGACTTAAAAAGAAAAACATCAGCTGGGTGGTGGTGGCTCACCTTTAATCCCAGCACTCAGGAAGCAGAGACAGGTAGATCTCTCAATTCCAGTCTGGTCTACAGAGAGAGTTCCAGGACAGCCAGGGCCACACAGAGAAACCCTGTCTTAAAAGCAAGAGAGAGGCGGGGGGGGGGGGGAGGAAGGAGAGAGAGAGAAGAAAAAACTGAGATACCAGAGGTAGACAAAATGGAGGTGTAAGGCCGGTGGCTGGTGTCCTCCCTCAGACCCTCCCTTGTGTAGAGTTAAACACCTGTGGATCAGCAGTGCGCACACCAGGATGCTAAATAGCTGCCTCAGCAAGTTGCACCTGCCGAGCCAAGGAGGCGCAGGTGGTCCTGAGAGGGCCCATGCTTCTCACTCCTTCTCAGTCTGTGGTCAGAGTTTAGGGATTCTCACATATCCTGGCAGCCATTTTAACCAGAAGAAGCAGGAGCATGTAGACATGTAGATGTTGTAAATGTTCAACACAGCTGCTATCTGCAGTTTTCCCTGCAGGGCAAGACTGACTCAACGTCAGCATGCCCCTGGTCTCCACCTCCATGATAAAAGTTGGACTAGGGCTGGCTGCGAGGCTGAGCAGACTCCAGATCTGAACTAGTAACAAGGAAAGGGGGTGGGGTGGGTTGAGGTTTGAAGGTTTCCTAAATTCCTTCACAGTGAACACCCATGTGTGTCTGTGCTAACTATATGCCCTGGGCCTAGGTCAGAATCCTGGGTCAGTCCCATACTATTGTTATTGAGGGTTCTCTGCTGATAATGTTCCTGTTTTCCCACCAGGATTAGTTGTTTTGTCTGAATCGGTCAACTATATTATTTTCATTACCCATGTTGTTTAGCTTTTGCTTAGGGAACTGGCCTATAGCCTAGGCCCACTTCTAAGAAACATCCAGATCCCCAGAAGCACTCATTAGAAATTTTTAGCCTACGCCTCAACCCATACTACTGGAGCAGAATCTACAGTGCAGGACCCTGGAGACACTGCCGTGAGGTAAGGGGCTCACTGCCCTGATTTCCTCTCCAGTACCTGCCAGGACTTCTGGGTGTGCGAGTTACAGACCCTGTGGGGGGCAGGGGGAGGGGTTGTTGTCACTGTAACTTTTTATGTGTACAGATACTTTTGCCTGTATGTATGTCTGATCGTAATGCCAGGCTTTCCTCCCATGTGTGCAAATGGTTTAGTTGTGTAAATGGCAAGTGACCCTCTACGTATGCTGCCAGTAGTCAAGTTCCAGATAGGAAGGGAACTGTGCAAATACTGGTGGCATCAGGACAGGGAAAGCTTGACATACAGCTGACCCACGCCCTTCACACTCTACCTTCCTGGATAGACCAAAGAAACTCTGTGTGTGTGTGTGTGTGTGTGTGTGTGTGTGTGTGTGTGTGTGTAAGAGTCACTGGTCCTCCAGATCCTCACTGAGAGCCAGATTATTAGGATCAAAGTGAGGAAAGGAAAGGGATCCCCACCTCCACTAGAGCAGAAACCCAGAAACATGAGTATCAGCTTTTGCTGGGTACTCTCTCTTACTGCCTGTGTTTTATGTATGGAAGGCTGTGGTTTGGCCGTGCGCTGGGCCCACCAGGCCAAATCAATGCAGTTAAATCACAGTAACTGGGCCTTCCTACAGCAACTAGTTAAGCTGTAGCCCATTGCTCCGTTCAGCAGGGCGGTGAACAGGGTCCAGGGAGATCACCTGAAAAAGGAGAAATGGGGAAAAGAACCACGGCTTGTCTATAGGCTGATCAAGCCGCCATCTTTACTTTTTCACACAGGGGTTATAAACACATAAAGGCAGGATGTGGGGAAGGGGATGATGCAGGAGTGTAGGTGTTCTCAGGGGAGTACAAATACCTTCCAGAACAGGGTATCAGCTGGGTGAAGGTTCAGGGAACAGGTCACTATGACTCTGTCTATGATTCACTTGTTTCTTATCTAAGCTGGTACTTCCCACCAAGGCTACCTATCCACAAGGTCTATGACTACTAGCTCTTATCCAGGCTGGAAATTTCCACCAAGGCTGCCTGTTTACAAGATCTTATAGATATCTGTTTTAGTGTTTTTCCACAGAGACCAAGACTTTTGTTAGCAAGCATGTATGGCTGACTTAGGCCTATTGCTGATTTAGGCCTTCACTGTATAAGCAAGGCTGCCCCTGACAGCCCATCAATTCTTCCTGTGCCTTTCTTCTTTGTGGGTCAGAGGATTGTGGGTCACACTTTTAAGAACATGCTCCCACAGCTGTTAGATGCAACTCTGTTGGCTTCTTGCTACAGCTGGGAATCCTGGTAAGAGCTCTTGGCTTTCAAAGCTCCAAGGATTTGGTCTGGGCTGTGGAAGACCTGACAGAAACAGGCCTGGGTTCCAAAGGGGAGATCTCAGGTATCACTGACTTCAGCAGGTACAGGCCCAGGTCCTGTCAGAAAAACTGCGGTCAGTGATCTTGTCAGGATTTAGATGGAAGGCCTGAGTCAAGGGACTCTAGGATCTCACTTTTTTGAAATCTGTGTGAGACTGGATTATATTGAGAACATACAGCCTGGTACCTTGTTTGGGCTATGAGAGTATGTAGACTTAAGAGTTAGCTACCTTGGCTAGACAGAAACACAAAAAGAACCACCAGAGTTTACACTGCTACTTACTCCATTTAGAAATGGGCTAACCCTAACAAGAACATGGGGTTGCAGACTACAGGGAGTTGGTGGGGTGCCTTAAAAATAAAGCATTAAAGATTTTGCAGAAAGTGGGATGCATCTTTTAGTTAGCACACAGGTTGCTAAAGGAAATGATTTTAAAAATTGAGTACTCAGGTCCTTGAGTCTTGGTTAAAGTCTTAGCATCATGGAGAAATATCTTGGGTTTAGCATGGAAGAGGCTTAGACAAGCCTCTATTGGAGTTAGTGAACCTCAGTCTTGTAGTTAAGAGTCCTGAAGGCCCTAAGGAGCTACTGAGCTGTGTACTCTGTTCTGGAGACGTGTCTTGGTTGAGAAAACCTCACCTTCTCTGGAGGAAAGCTTTCACCTACACCTGGAGAGCTGAACCCTTGGGCACTTGAACAGTGAAGAGGCAAAAGTCTGGTATCATCTTTGTGTGGGAAAATCCGGCGGGCCGCAGCAGCAGGCCCCAGGCCCAGGTGGCATCGGCCCGGGACCTGCGAGGTGGAGGCTGCCTGGAGGCTTCCAGGCAGCCTGTCTCACATACTGGAGGAAGGTCCCTGGTTCCAGTGGCTGTGGAAGCTTGCGGCGGCGGCCAGGGCCAGGTACCAATGACCACAGGAAGGCCTGGTTCAAAAAGGGTCATTTTCTATGTCAGATTTAGATGGAGGCTGAGTCAGGACTTAGACTCACAAAATCGGGCAGACTGATTAAGTAGGAGGAACATAGAAGGTCTGGGGAGGAGTAGGAATTAGTTATATTGGCATCCGACCCAGCTTACCTTCTATTATATTGAAATGGCAACCTCAGTGGCACTGAGGATGGTATAATAACACATTTCTAGCTGTGCACTTTAGCCAGGTGCTGTGTAAATTGGCCGTCCTGACTGAACTCAATGTAGGTCTATGGAGATTAGACAGCCTCTTGTTAGGACTCCTTGAGTTCCCTGGGAAGAGCCGACTGACTCCTGCAGTTGTTCCTCCCTTCTCTGGGAGTTCACCTACACCAGAAAGGAACCCGGATACGTAAACAAGTCTGCATCATCTTTGTCCTCGTTTTGGACATGTGTCTTACAACACTGTCTTAATCTGCCTGAAATCTGACTCAACAAATACAGATTCAAAGGGCCCAGGGCTCAGACTCTGCAAATGGCTGAAATGAAGCAAATGGTTGGGGAGAAATCACCCTTGGAATGATGGTTCTTAATAAACGGGCTCTTGGTGTGAGGGATACAACATGGCTGTCACATGGCTCTCCTGACATGGGGAAATCTGTCCTGTAGGAAGAGCTAAATCCCTCCAAGGCTGCAGGAAGTGAAGGGGACTCAGCTCATTATGCAACAGCTGATTTCGGAGTGGATTTCCTGAAACCCCAATGACTAAGCTTAAATTTAAGCATACACTGTTGGTAATAGAGCCTAAAAGCATAGGAATCTGTGAAGGATTTTGTCATGGTTTGGGGAACCCCTCTCCTGAGGTGTGAGTAGTAGGTGGGTACTTTTGAGAAATTATGGACCATTTTGAGGTAAAAATACAGAAACTTGTTCCTTAATCATCCTGATTTTTCTATGGTAGAGGTAGTTAGAAGATGTGATCTTGACTAAGGTTGATCCCCAACTTTGATGATTGGAAAAGGCTGTATGTAAAATTATTCTGGAAAAAAGAAAAGCTGTTCCCCTGCTCTCACTGAGAATGTCTGAAATGCCCTGACTAGTCAGAACAGTCTGATGGAATGCATTCGCTCAGCCGACTTTTCACCAGTCTACTGCCTCCCATTGATTTGGGGCGAAGATGCACTGGCTGCCAACCAAGGTGGGTGTGGTTCCCTTCTTGTGGTGCCACAGCACAGCATTAAATGTAAAGAATTAGCACCTGGCTAAGCTCTACCGAGGACGTGAGGACTGTCCTCACTGTGCTTCATTTGCAGTGATGAATGGTGTGTCGCACTCACAGTGTGTTACCATTTGCTTTCTAAGTTTCACGTTTGGTACAACTACTACTGAAGACGGGCAATGGTGGCACATACTTTTAGATCTGGCACTCAGGAGGCAGAGGCAGGCGAATCTCTGGTTCGAGGCCAGCCTAGTCTACAGAGTAGTTCCAGGACAGCCAGGGCTACACACAGAAACTCTGCCTCAAAAACCAACCAACCTAATGAAGGAGCATACTGCTTTTACGTGGCACAAGGAAGCCAGGGGTATTTTTGACACCAAGAGTTTTGTACTGAGGAAACATGTTCCTTAATGTTAAAAAAAGAAATGGAAACCCAAACCACTTACTGCCTAGATTTTACTGGCTTTAAACCATTTGAATATATACTGAAACCTGAAAAATACCAGGCGTGCTTTTAAGACAGTGATACTCTATGGTGAACCTTGCAAAATCAGAAGCTGGCTCCTATTGGAGACCCCACCCCCAGCCCTGCCCTGCTTGGTCTGGTCTAGTAAGGATAGTGAGGACCCAAGTTTGTTTTTCTGACATAGGAAAAGGTGACTCCGTGTTTCTGTATACAAGATGTGTAGGCTTCTCCATCTTGTAGTTGTGTGTATGGAGTGGGGTGCCATGTCTTGCACATGAAGTCAGAGCATCCACAGGTATTGGTTCTCATTTCACCATGTGGGTTCCAGGGATTATACTACGTTGTCAGGATTGAGAGGATGCCATTACCTGCTTGTCCATTCACTTTAGTGTTTTTGAGACAGGGTCTATCATGTAGGCTGGCTTTGAACTTAAAGCTCCACCTGCTTCTGCCTCCTGAGAGCTTTCCACCATATTATTTTGGAGACAGCGTCTCTCACAGAACCTGGAGCTCACCAGTTTGGGCTCCAGTTGCACACTGGCTATTGAGCTTCAGGATCTGTCGGTTGCTTTCGTACATGTCTGCTGTGTCCAGTGATGTGCAGTGGCTGCTGGCTTTGCCATGGATGCTGGATATCTGAATCCCAGGCTTCCCAGCTTACACACCGACAAGCACTTAGCAGCTGGAATTTTAAGATTTCTTTTCCTCAAGCTGTTTGGCTTTATGAGATATCTAAACAAATTCTGTAAGGTTGGTCCAAATCTAATCGGCAACAGCAGCCTTTAAAATGTTATTTTCCATGTTAAAGTTTTTTGTGTTATGGATGTTTTGCTCTACGTATGTCTAGGGCCTCAAATCCTCCTGGGTCTGAAGTTAAACAGGCCGAGCTGCCAAAGTGTGCTAGGAATTGAACCTGGGTTCTCTGGAAGAACAGCAAGTGCTCTTAACCACTGAGCCACTTCTCCCGTCCATATAGTAGCCCTTTAATGCATATATATATATGCATGCCTGAATTGGGGAAACACCATCAGTATTTGAAAAGAATTCTCCCTAATGTGGTAGCATAGGCCTTTAATCCCAGGACTCAAGTGGCTAAGGTAGGCAGTTGGTTAAGAGTTCTAAGCCAGCTAGTTCCAGTCAGGGCTACAGCGACAGGTAATTCAGTTACGTTATGTATCACCATGAAGGCCACCATGAATTTACTTGTCCCTTCCTTGTGTTTAAGGTTTCCATCATTTCAAGTTCTGCACCACAGTACCTTTCATTGGAGCAAAGTGAAATGAATTCTAGCACGCAGCAGTATGGCAACTGCTCTGAAACTGCTGAGATGAGGCTGTTTGGTTTGTACACCTGTAATCCTCATCTTCTGAATCCAAAGCAAGGCTGGACTAACATGACAAGACCATTTCTCAAAGAATAAACTTGCCAAAATGTATCATATCAAGCCCCCACTCAGAGACTACCAAAACAGTAGTCTATTCTTATACTAATTCTTAGGTTTCTATTGTGACCAAAAGCATCTTGTGAAGGGGTTCACTTCAGCTTGCAATCCTCAGGTCACACTCTATCACTGAAGGACAAGGAACCTAAAGGCAAGAGCTGAAGCAGAGGTGAGACTATGGAGGACGCTTTTACTGGCTTGCTTAGCCTTCTTTATATAATTCAAGACTACCTGAATAAGGGTGTTGCTGCCCACTGTGGACTGGGCTCCTTCATCTCACATCAATTACTGTTGTAATGTGAGTACATTGTTGCTATTTTCAGACACCAGAAGAGGGCATCAGATCCCATTACAGATGGTTGGAAGCCACCATGTGGTTGCTGGGAAAGGAACTCAGGACCTCTGGAAGCGAGTGCTCTTAACCCTGAGCCATCTCTGCAGCCTACATCTATTAAACAAGAAAATGTCCTAACAGGTGTGTCCACAGCGAAATCTAATGATAGAGACATTTTCTCTTAAGAGTCTCTCTTCCCAGATACATCTGTGTCACACTGACAAAAAACATCTGGCACACTGATGGACCAACGAAGAACTCTGGAACTTGAAGAGGAACTTACAAGAGGAACTCAGGGAACTGCCACCTTCAGTGGGACATATATATATTCTCATGATAGTCTGTGTCTTTTGCTTACAGACAAGCAGGAAGGCCACTGTGACAGAGTAGTTAAGAGGCCACCAGGGAACATCTTATTTATGGAGTAAACATTGGAGACATTTCTGGTGACAAAACCATCTTCTTGGATAAATTACGTAACTGTTAATTATGAAACTGCCTTGCCCAGCCATCTGGAAAAGCAGACAGCATTTAACATTGTTTTAAGATGAACTGACTTGGCCAAAGGTACTGTAGTTAGTTTGAATGGATGGAATAGATACAGTACATCTGTCCTCAAGAGGACTTTGTTTCCTATTTCCCCAAATACTGATCTGAATTAACAATGTAGGGCCTAATGCATTGTGCTAATGCATTTTTCCTTTGGTCCCTAAAAGACTGCTCTAAGTGTATGCGCGTGAACTTAATGTCAGGGTCTCAGTTTAGGTCTGCATCTTACAGCTGAAAGGTCCCATTGGATTCCAGGAACCACATAGCTGCTGGAGACTACGACTAAGCTAAAGCCTAGAAGGGAAGTCTCCTTAGATCCTGACAGCTTTTCTCAGATATTATTCAAACCCACCCGAGACTCATGCCTTATGCTTTTACTTGATGGGATCTGCTGCGGCCACTCCTTCAAGCACTGAAGCTACTTGATTCCACTTTACTACAGGACGCACGGTTACTTGCTGAGTGTGTGCAGTTGCTAATCTTACCGATGTGTAGACTGGTGCCATACTGACTCAGGGCTAAGGAAGTTAGCAGGCTACGCCTCAGACCACTCCGTCTGGTACTTACCAGTCATCTCGTCTAGACTACTTACATACAGCTATCTTCTGAATGCCGAAGGATCTTCCCTTTTGACAGGAATAAGAACTTAAGGGCGGGCTAATAAAGTGTGGAGGGCACAAACTAGGGTGATGGTGCTTTGCTTGGTAAGCATGTGAACCAAAGAGGGAACTGGTTCAAGTTTACCAAGGCTGTGAATTCCACTTGCAATGGGCACAGTTAAGTTCTATGTGTGAAACACAGGTCAGATCACACTGCTGGAGGCATCCAATTTCTCAGTCTGTGAGCAAACATTTCCGTACTAAAATTTCCCCTTTTAGCACTTTAGACTTTTTTTTATTATTATTAAGTAAAAGTGTATTGTATCACATGCATGTAACCCCTGGAATTGGATGGCTGTGAGCCACAATGTGGGTGCTGAGAACCAAATGCTAACCTTCGATAAGAGAAACAATGCTCTTAACCACCAGGCCATCACTACGAGCCCCCAGCCCACTAGCAAACACACATTAATGACAGCGGGGAAGTGGTACTTCCGTTTTCTTAGATACAGAGGCGGCAAGAGGAAGCTGTGGTGGACTTTCTACACTGACTGCTGAGTAGAATGAACTAGAACTCCTGCTCCATTTAAGGATCCAGCTTCATGGCACTAAGGAGGTAAGCAGCTAACACTGGATGTATATGACTGAGTCTCATTGAATGAAAAGAATTAAGCAGTCTAGACTAAGGAATCTCAAAGGTGGCGGCTGCCAAACAAATGCCAGTCACAAGGAAAGCTTTAAAGAGAGCTCATTACAGTAACAATGCAGTGACTGCGAGTCAAAGACCATGATATGATGCTCCAGAGTCTGTCTCTCACTGGCCCGATGCAGGGCCCTGAGAACCGGTGTTTGAGGCCAGCCACTTTTGTGATACCACCCATTTTCAGCGTCTTCTCACTGAACAGCAAGTCTACTCAAATAAGCTTCCCAGGCAGCTTTTCTGTACATCTCAGCTGCTTCCAGGCGGTTAGCTGCTGCCAAGTATTCCCCGGCCTACAATGATGACATCAGAACCGCGTTTACCAATCACTTCTTGTGGACTATTGTACTGCTGGCCAAGGTGATCCCCTGTGGAGAAACAAGAGAAAACTCAGGAAGCCTGTGGGCAACACAGAAGTTGTCCAGAGAGCATTTACTATATAATACACCTTATTATTCATAACCATTTCTACTACAATCCCATGAAGTTCTCAGTCCCTAATCCTTTGTTTTTGGAAACAATGTAAACCAAGCTGGCTTTGAACTCAGAAATCTGCCTGTCTCCCCAGTTCCAGTATTAAAGGCACATGGCACCATACCTGGAAAATGACATTTTATTAACAATATCTGTTGTTCTAGAAACATTATGTTAAATGGATTTTGATACTTTCAATTCTTAAAAGCCTAGGTGCTATCCAGTGAAGGAATTAAATGTAGCTTGTTTTGTGTTGAGGTACTATGCTACATAGATGTAATATTCACACCCTCTCCATGCCTTCCCACTAGTTTAAGGTCACTATAAATCCCTACATTTTACAAGTCAAGAAGATGAGACTAAAAAGTAGTTTACTCTGAGGCTGAGTATGGGTAGTACACACCTTTAATTGCAGCACTTGGGAGGCCGAAGCAGGCGGATCTCTAAGTTTGAGGCCAGCCTGGTCTACACAGTAAGTTCTAGGACGGCCAGACCTAAAACAGAGAAATCCTATCTCAAAAAAAGAAGTTGTTTAGTGCTGGGTCTGGAGCTCAGTGTTAAGAGAACTTCTCTACTATGTGCAAGGCCTCACTTTAGTCAGCTGGGAATGGTGGCATTATGCACTCAGGTGTTCAAGGCCAGCCTAAAACACAAAAAGGTGTGGTTGTGCACACCTTTAATCCCAGCAACAAGGATGCAGGAGGATGTCTTGAGTTCAAGCCAGTCTGGTCTACTTAAAGAGTTCCAGGACAAAATAGAGATCCCGTCTAAAACAAAACCACGATACACAGAATGGAAAGGCAAAGAACTCAAATCTTTCCAACTGCAGTTAAAAAAGTTACTGAGAGTGGTTGACTTCTGAAGCCACTTAGCCTATGGAGATCTAGCTACTCTATAATGTGTAAAATTTGAAACTGTTTAAAGTAACTCAAACAAAAGGCAGTGCTTTTTCCCCAACATGGCAAATACTATATAAAATAATCCTAATAATTCGGTGCTGGAAAAAATCAGTACTTGACACAGCCGGCAATTATCTACTCCTTCAATTCTATCATCTGGGAGAGTTGAGAGACCAGAGTTCTTCAAGAGTATTCATCTTGCCAGGCAGTGGTGGCACACGCCTTTAATCCCAGCACTTGGGAGGCAGAGGCAGGGGATTTCTGAGTTCGAGGCCAGCCTGGTCTACAGAGTGAGTTCCAGGACAGCTAGGGCTATACAGAGAAACCCTGTCTTGAAAAACAAAACAAAACAAAACAAAAACCAAAACAAGAGTGTTCATCTTGAAAGACCTTCTGATCTAGAACAGATTCCTAGAAATACTCAACAGACATAAAATACTACCAGCCTACACCCCTGAGCAATGACCAATCCACCTCTAGGGAACCCCTGTTACCAGTTATAGTTTCGTGGGCAGGCAGGGGTGAGGTACTGAAAACTAAACCTAGAGCCTTGTGTCAGCTAAGCACATGCTATTTAGAATGACACCCAGCCCTTACCTGTGCCTGTTTTACATCCTGCCTTGCTCCTTTACAACTGCATTTGAGGTGGTTGCAAGTTTAAGAATCCCAGCCAGGCACTGGCACATCAAAATGTCTGACAATCATCTAACTGTTTAGCTAAGGGTTTTCCAGGCCTGCTGGAACACACAATGCTTGCTTTGGGTGGTATACTCAAAGCACCAAATAGGAAATGCTAACCTAAAATATCAGGTTTCTAGCTAGAAAGATGGCACATGCCTTTGGCCCCAACATTTGGGAGGCAGAGTTAAATTAAACAGATCTCTCCATGTTCCATCTCAAAAGCAGCCTTCTATCCTAAAATCAAACTGTCTTACATAGCACACACACAGGTCAAAAGGCTCACTCATTGTTCTAGATCATGGTTCAACCTTCCTAATGCTAAAAATAGTGACCCCACCCCCCAACCATAAAATTATTTCATTGCTACTCCATAGCTGATATGTGGTTGGACCCACAGGTTGAGAACTGCTGTTCTAGACTAAGACAGTTTACAATCTAGACCATCACAGTTTACAAGTGTGTTATTCTGCCTGTCGTGGATAAGGAAGCGAGTTTGGAAGAGCCATAGCTAGTGAGCATACTTACCTCCTGTTTCTAATTGAACTCCTGGGGTCAAGTGAAGAAACTCTGGTTTCATGCTTACTCGGGAGCCAGAAATAAAGCCAATGACAAATTCACAGTGCTCCTCGGCCATCCCAACCTAAATGGGACACAGTAGGCAGTGTTACAAGAACAGAGTAACACAGCTAAGGTCCTGAGGTGACCCCTTTGTCCAAGGAGCCATGCTTAAAAAGATCAGATAAAGCAAGCAAGATCTGACAGAGCAAGCATCAGACAAGAGGCTGCATAGTTCTTCCTTGTAACAATGCCTGATGACTCACTCACGTGAAAGAAGGGTTTGAGATGTGTACCATCATAGACAAAGCGGCCACACCTTCAAGACCTAAGCAACCCTCTTCCAGCACTTTCCCTCTGGCACCTGTTCCTCACTGGCCTCACTCCCGTAGGACTTCCTCACAGGCACATGTCAGCCTTGCCACCAGCTACTACCACCATAAGGGACAGCTTGACCTTGAGCCAGACCTTTGCTTTTGATGTAGGACGCTGGTATTTATGGTCCATTCAGGCTTTAAATTTACTACAGAGGGCTAGATAGAGTTAGATGGCTCAGCAGTTAAGAGTACTGCTTGCTCTTCTAGGACCCAAGTTCAATTCCTAGCACCCACATGGTGGTTCGCAACCATCTATAACTTCAGTTCCAAGGACTCCAATGCCCTCTACTGGCTTCTGTAGGCACTAGGAACGCATGTGGTACACAGACAGACACACAAAAAAAACACTGTACAAAAACATTATTATGGTCCTTAAAGTATAAATATTATTTGTTCACTTTCTAGATGACTATGCAACTAAAAAATTTACCACAGGAAAACATGAAGAGCAACTTAAAATTCAACCTTTATCTTCAGCTTTGCCTCAAGATGAGAAAACAAACACAGGAATATGTCTAAGTGGGCTGGAGTAAATTCAAACCCTTTACCTGCTACAAGATCAAAATTGTTCAACTGGTGCTAATAAATTGTCAGAAGGGCTGGACTGAGGAGGCTATGGGGTGAGGCCATGGCTGCCTCAGCCTCAGATGAAGGTACGTTCTTGCCTTAGACATCCGGCACACAGACCTCGTCTCTTCCCCAGCCCCAGCACTTACTGCTGCCTTGGTGTAGTTTCCCGTGGCCAAGGAACCAGCAGAGCTCATTTCTGCAATGAGCAGGCACGCGCGCTGTAAAGGCAGGCCCACTTCCTGTAGGCCTTTCACAACTCCTGAGCCTGGCACCACATGGGCATTCACTACGTCTGCCCAGGAAGCTATTTTAAAGATGCCACCTGAGGAGAAATAAAAAAAGAGGTTTGTTAGTTTTCAGAGATAAAACAACCTTTTTCCCCAACCAACTGCAGTGTGAAATGATCTACTAACGAGTTAGAGTCAGCATTTATCAGTAGGCCCGTGGGTCTGTCTGGTAGCTAGGTAGAGGGCACAGTGAGGGAAACCCCTTGCAAAGATGCTGCACTTGGTTTATCAGAACACTGACGGGCTGTTACTCTTTTTGCAGATTTAGACCACCGATTGCCTATCCCATTACACAGGGACTGCTCTGAAGATGGACATCCACAGAGCTCAGAAACTCGACGTCCTCAAATTCCCTGAAGACGAGATGTTCCACCCTAGAGGTCTCTCAGCAGTTGAGCCCTACAGGTTTTCTTGGCTGTCCCAACCTTACAGGCAACTATATACATATAAAAATGCAGACTTTTGAAAAATGAACACACAAGCATAAAGAGAGGTTATACTTCAGCCAGTAAGCTAAGCAATGAGCAGGCACGCTCGAGGTAAAGGCAGGCCCACTTCCTGTAGGCCTTTCACAACTCCTGAGCCTGGTAGGCCATCATTAGTACACGAGGTAGCAGATAATTCTACTTGAGAGGAAAAAAATGAGGTGTAGGCATGTACTAAAAAAGAAATCACGTGGCTACTTATCTGTTCTACAGAGTAGTGAAACGCATCAGACCTACACTGTACAAACTATGACCACTTGTTTCTAAGAGAGAAACCTGTCATGAGAAAGCAGGTACGAGACTAAGCACTTCCCAGGCCACCTATAGGCTCCTCTGCCTGTCTGATATTAAAACTTAAATGGGAAAAAGTGTACCAACACATTCTGCTAAGCAGTACTTTATACTTCTTTTCTATTCTTTGCTATATTGGCAATTTTCAGCTAGCGCCAATACATTTTGTTTTGCCTGCCCAGAACTCAGACACCTTCTGATAGCAGCTCACCCATTTTCTTTATGAGAGTTAACAGGATTCTCAGTCCCTGATGGTTAGAGTTTGACCTTGTAGTGGTAGAAGCAGTTGTATTCCCCAGGCCAGCTAATAAAGGGAGTTTACACAGAGGTTAGAGTGAGGCGTGGAATTCCCTACCCGAGAAACAAGTCAACAAAGAAAACAGAATGGAGAACACAGCTGAGACATGGAGAGAAAGGCAGGCAGCCCAGGCCCAACAGCTCTTTCTACTGCTGACTCTTACTTGAGCTAATTCACCTTCCCTTCAGCCAGTCTATTTCTGACTGCACTTACTTTCATATTGCTTTTTAACTGTGTTTCCTATATCAGCAAATTTCCTGTCTTCAAATATTAAGAACTCGTGGCGTTTTGCCAGAGCTGTCAACTCCTCCATCACATCCAGAGTAAAATCATTCAGGATATCGACATGAGTTTTGAGCATGCAGATGCTGGGTCCCAAGGCATCTGCTAGCTGCAGCAGCTCTCTGGCCTCCGACACATCAGCAGACAGACACAGATTGGTCTCTTTCTTCTGCATAAGTCTGAGAAGCTTTGAGGCAAGTGGGTGGTCCCAGGCAGCTCTGCTCGAGCACCGAAGCTGAGTTCTTTGCATGCTTTCTTCTCAGGAGGTAGAAAACCATTGTGACTAGCTGATGAAAAAACGTTCTCCTGAATGAACCTCTTCACTTTCCCGACCATCTCAGCGTCAATTTTTTTCTGCTGCTCGAGAATCTCCATTATTTGGGACAAGGTGCACACTGCGTGGAGACGGATGCCCTGGGCCTGCAGCTTGTCCTTGCCTCCCTGCTCTCGGTCCAGCAGCACTATGGCATCCGTCACCTTCAGACCCTCCTTCTGAAGGACTTCAACAGTCTCCAGAACACTGGCCCCACTGGTGACGACATCCTCGATGACCAGACAGGTCTGCCCAGGATTAATCTCCCCTTCTACAAGGCACTTGGTACCTAGAAAAGCAAAGCTTCTGTTGAAAAAATACGTAAGACAGTTCAACCAGCACAAGATGGATCCAGAGTCTACCCTTGCTATGAACGTCTAAAGAGTTAAGACTATTTCAATCTTTTTTGTGATCATTGACTTTGAAACTACTTTCTGTTCATCAATACACCACAACTGTTTTGTTCACTATCCTCTGTATCTCCAAAATGTCAATTAAATACAGAATAGTTATAGTAAGACAAATTATTTCACTGTGTAAGTAAAACTCATTTTTTTTCCCTGAACAATTTAGAGTTTCTTAAAACAAGATCACTTATACAGTAATAAAAGACAATACTCCAGTATCATCAATAAAATCATTCCCTTCCCGTCTATACTGATTATAAGTTTACCACTCATGACCAACTGAACACTTTGCTTTTTTAAAAAAAGCAATTTAAAGCCAGGTGGCACACGCCTGTTATTTTCGTACTTAGGAGGGGAAACTGTGAGGGAGGCTCTGGCGGCCCTCCTATCAGCCCAGGCCATGCAGCCCAGTCAGGGAGCTACAGCAAGACCCTCCCTCAAATTAAAAAAGGGCTAGGGAGAAGGCCCAGTGGCTTAAGATCACTGCTGCTCTTGCAGAGAACCAGGTTCAGTTCCCACTACCCATAGGGCAGCTCACAACTCTATATAACTACAGTTCCAGGGACTCTAATGCCCTCTAATAGCCTCTGCTGGCACTGCATGCATGTGGCACACGCTCATAAACTAAATTCAGATGGGAAACATTTCACAACTTCCTGCATAACCACAATGCATTATCCAATGTGACTTCTCCACCCTTAAGCCCCACTATAATCTACAAAATATAAGTAAGTCAGGCTCTAGACTTCATTTTTTGAGACTCAATTTTATATTTTCTACTGTGTATCAATTATTTTGGTAGACATTTAGGTTTGGGGGGCTTAAACTGAAATAAGACAGAGTACTTACACGCAAGCTGATAATGAGTTTCCTGAACATTTGTGAACACACAAGGAAACAGAACTACATTCCTATGGGCAGATTATTTTTAGCTTCAAACTATTATAATAAACTCCCCACTCAGTGACGCATGGCCAGTATTTATATCTTATTCCTCCTCCCACCATGCTAAGGCTGTGGGGGCACATGTGTAGAGGTCAAAGGGTGACCTGCAAGAGTGGGTTCTCTCCTTCCACCACGTGGGACGAAGTGCCCAAACTCAGGTCAGAGTTAGCGCAGGCTCCTCTACCCATTGAACTATCTCACTGTTCTCTCTCAAGTCTCAGAAACAAACCCAAGACACTACGCAGTTGATCTTAAAAGATCTCTTTTAAAAAACTAACAAAGCACCACCATGCCAAAATAAACAAAAATCCTGTTAATTCTCTAATATCATTAAGTAACGATTCAGTCCTTATATTTTTAGATTAATTTTCAGGTTTTAAAGCAAACACACCTGACATGGACCCCCAACAAAAAATGTGCTCCCAAGGTGTCTACGTAGGTTTCATAAGAGGAATCTTACTCTTCATGACTGCATGCATTTAAATGTAAATATACCTAGAAGTGTGTGCCCTAGAACATTCTGCTGATGAAGGAAGGGCCAACACAAAGGTTGGGGTTCACTAAGCACTTTGTTTCTACTGCCCAGTCAACAGAAAGAGCATTTCAGACCCAGACTATACGGGAAGGTCTTCTGTAGCAAGAAAGAGCAAGCAACTCAACAGCTGACCAGGCCTCTGAAACACATTCAATAGCATCTAAAGGATAAACACCAGGGCCTGAAAGAGAACAAACTCCTAAGAGTAAACACCAGGGCCTGAAAGAGAACAAACTCCTAAACAGGTTACTATAATTAAACTTGTAGGCTTATGCTATTTTTATTTTACCATAATCCTTTGTTTCCTTCCTCCTAACGAGCATGGGAATCTGATTGGCTGAGCAGATAACTGTCGCTAGTGGTAACGCTGTATAAGGAACTCCACACACACTGTCAAAACTGATCCCGACGTTTTTGGCAGTTTGGAATAAAATGTCTGCGACCTGTAAGAAAAGGAACACATATACTTATTACTACTTCAAATGATGTACAAATCATGCAACAGCCTAACAGAAATGGAAATACATGCCCCCAGGAGATTTTTTTTTTAAATTAAATCCTAAGATATAAATGGATTATTTATAACAATTTACTATTTGAGTATCTAAATTCAGGAGAGAAAATATCAAGCAACTGATTTAGACCCATCACAACACTCTGAAAACCTGCTATGCAAACATAAACACCATGAACCTGCTCCGATAGATTCAGGACCTACACTGATGCTCCTACACTGAAGACCACAGACGCTTCCCAGAATTCCATTATGCCTGAATCTCCAGGATCACAGGTGGGTCAACGAAGACTTTCCTAAGTCTAGAGTCTATTGTGTAAAATATTTTATCTTTTCCACAGAAATTATTTTTTTCAAGGGTGGGGAATGGTGTCCAAGACGGTTTTTCTGTGTAGCTCTGGCTGTCCTAGAACTCACTCTGTAGACCAGGCTGGCCTCAAAATCAGAGTTTCACTTACCTCCGCCTCCTAGGCACGCGACTAAAGGCATATGCCACTTCCACCAAGCCAAATCAATCATATTTTATTGTTAGAATGGTACTCACATCCAACACTACCTTACTTTAAAATAAAAATTTAAAGCCTCACAGTTGCTTTGTAAACCAGGTTAGCTCTCTAAGATATTTATTTCTTGTACATCTATCACTTACTCTTGAGGTGGGTGGGAATAAGGACTTTTTTTTTTTAAGATTTACTATATATAGTATATGAGTACACTGTAGCTCGTCTTCAGATGTAGCTGAATTCCAAGACACCAGAAAAGGGCACTGGATTCCATTATAGATAGTTGTGAGCTGGGAATTGAACTCAGGTCCTCTAGAAGAGCAGTCAGTGCTCTTAGCCACTGAGACATCCCTCCAGCCATCTATTTTTGAGGTTTTGAAGTGTCAAAACTGGCCTCAAATTCCTGTTGACGTTCCTGACTCATCAGCCTCCCAGGTGCTGGGATTATCGGGCATGTTCTACTCTAGCATCTTCTGTATTTTGAAAAGCTTGTGACTATTTTTAAGCTGCAAAGTGTGTAATTTCTAATACTAAAATCATGAACATACCCAGAACTGTTATATCATTATCTATAATGTATGTGGAGAGAAGGCAGGTACTAGGGGGTAGTTCAGTGCACTTTGCCTGGTGTACTTACAGTTCGAGACCCAATCCCCAGTAACATACAGTCACTGACAGACAGACAGGTGCGCGTACAAATAACACACACACTGCTGGATAAGACTATAAAAATTAAGCAGGGCAGTGGTGGCACATGCCTTTAATCCCAGCACTTGGGAGGCAGAGGCAAGCGGATTTCTGAGTTCGAGCCAGCTGTCTACAGAGTGATTCCGACAGCCAGGCTAACAGAGAACCTGTCTTGAAAACCAAAAAAAAAAAAATAAAAAAAAAAAACCAAAAAAAAAAAGATTGAAATTAGAAATTTAGTTTCTTTTTATTTTTTTTTGAAGGTTTCCTGTATAGCTTGGCCATCCTGGAACTCATCTGTAGACCGCTGGCATCGAACCAGAATCGCCCGCCTCTGCCTCCAAATGCTGGGATTAAAGGCGTGCGCACACCCGCAAAAAAACCAAAAAAAAAAAAAAAAAAAAAAAAAAAAGACTTTGAAAATTAGAAAATTTATGTTTTCTTAAATTTATATTATCACTCCACTATGTCCACAGTATTATACTACAATACATATTTCTTCCTGCAGGCTTTTACTGATGTGTCATGCTTCTTTACATGCACTTAAGCCAAGATGTATAGTAATTGAAATTTAAGATTACCAAGTTAAATAAATTTCATGATCTTATGTTGGCTAGACACTCTTTTTGGATTATCACTGACATGAGCACATACCTAAAACATAAACCTACAAATCATACGAGTTTAAGAGGGATTTGTGAATTTGTATTTTAGTGAGATAAATACTATAGTTTCCTCCAATTGTTTATGTGTATATACAACCAGTCAATTACCACTTATTCCTAGGAAGTTAGAAACATATAATCTATTGCTTTTCTGGGCAGCTGGTGGTGGTGGTGGTGCGGTATATATTGAAAGCACCTATTTACATAAACCTCTCTAAAATTTTAACTAGACAGTTCTTGGTAATACAGTTTTCTTAATCACAGTAAGATTCCGGGTGGTGGAAAGTTAACAGTTCAAGCCTCGTCAATTACGGTTTCAGTCTACTTATAACAATTAGCATAATGGGTACCCAAGAAACAAATCTTTATGTGACAGGAACCGTACATTGCGGGGAGAGGGGTTGGTTTTTGGAAACAAGGTCTCCCTGTGTAACCCAAACACAATTCTCCTGCTTCAGTTTCCTGAATGCAGGAATTATAGATGTGCACCACCATACCTGGCTACATATGTCTTGATAGTCTACAGTTACACTAATCAACAAAATAGCTACTAGTAACTTTTAACTATTCCATTAGTTTGTTTGCTCTTGAGTCAAATTCTCTTGGAGCCCAGGCTGGCCTAGAGCGGACTATGCAGTGATGACCTTTAACTCCTGCCTCCAGCCCTAGTGCTTTAACAGTTCTGGCAGGCACACTGGCTCATCCGGTAAAGGTGTTTTCTGCCTAGGGTGACACCTGAGTTCAATCCCTTCAACCCTCAAGATGGAGGGAGAGAAAACACTCCTGCAAGTTTTCTCTGATCTTCTAAAGTGTACCATGCCACACTCACACCAGCACGCGCGCGCGCACACACACACCCGAGATAAACGGAATAAAAACTTCACAATGCTCAATATTCACACAGAGTTGCTAGCAACACTTCCAGTCATTTCCAACCTTTTATTCTAAATGCCATTTGCATGCAGTTTGGCTGGCAGCTTCTTATGCGAGAAAGCATTATCTCATGGCCGACTTGGCGGTGACTCAAACACAACCGACTCGAGGTTTGAGAAGCACCAGGTTAGAAACCTCTAGGTGTACACTTTACCTTTACCAACCAAAAAAACCAAAAAAACAAAAAAAAAACTGCCTTTCTGGTGTTCACCATATGGCTTTAATTTCTTGCAATCGGTCATGTACTATTAAGCTGAGTTCTTTGACCAGCTACTAATTTCCCCACCCTCCCGCCTTTTCCTCCCTAATTGGCACTTTTTAAGCGTTAGGTACATAGAACTCATTCAAGGACTTCTCCGCTGGCCAGAGCCCAACAAGATATCCTAACTCTTGCAAAGCACGTGTTTACACCGATCGGTCAAGAAAGAAGGTCCCGAAGACTCCCGCTCTCCAAGCTCCTCCACACTCTCCAGACCAGCAGTAGGGTGGGCTGGCCTGCCTGGTCTGTGGCTCTCCCTCGCCCCCAATTCCGGCCACCCCCTCCCTCTCCTGCTCTCCTTTCCCGCCACCCGAAGCCATCCCGTCCCTCCAGGCTGGTACCTGACTGAGAAGACGCGGGCGTGACACGATGCCTCGCAGGTCGATGTAGACTGGGGAGGAGAGCCCGCTTTTCAGTACAAAGCTCCCGAACTTGAAAGCCTGCACGTCATACAGCTCGGTGACCAAGGGGCCCAGGGCTGAGTCGGAGACCTCCATTCTCGCGCGCTCAGTTCGCTCTGGAAGCCGAGGGGCTTGGAGCCCGTGACGTCACCAGAAGCCCCGCCTCTTCCGCCATCCTTTCCGGCCTGGGCCGCGGGCTTCTTTGCGTGTGCTAGCTGCTTCCTGGTTGGAGAGTTGGGTTTTAAAACCTGTAAGCTAGATTGAAGCCTGATTTCTCCGAAGGAGTGAATAGGCTCCGTTCATTTGTTTTTTTGTTTATTTTGTTTTGTTTATAGCTTAGCGCTTCTTTATCTGATACAGTCACTGTTAACAGTCACTCCCGTACTCAGGGTTTCTATCCATAAAATAGAAATCCTCCAAGACAGAACCTGTGACTACCTTCTTTTATTAACTTCACAGCAGTTGGCGTGAGAGAGTTTCACAGTAATTTGCACATAGAAATATAAAGCAGGTCATTGTGCACTCAGGCTGGCAAAGAAACGCGTGCTTACTTCCTTTAGACCGCTTGAGGTGTACAGGATGAAGAAGGGTGGGACGAGTTAGGGAGGATGAACTGACAGTACCAGGTGTCTGGAAGGATAATGTTGGACAGTTTGAAAACCCAATATTTGTTATATTTCTTAGCTGGTTATGTGAACTCCTGTAGTCCTAGATACTTAGGAATTGATACAGGAAGATTCCAAGTTCAAGGCTGACCTAGGTATCTAGTGAGCCTGTGTCAATAATAACAACAACAATAATAACAACAATCCCTTAAGACTGTATTTTCCTATTTTAAAGGAATGCTATTTATCAAACAGAATGTGAGATTTAATTTTATACTCTTTGTTTTCTTTAAAGAGATTGTGTTAAACTCCCAGTGTAGAAAACCCCATATATTCTTGCGTTTGTTTTGTGTTTGAAACAGGGTTTCCCTGTGTAGCCCTGCATGACCTAGACTTCACTATATAGTGAAGGCCCAGACTGCCCCCGAATTCACAGAGATCTATCTGCCTCTGCCTCCCAGTGCTTGAATTAAAAGTATTCACCACCATGCCCAGTAAAACTCACTGTCTTGATAGTTGTTTCTCATTACCAGTAACTTCAGTAAAGCCTTGATTAAATAGAATTCAAATGTTAAAATACTCTTGTTCTTATCGACAAATCAGAATGACTGACGTCTCGGTGTTTTGTTCACTGACTAGATACTATAGACCAGCTCCATTCCCACCCGTGTGTCACCTGCAGACCCTGACAGAAGCCTCCTACCAACCTGTGTGCATAGACCTGTGAGATCCCGTGGCAGCTGATGCTCTCCATTTACTATGCAGGCCTGTGGGTCACACTCAAATCTTCAGACTTGGTAACAAGTGCTGTTATCTGGTGAGCCATTTTTCTCATCCACTAATGTAAATTTTTTTTTTTTTTTTAAAGCTTGACAGGCTTTCAATTATTTGGGGGAAAGAGAGGACAACAATTCCCCAGGGGTGGAGGGAGAAAGAGCAGAAGTTTTAGTTAGAAAAAAAGACAACTGCCAGTAAGTGGTGGCTCAGTAGGTGAAAAGACTTTGCCACCAAGCCTGGTGACCTGCATTCAGTCTACTGTACCCATATGGTGGAAGGAGGGAACCAGCTCCTGCAGGCTGTCCTCAGACCTACACACACACACACACACACACACACACACACAAGAGAGAGAAAGAAGAGAGAGAGGAGGGAGGGAGAGGTTATAACGTGTTAAAGGGGGACGCGACTAAAATAGTATCTTCAGTATATTATATTTATAGGAATGCATAACATGTGAAATGTACATTTTGAAGTTTCATTCACAACTTATAACGTTTACTGCAGTAATAATAACAAGACAGCAGGTCGGCACTTTACAACATTACGCATGAGTGAGTCGGACTGTTGGACTTACAAATAAAATATTTACAAGCTACCTTTACAAAACAACATCATGTGCATACAAAATGAACAACTGCAGGGAAAGTTAAAATAATAAGACAACCAAAACCCAAAAACCCAGAAGATACACTTAAGGCAGACCAGCAAGACACTGAAATAATTAAGGCTGTGGAAGTCTTCTGCACCTTGAAAATATAGAGCTATTTACCAATACTGTGGAGTGATTTTAAATCAATTGTCACAAGTCTGATGGAAGTATGTACTTATATGTATATGTGTAATGGTCCCTATGGGGAAACCTGTCCACTTATGGATAAGGCCTTTTATCTGAATGGCCAGAGAAGCCCACCACAAATTCTCAAAAGGCTTTGGGGGAAGGGATCACTCAAAACCAAGAAGTGTTGGCCCAATTTGAAAATCAGATATTAAACTTCAAATATTGGCCGGGCATGATGGCATATGCCTTTAATCCCAGCACTCAGGAGGCAGAGGCAGGCAGACCTCTGTGAGTCCAAGGCCAACCTTGCCTACAGTATGAGTCCCAGGACAGCCAGGCCTACATAGAGGGACCCTGTCTCAACAAACAAACAAAAAATCCAAACACACACACAAAAGAATTCAAATACAGACTTTGGAGTAAACAGAATCACATAAATTATAGTCTCAATGTGTTTCATACTTTGTTCATTTGGCCATGTGGCCTTCAGAAGTCAGCAAATTAATTCCCATGTGACTAGAATTCTCCATGTATTATCCCTAATGGTTTTGAATGGTCCTAAATGGTTTTCCAGTAGAAAAACTGACCCACCTGGGCTGCCTGAAAATGGATAGATTTCTGCATATGAGCAATAACATATACATACATATTATACACTATATACATGTACAGATGTACATATATCCATATTTTCCAACAGTTTGCCCTCCGTTGCCGCTGTTCTTTGCATAAATAGCATTTTCTCAAGGGTATGTCTAGTTTTTCACAGTCTTTCTATTTATCCCTCTTCTAGTTTGACTTACTTTCCCACAGAGTAGTCTGAAGTTCAGCAGAAACAGAAGTAAAAGCACCAGGGTTTTGTTTTTGTTTTGTTTTTTTTAAAAAAAAATCAAACACAGAGGTGAAAGATATGGCTTAAGTTAGTAAGAGAAGACAGAAGTTTTGTTAACTTGAGATTCATAACCACAGTCTTTGAGGTCACAGTAACGGTCTCAATGGACTCCGGCATGCGGACTCAGTTCTTGATGGAAGTGGGGAATTAATGCAGCTCCTACCCCTGCACTAGCAGGTTTACTTGGTTAAATTAACATTCAGGAATCCCAAGACTTGCTATCTGCACTTTTCCTTGCTCTTCCCCCTTGTGAAGTAGGTTATCTGACTGAACTGTTGGGTTGGTCATTCAGATAAAAAACGAGATCTGACCACAGTTTGGAAGTTCTTGACAGTAGCCCAGGAGTGTTAATTTTAGGCTTTTAATTAATGTCATTTAAGATTAAAGCACTGTAGTGGAATGACTGTATTCTTCTCCTATAACATCAACTTATATTTAAAAAAAAATAAGAGAAAAATGTCTTTCATAACAAATATGGTCATATGATATTTCTGTATTCAATTTCCATATGGATTTTTCATTAAAAATTTTCCTATTTTAAAAAAACCCTGTCTATGGATAAATTTCAGCCCCTTTGAGCTCTTTAAAATGAATGAGAGTGAGAGCCTTACCATTTTCAGAAAATAATTACCATCATAGTATCCTCTTTTCTGTTGGTGGAATCTATGTTAGCGTTTCCTTTTGCCTACTCTGGGTCTAATAATTCCTTCCCTAAAGGTCTTTAGATTTCAAATAACAAAGAAAAATCATGAGGTGTGTTTTCTTAAATAAATAAATCTGTTGAAAGCTTATATATGTTTGCCTAACCCAGACTCCATTGTAATGTTACCCAGCCAAGGAAAGAATATGGTCTACATTCCTCAAAACTCACTGTCTACTACAGAGACCCTTTATGTTCAATTGATTTCCCTCTATCAGGTATAGAGGAGTTTCTATTAACATAGAAAAATAACCACCATTTACTTTAGATTGCATTTTCTCCATCATTTTCTCAAAAATCTAACCTGCCATGTTTTTCAAGATAGGCAAGAAAAGAAAGAAGGATGAGTGGTTCGGTCCATAGACATGGGGGTTTGGAGACAACAGAAAGACAACAGAACCAAAGTTCTCTTTCTCTAAAATCTAATTCTCTTTCCTGCTGTGGGTATCACTTGCCTTTTCTAGAAGATTCCTGTGGGACTCTAAAGAAATTAATTGTGACAAGGGAGTGTATTGGATTCGCACATTGCCCTTCCAGTGAGGAAAGTAGCTATTTGGATTCTTCTTTGTCCGCCCCCAACCCCAGCATAAAGCTTGTGAAGAGAAAGGAATGGCTGTCTGTCTTGGAAAGCATCAGACCCTCATGTCCACCCTAAGAAATACTGAAGAAAACAGCTTATGGACATTTAAGGCCTCCTCAGCTCTCCCAAACCCTTTTCTGTAGACAAGCTCTTAAAGGGTGGAAATAATAAGGTAAGAACAAACAACATCTAGACGAGGAGGACCCAGACCTTCCAATGAGAAGCGATTTACAGAGGTTAACCTCAGGAGTTTGTAAACGGTACCCAGAGATAAGACTGAAGGAAACTGGAATGTTCAAAGTTACTGTCAATAAAATTCTAAGCACTGGCAGTGTGTAGCACTTGAAGAAAATCAAAATACCATATAGATGTGTCAACAAGGATATTTTTCTCAACATTCTTAAGAGATTAATGTTCTCTCTTCTTCTCCCCAAATTCCATTTTATCAATGGGGACATTTGGGTCAGAAAACAACAAAAGACTTTCTGGAAGAAAGAATGAGTTTGGAATAGCTGAGATGGAGACTCAAAAGGTCCCGTTCCCATCCTACATTCAGATATTCTCATTTAAAACATATCTTAAACCTAAGGGAAAACAGACTGCAGTATCAGCAAATCTAAATGTAATTGAACTTCACTCTCCACCTCCCCTCTGAAAGGCACTACTATTGATAAAGGCTTGTGAAGTACAAAGCTGAGGCCAGCTTTCCCCTCTGCCTCCTCTACCCCCACTCAGGTTGCTGATGGCTGGGAGACACCTGAAGGACACGTCCAACATTACGGTTGGTTTTTTTTTGTTTTTTGTCGTAACAGTTTTTAACCATATTCAGTTATAAGTGGGTAGAAATCTGTTTAATTCGAAACAAATGTAAATGGTGCAAAAATTATTAGAGTTCTCATCAGGGATCCTGGATTAGCCCTGATCTTTTCCATTTTTCTGTACCCCACCCTTTTAACACAAAACAAATGAGCTCAAGATGATGACTAGAACCCAAACAAGAAATCTTCGACTTGGAGATGGCAGCTCACTCTCCGCAAGAACAACTGGGGGGGTATTAGGAGTGGGAGATTCTCTCCTCCTCCCCCTTCTCTCCTAGTTCTAAGTCTCCCTGCCAAAACAGGTACAGAAGAGTGGTCCTGGGTTCTTCTTCTCCAGCCACTGTTGAGCACAATTGTACTCCAAACTATATTTCCTAGCCCTGTCAATGGGGTTTCCCTAATTCTCATCTTGCTAGGGAGAATTCTCCAGCCACGACTATCTTGGCCCCTATTGGAGGGACCAGGTGCTTTGTCGACAGGGACCTCCCTGTTCCCTTCAGTCACCAAACTACACAAAGAATGCCCCCTTTCTCTCAGTAAGTCCCTAAAGCTTACACTACTTTAACAGGTGTACTTGAGCTGCCATTAACACAGTCAGGTCCCTTTCCTTTCCTGCTTGTCTGTGTACCTGGGGCAATTCCATGTAGCCTCATGTCTAGACCATCCCACCTCTGACACAAACACGGCTGTGAAAACCTGGCTTTCCACAGAGTTCTGCCACATACAACATCCTTCCAATATGGCCCTTCTTAGTGTCAGAACTCCACTGTCCTAGGCTCTGTCCCCTCCCTAGCAGAAACTTGACCAGTCAGAACAATTCTAAGTGACTCCACAGGAAGCCCTTTTCAAGACAGCCATAGCGGACAAGCGGACAGAACAGACCTGGCCACGTCACTTTCTGGATCTTTGGATTCCTTAGAGCCTGCATTTTATCCTACAATAAGCCCTCTGGCCCAAGGCTTTCCTCCTTAATGCTACATTTCTTAATAAAGACATGTTTATTTAAAAAAAAAAAAACACTTAGTAAGCATGCTTTGTGTTTGCATCATGGTTTAAGTGAAAAATGTGGAGGTAAGCTCTGAGGGAGTGAGACCTGCTGACCCAGGGCCACCTGAAGACACAGAAACTACAGTCAGAGTCGGTGTCCACATATTTGGTTAACCCCCAAAATACTAGGTGCTATCTAGTCTTATTGCTTTTACTTTCTACTAATTTATTTCCCTATAATCTTGGATGAACTGAGATGGAGGATGGACGATGAGTAATCTGACTTTGAAACTGATGGAGGGAGTGTGATGAGTATTTTAATTCTATATTCCCACCATGGAATAAGTGTTTTTATACATTAAAATTAGACAGTTCCCATCAGTCTCCTTTAAATAGTTTAAACAGTTTTGCAGTTCCATTTTCCCTTCCCAGATTCTCCAATTGCACTTCGTGCTACATAATTTCAGTTTTCTCAGTTCCCACTAGCAGGAACGACACGATGACAGGAAACCCGATTTACATAAACATTTCAGTTATATATATATATTTTAGAATATTATTTGCATCAAAGCAATTTTTAAAGCACATTCTAGGAAACAAAGGGTAAGTCATGTACAAACAGAAAATAATTAAAAAACAAAAACAAAAAAACCAAACATTACACCCCACCCCACCCGCTTCCAACAGAAGAAGAAGAAGAAAAAATAACCCAACAAAATAAAAAAAACCATGAAGTGCCCTGGTTAACTTGGTTTCCCTATGGAGGGCACTGGGCATAATCTTGCAAGGAGAAAGTGGCACTGGTCTCAGAGTACAGTTGGTCCTTTTAGTGCAGAGACGTTGGTGGCTGTGTGGTGATAGGTATTGCTATCACAGTTAAAAGCCCATACTGTGTTAAAGTGATAGGTCAGGCTTTGCTCCATGGCTTCAGGAAGGACTTAGGACCAGCCTTTCGAAGGCTTTGATGCTGCCTCCTTTTGGTAAGCACCTGGAAGCTTCATGAGGGGTTAGGATAAATAAATAAAGCAAGCTAACTTTCTGAAACTGTATTCTACAGCCATGAAATCAGAAAGAGCCACTACACTGTTCACAGGAACTGTAGGAAAAGTTTCCATGTGCCCTTCTGTCCGAACTTGTGATATTCACTTACCTATGCAGGCCCAGGGTGGATATAAAAACAACCCCCAACTCTTACTAGATTTGGATTTATTTCCTGGCAGTCTTTCCCACAGGAGGAGCTCTGAGCTGCCAATGAGTTCAGAGGGGAAGCTTTGATATACAGAACCTATCTTATTCAAACAACCCATGACGGAGGAAAAAATATCCCATTCACAGATCACAAAAGGGTCACATTGCTTTCTCTTAATACACAGGTTCTGATAAAAGATCTCTATACAAGATTTATAAAATGCTCTAAAAAACTCGTCATCTAATTGTGCTTAGTCAAAATAATGCAATGCTTCGGTAAATAAATTACTGTCTTAACGGGAGCACTCAAAGTTACTTATGATTGATTTCATATAGAACTCTATATTATAAAACTCTGAAACCTGAATGAGATCTATTATATTGTATGTGTATATGTATCCTGTTAAGAAACTATATCTAAGCCATCTAAAGCAGAATAGTTGACATCTCTGTTAAATAGAACTTTTTTTTTTTTGCTTAAATTTTCAATGGAATCAGAAACCTACTATACTGCTCACAGTGGGTGTACGGCTTGCCCACTTAACTGCTCATTTTGGAATGTACAATTAACATTTTTATACCAAGTACTATCTTGTTAGCCTTGCCCTTTCTTTTAATCTTTCTGTAACTCTGTATCTTTACTTCTTCAACATGACCGTCTGGAATGCTCCTGGGATTAAGGTGACTTTCATGATGCTCAGACCCCACGTAACCACAGACAAGGTTTAAGAGGACCACCTCTCAGTCCAGAGAACCACATGGAGTGAAATGATGAACAGTTATTTACAGACACGCTCAGTCTTGCTTTGGTTCACACTGCACTTCTATGTGAAACCGCAGGGGGTTGTGGGATAGCTAGGTCCCTTGGTTCACCCTGTTGACGATGTAACTCTTGACATTGGGAATGGGACGCACATCATTCTGGTGCTTGCGGCGTTCTATGAAGCAGGCCAGACGGGAGGTGTCTAAGGGGATCTTGGAGTAGCTGCCGTTGTGGGGCTGTAGCCAGGGATGCTGCAGGCATGTGGCTGCCGTGGGCCGCCTCCGGAAGTCCTCCTGTAAGATTACGTTGATGAAATCCCTGGCGGCGTTGCTCACACCGCAGAAGTACTCATGGGGGAAGCTGAAGTCCACCCTGCACACGTTGATACAGGTCTCCTCTTTGCTCTCATCTAAGAAGGGGGAGACCCCACTAAGCATGACATATGTCAGAACCCCGATGCTCCAGATGTCTGTGCCCAGGGAGACAGGGATGCCTTGGATCACTTCGGGGGCAGCAAACTCAGGGTTCCCCAGCAGATGGTGGATGTGGAAGTGGCCTGAGATCTGGACAGCGTCTTCCAAGTCGATAAGCTTCACTCGAGTACCGGGATCCGGAGGTCAATGAGCAGGTTTTCAGGCTACAGGGACCCAGGAAGGCGGGGACAAGAGAGGCAAGGTCAGGTCTTTGTTGACCCCCAGCTGGAGTTGGTTAGCTAACACAGTTCTAGTATTCTTTGACTCAGTTTGTGCGTGTGGAATATTCCCTATGCAAAGGCAAAGGAGGTTTCAAACTCACTAAACTCTGGGCTTAGGTGGCACTTTAGATAAGGTGGTTGGCACTGGGGAAGGGTACAGGACTAACCGTATACTCCTGGCTGGCCTGGAACTTACAGAGATCCTCCTGTCTTGTCTCCTGACTGCTGGGCTTACAGGTAAGGGCTGCTGCACCCAGCCTGTACTTTCTCACCCTAGTGTTAGAGATCCAACCCAGGACCTTATGCATGCTAAGCGGTGTTCTGCTAGGTCATACACCTATTCCAGAAGAGCATGCCTTCTTACCTACCCTTTGTTTTTACAGTGAATCAAGAAAAGAAATAGCTTTTCAAAAAAAAAAAAAAAAAAAGAAGAAGCTTCTCAATAACTGTGTGTGTGTGTGTGTATATATACACGTGTATTGTGTGTGTGTGTGTGTGTGTGTATTTCTGGGTGGTGGTAACATGGGCCTTTAATCTCAGCACTTGGGAAGCAGAAGCAGGTGGATCTATGAGTTCAAGGCCAGTCCTGGTCTATAGGGTAAGTACCCCATAACCAGGGCTACACAGAGAAACCCTTTCTTGAAAATAATTTTTTTTTCTTTATGTGTATGTATCTTTATGAGTGTATTCCATGTGGGTGCAGGTGTGTTGGAGGCCATAAGAAAACACTGGATCCGATACAGTTGGAGTTGCAGAGCCAAGCAATGTGGGTGTTGGGAAAAGAACGTGTGTCTAAAGCACTGAATCATCTCTCCAGCCCTCAGAAGCTCCTTTCTTTTACAGAATGAAGGAGAATAAGACATTAAGTGATGTCTATAAAGTTAGACTATTTGGTTAAAACTTTCATGCCCCGGCAGTGGGGCGCACGCCTTTAATCCCAGCACTTGGGAGGCAGAGGCAGGCGGATTTCTGAGTTCGAGGCCAGCCTGGTCTACAGAGTGAGTTCCAGGACAGCCAGGGCTACACAGAGGAAACCCTGTCTCAAAAACAAAACAAAAAAACAAAACAAACAAACCAAACAAACAAACAAAAAACCTTTCATGCCTTCTCTTACTCCAGGTGCCACCATCTCTCTGGTGTGTTTTCTTTCATTCCTTAATAGTCACATGATGTCACAGTAAGTAGACAAAAGAAATTCAAACTCCCCCCCCTCTCCCCCCAGCAGTAGTCACACATGCCTTTAATACCAGCACTTGGGAGGCAGAGGCAAGCAGATCTCTGAGTTCAAGGACAGCCTGGTCTACAAAGGTGATTTCCAGGACAGCCAGGGCTACACAGAGAAACACTGTCTTTATTAAAACAAAATGAAACAACAACAATAAAAAGAAATTCAAATTTGTATTCCTCAAGGAAATGGCTGGTAAGCCGAACTCACCTATTTCACTGCACCAGGCACTGATTTTTTTATTACCTTTATGTCCAAATGTGCAACTCTGCAGTTGTGAAGGTACTGCAGAGCTTCCATGATGTCTCGGATGTAGAAGGCTACCTTTTCTTCCATCAGCTCATCGTGATTCATAAGGTAGTCCAAGAGTCGGCCGTCATCCATCCTGAAAGCAAAGTGGGCGGGGAGTGGATAAATAGAGAAATGACCCATGTATATTGCTTAAAAATCTCTAAGAGGCCTTCTTATTAATAAAGTTTAGTGTTGCAACACACATGTATTTCAGAGCCCAAAGTAAGTGCCACATTCAGAACTAGAATGAATCAAGTTAAAAATGTATTATGTTACAGGAGAAATCCTTATAGCCTTGCTTACAGAACATTGTTTTGTTGGCTTTAAGGTCTAACCTGGCTTTTAAGAGGTTAGGTTGAAGGAAAAGAGAAGTCTGGTGCCTATAGTGAACCTCATATATGTTAAAGGTGTTTTCAATTTTAACATTTTTAGATGGGAGAAATGTGAAGGAGGAAAGGTTTGTCCTCAGCGTATCTGATCTTCTTCTTAACTCCTTCGATTTTCTGACAGCTTGCCAACTTTTAAAGACTGAAACTGGGATAAGTGGACCAGCCATATGCAGATTTGGATTCTGGTTCTGCCTCTTACCAACCGGTGGCTGTAGGGAATCACTTAAACTCTCTGTGTTTTGGCTTCCCTGAAAGGCACCATCTTTTAAGGTGGGGATAGCAACTGGCCACCAACAGCAACATCAATGACAAACTAGACCTACTCATATGTTTGAAAACTTGGTCCCCAGTTGCTGGAACTGTTTAGGGGAATTAGGAGGTGTGGCCTTGTTGGAGAAGGTGTGGCACTGGAGCAGGCTTTGAAGCTTTCAAAAGCCCATACCATTCCCAGTTAGTTTCCTGCTTTGTGCTTATGGGTCAAGTTGTAATCTCTCAACTACAGCTCTAGAACCATGCACATCTGCCTGCACGCTCCCACCATGATGGTCATGGACTCACCCTCTGAAACTGTAAGCCCCCAATAAACTGTTTCTTCTATATGTTGCCTTGGTCACGGTGTTTCATCACAGAAAGAGAGAAGTAACACACAGTGTTGAATAAACAGTAGCTATTTCTAGGCGCCCTGTGCCCTTTTGTAACAAGAAGTCATCAAACCTTAATGTGAAGTGGGTCATTTGCTATACATCTCAGGAAACACCCATGTCAAGGAGCATGATCCAGTATAGGAATAACTTTCAATGTAGCTGAAACCTGCAGCCGTCTTCACTTTCTTCTCTAATTTGTTCCTTGCTTTGGGACCCTTCTATTTTACTGATAGGTGAAAAGGATGGAGTCCCTGAAGGCGCCCTACCTCCCTCTGATCTTCTAGGTATGAGGCAAGAAGGCGAGGGCAGAGAGGGGTGATGCTGTGCTCATCACATGGAACTCCCAGATATACTTGGAAAAATAAGGGGGACATTTACAGCAACACTGTCCCAAGCCCAGAAAGGATCGCCGCCCCACCCTCCTTAGAGCTCTTCTCCAGCCTGCATCCATCTGAGACTAGGAATGGAAATCTCGATTTTCTGGTAGAGGAGGGTTCCACCAGTTATCCCTATTGACCACTATAGGCAGAGCAAGATTGAGCACACGGTTCTACTCAGGCCTTGCTTCCCTGAAGATCACATCCAACAAAGCACAGTTCTATGTTCTCATAGCCTGAGTAATGTATTGAACTGGCTGGTTTTGTGTCCACTTGACACAAGCTGGAGTTATCACAGAGAAGGAGCTTCAGTTGAGGAAATGCCTCCATGGGATCCAGCTGTAAGGCATTTTCTCAATTACTGATCAAGGGGGGGGGAGAGCCCATTGTGGGTGGTGCCATCCCTGGGCTGGTAGTCTTGGGTTCTATAAGAAAGCAAGCTGAGCAAGCCAGGGGAAGCAAGCCAGTAAGTAACATTCCTCCATAGCCTCTGCATCAGCTCTTGCTTCCTGCCCTGCTGAGTTCCAGTCCTGACTTCCTTTGGTGATAAACAGCAATGTGGAAGTGTAAGCTGAATAAACCCTTTCCTCCCCAGTTTGCTTCTTAGTCATGATGCTTGTGCAGGAATAGAAACCCTGACTATGACATGTATGGTCTCTGGTACTTCCCATGCCATATTTAAAGCATTATTTATCTCTTGGTCTTAACTATTGAACTTATAACACCTAGGGATAAGAGCTGTATCTTTCTGTGCCTGGTCCTACTGCAAATTGAAACGCCAAGGCAGGTCGTTGTATCCATGGGATGCCTCTCTTACACAGGGAGAAAGGGAGGGGGTGCCAACCCCAGTGTGGTCTTGGTGGGGACAGACTGACATCATTCCTGCCCTTGGGAGAGGGCCCCAGTGTGAGCCTCCATGAGTGTCAATGGCTGTGGGTGTAAGGCGATGTACCAGTGGAGGACTCTTTCCTTCCGAGAAATGCCCTCCTTGTTAACATTAATGACTCCATGATAATTAGAAACAGCACAGGAGTCGAGAGTGTGGCTATGTCTCAGCACAGCCCTTAAGGCTATGGGAAAGAGCTCTAAATATATGACTTCTCAACTATGTAAAAATATAAGGATGCAATATGAATTATGAGGAGCTTCACAATCTAAAGGAACAGGGCAGCTGCATTAATGAGCCAGCTTGTCAGAAAGACACAAAAGCAGGCAGATACAAAGGCAGGCCAATTCCTAAATCCAAGGTCAGCCTGGGACACAGCGAGTCAGGTCCCTGGTGTGGTAGAAGTGGTGAGTTCAGGACAGGGTCCCACCCAGCTAGCTAATCATCTATGTTTAACAAAGGCAGGCAGGCCGGGCGGTGGTGGCGCACGCCTTTAATCCCAGCACTTGGGAGGCAGAGGCAGGTGGATTTCTGAGTTCGAGGCCAGCCTGGTCTACAGAGTGAGTTCCAGGACAGCCCAAGCTACACAGAGAAACCCTGTCTCGAAAAAACCAAAAAAAAAAAAAAAAAAAAAAAAAAAAAAAAAAAAAAAAAAAAAAACAAAAAAGGCAGATCTTTAGATTGTCTTGCAATATTAGAAGAAAATGTGCGCTTGCTGTCCCCTAAGAATCAAAGGTCTGGGATCACAGGGATGCTGACTCATAGGATAGCCAAAAGGCAACTTAATGTAAATGACTGAATTGATATATATAAACAAAAAAAAAAAAATAGGCTTTTGGTCTGCATGAGATGAGCTAAGCAGAATGTGATAGCAGTTCTTTAGAATTTTTTCTAGTGAGAGCTGAGCTGTCTGAAATCTCTGGAGAACAAAAAATAAGCTCTTCAAGAATTTTTTTTTTTTTTTTTTTTTGGTTTTTCGAGACAGGGTTTCTCTGTGTAGCCCCCGGCTGTCCTGGAACTCACTCTGTAGACCAGGCTGGCCTCGAACTCAGAAATCCGCCTGCCTCTGCCTCCCAAGTGCTGGGATTAAAGGCCTGCGCCACCACCACCGGCAAGAATTTTTTTCTAACAGGATTTCTGACTTGGTCAGAAGATCCAATGATTTTTTTTATAGCAGCTTTTCTGACTTTGGTTAGAAAACCCATGAGCTATCCAGATAGTTTTTAGAATATTTACTAGCAGAGAGAGCTGTCTCAACCAGAAAGTTCTTTAGGAAGGAAGAAAATGCTGTCTAGAGCAGAGTAACACACACACACAGAGCAATCTGGAAAGCCATTTCAACAGAACCTAGGCTGCCAACTTGGACCCACAATTTGACTTCTGTAGGCGAGGTTCTGAAACTAAGGTCCTGTCCATCAATTGGTTCTAGATCTGTCACTAGAGAAAGCCATGAGCCAATTGCTGGTCAGATGGTCCAGGTGGGACTTCAGGTCCTTGGAGGCAAGCAGGGAGATGAAGAGATGAGAGGAAGGAGTGAGGGAATTCTCCATGCTTTGGAAAGAGGAGAGTCAGACAATGGTCTCAGGAGGAGTGGTGGCCACTCTTATAGGTGGGTGGTCAGAGATGTTTAGTAGGGACTAGATTCACCTGACCAACTAAAATTAGAGCAGGTAGGTTTGGAGCTAAGAGTATTGATAAAGGCATGCTTTTTCAGACAGGAGATAGGTAGCATCTAGCAATTGTGCCAAGAAGGCAAATTGAAAACGAACAATTGTGTGTGTGTCTTTTATCCATGGATTCAAGGGAAGTTGGGTGGGGGCTGGTAGTGCAGCCCATTCCCAAAGCTTAGGCAGGGTATCGAAAAGCTACACACAACAGACTTTGAGTTGTTTGTTTTCAAAGCTCTCAGACACCCCTTCTCTCAGAATTCCTCTCCCAAGCCAAGGTTGGTCCTTGGCAAGGGTTGGGGGATGTGGGGAGGAGAGGAGGAAGAACTTTTGATTGGGATATAAAGTAAATAAACGAATTAATGAAAAAAGCTATATCTTTCTACATTTGATATCTAGATAATCTGCCATTCCAGAAATGTCTTAGATGGAAAATTCTAGGTGGTAGATTGGGTTGCTATGGCTATAGATTGATAGATAAACTCCTCTTGTTCCAACACCACTGCTGTCAATCAGTCAATCACTAGGAAAGTCTTAAATGAGCCAAGCCTGAGAGTACAGAATAGGAAGAAAATGAAAATAAGGGTAAGAGCCGGGCGGTGGTGGCGCACGCCTTTAATCCCAGCACTTGGGAGGCAGAGGCAGGTGGATTTCGGAGTTCGAGGCCAGCCTGGTCTACTGAGTGAGTTCCAGGAGAGCCAGGGCTACACAGAGAAACCCTGTCTCGAGAAAAAAAAAAAAAAAAAAAAAGAAAGAAAGAAAGAAAGAAAGAAAAGAAAAAACCTAAAAAAAAAAAAAGAAAAGAAAAAAGAAAATAAGGGTACGAAATACAGATTACAACTAGGGAAGAGAAATGAGTTCTGGTGATCTAGTTTATAGTATGGTGACCAGAGTTAATAATATGAACTGTTAATATATTTCAATAGCTTGAGAAGAGAATTTTTTTCAAAATGTTTTTGTTACAAAGAAACAACCCATGCTAATATCCTGATTTGGTAATTACACAATGAAACACTGTACCCCATAAATATAACACATGAAATAAAGCTTAGAAAAACTAGGAAAAGTGGAGTGAGAAGACATGGTTTCAAGATCCACTGTATGGACCCAATAAAAGGATGGATTCTCCACCCATACTTTCATTGAGCTTGCTTTAAAGACCTTCTCCATTCTTGATCTCTCTAGTCTGTAGAGTGAGAACTACATTAATATAAAGCTGGAGGTGAAAGAAAATATGGTCCACAGCACACTTTATAAACCATAAGGAACAAAATGTGACTCTTGTCCGTTAATTGTGGGCAATGGAGAACCCAAGCAGACAAGGACCCCACTAGAGACACAACGTCTGTACTCACAGTTCCAAAATCAGGATGTAGGATGTGGGGGACTCGTAGGTGTCATGGAGAGTGATGTACTGAGGGTGCTGCAGGTGCTGGAGCAGGGCGGCCTCGTGTGCCGCCTGCTCCTTCTTCTTCATTTTTTTGCTCACAAATTTCACGGCAACATCTTTGCGGGTCGCTTTGTGAATGCATTTCTTTACAATAGAGAAACGGCCTCTGCGAGACAAAGGGGGAAAGGGTTTCTAAGGTTTATCAGTCAACAGGGCATCATTTACCAGAATGTGTGTGTGTGTGTGTGTGTGTGTGTGTGTGTGTGTGTGTATGTATGTATGTATGTGTGTATGTGTGTCCTCATGCACACATGCCCAGGTGCATCGCTGACACAGTGATATCTTATAAGTTGAGTGTTCTTAATCCAAATATCAAAAACCAAAATCCAAAATGCTCTAAAATCTGACACCCTTTGTGTGCAGACATAAAATTATTGTGGAAAATTCCACAGCTGACTTCACACGGTGAGTGGCAAAGTACAGGTACACTAGCCACGTTACATGAAGTCACCTTCAGGCAAAGGAGTACATGAAATACAGGTGACTATTTTTAGACTTGGGTCCCAGACTCAAGACATCTCTTTGTGTACATGTACATAGTTCCTAAAATCCTTAGTGCAAAAACACTTCTGGTCCCAAGTATTTTGAAGAAGAGAGATCAAGCAATATTAGAAATCTTTCTGGGTCAGAGGTCAAGGATTCTGGTTGCTCTTCCAGAGGACAGGGGTTACATTCTCAGCATTCACAAGGCTGCTCACAACCTTCTATACCTTCCAAGGTATCTCATGCCCTCTTCTTCACCAGACACAAATGTGGTGCATATACATATGTGCATGTACTTAATCATGCTCATAAAATAAAAACAAATAAATTAGAAAAAAAATTTCCTCCTGGGACTGGTAATTTAGCTCAGGGCATAAAGGCACCTGCTATCTGAAGACATAGACCTGACAGCCTAAGCCCGGTGCCTGAAACTTACATAAAAGCAGGAGAGTATTGACTCCACAAATTTGTCCTTGACCTCCACACATGCGCTATCCACACATGGGATGTGGCATGTGTGCTCCCCCACAACATAATACACATACACACATATGAATACATAATAAAATGAAAAGAAACCTTTCCTTTTGTACTTTTAATTATGATACTATTATTATTTAAAAAGCCATCTCTACTTTCTCAGCATCCTAGGCTCTTTCAAACCTCAAAGGTAAACTAATATAATTTTTTTAGCCAGGATATTTCTGTGCTATTTGGAGCATCAAGAGTGGGTTTGTTTTCTTTTCTAGACAGAATATACTTCTGCACAGAACGATGGGCTGGAGAGATGGCTTAGTGGTTAAGAGCCCTCGTTCCTGCAGAAGACTGGGGTTCAGTTCCCAGCACCCGCATGGTGGCTCACAACCATCCATGCCTACAATTTCAAGGGATCCAACAACCTCTTCTGGCCTCTACAGGGACCAGGCATGCATGTGGTGCACAGACACACACAGTCAAAAGTCATACACATAAAATAAATTAATTTTAAAAAAAGAAAGTAAAATTAACACATGAAACTTTAAAAAAATTCCCTATTTAAAAATTTTATGTGAATGGCTCTTTTGCCTACATGCATGTCTTTATACTATGTGTATGCAATGCTCCCAGAGGCTAGAAGAGAGAACCCTTGGGACTAGAGTTACAGATGGTTGTGACTAGCTGCTAGGATTGAATTCAGGTCCTGTGGAAGAGCAGCCAGTGCTCTTACCTACTGATCTCCAATACAAAAACATCTTTACAAAATTTTGCCATGCTTTACCCACAGAGCAAGTTTGAGCAAGTTTTTTGATTACAGTGCAATGAAATTAGAAGTAACAAAATATAACTTAAATCTTACATATATTAAAGCATTTTATATAATACTTATAACTCATTATAATTGGTTCAAGAAATAAGCCATAGTTGAAAAATACACAGAAACAATGATAATGAAAATATCATAGATCAAAATTTGAGACATGTAACTAAAATTACACTTTTAGGAAAATTTTGAGGCTTAAAAATCTTATATTACACCTGGCCTGGTGTCACATGCCTTTCAACCCAGCACTGGGGAGGCAGAGGCAGGCAGATGTCTGAATTCTAGGCCAGTCTGACCTACAAAGTGAGTTCCAGGATAGCCAGGGCCCCAGTCTCAAAAAAAACAAAACAAAATGAAACAAAGCAAAAAGCTAAGTGTCAACAAGGCAAACTTCCAACTCCAGTAAAGAAAAAGAATGGAAGAGCATTCCCAGGAATGCACTAGCTGTTTTCCAACAAAAAGAGACAAAATAGAAAGAAACATCAACAAACCAAGCCAGTCACTCTCCTGTAGTGAGATGGCTGGTATCCTTACCTGCCAATCTCGTTCAGTTCGGTGTAAGCAGAATCAAAATTTTCCTTCCAAGAAATGGTGGCGCCATCAGCAGCTGCATCTTTGGGAGAGAGAGAATCCACATGTGACATTACGAAGATATTTCAGCATAATAACCTCAGGGAAATTCTTATGACTAAATATTCTTTCACGGCCGCCCAGTGGTGAAAGGCTGTGATTCTCTGGACTGTTATTTTAAAAATGTCCAAGGGGGATGGATATGGCAGAGTCAAACAGTCTATCATTTCCTCAAACAGAGGGAGATCATGAGACAGGATCAGAAATATAGCTTCACAAAAAGTCAGAGAAAACATAAGAAGGCAGAAAGAGGAACTCTAGAAGGACTAGAAAAGTCAGTGAAAATGCGGGGTATGGGAAGCAGAGAGGATGAAGCGAGCTGAAGGCCATGGAGGAAAAGGGGGAAGCAGTGTGGGCAAAGTGTTCTAGAGATTCTCTGCCTGACATCACTGTCCTTGTCCTTCTGCAAGCTTTCCTTGTATGGTTCTCAGCCTTCCTAATGCTTTGACCCTTTAATACAGATCCGCAGGCTGTGGTGACCCCAACCATACCATTATTTCATAGCTACTTCACAATTGTCATGTTGCAACTGTTATGAATTGTAACGGAAATATCTGAAATGCAGGATATCTGCTCAAGACCCACAGGTTGAGAACCGCTGCTCTAATGAACTGATTGGACTTGACCCAGGACTGGTTCTCCTGCGTGATTCTGTGATTCTGTTTGACTTTGTATAGCGTGTTAATCCTGTCTCTCTCTCTCTCTCTCTCTCTCTCTCTCTCTACTCTCTCTCTCTCACACACACACACACACACACACACACACACACACACACATACACACACAACACACACACACACACACACACAACGCGCACACACACATATGTCTGCTAGGGTGTCTGCTGGGGATCAGGTCTCAGAAGTAACAAGTTTCCTCTTTTAAAATGTCTCCGGGACCAAAATGGGCAGAGAAGGTGGGTCAGCGAGCAAGGTGGGCAAGTGAGAGAACCACACTGGTAAAGTATTCACATCTAGTTAGTTACATGTATGTCTTAGCCAATTTCTGTTTTATGTAGATCCATGTTGAAAAGCAAATTCTGGAAGGGTGGGGCAAGTGTCAAGGTTTCATCTGGATGTGAACTCCTTTTCTCTTGGTGTTTTAAGTTGTTGAGCCCCAGTAGTCCCTGACACAGTGGGAAACACATGCCTGCCAGAGGCACCCAGGGGAAAGCAGGCTTTGAACTCCACAAGAGATCTCAGAGGAGGGTCAGAGCCAGAAAGCACACTGTGACAAAGGTCTCCTGTATATCTTTTGAGGATCCCCTGAGGAACCCCAAAAGGCACATGATCAGCAAGGGTAGTAGATCTAATGCTGGCTCTGAGATACCTCCTGAGCCACTTCATTTGGTCTCGTAAAGGTAGTCTGATGGAAGCTGCTACATGGTCCCAAGACACCTCCCCATGGGGGTCAGAGACACCCAGCGATTTTGTTATAGTGACCCACTGCCTGCTTCCATTGGCTAGCTGTCCTTGGTCTGCTGGGACTTACCATACTCTGGAAGGCGCACGTACTCCGAAGGCTCACTGGGAAGGCTGATTCCCCAGGGGTTGCTGGCGCTGACCCTGAACTGATAAGGGCACCCAGGACTAAGGTCTTCAATGACCAGGTAAGTGTCCAAGGTCGAAGCTACCGACTGCTGCCAGACCTGGGAACCTAGAGAGACAGAGTCAGAAACATTGTTTCAAAGGCCTAGAAAACGGAGAGAGACAGAGTCAAAGACATTGTTTCAAAGGCCTTCAGCAAACAAAGATAGGGAAATGGACAGCATGGTCACTGTCAGGCTCTGAAAGTCTCCAGGCCAATTGTGGAGGATTTTGACCCAGTTTTCCTAAGTAACAGGCTAAATGACAGCTGGTGCAAGAAGTTGACCTATGGGTTCTAATCCATCTCAAACGTGCAAGGTGAAGAGTTAGCACTGATTGGTTATACATGGGAATCTGTGGCCGGAAGTGTGAATAGGCCAGAAGAAAATACAAGTCAGGAACAAAATGAAAGGAAACATGACTTTGGAAATTGAAACAAAAATTAACACACATGGGGCATATTACATGTGGAAACACTCCAGGGCACAGCACAATTCTCCCCTTTAACTTCAGCTAAAGGTCACAGAACCCAACGATGACCAGAGCACTAATCTTCCTTGACAGATGAAGAAGTAGACACCTCAGAAACACTAAGCAGTGTGCCTATGAGAACTTACGTTTCTGGGATGAGCTATGAACTTAACACAGAAATAGTGAAACAGGTGTTTTGAGGCCCAGCAGTCACACCTGGGCTGGCTCTGCATTGCCTGGTGCAGACAGCTTTAGAAAAAGGCTTGCCGGGCAGGTGGTGGCACACGCCTTTAATCCCAGCACTTGGGAGGCAGAGGCAGGCGGATTTCTGAGTTCGAGGCCAGCCTGGTCTACAGAGTGAGTTCCAGGCCTGCCCGGGCTACACAGAGAAACCCTGTCTCGAAAAACCAAAAAAAAAAAAAAAAAAAAAAAAAGTCTGAAATAAATAGTTTTATAACTGCACACTTCCTCCTTAAGGAAAAAAGAATTAAAATGATGCTAGAATAGAAAGAAAAGTAAAACAGTCTTGGGGGGGCAAGCAGGTGCTTTAGGTTCAGTTGGGTCATTCATGATGTGGTTTGGAGCTGTGTCATGACAAGTACTTGGAAGCGCCTTTAAAAACATTATTATTATCATTATTATTATTGCAGTGGGAGTTTTTGCTACACCGCTTGTGCTCCCAGTGGATTGCATGGGCGCACCGGCCCAGGAGCTATCTTTGGATCCGTGAATGAAAGGCACATACATATTAGCTTATGTATTAAACGAAGGCTGGGCACTCCTAAACCTTCTCTTGCTACCTCAGGCCCAATCAGAGAAGTGGCCAGTGATATTATATATATATATCACAATTAAGTATAATATTAATATAATAATAATATAATAATAATAATAATTATTATTATTATTATTACAGAGTCTCACTATGTAGCTGGGTCTAGCTGACTTATGTAGACCCGCTGGCTTCGAACTCAAGGAGATTCTCCTGCCAATGCCTCCTGAGTGCTAGGATTAAAAGTGTGTGCCACCACACCTGGCTTAAACTATCTTTCTTTCCCCACAATTAAAGGTATATGTGTGTACACATGTTGTAGTGTATATCTGGAGGGGGAGGGGTAGTGCTCTGCTCATCCTACCGTGGTTTCTGGTCTGGGAGAAAAAACAAGATTAGCCAACTACAGAGCTGGGTCTAGTAGGAACTTGCCCCTTATTAACAGCCTGTTTCTTTACTCTTTAGGCTTTAGCTTCCCATCTGTAACATGGGCTCAATAGCCCTGTCTGATTGAGCTGGATAAGCAGGACAAAGCAATGAAGACACACTGCCACCTAGTGGTTGTGCCCGGACATCACCAGAGAGGTTTTCATTTAGATACAGCCTGGCCCCAGGCTTCTGTGCTAAACTCCCAGGGTGCCCTAGCCAGGCTGATAGCAGTGAATGGGAAGATATTTGAAGCCTAAGGTTCGCGACACTGAAGACCTCCTAAGAGGAGGCAGAAACAGAAGAGCACAGCAACATACCTTCCTCGCGGTACTCCACTGTGTACCCGGAAATAGTGCAGTTCCCGGTGCTGGCTGGGGGCAGCCAGCGGAGGATGACGGAGGTGCAGCTCCTCTCCTGTGCGATTGGGCGGTTGGGGGCTGCCGGTACACCTGTGGAGACAGACAGCAGGGCGGTGCAGCTTCTCAGAGCTGGGATTTGCATGCCCTAGTAGCACGGTGTACAGGAAAGATACCAAAAATGTCTTAAATCTGGACCATAACCTTGTCCACGAAGCACACCTTTCTCTAGGTCCAAGGGCGGCCTAGGAGATGGGACATGCTGTCTGACAACCTCCCTCATTAAACATGGTCAGGAACCATGCTGGAGGTTAGGGTAGGAGGTTAGCAGGGTTGAGTGTCTTCCCGTTGGTCTGGGTGCTGCTTTAGATCCTTTCTTCCCTGAGTCTCAGGGTGTGCTGTGTCCTGGTCATGTTCACTTAAAATGACCAATATATAAAGTCTTTGAGGCTGGAATAGGAAAGACAGAATAGGGACAGCCAGGGCAGTGGGGAGGAAGGAAGTTGGAGTTATTGTTTAATAGGAACAGATAATAAAAGAGTTATATGGATGGATGGTGGCCACAAACCAATGGGTGTGTCCTCAATGCATTAAACTCTACACTTAAAAGTGGTTAAGATGCTAAGTTTTATTGTTGTGTTTTGTTACGGTTAAGAAATGCTCTGAAAGAGAGAGAGAGAGAGAGAGAGAGAGAGAAAGAGAGAGAGAGAGATTACAGCATACCTTGCACCTTAACTGTAGCAGACGTGGATGCAGCTCCGTGGTCATTTGTTGCTATGCAGGTATAAATGCCGCTGTCTTGGGGCATCAGGTTGCAGATCTTGAGGGTGCTTTCCCCAGAATCACTAGGACATTAAATGGATCTTCTTCAGACTCCCGAGGGATACAGTTGAGGGATGTGTAAAATGCTAGAGGCTTGGTTCCTGGTGTGCAGAGCTGAGAGTGCATGCCTCTCCAGCTCAGCCTACCTCTACAACTTGGGTGAATACCTTGCATCCATTGCCTTATGTGGGGAATTTATTTATTTATTTATTTATTTATTATTTATTTAATTCACTTTGCATCCCAATCGTTGCTCTCTCTTCTGGTGCCCCACCCCCACAGTCCCACCCTTTCACCCACTCCCCTTCTCCTCTGAGAGGGTAGAGGTCTCCTCTGGATATCCCCCAACCCTGGCACATCAAGTCTCTGCAGGGCTAGGTGTATCCCTTCCCACTAAGGCCAGACAAAGCAGCCCAGTGAGGAGAACATATTATACCCACAGGCAACAGGTTTAAGGGTACTCCCGCTTTTGGGGAGACCTACATGAAGACACGGAGCTGCACATCTGCTACATATATACGGGGAAGCCTAGGTCCAGTCCATGTATGCATGCTCTTTGGTTGGTGGTTCAGACTCTGAGAGCCCCCAAGGGTCCAGGTTAGTTGATTCTGTTGATCTTCCTGTGGAGCTTCTATCCCCTGTGGGGCCCCCAGTGTACGGAGGTTTTGTTTTTCCTCTATATGCTCACTGCCCAAATTTGTGTAAATAAGGAATAGAATAGGAACGGAATGAGGTATGAATTAGAAACAAATAAAATCCTATAACCTACCAGTTTTCAAGTACATCACACAAATAATTCTTATGCTGAAATAACATCAGTCCCTAAGTCAGGGAAAAAATAGTAAAACCTAAGCAATAAGGAATATGCTTAAGATTTCAGGCCTTACATGAGAGACCTGTAAAAATCATTAAGTAGTTGTCTGTGGAGGTGACTTGGTGGGTTAAGTGCTTGTTGGACAGCCTGAGAATCTGAGTTAGTAACAAGTTGAGTGTGGCTTGTGCCTGTGACCCCAGAAACTGGTAGGTGGGAGGAGCAGGCAGATCCAGACGCTTGCTGGCCAGCTAGTCTAGCTGAAACAGTAAGCTCCAGGTTTCATTAGAGATGATGTCTCAAAAAAAAAAAAAAAAAAAACCAGGAAGAGAGCAGCCGATGAAAACACTTGAAATGGCCTTCATACCCTGCCATATGTACACACACACCACACACACATATACACACACCACATCACACATACAGACATGCTATACACACGCATACTACACGCACATACCACACACACATATACACACACCATACATACGCACACACAACACACACATTGAACTAAGAAAGGGTAAATCCCTGTAATTAAATGGTAACTTTCTCGCTTGCCCCAGAAGGACTTTCAGAAGCTCTTCACAGAAGGAACGTTTCTGAAAGGCTTAAATTACAGGGAAGTCAACCGTCCCCTTTGTGGCAATTTGAATGAGATGGCTCCCATAGCCTCAAATATTTGAATGTTTGGTCCCCAGTTGGTAGAACTGCTTAGAAAGGATTAGGAAATATGACCTTGGGCTTGGAGGTTTTGAAAGCTCATACCAGGCCCAGTCTCCATCTCTCTCTGCCTCCTGCTTGTGGATCTCACCTAGTGCTCCGAAGCCATGCCTGCTTGCCTGCTGCCATGCCCCTGCCATGATAGTCATGTGTCTTCTACTCTCTGGAACCATGAGCTCCAAATTAAATGTTTTCTTCTCTATGTTCCCTTGGTCATGGCACCTTTTCATATCAATAGCAAGGTGACTAAGATACCATTCCTGCGGTATGGCATACTCTGAGATCTTCATGGTCTTTGCCAAACAATGACTCTCACACTGAGCTGCTGAGACCCATGAGGTTTTATGGCCTGTCCAGACATTTCTTTTGGAAACATCAAAGAAGATACCTTCCCAAACCACCACACACACACACACACACATACACACAACACACACACACACACACCTCACAAACACAAATACTTACATACATAAACAGACACACAGACAATCACAAATACAGACTCACAGACACACACAAACACAAAAACAATCACAAACACAAACTCATAGATACTCACACACATAGACACACAGACAATCACAAACACAGACTCACAGACACTCACAAACACACACACACACACAGACACTTACAAACACAGACATATAAATACTTACATACACAAACAGAAACAATCACAAACACAGATTCACAGACACTCACAAACACACACACAGACACACCCGCACATACACACACACTCACAAACATAATTTAAGCCAATGGAAATGTGCTCTATTCCAGGCATTTGTCTAAGTGTCTGGTGAGCCATTGGAACTTGGTACTGCTTGTCTGCTGTAAGCAGCCACGCACAGTGATGCTCAGAATTCGTGGGGGGACAAGTTAGCACAATGGCTGGGAGGCAGTCAACCAAGCAGCCTTTAGTGTAGATGCACCTTGTAGTTTGATATCCCATTGCACAGTTTGGAATATGCACCACCCCCCTCATAAAAGAGCTCTTAGGTAAAGAATGAATCACATTGTCATCTTTATCTCAAGCATCTTGATGGACATCAAGCATTCCCGGATGTTCAGTTAGCATTCAGTACTCCTGACAGATCTCCCTGGGCATCCCTGGACAGATAATCTAACAGTGTGCCTATAAGGCAGGACCACAGAAAACATTTTATATTTACAGTTCAGGTTTGTCCTGTTATTTAAAGGATAGTGCTTTTTTATTGTTTTCTGTAGGCCCTGCACAGAGTGTTTCTAGATGGTTCCTGTAAGCCTCATGTCTATCTGTCTGGTGCTGGGCAGCACATTCAATGTATGCTGGCACAGTACAGAGCCAGGCTGAGAGGCCAGCTGTAGAGTGGGCAGCTGAGGCTGTGCTCTGGTGTTGGGGGGCTAACTCACCCGTGCTTTTAACGAAGTTCTCTCCTAATCAACGCCAAGTGTATGATTTGGAATAAACAATAGGACAGATCTTTTGGAGTAACTAGTAATCCAGAGAGAATTTCACCCCAGTCCAGCCTCTGGGTGCTGTGGGCCCAGACACTGGGTGATCCCCTTACCAAGGGGGAGATGGTATATGTGGCTGAACTGTTGTCAGTGTCTAGGATGTTCTGATCTGGACCCTTCCAGGTGATCTGGGCTTTGGCCGCCCACAGGCTTTGCACTGTAATAGCACCGTGTCTCCAAGCAAGCAGGTCACATCTACTAAGGGCACAAGGAATTCCGGAGCCACTGCAATTGAATTGACACACACTCATGTTACTTCTCGAAACAAACAGCAGCCATTTTAGACACTGTACTATTCTCACCCTCAGAGATGGAGCATCAGGGTTCAAACAACCCTCGGTTTAACATTGTTTGATCAGTGTGCAGTTTGATCCATGAGAAACTCACTATGTAGATCAGGCCGACCTCAAACCCAGAAAGATCTGCCTGCCTCTTGGTGCTGGGATTAAAGGCATGCACCACCACGCCCCACCTTTGTTCCCCTTTATTTAACAGCAACATTAGAAACAAAAGCAAGAGAAGGAAAAGCTCCGTGGTGGCATAATGCAGACGTGTATTTGGGAACGTTTTACATACAGTCTTTGAGCTTTATGCAAATATATTTTTTAATTTATTTAACCAAAGTAGAACCCCTTACACATCTTACATGCTATACTCTTTGCACTTACTAGTTTACCTTAATGATCTCTCCTCATTCATAAATACAGAAGCATATCACCATTGCTTAAGTCCCCACCTTAAAGCTAGATACAATGTCATTTATTTAGCCAGTCCCCACATTCTCAATTCTATCCGTTTAAAGACTCACCTTCCTGGATGAAATTTGGGTTCAAGATCTGAAAAAGAAACACACACAAAAGAACAGAAAATTGCTTGAACCTTTACAACTTTGAGAAAACGATAGACTTTACTGAGTCATAAGCAAGGACCGTTTGGGGTGACGCCTTCAGGAGTCCACCCTTCCTTTCCCTGTGCTGTTATAAACGGCCACAGTCATGCATACCATCTTTGACACAAGGGCATAGGATTACTTCCTGTCTAAGATGGCCACTGGGTGGGCTTCCTGCTTGATGGTGGTTGTGGCCACCTCTCTCCCTTCCTGTCTGTTGATCTTTTTCCCTCCTATTCAACATGTGCTCTATCAATACCATAGTAACAATTTCCCCACAAATTACAGGCAGGAACAAAAGCGATGAGAGGGATCAAACCAGGCCACTGCAATGAATCTACCCAGTGGTTCCCTTTCAAAGGTCCCCCTCCACCTGTATTTGGCCCTAAGCAGAACTTCCCTGGTTGAAGAAAAAGAGCAGTATGTCAGCTGCCTATCTGATCCCAGTCACAACTCTGTGGCCCTGGCCTCCATAGGGGATGGACAAACACCTGATCTTCATGCTACTTGAGGAAGCAAAGGAAGATTCAAGCCCACCAAATGATTCTTGAATTCCATGGGTGGTCTGAGGAGAAAACAGCAGTACACTCAAACGTGCCCTGCCCCAGAATACCCGGTCACTATAGCCAGCCTGGAAAGTCATCCTTTCTCAAGTGGCTGCTCATTTTGCTCTGTTCCCAACCTTTTGTATTATCTCTCCCCAGGCAAAGAGAAGCCCAGTTCACAAAGAATCTGGTTTGTGAGAAACCTCAAGCTTTAGTGAGATGGGAGCCAGGTGTCACCTTCTGTTCGATGTGGTTGCGTGCTCGCTACTTGGCATTGATTGGTATTAATTTTCCTCCACTATGAAATGGGAAAAAAAAAGACCTAGTGTGGCTGGCTATCACAGACATAATAAGTACAGTTAAATATGCCAAGTACTCACCATAATGCTGGTTGAATCACGAGTACTTAATTCCTATTCAGATAAAAATGTGAAGTTCTAATGGCCTTCCTTCTGCTAAGCTGTCTGTGGAGGTGCCTAACCTACTTTATCATGCAAGGTTCTTGCCTTCCAGCTAGGGTGGAAAACTCACCTTACACAAAGAAAAGCTCAGGTAGAGCTTTTCACATGGCCTGTTCCTGCCTCCTATGAACACAGTCTGTTCTGTGTGTTCGCATATAGAGGAGTGTGTAGGAGTCCTCTGGAAGATGCTATTTCCTCCCTGGGATTCCCCCTTGCACACAAACTGCCCTTTTAATACTTAGGTTTTTCACTAAGTTGGCTGTAGGCACCCTTGAGGTGCTAATTTTGGAACAGTGTGGGGACTCTGGCTTATGCATTATAGTTTGAGGATGTCGTGTCTTCCCCCCCCCCCCTTGAGCTCCTTCAAACCAATGGTTCCTGCTCCTTGACAGAGACAGCTTAAAACCAGAAAGTGCAGCCAATGCCTGGACCTCAAGACCAAAGCTGTTGTCTGGGTTGGTGTGAAGTGTGCAGACATTTGGCTTAGGGGAGACTGTACTAGGGACTGAGCCCACAGCTTTGCATGTTAGGCAAGTGCACTGCGCTGACCTACAACCCTTCGTAAATTTCGGTATTCACTCACTGATTATTGGACTTTAGCCCAGAAGCCTGAAACACCCAAGATTCAACTCACAGACCACATAAAGCTCATGAAGAATGACGACCAAGTGTGTGTGTGTGTGTGGGGGGCTACAGTCCCTCTTAGAAGAAGTAACAAAATACTCAAGGGAGCAAATATGGATGCAAAGTGCAGGACAGAAACTGAAGGAGGGGCCGTTTGCAGACCATTCCACCTGGGTATCCATCCCATGTGCAGTTACCAAAGGTAGATGATGACGAGGGTGTCAGGAGGTGCATGCTGACAGAAGCCTAACATAACTGTCTCCTTAGAGGTCTGCAAGAGTCTGACATATTCAGAGGTGGATGCTCACAGCTAACCATTAAACTGATCATGGGGTTCCCAACAGAGAAGATAGAGTGAAGACTGAAGGAGTAGAAAGGGTACGGGACCCCATGAGGAGAGCAACAATACCAACCAACCAGAGCTCCCAGGTCTAAACCACCAGCCTGGGAGCGCTTAGGGAGGGACCCATGGCTCCAGCTATATATGCAAGGGGGCTATATATAAGTGGGAGAAGAGATCCTTGGTCCCATGAAGGCTGGACATCGTGGGGGGTGGTATTCGAGGGTGGGGAGGTGAGGTACTGGGGAGGGTGGGTATGAGTACACCATCATAGAGGCAGGAGGAGGGGGAAGGGATAGGGAGTTCCTGGGAGGGAGGGGGGAAAGGGGGTAAGGGGAAAACATCTGAAATGTAAATAAAAGTTCCAATAAAAAAAAAAAAAAGAATGTTCAGGTTGCTGTAATGTTAACTGAAACTTTTTTTCTCTCAAAGCTAGTAAGGGGAATGCTGGTATAAGAAGAAAATCTTTATCTGACAGTGAAAACGTTGCTAGAGAATAAAGAAATAAAGGAGAAAAAATTTTTTGATATAAGGCCTTACCAAATTGCTAGAGCGGGGCTTTGAACTAGTGCTTCTCCTGCTCAGCCTTCTGAATAGTTGGGGTTCCAGGCATCGTGTGTCATATTATGTCTGGCTGTCATTAGTGCACACACACACACACACACACACACCCCATTCATTCTTGAGAATTGTATACATATATATAATGTATTTTGATCATATCACCCCACTCCCTCTCCAGCTCCTTCCAGAACTCCCTGCCATATCTGCTCCCAGTTTCATATCCTCTCTTCTCATAGCCCAGAATTCAGTCAGTACTGTCCATGTGCACGGTGCTATGCAGGGCCATCTGCTGGCGCACAGGCAGCCTACAAGGGGCCACTTTCCTGAGGAACTCTGACCTTCCTATTCCAGGAGCCTTCAGTTGACAAGGTTGGGTTCTGAGTCCCTCCCCTAGCTGTGCCAGCTTCTTGACTGGCTTGCAGGGAACCACTGCTGTGGAGAAGTCATACAAGCGATGGCTCGTACACCCAGAAGACACTTTTTCATGGTCACCTTCCTCAACCTTTGGCTCTTATAACCTCGCTGTTCCTCTTCTGCAGTGTTCCCTCTGGGAAGGGGCTGTGATACAGACTTCTCATTTAGCGTTGAACGCTCTGCAGTTGAATTCATTCATGCTCAGGACTCTAACCAGCTATGGGTCTGTGTATTAATTGTCCCTGGCGAAAGAAGCTATACTAGTCCGTTGGTCCCGGGAGTTAGGCGCGACAGTGCGTTTTGTTTTTAAAAAGCCCCACTCAGGAGAATTCCCAGGCAGCCTGGTTGAAGGACCTCTGGTAGCTGATTGGGGCTGTGTGAGGCACCTGATCTCTAACCTGCTGGCTTCCTGCCCCTGAGGCTTCTGTGGATGTGTGACACATGGAAGGGTGTGATAAATAAAAGCTATTGAGTCTCTCTCACACACTAAGAGACCTCTCTGTGTGAAAATATTCTGGCTCATGTTAGAAGGAAGGATACAAAACTTTCTTCAGGGTATTGAGGGTGATCATTAACTACTACAGTATGCACCACGGTACCAGCAGGGCGAGCGCGAAAGAGGTCGTACACTGATCCACCTGGCTTAGGTAGGGTAGGCAAACCTGGTCTGGGTCAGTTATTTGGCACAATTGGTGATTGGTATATACTACTCACAAACACCTTCCTTAGATCTTCCAAAGCCCCAGAGAAACACAAGGCAGGATTGCTGCTCCCCATCTCCTGAACGAGACAGGGAAGAAAAGTGTAAGATGCCACAGAGACAGTGGACTGGCTGCCTATGGGAGTCTCTGATGGGAGTGCACCGGGACTTTCCAAATTTTCTGCAGTCAATCCATTTCACTGTCATCGTATTTTGTAAAGAAAGGTGTGGTCAGACCAGTTAGATCCTGAGCTCTTCAGGGTGGGAGCTGCTGTTATTCACCCCTGTGCCCAGGATCTCACACAGTGGGCATTTGATACATGTTGGTGAATACATGCTTGCTCTCTCACCTCATTTCATGACTCTCAGGTATGTTAGGTTCATAAACAAGACTCAAAACAAGATCAAAAGATATGTAAAATAACTAGTCCCGGGTAAATGTCTAATATCTGACTAGAGCCTGTTTGCAAATAGATGGAACATAAACTTTGGGAAAATGACTCTTAACCAACACTGTGCATAGCCTCTGAGAGTGGTGGCTCTTAGCGGAGTGAGGTGAAAGTGTGTAAACGCTGGGAGACGACAGGAATGAGGAGGCCCTGGTGCTCTCTACACTTGGCTACAATTCTTAAACAACGCAGGACTCAGCTTCATCTGAGGATTGTAACGTCAGCATGATTGTGTGGGCACAGACCTCTGCAATCTAGGGATTGTAATGCCAACATGGAAGGTTTGTTTGATGTTGGTAAAGATTTATCGAGCAGACCCCGGTTAGGCGGTTGTACCAGGAGGGAACAAGGTAGGCAGGCGCATTGTCATCCACAGGCTTCAGCACAGTGGGAAGATGGGATTCGATAACACTTGCTTGTAAGTTTGCCATGGCATGGGCCAGTCCTCAACAGATAACAGCTTTAGACTGCAACATCCCATTCCCCTATCCATCAGGACTCTAGTGGAGAAAGAGCCTGAGGATGCTAAACAGGCTCTGTTCGGTGGCTTGTACTTCCCACTATGATGGAGATTCCCCAGAAAGAAGGATATGGAGCCCCTACCAGGAGTCTCACAGGGAAGACAATGGAGCAAGTGGCAAGTCAGTCTATTTGATAAGACACTTGAGGTGCAGGCACTGAACCCAGGACATGTGCATGGTAGGCAAGCACCCCAGCGCTGAGCTACACTCTCGGGTTTTAGTAGGAAAAAGTGAAGTGAGGCTTCAAAAGCCTAGGAGAACACACCCCAGATGGCTGCAGAGAGAGTTTGTCTTACTCCTCTTCCTCATCGTGGAACTCTAGGCGAATCGTGTGTGCTATTGAACATGTACGCTGCTTAAGAAATGAACATTCCTTCTTAGGTTGTAGGTTTAATGCGGATGCTGGGGAGGGGCTCAACTACAGGTTCTTCACCTGGAAAGACCCGGGGAAGCCAGCCATCTTCCTTTCTTTGCCTTTTGGCTGACCCAGGGAAGAGAGCGGGTGTTGCCGACCATGGTAATACCAGCACAGGTCTGGGCAGCGTTATCTAATTGGTATATACTACTCACAAATACCTTCCTTAGATCTTCCAAAGCCCCAGAGAAACACAGAGGCAGGATTGCTGCTTCCCATCTCGTTCAGGAGATCCACAGAGTGTAAGATGCCACAGAGACAGTGGCTGGCTGGCTATGGGAGTCTCTGATTTGCTCAGTACTCTGTCTGTCACAGTGTGGAGTGCACTGGAGATGTCTGGGAAAGCACTGCACTCTGTCTTTGATGCCAAAGCCACCTGCTCTGGTGGGCTGCCTCTGCCCATCTCTTTCTCGTCCTCCAAAAGCTTTCCAGCAGGAACTTAGACTCTGAGTGAGGTTCCACACCGATGCTACGGGTTACTACAGAGACCCTTTTCCTCTTCTATTTGAAGCAAATCTAAGTATTGAGGAGATGGCCTTGATGCTGCTCTCCTACTGTGGTCTGTTCAGTAATGTATTTGTCTATGGATCTGTATGGCTCCCAGGCCCATGAGGCGAAGGCCAAGTTGTCTTCTATTTGCCTCTAAATTTAGCACCAAATTTGGCATGTGGTGTTCTGTATCTGTCAAATCACTGACAGCTTTTAGTGGTGGGATTCTAATTCGGAGGAGGTAAAGATAATGCATCCTCCCAAGAAACTGGAGTGCTTTTCAGTTTCTATAAATTGGACATGTGACTTCCTTGGGAATCCTATTGGTCGGTCCAAGTCTGGGATTCAGCCGATGGTGATCTTCCTGTATGCTTGTTCAGAGGATGGCACCTTGGGCCTCTGACCATGAGCTGCCATGCATAAAATCTTATCTGCATGGCATTTGCTCACCAGTGTTGTGCATGGTCAGCAGATGGTAACCCTTCTGTGTTTTATGTACCATCAGAGTCATCAATCATGGTGTTAACATGTACCTGTTGTAGAACAAGTCAAAAGTTGTTGAATCAGATTAACTCAGGTCCCTCTATTACTGGACTAGAATTTGGGTCTCCTGACTGTATTGTCTGGTGACCATTGTGGGTATGTGCAAGGACCGGAGATTCTAATCCAAAGTCTCAGATATTTCTTGAAATTGAATGTCCCCCAAACAGGTGGGCAGTGTGCATGGTGACAGATGGATGGGAAGCCACGGAGAACTAGCATGTCAGATAGACGTGGTTGTGGAAGAAATGTGGTATGTGGTGTTATTCACACAAAATGCATGTGGTCTGACTCTGAGAGATGCAGGAGAGAGGGAGAGAGGAAGAGAAAAGGGAGGAGGAGGGAGGGAGGAGGGAGAAGAGAGAGAAGAGGAGAGAGAGAGAGAGAGAGAGAGAGAGAGAGAGAGAAAATATGTTGGGTAAAGTCAGTTGGGGTGGGGGAGTAGGGGAGTGGAACGGATGGCATCTGGGGAGCCTAGTTTTATTTGAACAGCAGAGGGCAGCAGGTAGCAGGGCTTCCTGAAGCCTTAAGAAAGAATGCCACTGCAACTTAGTTCCTTCTGGATTTTTCTTCAAAATAGGACAGCATCGAGTACAGGGAAATGTTACAGGTAAAATCAACCAGTGTTGAATAACAAACTGAGTTTGAAGAGAGCTCGAGTATCCTCCTCAGTTAATGCCTAAGAGTCTGACTTGGAGAAAGAAGGTGAAATCCTGTCTGGAAACCAGTTGTCCACTGAAGATGACCTGACCTTATTTTTTTTCTGAGTCCCTCATCACCCAATCATAAAACAGTTCCACACTGCACAGGAAGGATGCTAATGGGATAAAGATGGCGGATACAAGCTCAAACCTAACGCCTCGAACTGTCTCAGGGCTACAAATCTGAGTGCAGGGAAGGAAAGGGATGCTAGACAACATTTAGTTAGAAAATATTGTAAAAGGATATTTTCCGGGTTGAGGATATAGCACAGTGGTCGAACACTTGCGTATCATGTGTGAGGTCCTGGGTTCTATCCCCAGCATAAAATAAAACTCCCTAAAATCTTTCTTCTGCATGTGGTCCTGGGGTTGGGTATGATTTCTGATCTGAAAGTTTAGCTATTCATTATTTCAATCTGACTAGGTCAGTTTTCCAATTAGTTATTCATTTGTTTATTTTGAGATAGGGTTTCTCTTTGTAGCCCCAGCTGTCCCAGAACTCACTCTTGTAGACCAGGCTGGCCTCAAACTCACAGAGATCTACCTGCCTCTGCTTCCTCAGTGCTGTAATTAAAGGCATTCACCTTGACCTAGCTTCAAAATCATTTTTAAAAGATCTTTCTTATTTGTGTGTGTGTGTGTGTGTGTGTGTGTGTGTGTGTGTGTGTGTTATGCATGTGAATGCAGGTGCCCAAGAAGGCCAGGGGCATTAGATTCCCTAGAGCTGGAGTTTCAGGAGGTTGTGAGCTGCCTAATATAGCCTCAAACTTCAGTACTCAAGTCTCCAGCTCCCCTCCAAACCCTTTTTTTATTTAAATTATCTTTGTGGCTGGAGAACCTGGTCTCTGTGTGTTAGATCGATACTTTGATTTTCCTGAGATTTGCTTTGTGAATCATGAGGAATGTACGCTGAACTTTGCAGGTGAACTTTGATAGCAGACAGATGTTTGTGTATTCGGGTAAATGGGAGTGGTGGCTTTGTCTCTTCTAGTGACAATCTTAGGGAAACTCCTAGGACAGGGGCAATTGCCACACTTGTAAGTGTACAACATAATGAAATGGGCCAGACCTTCCGGCTAGGGTGAGGTGCCTCAGGACCCACATGACTAAGAGCTCAACATCTGATGCCAGCCCAAGAAACCAATTCAGACATTTCCAACCAGTGTCAAATAGACTTACTCTCGCATCTGCAGTGGCTGAGCTCCTGAGTCACTGGGAATGGGTGTGCCCAAAGACCTGCGATTACCCCAGCAGTCAGGGGATTATAAACCTTGTTGAAGAAGAAATTCTCCTCCTACAAGCAGATATGCAGCAAGGAAGGGTCTGAGCCTCTGCCTTCAGACTTCCTGCAGGACATAGGTCTAGCTGGGGACACAAGTGGAGCCAAGGACATCGGTCAATAACAAGACCTGCTTTTTCATTGGTTGTGTGACCTTGACGTCTCTGCCTCTGCTTTTTCTAAGAGAGTTGATTGGTTTGTTTGTTTTTGTCGGTTTTTTTTGTTGTTGTTGTTGTTGTTTTGTTTTGAGACAGGGGTTTCTCTATGTAACAGCCCTGGTTGTCCTGAAACTCCATTTAGATCAGGCTGGCCTCAAACTCACAGAGATCCACCTGCCTCTGTCTCCCAAGTGCTGGGACTAAAGGTGTGTGCCACTGCCTGACTGAGAGGGATTATTCATGCTTATGGTCAGTTTGGATTGGCCTAGGAGATTTGTAAAGCACAACTCTAGCCGTATCCATGAGAGCATGTCCAGAGATGGTCAATTAGGATAGGGGAACACTGGCTCTGAATGTGGGTGGTACCATCCGATAGCCTGAATGAAGGTAACAACCCTGTACTGTGGACACTCTCCATTTATCTGTTTTCTGGTCATCATGAGGGACCAGCCTCCTCCTCTCCCACTGTCACCAGGAGTTTCAACCTCATCTCTGTCCCAGAGCATCAGGGCTGAAGGAACAATGACGGAAATCCCAGAAGCTGAGGCAAAGCAATTCCTCCCTTTACAGTGTTTTTGCTTGGGGACGTGGTCAGTGACAAGACTCACACAGGTAAGCAACTATGTCCTCTCTGATGGCCAGAGCACAGGGTTTAGGGCTATCTTGTTTCAGCTAGGGTCCCTTGGGTAGTAGGCCATCCATCTGCCCTTATAGGGAATCAGAACAAATCCGGGCAGAAAGAGAGTGTCTGGTTGCCAAATGCATCAGATACATTGCAAAGCAAATGTTTTGCCAAAATGACAGGAATGTGATGCTTCACTTTCTTTTTCTTTAAAGAGTTCTTTTCATTAATTCTGTTATTAAAATACAAAAACAGGCTTCAGTGGAAACATACTGGCAATGCCAGGAGGTCAGTTGCCTGACTGGGGTGTTGAAGTTTCATCTGTGTGGCCAGGTTATTTTGAAGCCCTGAATCTGAGACGGGGACACCAGAGTGTCTGAGGCAGAAGCAACAGGCTGGCTCTTCAAGGATGGGATATCTGGGACCTGAAATTGTGTGTTGAGAAGAACATATGTGCTAGCTCAGAACATTCACCGTTCCCAGAACTGTGAGTGGTCACTTCAATTGCCATTCCTACCCCCACCCAAGAGCAGAAAGCACCTCTTCCAGTTTCTTTTCAATGCTTAGGGAGGCTGACATGGTTCAGAGTCAAGTCTCCTGACATACATTACCTCTTAGATCTACATGGCGTTCAAAGGGCTCCATGTCAGTTTCTAAAGGCCTGTACACGAGGGACTGTGTAAGTTGCCTGTAGAGAAACCCAGAGCTCAGGAAAGCTAACTGGCCCAACGTCACACAGCTGACAGGATCCAGAGTTTAGGTTTCCTGACTCTGGGTCAGTCCCGCTGACTTTGTGTGGCTTCAGTTTGCATCATATATCAGCCTGGAGAAGCCAGGACTGGTGCCAAGGAGAGTCTTATGGGTTGAGCTGGAAAGAGCAGTACATCCATACAGGGTGACTGACAGAGGAAGGTAAGCTTTCTCAGTTCTCAGACTGTTCTAGATGAAAAGCAGCCTGGAAAGGCTGTGTTCTAAGTTGCCACAGGATGGTATGAGGGGGGATTAATGGCCGGGGAAACTGAACAACTGACTCGAAGCAACTTCTTGTTTCCTTTCTTCTCTTCTGCTTTAAATCAGCGTGTACATGTATATGTGGTCATGAGCATGCACTTGTGTGCCCATGTGTGTGGAGGCCAGAGGTCGGCTCTGGGACCTTGATTATTCTCCAACGCATTTCTGACAGAGGGTCTCTCACTGAATGAACTGGGAGCCCGCTGATTCAGCTGGGCTGGCCAGCCAGCCAGCCAACCTAGGGATCTTATCTGTCATCTCAGCTCTGGAGTTATTGTTGGCATGAATGCCACTGTGTCCATCTTTTTACATGGATGCTGGCGACCAAAACTCAGACCCTTGTGCTTGCGTGGCAATCATTTTACTGACTAAACTGAACGTTAACAGCTTTAAAAATCGTTTTGTGTGCATGTGTTTGCCTGCATATTGTTGTGTGTGCCACACGCATGCCTGGTGCCCACAGAGGCCAGAGGAAGGCCTCCGATCCCCTGGAACTGGGGTTATGAATGGTATGGATGGTTGTGAGCCACCATGTAGGTGTTCTGGATGAGCCACAAGTGTTCTTAACCACTGAGCTATCTCTCCATCCCTGAGTTAAAATTTTTTTTTGTACTTCAACTCCCTGCCTGAAAAGGTGAAAGAGCCAGGGAGATGGGGGTGGGGTGGGGGAAGCACACAGAAGGCGATGACCACACACCTCAGGGAAAGTCTTTCCTGTCGCTCAACTCTGCTCTTCCAACGGAAGGATGCTCATTTAGGTTATGGCCACTGTAAAGCAGCAAGAGGAATCCACAAATGCACAGGCATCCAAGGTGCTGTTGAAAATGCTACTTCCACTCTGATATATCATATATATATAGATATAATACCTCTCTATTAGCCTCCTTTTTGCAAGGGTCTGGCCTTGCCTCCGTTCAGAGCCCTTCTCTACGACGCTGTCCTCATTAGCTCCCTAAGCCACATCGCTGGCAGCTGAAAGAGGGCAAAGCCTGCAGGGTTGGGGAATCTTTCTCACTCTGATAGACTGGCGGCTGCCAAGAGGGCTACCGAGCTTTATTAAAGAAGTTAAATACATGTAGTTAATTAGATTCGATGGAAGAGCTGGGCTGAGGATTCTGATCCTCGGAGATAAAGACCCAAGTCTGGCAACTGGTTCAGAGTTTTCAACCTCGGGAAGTGATTCGGACAGGTGGAAATGTGGGGTTGAGGATCTGTGAAAACCCAGGAATGAGCTCCCCAGCTTTTCAGAGGCGGAATGGGAACCTCCTGGCAGCAGCTATGAGTCCGAAGGGAAATCTAGCCCAGGTCAGAGAACGTGTTGGTTTCTTAGAGACAGAGGCTGGGCCTGGGTACTCAGGCCCCAGCATTGGACTAGAGTGTCACTTGTAGACATGGGGGTGGCCATGGGACCGAGGAAGCTGGCAGGCAGCCATGTGGCTCTAAGCCCAGCAGAGCTGTTCTCAAGATACCCCAGTGTTTCATTTTTATCCTCTTTTGGAATTTTTTTTTGCATGTAAATTTCTTTCACACATAATGTCCCCATTCACTCCCCCCCACCCCAAGGGTGCAAGGAAAAGCTGAACTACAGGCATTCATTTTTAAAATAGTTCTCCATGTGGTGTGGTGACAGATGGAGAGATGGCCAGGCAGAGAGGGGATGCAGGGACCTGTGCCTGTCGTGCTGTGGCCGGTGGTATGGCCTTCAATGCTGGGAATGGATGGCTATGTGAAAATATCCACAAGCATTGGTTGACAGGGGAAGGAAGGGCTGTGCCAACAGCCTCCCTTAATGTAAGTGGCTGGTTAAATCTGAGGATCCAGTGTGCTCTAGTCTCCTCTTTAAACTGCTTTCAAAGACAGCCTATGTCTTCTTAGAGTACTGTGGAGACTCAAATATATACCCAGATAGAATGCATCTGTTGTAAAGACCCAGCAAACTGCCCCTTGAAGGAATGCGGTCCCAACTGAGAGAAGGTAGGGGGTGCCTTGGTGACATCATTCTCATGGAGACAGGTGAGTCCATTTATAGGGTACTGCAGGACGGACATGCAGCCATCAGGTCAGGGGTCAGCAGGGCAGGACTTTCACACTTGGAGTCTAGGCATGGAGCATGGTTACATAGTGCCAGGTTTTGGGGTCCCAGGAATAGAGGTTGAGTAGAGAGAGGACTAGAGGGGCTGACTCAGCTCAGCTCAGTGAGAGCACAGAATACACTTCGAGAAGACAAGAGTGAAACTGGGGAGCGCTGAGAATAGGTTCCAAACTGTCACCTTAGCAGCAAGAGGGCTTTCAGAGGAAGAATGCGCAGCCAGCTGGGTGTCAACTGGTCTTCAGCATGTACTGTCAGCCATTTTTGTCTACCACTTCTGCTGCAATAAAATTCCATTTCCATGTCGCCCATTTTTAACAACTCCATGTTCAAGATTCCATGTGCTTTTTGTCTCTGAAGTCACTAAACCAACATCGGAGATGACCATCAGGATAGTGACAGGTTCAGGGGAGCTCATGGACCCTTGGGAAGGTCATCATGGAATGAATGCCCGGGTTGTCGGGACAACTGTGCTGGATACCCTGGAGCAATGGGCAGATTCACACACCCCACCTCGAGCGTTTAGGTTAACTGAACTTTCTGCCTACAGGAAGCTTTGAGTCTCATAGGTAACCATACGTAAAACTTTATCATATGTAAAAACTTTCTGTTCATGTAGCAACACACATTGGGGCTTTCTTCTGGCATCAATAACACCCTGAGGTCTTTGCTTGAGTAGCCGTAGCCATCGCTCAGGGGCCCATCTTACTCAGTTCACAAAGAGGTTACCCAGCTTTGAATATGAAGAACCTTAAAAATGGGTTTACTTCAAAGCAGAGCTAAGGTAGGGGTGTGTGAGTGTGTTCTTCTTATCTAAGTATAGAATGAAACATCTGACTAGACCAGTTAATTTTCTCAGTGGATGACAACTGGCACATCCCCGTGCATTCACCTCTTCTCTGACAGTGTGGGAATCACACTCTTCTCTCCCTACCCTGTTAGAGCTAGGCAAAGTCCCAAGGTGCCTTGGGACACAGATACTTGGCTCCTATCCCCCCACCCCCCGTCTGGTTTTCCCCTACTTGCAGCTGACTCCTTTGGTATACACCAGTGACATCTAGACAGGGTGATATGGCATCATGGGTGTCTACAATAACAGATGTGGGACAGATGTTGACAGGTGTGGGACCCATGCCTGCTGGTGCCCGTCTTATGAAATGCAAGAAAGCAGAGTCAGGAATCTCCCTGCCTTCCCCATCTCTAACATGCATTTAGGCTGTGAATGCCCCGCCGCTTCCTTCCACAGCAGAGTGCTCTACTGACCCACGCCTGGCAGACTCGGCTCTGGGGCAGAACCCACACCCACAGGGGACTGCTTTATTAGGGCAGAGCTCCGCTTTCAACCCCCAGCCTCCTGGCTCAGCCCCATCCAGGTGGCTTCTTCCTAGCTGGCTTTCATCTTCTTAGGCCACCTGGTCTCTCAGGGATTTTTTAGTTGTTTTCATAATATGGTGGTGGACTTCTTAGAGATTATGCTAAATAATTAGATGATGATGATGATTACCTCACTAGGTGAAAACTTTAGGGCTACACGTAAGAAAAGGGTTTAGGGGAAACCTACCAGTGTTATGTTAAATGGACATGGTATCAAACTTCTTTTACATATTTATGTTTGTAGCCATAGATCATTGCTACTCTTGGAGGTCTTTCTTGTTTGTTTGTTTGTTTGTTTCTTTCTTTCTTCTTTCTTTCTTTCTTTCTTTCTTCTTTCTTTCTTTCATTTTGAGACAACCTACCCCCCCCGTGTGTGTGTGTGTGTGTGTGTTGTAGCCCTGGATGTCCTGGAACTAGTTCTGTAGACCAGGTTGGCCCTGAACTCAGAGATCCACCAGCCTCTGCCTCCCGAGTGCTGGGATTGAAGGCGTGCGGCACCAGTGTCTGATAGAGAAGCTTCCTTTCTGCATAGGGCAGTGGTTGATGTATTCCACACATGATTAGCGTGCTGAGGATGAGCGACTTCTGAGGCTCAGCCATACGTGAGACATGAGCATTACACATATCCCAGCCCCACCCCCAGACACCGGGAACACCCTAGAAGAGGGGACAGAGAGAACGCAAGATCTGGAGGATGCAGAGGACTCAATATGGCTGTTGCAACATGAACTCATAGCTTTGGCTATCTGCCCAAGATTGGCCTGACAAATTACATGAGGAAGAGGCGAGGGACACATAAGGCCCCATCCCTAGCTGCGGAGCTATTGTCATTGCTGGGGTGGGAGTGGGGGTTGATCTCATTTCTTCAGTGGCGTAGGTAGCCTGTGCTCGAGTGAGGAACACTGATTAAATTCAGCGGGTATTTAAGAATAAAACAAACACTATGCAAGGAGGAAGGTGACTTGTTGGGAAGGAAGGATGAGGGAGTAGGGAGGTAAAAGCAATAGAGGGGTGTAGATGTGATAAAAGTATATCTATACATGTATGAAATAGTCAAAAAATACATTTAAAAACTAAAGAAAATATTTTTCATTAGAGGAAATCTATTTTTAATGTGCTGGTAGGGATGGGACACAGATTTGGAGAAAGATATTTCAGTCTACTCTGAAAATCTGAATAGCAAGGCAAGCTAGGTCAGACTTGCCTGATTCTCCAGGGTTTGTGGGTTTATGTGTTTAGAGACTTGGCAATGGATGTCCAAGATGGCAGGGTATTATTCCAACTCCGTATTCACGAAAACCTGCAGTGTGGGAAGGTCTACCACGTGGTCCTGCCTCACTGTCTCTAGACCAAGGTTTCAGGGAGAGGCTGTTAGGTGGGCCTTTCCATATGGCAGCCATAGCTACTCGCCCTGCCTGGGCCCTGGGAGTGGGTGAGAGAATGCTCAAGTTAATCCTTTCTTGCTTTGTTTTTAACCAGCTACAGTTAACATAGTAACCAGGAGTCAGGTTATCCAGAAAAACCATAGAGTATCAAAGGACTAGAGCCCAGAAGATCAAGAGGAAGAGAGAGGGGCACAGAAGAAAGGAAAGAGTAGAGAAAACTATAAGGAGAACAAAACAAAACAAAACCCAACCACGGGGTGGCTCTTATCCTTCTGCTGTGAGCCAACTACCAATTACAGCTGTTTTCTATGAAAAAAAAAAAGTATTCTATGTTTCAGATAATTAAGTTGGGTATTTTCTACATAAAGCCAAACCTTCAAGGAAGAAAATATTAAGAAAGCATTCAAGAGAAAAGCACAAGGTTTTGTTTTAAAAAACGATACCAAAGCAGAGTTTCCTAGCCAAATAGAGGTGAATTTAGGTTTTGTTTTGTTTTGCTTTAGTCTGGATGGGACACTCTGAGATCGCCTGGCATTACAGAAGCACAAGCCACCCTAGCAAGGTCACTATTAGAGAACACACTGGGAAAAGGCAATCAGTGTAGGAAATAGGACAACATAGCTGCTTCTACCTCCATACTAGTATTAGGGTCAAGATCATCACACTCTGACTCGTCGGAACTGTTCGTCTCCTTGGTTGGCAGCATGAAGAAGGGGAAGAAAAAGAACACAGTTAGCACACAGTAGTCTGGCTAGCGGGCGCATCAGAGAAGCATGTACATGGGAAACCAGGCAGAGAAACAACCAGGTACTTTTCAGGTGGGGCGCAGGGCATCATGGCAGCAGCATGCTCTCTTGGGGGACTGTGGACACCTGTTTATCACACCGGGAAGAGCAATGGAGGTGACCGGATGAAGCATGAGTGCTGGAATTAAACTGTCCACTCTGGTGAGGCTGGGTTTCCCAATTTCTTTTCCCCAAAAGGATCTTGAATAGGTTTGGGTTGCTCTTTGCTTGGGAAGGCAAAGTGCCCAAGAGATAACAAATGTGTGATTTTCATTGTCCTGAGGCAAAGCATTGCAGCAGGGTCATCTAACAAGGCGGGTCACCACATTGTTTCTAGATGGGAAAAATGGAGGGTCTGTCAAGCTCACAGTTGATAGTTCAAAGGAACAGATAATTTAAAAACCAACCAGGGCTTCACCAATGTGTCTCCCTAATTTTTCCCATGCACAGTGGGAACATAAGGAAATTGCTTACAAGTACTGTCTGGGGAAAAGAAATGAAACTTTACTAAGGACACGATGGACTTTAAGTACCAAACCTCTGCCTTCATGAGATCAGGGGTTTGGAGTGTACTCCCTTTAACCTGAATGTGCTCCCAAACCTAGGCTACTGAGTGGGTATCTTTGAGAAGTTTAATATGAACCAAGCGTCTTGCATTTCTAAGAATGCTGCAGATAATTTTGCTGCAAAACATCTGCTTCATCATAAAAGAAAAGGAAAAGAGAGGTACTTACTTGAATTGAAGGTGCCAGGAGAAATAAAAAATAAAAAACAGATTGATCTTGCATGCAGAATCCTGCTAAACTACACCCACTTTGGTCCCCACACCGGGCAGTGGATCCCCACCCACCCAAGCTGCCTGTGAGGACGCTTCAGGGAGGGAACAGATGACAGGGACCCAGTTCCGAACACCTTACTCACTTTAACAGAGACTTTGTTGCCCAGAATATCCTTGGGTTTACGGGGCCCTGTGGCTTCATTTTTACCCGTGTTCTCCACGTCTGCCCGTTTTCTCATGCGTAGAGTGTGCCATGAGCATGACTTCCTGTTATACCAAAAAATGCACCAATCAAAATGGCAGGATGGAGCAGCATGAGGTGGTGGGTGGGCTCACCACCGCTGCATATCAGAGCTGCTCCAGTGAAGCACCTGCCAGCTTCAGGGTCCCAGACCTACATACCAGCTCCTGCGGTGGCTGGGGCTGACCTCACCTCTAACTGGAAGTGAGGATGAACTTTGACCCTTCCTGAAAGTATGCTAGGTGAAGTACAGCATCTGGAAAAAACATGGGTACCAGGTCACTAGACCCGGGGAGGGTTTCTGTGAGCATCTGATGAAGCCTCCTAGGACTGAGGTGGCGTTTTGACAAGGGCATGGTGGATAGGATGAGTACAGAACAGGAAAGACAAAGAAATACATTTTATTCTGTGCAAACAAGCCACTGGCACCTTCTATTATACCTCATATTTTATCTGGGGTAAGGCACTCTCAAGCGCTGGGGGAGTGCCATGGTTTCTGAGGGAGCTGCCTTGGTAAGCAGAGGTGTATACCCCACACATCTCTGGATACTTGAGGATGAGGTTTCCGTGTGTCCCCTCCACATCACTCGGTGTTTGTGACTACAGAGCCCAGTCGCTAAAGGTTCCAACTTCCCTGTTGGAACATGGCCCAGTGTGTGCTCCCAGGGAAGTGACAGCGACTATGTTCTTTCACACAATCTATCACACTTGGGGGCTGGGTTCTACTTCACAGCTACAGAAGACAGGCTCTGTCAGAGTCAAGGGCAGCAAAAACCACCACCTAAGCAGCACCAGGGACCTGAGCAGCAGCAGTGTTTCATGGCCACGGGATTTGCATGAGTTAGTTCTTGTCTGGAGTGAGGCCTGTAATCCCGTCTGCATTTCTTGATTAAATAAGGTTCCAAGAAGAGAACCTTCATGAAGGGAGAGGTAGGTGAGATGTGGGAGGAAAATACTTCAAATGCCTCTCCTCCACAGCACTCCAGAGCCACCAGGAGTCGAAGAACCCAAGGTAGATGTTCTAGAAACATTTCTTACCTAGCATACAGAGCCTCAACAATTAACCTGAAGAGGAAAAGCCAACTGCAATTGTGGCCTGGAATGTTCTGGGAAGTGGGATTCTTCCAAAAGCCAGAGCTTGTCTCAGAGCCCCTGACCAGAAGCTCCTCAGGACCTCCCAGAGTACCATCTTCTCTACCTCAGTGAGAATCAGACAAGGAAGACGCCCCTGGATCGTATGACACTGCCGACTGCAGATTTTTGTCTCTTGTCTTTTATTCCCACATCCACATCCCTGGCTCCCTTGGGAATATCCTGAGTTAGGGAGGCTCCTGCTGAAAAGAATTCCAAGGTAGAAGGTGTAATGTATATATATGTGCACATGTAGGGTGGACGCCTGTTTACTGTCACCCTCTGGGCTCCCCATTGTGGTTGGTGAGAAATGTTAAAAATAGCACAGGAGGAAGATCGGAGGAGCACAGAGGCAGGACAGGCTCGATTTCAAATTCTTCTTCCCAGAAGAACACGTCACCACGGTTTGGGGAGCTTCAATCTCTTGGCCACAAGCCCAGCGACTGATGTGGACATAGTTTCAGTGACATTTATCCTGTAGGCATCCCTGTAGTCACAGCAGGCCCAGGGAAGGGGGAGTGCGTGGCCTTTGCTGATTAACACTAGTACTGCATTTAGTCAGTGGCTCACCTCCAGTGCCACCAACCCTTGTGAAACTGTGGCTTGCATGGAACCCAAGGAGCTAGTGGCTGCGTCTATCTGTTCTCTTTGCCCCTCTCCTCTGAGACCAAGACACCAAAGGTGGAGGCGGGGAAGGTGGGCTTAGTGTCTGGGTGACGAGGGCACTGCCCATTAAGAGCTACCTCTGTGAGGCTTGGTTACGTCGGGGCTCTGTGGCCTTTCCATCCGAGGTTTCTGAAATAAGCATCTCTAGATTAGGACAAGCAGGGCCTATTTCACTGTGGGACTTCTGACTTCTGTGGTCACCAGGAGGGGCCAGGTGCTATCAGTACTTTCTACTCCCTGACAGAAAAGGACCAAAGTAGGGCATTTCTGCTGGTTTCGCTGCTCCATCACCTCATGACAGTGCCTGGGACCCTCCCATGGGTGACTGTGAAGCATGAGAGCTGTGAAGCTGTGAACAAAGCAGGCTGGCACTGCCTTATGCTGGTCACCCATGGACATCAGCACTTGAAGGATACCTGGGTGCTAGGAACCCTCTGGATAGCACCGACTCTCTGTCATTCCCTTTGCTAAAGTCAGAGAAAATCCAGAGGGGATGTTTAGATGAAAGGGCAGGGTTCAGGGTTTAGCAACAAAGGCACTTTTGATATAGGAAAAAAAAAAAAATCAAAACAAAAAAACCCAACCAAACCCTGCCAATGCAGCCAACCAACCCATAAACTATAGAAAAGAAAGGAAAGAATTAATTTCACACTCAAAGTCTGAGAATAATGAGATGGGGGGAGGGTCAACTAACCTTTAACCTCATGAAAACATGCTCATGGTGAAAATTTATTTTACATATTTAAAATAGTACATTTAAAATGATTAGTTACATTACAGGTACAATGATAAACATTGCGACTTCTCATATTGCACAACCTGACTTTATCCATAAGGGTTTCTTTAAATAGTGCAAAATGCTTTATACAGGAATGTGTTCAGAAGGGTGTTTTGCAATCAAAATAAGGAAAAGAAATATCTTACAAATTACCATGAACATATATTAAAGTGACAGGGAGGAGAGAAATAAAAATAAAAAGTTACAATCTGTACAGAGGAATTGCCATGGACAACCAAAAAAGAAAAAAAAATTCCCTCTCTTTTGGGAGAAGCAGCAGGCTCTGACCTGTCCAGGCCTGGCATTTGTGCTAAGGTCATTTTCTAGGTGCCAATCAAAAAAAAAATATATATATATCAGTAACTTCATACAATATAAATAGAAGTCCAGTCCAGTGAGTCCCGAGGTGGGCCAAATGTAGCAACGGAAGGCATGCCTTTTGTCACCTAGGGTTTCAGTAGGGTTCTTTTCTTAACGAGTGGGGGGAAAAAGAAGGGGAAAGATGAACAGAAAATTATAAACGAAAGGGAAATAAAATCCACCATCATCACCACCACCACCATGACCCCAGAGTGATCTAGCCTGGACACCCCAAGCTGCAGGCGGGCGGCTCCACACCCTCATCCCCCTGGCGTCACCACGAACAAGCAGCAGCTGTTCCCTACAGGGTTTGCATTTTGTGGTTTTTTTTTTTGTTTTTTTGTTTTTTGTTTTTTTTTTGGTTTTGACTTTTTTTCTTTAACCCACACACTCCTCTCCTGGAAGCCATGGGGGCACTTACTTGATGCTCCCGTCACTACTTTCGGCCGATGCTGTGGCTTTGGTGAGGGGTGCCAGGATGCTGCCTGGGACCCAGCCCTCTGCTGCTGGGGAATGGTCGCTGGCAGGCTGGTACACCAGACACATGTTCTGCTGGTTGACGGCGAGGACCTGGACCACCTCACCTTGGCTCACACAAATTTCGTTCTCCTTCAGTGCATAGTAATCTTTGATTACAGCCATGGATGAGGTTCCATTGCAGCCTCCCAGGTCGTTCTGCTAGGAGAGAAGGGCGGAAAGCACACAAACACAAGGAGGGTGGTTCGCACAAGCTTGCTCTGTATCCTAGTGCATGGCCAGAGGCCAGACGGCTCACTGGCAGGATGAAGGGCAAGCGGAAAAGCAGAGCACTCCTGAGTGCGGACATTTTCGTACACATGCTCTGAAAGCACAGTTTATAGCAGTACAGTATTATAACCGATGTATATAACCAAGTATTACAATGGCTTCAGATGTGCCCGGAGAAAGCTACGGACACACCTTCAACTGGAAGCTCCTTTCTAGCATGCAGCCTTCCTGATGGCATCCCTCTTGCTGATGGCAGGAAGAACCTGTTATCAGCACAGGGGCATGTAAGCACTTGGGCAGATTGAGGTCAGGATGAATGTTAGGTCAGGGGTCACAATCCTCCTCTACGGGAAGAACATAGACCCTTTAATGCTACGTCTCTTCCCCGCCCCCTGTTTTAGACCTCACTTGACATGTAAGCCAGGACCTTGAACTTGTGATCCTTGAACCTCAGCATCCCCAAGTGCTGGAATTCACAGGCATGCACCTCCATGCCCAGCTCATTTCTGTATCCTTTTAAGAAGCATCACTTGCCTGTGCTCCTTAGCCTGACTCTCTCTGACACAGGAGTAAGAGTGGTACTGTGTCTGCTGCACAGGTAAGGCCCTGGGCTACCCTGTGAAACAGACATCCTGAGGTCTCCCCACCACTGCACTTATTCATACAGGAGGCGCTGCCCATGTGACCTCTTCATGCGAGTCATACCGGGGCAGCTGCATCTACACAGACCTGTAACTCCCCGGGAGGCCAGGCTGCCTCCTAGGTATGGTGAGAGCCAGAAAATCTTCCATATGGCTGACAAAATGCCAAAGTGACTTCAACTGATTCACACGGGCAGGGATTTTCTAGGGTAGAAAATTATTTCAGGTGGTACGGTGAGAAAGGCGGGTGGGACAGTTACTGTAGTACAGGACTGAACTTACACGTTAACCATTCATTTGAACAAAATCAGCATCAACTACCGATTCGGGAAAAGAATTACATCTATAACACTGGACCACGTGTGTAAGAAATGCAGGTGTCCCAATTTCCAGACCTAATGAGTTCTGAAGACTACTTAGGTTTGCTGGGCAAATCCGCTAGGTTTTAAAAGCGAGTGGAAAGCAAACTGCCTGGCTCCTAACCTAGCTAGCACTTTGCTGGTTTTCTCCTGTTCCTGCTGTGGTTTAGGATGAAGCCAGTTGTGCAGACTAGACCTGCGGCACACTGTATCCCCGTGATGTTTGAAGTGTGGAGTATGGAGTCTAGCATCCACACATGCTCAGTGATCAGCTTCTCCTTTCTACATCAGCCAATGGAGGGTAAGCTTCCTTCTGTAGGTCCCGGTACATGTCATTGTTAGATGGGGCTGGCTCTTTCTAATACGGCAAACAGGAGCTGTGGTTTAAAGCACCCATTTTCCCTATTGCCATGAGAATTCCCTCACGTTTAGATGCTAACAGCCCTTGGACACACAGTTCTCCAGCCAGAGGAAACTGGTTTCAGTTAATTACAAGGGAAGAAAGAAAAATAAGTAAGACTCGATTATATTTAATGGATTGTTCCTGCTAAGATAATCGACAGGAGAAGAGGCTTCATCCTAAGGAAGACTTCAGGTCTTTGATAAAGGCACGAGCAAGCTGCCACTTACCTTGCTAGCATCAAACTTGTCCCCAGGCTGGTGGTAGTCAAACCCTGGACTGCCATTGGAGGTAGATATCTTCAGGGGTGGCAGAGGCGGGTTGTAGCTGGAGCCCTTGGGGGGCTTCTCTGAGCCCACTGGGCCAGAAGAATAGGGCCTGGGGCTGGCTTGTGGAACCCTAGGGGGCTGGGACCGGATCACCGCTGTGTTCCTTTCCTTCCGCTGATACTCAATGGGTGACTGGAGTGCTGCAGACAAGAAGAGTGAGTTAATCTACCTTCAGGGATCCCACAGTGAGCAGAGGCCTGCTGGGTACCAGTGTTTATGCTAGGGTGTGCGCGTGCATGCGTGTTTAAAGAGCTTCAGAAGGGGACTGGCTGCCACTCTGACATTTAAAACTGCCAAAAGGAAGTATGTGTGAAGCATTGGGAATAGTTAGCACTCAGAAGACCTGTGTGTAGGGTCACAGGGGAAAAAACAGGAAAGGGAGATAGGGGGCAGTGGTACCTAGAAGGCTCAGCACAGCTGGACGTCAGTCTGAAGAGGAGAAACGGTTGTATTAGATAACTGTAAAGGTTTTAGATTCAGATTCTATCACTGGGGCGCATTTGAGAAATGCAAACCTTGTAGCAGTTAGCCAGCAGATCTGAAAGGAGCAGGCAGAAGCCTTCCCACCTAATTCAAAAGCCATTTAGGGGCTCAGGGAGTGTGGGGGGAGGGAAGAGGCCAGCTGGAAGAATCATGTGAGTAAGGAAAAAGCAGGTAAATGGCAGTGTGGGCAACTCAGGGATGAAGAAGGATGCTTGGAGAGAAAGAGGTGAGCTCTGCTCTGCTTTTCTGAGTTTAGGATTCAAAGGTTTGAGCACTAAAGAGGTACAGCCAGGAAAAGCCACCATGGCAGAATGCCGTATAAAGGACTCTCAGGGCAAGCACAATTAGGTGTTTTTACCAGTGTTTGCTGCAACAACAATTTAAGTAGATTTTAGCTGCTGCAGCCCAGCACATAGTGACGGGTGCAGTATGCATCTCAACAGACTCGACGGGGTCACACCCCCTTTCTAGTCAGGTCTCAAGGGAAGACTGGTGGAGGTGCCTGCACAGTGTCCGTAAGAAGGCTGGTCCTGTTCTATCACTTCATCGTCTTCTCCCATGTGTATATAGCAGGCCTGCCTACGCAGCCCCTGAGGCTTCTGGGGAGAATTCTGTGGGCATTAAACATTTCGGTAATGATTACCCAGTTCAGTGATAGCTCTGTCATTCACTATAATTAGGAAAAAGGTCTTTGGGGATCCACTGAGCGTGCTAGAAGCAGCGTGGCTCCAAGTTTAAGCACATTATAGAATACGTTAATGCTTTCTCGCTCAGTAAGTCCTATAAACGGAGTTGCAAACTCTACCCATGATGTGGAATTGGGGTGCTACATGGTTATGTGCACTGACTACCCTAAAGCGCTGGAAAATACTGTTTTCTTCAATAAGCTATGAAGAAGGCTAGGCCTGTATTCTCTCACTAGCCTTAACTGGAATACCTCAGTCTTGGGATCAGGAAGCCTCTGCTTCTCTCACTCAGTCCTGCCTCAACCTCCTGACTGCTGCAATCACAGACATGCACTGACATGCCAAGCTCAAAACTTGGGCATTTCTAACAGTGAGGTTTTGCCTTTTGGGTTCAGCATTTTGCTTGCAAGTATACCTGCAGGCTAGAAGAGAGCACCAGATCTCACTATAGGTGGTTATGAGCCACGTGTGTTGCTGGGAATTGAACTCAGGACCTCTGGAAGAGTGCCAGTGCTTTTAACCTCTGAGCCATCCCTCCATTTCCTTACGTCTGATCACCTGCCTGGCCGCCCCACTCCCATGCCTCCTTCCTTCCTCCTTCTTTCCTTTTCTCTTTGCTTTGTTTGGGAGCACAGGACGAATGTCTGCTCTGCTGCCAGTGACTGTATGAGAGAACCAGCGAACCCATCCTGTTTTTGGTTTTTCGAGACAGAATATCTCTGTGTAGCCCTGACTGTCTTGGAACTCACTCTGTAGACTAGGCTGGCCTAGAACCTGGAGATCTGCCTGCCTCGGCCTCCCAAGGACCTCCCAGTCCAGACCCTCTTCTAACATCTACTGCTTTTGCTTCAGACGAGTTTCTTAATGCCCTCAAGTCTGTTTTTCCTCACATGAAAAATAGGCAGACACATCCATGTGTGCTATGGGGGATTAACTGTGAAGAAACAGACAAAATGCTTAGTTTAACTCCTGATGAGAGGAGGAGTGAATACCCGAGAACCACTATTGTTAATTTGTTTATTTCCAGTTTCAACTTACTATTTTTTATTTTACTTTAGTTCTGAAGTGATGAGCTTTTAAAAAAACCCTCATTCCCACCTTAGTCCATGAGAAATTCTTCTTAGAATATAACTTAAATGAATCTATTTTATACATATTTCTGTATTAAATCACACCAGCCACAAGCTGTGTTTATTCAAAGCTGCATATTCAGAGACTGTAAACTGTATAGCTTTCAGTTCTAACCTGTGTTGTTTAATTGTCAGTGTTTTAAAACAAAAGGGAACCTCAGGAGCTTGTAGGGTCTCCTGACAGCCTTTCCCAGTTGGGAACAGGACCCCTAAATGCTCTGGAAGTTTGAAACAGCATTGAACTTCCATGTTCTGTCTTTAAAACTCATGGAATCTTGAGCCAGGCTGTGGTGGACAGCCGGGTCTACACAGAGAAACCCTGTCTTGAAAAACAAAACACCCCTTCCCCAAATAAAATAACAACAACAAAAAAGCCATGGGATCCTGTTTACAGTAGCTTTCTCCTTTAATACCCAGAAAACTTATTTTTTTTTAACCTTTTTTTTTTTAAGGTACAGGGCTTGAGATCAAGACCCCATGAATCAAGGACTCAAACACTGAGCAAGTCCCTTGTCCTAACCTTTTGTATTAAGATGACAACACCGAGTTCCATTCCTTACCTTGGAGAAAAGTGACAGGGCAGCAGGTAGGCCATGCTGTCCTGTGGAAGGATGCTTCCCCACCCATGTACTCCAGTATTCACAGAAAGATCTAGGTCCAGTTTCCTTTCTGAGCGAGGCACAGAGAATCATCCCGTCCTACCCAAGGTCCTCAGCTAGGATGGTGCCTCTTACCTTTCCCCAGAGCATTCAGTTCCACACTAGGCACCTGGTGAATGCTTACATCATCTCAAAGAGTCTAGAGACTGGAAGAAGAGGAGAAGACCTTACAAGGGTGGGCCCACGAGAGGGTGTGTATATGTGCAAGAACACCTGGCCATGTGGTAACAATCTCAATAGAGGTAAGAAGTGCATACCAAGGTGGTCCGGTGTTATGTGCATGCACATGTTGGAGTGTATGTGGAAACCAAGAAAGGCATAGGCCACAATCCTTGCCACTATACTGGTGAGAAGAGATGGGACACCTGGTGTTTGTAGGCACGCACAGGCGTGTATGTATGGGGACAAGTGGTCACCTGCACAGTGCAGATCTCACAGATAAGAAGAGGTGATACTCCTGAAAGTGATGTCCTATGCGTCTGTGTGTGTGCTCGTGAGGCTACTCATTCACTGCACTGCCACTTCTATTTTACCTTCAGCTTCAGGTTCCAGCTCAGTAGAGCAGTACTACCTTCTAGCTGTCACTCCACTCACGTGCTCAGCTAAAGGTGAACAGATACCAGCAGGGACAAAAGTGAAACCCGAACGAGACAGCGATCCCACTTCTCCTCTTATAGAGGATGCCTGTAGGGTCCGCACTGTCTGCGTGACCACCCGTCTGCTGTGGAGAGTTTGGATACCACTGAGTCGGGCTAAGCAATTGTTTCTCATCTGAAAGGGGTGAGGTTGGCTAGCTGGGTAGCTTAGGCAGGCTCTCACCTGTTGGGAAAAGAGAAAGGATTTGAACTGCTTTAGCAGACTCCTATTTATTCCCAGATAATTTAGAGCATACCAGCCATCAGCTACAAGCTGAGAGAACAGGAATCATAGAACCCAGGCCCCTATAATACAAATGTGCCTGTCTTATACTTTCGCCCAAATTATTCCCAGTGGACCATGGGAATCACAAGAACATGCATACACAAGAGCCTACAAAGCATATGAGTCAGAGACCATACAGCATGGGATCCGGCCTCTTGAGTCTCCATGAACTTAGACCCAAGCGTGCTCAGGAGCAGGGTCCCCTGAAATGGCCTTGCTAGAAGCAGGCCTATCACGTACCATTTAGGAAGTCCCTCTGTGTTTCTAGGACTTGGTTGATGTCCTGTACCCAGGCCTGCTGGATGTCTGAGTTAGCAGCCTGCAGAATGACCCTTTCTGAAGTCTCCCTGTTCATGAGTGCAAATTTGCAGGGGTCATCATCCACATTGTCTTCCAGGACCAGGTAATTCATCTGAAATAAAACACATTTATCCTTTTCATACTTAATAAACCGACATGTCTACTACTATCCTTCAGAGGTATTTTTTTTTAAATTAAACTTCATGTTTTTTCATTTGTATTTTTATGTATAAGTGTTTTATCTGTATACCACGTTCATGCTTGGTGCCCATGGAGGTCGGTAGAGGGCATCAGATCTCCTGGATTTGGAGTTACAGGTGGTTGTGAGCCACCATGTGGGTGCTAGAAACTAAACCCAGGCCCTTTGGAAGAGCAGCCAGTGCTCTTAATGTTAAAAAATTTCTCCACCTTCTCTTTCAAAATTTCTAATCTCAGGAGAGATATCCAAATTTACTCCACATTTAAGAGTAAAGTCTCAAGCTGTCTTTGGGTGAACGACACAGATGGGTGGTCATGCTGGAGACTGGCCCTGGGCCTGTCACTGCTTCTTATCATGATCACGAGTTAACTTCAGCCCCTTTGATGTCCCTCCTTGCCCCTTTGCATCCCCACTGCCCCTTGTCACCTTGATGCTCCTTTTGAACATGTAGCCTGGGGTGAGGGACCCCTTTCGGAGCAGTTCACTGAAGATGACGATCTGCTCAAAGAGAAACACACGCCTCTCCTTGGTCCGGGACTGCATGCCAGCATCCAGCTCAATCACATAGAACGTGTCCTGCTGCAGAAGCTTGCCCTGGGCGGTCAGGGTGCCCTGATGGAGACAAAGGTCAAAGGAAGGTCATAAAAAGATAGATTCAGCTCTTGCTACATGTTCCTACTGTGGGGATGTAGACAACAGACCTGATAGTCAAAGCCTTGGGACTCCAGCAAGACACTGAATTAGGACCAATTACTCGTCCGGGGATAGACTATGGACATTTCCCTATTCATAGAGGGTGTTAGAAGGAAAGGGCTTACGTCATGGAATCAACAAGAAACAATGTCTGAAAATGCCAGAAGAAATCAGCTAAAACAGAATGACAGGACACATGTTACTTCCACATGTAGCTTTGGCTGGCCTGAAACTTGCTAGGTAGATTAGGTTGGCCCTGAACTCTCAGAGGTTCATCTGCCTCTGTCTGCTGAGTGATGGGATTAAAGGTGTGTACCACTTTGCTATGTGCTCTCTCCTGTATGGTTTGTTTGTTTGTTTTTTGTTTTGCTTTTTTAATTAAAGAAGACTCGTGATGCTCAGAGCTGGAAGTAGCCTATCTTCCCTTGCAGCTTTGAGAATCTTGGCATTGTGGCCAAGGAGAGTGATACAAACAGGGATCTCAAATAACCTGATGAAGTGGCTCCCTCTCACCTCCTATTATTTAAGACAGGGATGCTCTGAAGTCTTGTTTCTTGCTAAGACTGATAGATAAAGTTGGAAATATATATATATATTCTATTTACCCTTATTTTATAAGATCAGAGATATTTCTCTGGATCCTGTGATCCTTCTTAAAACGATGCCAGCTATCAAGCTACATACTACCTATCTGGGATAGGAAAGCACATCTGGTTTGCCAACTTTCTAGTCAGCTTCTCAGAGACATTTTTAAAGGAATGTGCCCATCCAGCGATCTTCACAGAACCTATCAGGAAGACTCCTATTTATCATTTATTTATTTATTTAATTGCTTTGCAAGACAAAGACTGACATCTGGGAGAGAGGACAGAGGGTCTATGGAATATACTCTTTCTTAGGGCAACTTCTGTCCTTTAGTGCAAATGTCAGTCATGCCCTGCACGTGATACCATATGCCAAGCATTCCCTGGCACAGGGGTCATTTTTCCTTCATGTTACTGAGAAAACACCCGCCCTCTGCTTGGACCATGGTTCCTGACTGCCAAGGTCAGCAGGAGAACAGGCTTATCTCTACCCTGGTCCAAAGTTAATATTAAGCCAGTGACCAGCTAGCCAGAAAAGCTCAACACACTTTACTAACATTACACAAGAACTCGGGCGAGGGCATCCAGGGCTAAAGGAAAAAACTACAAGATCTGAGAGGGAGACAACGGGAATGAGGGGCCCAGAGAGGGAGGAGGCAGATGCTCACTGTCCTTTCCAATCAGCTGAAGGAATGTAGAACAGATTCTCTGTGGCTGGATGATGAAAATACAGATGATGGTGTGTGATTTACAAGAGAAAACTTCACACACACACACAGATTGAAAGAGAGAGAGAGAGAGAGAGAGACAGAGACAGAGACAGAGACAGACACACAGAGTCTCAGGTGGGTCAGACAACATAAACAGATACCCTCTCTCCCTTCAGCAGTCACTACCTGAAGGGACACAGAGAAAGCTAGCTAGACTCTATTCAGAAAACACCAGGTCAAGGTTGAAGAGCAAGAGGCATCGGGGTACTTGACTTGTTTATAATAGCCTTAGGCTTGGTATAAGGCCAGGAGAGAAAAGCATACAATCTCTCCAGGAAGACTAACAAGAAACTACCTGAGAATACTCAACTTATGCTAATATCTGACAGGTCTACCTAGAGAGCTGGGAACCCATGAAAACCGGCCACCTGGTTCCGATCATGTAAAAGCATGTGACCCAGGCAGGGGCAGGCAGGATGGACTAGAAGGGAGAGGAGGATAACCCAAACTGGGCTGTAACATCTCTCATGATACCGCAGCCGGCCTTCCTTCTGTGCTTGAACTTGACAGAGCTGGGCTAGGCTACTGCTTTCCTAACTATCTCAACTTCCAGGAATCTCTTTTCTCCAAAGAAAGAATAATGAGACCTTAGACTTCAGGAATACTGGGAGGGAGGATTATGAAAGGGAAGGTTTGGACACAGACATAATCGCACATCGAGGGGGAAGGTGATGTGATCCAGAAATGCCACAGGGGCATGAAGATGCCACAAACACACCAAGGAGCAGTCCTCCCTCACAGCCGCTCAGGCCTCAGACTGGTGAGCAGGAATTTTTGTCGTTTAAGCCATCCAATGCGTAGTGTTCCGCTATGGCCACTCTTCTGAACCAGTGTGTCCTCTGGATTTCTAGCTTTTTCCCTTAAGACTTGGTTCCCTTGCCCAGGACAGAAATGTGTGACGTTTTAGAGCTTTACACTTTCACTGACCTGAGATCCAGTCATTACACAGACCTCTACAAAAGACCTGCCCCTGGAGAACAGTTTGTTTTCCCACTTGGGTTCCTGGCTCCCCGCACAGCCTGCAGTACATGGGATGCACATGTCTCTCAGTCAGGAGGAAGGGAAGAGACCATTGGCTCAGTCATAAGGAACTTCATCTCTTTCCAATCCCCTTGGAATTCTGATGCCAGTTTGGCCCAAACCTTTATTTCTCCATTATCACTGGACTTCTACAATAGGTCCATCTTCCAGATCTGTGAACTGGAGGGGCACCCCTAAGGGCTCACCTCAAAGCCCTGCAGGCGTCCCAGATTCATCATGTCATTACAGCGCTTGGGGACAAGGCACATTAACTCCACTGCTTTCTGTGGGAAAGAACACGTTATTCAGGATGCAGGAACCAAAAATCAGTAGGAAGCTCACAAAACTCAGGGCTGGAACGAGGGACTTATCTCCCCTAGTCCCTTTGTTGTTGGAAAGGGTGCGGTCGCTGTGGCCCACTCTCAGAGGCCTGTGTGGGTTTTTAGATAAGAGAGGCTGGCATTAGCCTAAGGGCTCCATGTCAACCGTGACACACATGGGGAAATGCTACCCGGCCCAGCCTTTCTCTACCTCCCGCTTTTATTTTATGCCCTCCCCTTCTATTTTCTTTCTCTTCTGCTATTGCTTTCAGAATGCCCAAGCAACAGCTTAGCCTGGTTTGACCTAAAATAACCTGACAGAAATGGCTGCAACTCTCTTTGGCTTAAAATAATCCCTATGGCGGCACAAAGGACTCACTTAGGGGGTAATCCTCAGGGTGTGGGGGGAATGGAAATGGAGTAATTTATGTGGTAGGGTCAAATAGCACCTGGAGCCAGGGACAAAGTTGCACATTGGATCTCAGCAATTTTACCAAGTGTCAAATATCGCTCTTACCCAGTAAGAGCCACAAACACCAGAGGACTACGCTCTGGGCTGGCCCAGGCCAGACAGGAGTTCCTGAATTCTAGAAACCTCCATGCTCAGCAGCCCTGCTATTCCTCCTGCTGCTGACTAAGAGGGGAGTGGCTTGGACCCTGGACCTCCTTTGGGGACAAGCCACTTGATATGGTCCCTAAGAAGAGCAAGCATTACAAGCAGAAACCTACCTCGATATCGGAACACTCCAAACCAGCCTTTTCGCTGTATCGCAGGAAGTCCTAGCGAGGAAGGGTGTGGGAGGGTGAATCAGATAGTAAACTAGCCAGAGAGCCATAAAAAAAAAAACTTATCATAAAACCCAACAACACCCCAAAGACTTCCCTTCCCAGTGGAGGCGTCAATGGTGAATAATGAGTCATGTTAGACATAAGATGGAATATAACAAATAAACCATGGGGAAGAGAAGGGAAGGACAGTGGGACTGTGACAAGATGGACAGGAGAAAGGAGAATCAAGTCTTTCTCTTCACTTGACTTCTTGTCTTCAGAAGAGGAAAAAAAAAAGGTTAAGTTGTTTAGAACATGATTGGACCTTAGGGACTATTAAGGTCTCCAGGCTCCACCTATTCCCTTATATGCCATTCTGGTCTTATATGCTTGCTATTTTCTAGGGTTTTATTGTTTGTTTGACATAAGGTCTCACTTCATAGCCCAGGCTGGCTACATACTCATGACCTTCTTGATGAGTGTCACCATGCACCTGGCTTATGCTTTAGTTTTCAAAGCCTTTGAATCAGTGGCTGTAACAAAATGAGAGAAGGGGCTCAGGGTGGAGGTACAGCATAGGGCTGAGGTTCTCAACCTGGGGGGTCGCATGTCAGATACCTGCATATCAGATATTTATACTGCGACTCATAACAGTATCAAAATACAGTTATGAAGTAGCAGCAAAATTGTTCTATGGTTGGGGGTCACCACAGCATGAAGAACTGTATTAAAGGGCTGCGGCATTAGGAAGGTTGAGAACTATTGGTACACAGGTAGGGCCCTTGGCTCAGCTCCCCAAATGAAGGATGAAAGAGAGAGTGAGACAGGCATGGGTGTAAGATAAATCAAAGGAAAAAACAAAACAAAGCAAAACCGAAAACAAGCAACTTGGGGCAGAAACAAGGGCCATGCAAGCTGTTCCATGCAAAGCTGAGAGCTGGCCTATTTCCAGCCCTGAAGGACAGTGTAATGGAGGTGATCCCAAGCCCTATGCCCACGGCTCCAGCCAGAGGAGACCCTTCTCCAGTCTGGATCCCAGCTCCCAGCTTCTCACCTTGAGTAGCAGCTGGTACTTTGTTATTCTCTGAATGGGCTTGATGAGGAAGTCACTAAGGGTCAGCCTTTGATTGATCTCTTGTTTAACCTCCTGAAAAGCAAAGGTAAAAGGGGTGAGTGGCTAGTTTTCAAGATTTCCATAAAATCTTCCGAATCTTCACACTACAACTGTCTACTCTGCTGTTCATGTCTGAGCAATGCATCACACATCCCCCGCCCCCACCCCCAACGGTCTTGCTTGGCTCTTGAGTAGTCACAGTGGGCACTGTCAATCCACTAGCCTCCACCTAGTCCTGGGAGAAAAGCTGAAACCGGTACTGTGTTCTCGCTACCACTCCAGGAAAGAATCAGGAGAGGGCTTTCCCTCAGACATAATAGGCCTACAAGGCTGGATCCTGAATTCTGCTCTCTCAACACACAAGGCTCTTTCTAAGGGGGCCAGGGGAGGGGTAGTGTTGCCTCTTCGCCATCAGAAGTTCTCCTGCCAGGCTGGGGCATCTACACACTTGGAGATGCTAGACATGGGAATGATATTAGAAAGAAAAGATCTCAAGGCTTGGGGTGGTGTGGATCAATCAGTTCAAAGGCGTGAGAGACCAGCTAGAGGCTGAGAACATGGCCAACTGTGAAGTGACTGTAAGCCCTTTAACCAGGGGCAAGCACTTAGCAACGTCTCTAGGGGTAGGTGGGGAGGAGTGTGGACACCTCAGTGATCACATGAGAACAAGAGGTTCCACAGACAGTCTGTGACAGAGTCTTCCTGTAAACGGAGGCTTTTCAACAGAGTCACCTCAGCTCCTCCTCAAGCAAAGGCACATATGGAGACAGACTTAAGCTATCAGCTCTGTGGAAGCTGGTTTCCTGCCATGAAGACCACTGGCAGGGGGACCTGTGGATGGAGGACCTGGGGTGTGTCTCATTGCAGCTGTCTTGGCCTGGGAGTGAAGAGAAACTACAGGGAGCAGCGTACCTCAAAGTAGGCATCGTATTCAGCCACGATGTATTCAGAACGCGGCTTGTTCTGGCAGTACCACACATAGATGTGCAGCTTCCGCTCCTGGTACAGAAGAAAATGTGACAATCAGCACCTTAGCTATTGGCTTACTTCCCCTCCACCTACCCCCACAGAGTCAAGGGTAGTTAAAGACAAGGAATGAACAGGGTGGTAAAATGACCAAATATGTTAAAAAAACAAAACAAAACCAGTGTGTTGAGAGAGAACAAACTCGAGAAGAGAGGACTTTTAAAATGAGTGTGTTGGCACCTGGGGAGATGGGGACAATTGGGGTGACACTCACATGTTTAATGAAGAGCTGGGCCAATCTGTCTTGCTCTTGGATACATTTCTCCAGTTCAGCCAGGAAAAAACTAAAAGGAGAGAGGAGGAGGAAGTCACACTACTTGGAGAGACATCCTCTCTCAGTGACAGATGATTAATGACAGGGGCTTACCCCTCAAACGTCCCCGCTCAGGTCAGATGCAAAGGGCAGATACCCCACTCTCAGGGAAGCTCAGGACTCACTCTTTATGCCAGTCATAAATCTGGTGGATGTTTCCAAACACGATCTTTTCCTTCCCTCGCATATCCTCAGGGACCCCTTCTCTTCTATTCTCTTCATGAAGCCCTGCACAACAGAGGTGACATTATCGGCAGACTTCACAGACGGCGTTCTGGGCAAGCCCCACCCTTTAGCACTCATGTCAGGCCACACTTTGTGTCGATCTGAAGACAGCACTGTGGTAGCTTCTCCCACCCAACCAGGCCCCACCTCCCTCTAAACCATTAAAGTGTTTCAAGAGGAAAACAAAATCTGTCTGCACGGTTCTGTCTGAATTGTACCATTCTTTAGTTGCATTTCTGCAAATTACCAGATCGAATAAGCACAGCCACCAGTTTTAAAGCTCTTGGGCCCAGGTAGGGTCCAGTTTGTTCCTGATCAATGAGCACAGATACAGCCACCCTGCCATCTGCTCACCTCCACCACAATCCCCAGGTCCTTGACGTAGTCCTTCTCTGTCTGTACCAGTTCATTCAGGACAAACCTGAGCAAGAGAGAAGGACAGTGACGTTCCAACTGGTTCTTAAACAAGAGATCTCATCCCTTCTCTGCACGACAAGGTCTCCTATTTCCCAGGCTGGCCTCCATATTACCCCTATATCAGCCCCAGGATTAGAGATGTACCACAGCCAGTTTTATGCAGTGCTGGGGATTGAACCCGGGACTTTGAATAGTCAAGGCAAGCAGTCGATGAAACAAGCTATGCCCCATCTCCTGTTGCAGAAATACAGAGTAGAAAGAATTATAAGCAGCTTTTGCAAAACTGAGGTATAAAAGCTTTGGGACCAAGGGATTAACATGAGATTTTATTCCTTTATTTTGGCTCCATCCTTATCTTAGCAAAAGAGGAAAGACATCTGTGTGATAAGCAGACTTGAAAGGCTGCAGAGATACAGATATCTATATCTATAGAGATATCTATAGAGTACAGCTTCTATAATGCATAATCTGAAGTTAGTCAGGAATGTATCCGTGGTAACTGGCCTGGAAAATCCTCAGTCAAGGCCAAAGAACCTAGGTTGGCTGCAGATAGTCCATGTTCACACCTCTGAATATAGCATTTCCTACCCTGGGACATGGGGCTGATAACAACAGCATTTGCCTTCTTGGGTTCCTTGTGAATTATTTCCATCTCTTAAGTTTATATCTCTTAGAGCATTTATTATATACCAGTTACCCCATCTGGGTTTTCTCACGCTTATAACAAGGCAGGATTGTAAAATCCTCTTATTTAAATACTAAGGTAGATGGAAAGGTTAGGTGACTCACCCAAGCCTACAAAGTGAAGAGCAGAGATTTGAACCTAAGTGTTAAGGTCCAAAGATTATCTTTCACAGTAGCCTACTGCCTAGGGAACTGCCTGGCCAGGCCTCTGGCATCCCCCAAGTCCACTCCACTCCTTTCTTCAGTTCTGAGAGTCAAACACTGTACAGAAGACACCACGGTTCTGCACATGGCACAGAGGTCTTGTGTTTATAGGAGTCGGAAAGAGTTTTGCCTGGAGGCACACCAGCACATATTTTTGGCCTGAGTGACAGAAGGGATAACATTCTGAGATGTCAAAGAAGAGTTGTAAGTAACTGTTACAACCCAGCAACTGTTCTAAACCCAGGAAGCAATTCATCTGAAATGCTTGTCCTCCACAGTACAGAGAAGTCACTGAGTCGGACTGGGAGGGGTAGGGGGACTGGGAGGTGTCTGGGACCTCAGAGCATGTGGAGGGAGCAAAGAACACATGCGTTTTTATCAATGAGCTCAGCACTTCCAGCTGGCTCTCTTCCTCCAACACACGAGCATGTGTTTCAGGCCACAGGAAGGAACGGGCAAGAACAAATAGAAGCCTTCAGATATATCTTTAGCAAGGCCCAAGTTACTTCCTGGAAGAGAGTGGTTAGTGAAAACCCACAGGAAAGTGAGACTTCAGGGTTGGGCTAGCCCTTTGGAGAGGAAAAGCTGGTGCTCTTCTGCCAGGTAGAGATATTTTTATCTTCAGTTGTTTGTTGACCAACGGTGGTTGCCTTGGTTTTTGAGTCTCTAGGAATGGGAGCTGCATTGGATTCTTATGAAGGGCCGGTAAAGTCCCTGGGAAGATGAGACATGATCAAAGAAGTCTAGCTGGTGTGGTAGGGAGCATAACCATCGTCCCAGTACTTGAGAGGCAGGAAAATCAAGAGTTGGAGGCCAACCTGGACTATTTAACAAGACTCCTTCAGAAAAAAAAACAAAACTAGATCGATATACATGCATTTCAAGGCACTGCATGATCAACAGCCAAACAAATTGAAAATAATGCAATGCCTTTTCATGGCCAATCTCTACATTAAAAGTTACCACAAAATGAATGTTACTCTTTGGTCTACCTGAAATTCTCCTGGCTACAAATGGACTTTACTTGGTTACTTTTCTTTTGTTATGGTAAAATGCCTGAGGAAAGCAACTGACAAGGAAGGAAGGATTTCTTTTGGCTCAGGTTTAAGGGAGTAAGCTCTACCATGGTAGGGAGGAGACAGTGGGGGATTAAGGGGGGCGGAGCTGGTCACATTGTAGCCACACTAGACTAAAGCTGATGTTCAGCTCAGATTCCCCTTTGTTCTTTTTTATTTAGTACAGAACCCCATTCCCTGGGATGGTGCCATGCACCCTTAGGGTCGGTCTTCTAGAAATGTCTTTACAGACATGGCCAGAGTTGTGTCTCCCAGGGAATGCTCATCCACTCAAGCTACCAGTGAAGATTAGCTATCTCACACCTGCCCTCTTTCACACTGGTAGAGGATGGGTGACCTTTGGGAGCTTTGGCACTGGGTGTGCCACTGTGAAGACACTGTGGTTCCTTACTTCTTCCTGCTCTTTGTGCAAGGCCAGAACCATTTTAAGCTACAGCCTTACCCATGCTTAATCTTCTTCATTCTGCTCTATTTTCTTTCTTCTCCAGATTCCAACCTACTACTTAACTTATTTTCTTTGTCTGATTTCTCCCATTAGAATGTAAACCTGCCAGGAGTGAGGGCTTTGTGTTGTTGCTGTTGTGTGTTACTCATTCATTTGTCCCACTGGTGGGGCAGGTGGTGTGCTTAACAAGCATCTGGTGCCTGATGAGTGGCAAGTCTCCTCTCAGCATCTTCCTCCTTCTATACAAAGGACACTTTGTTTCCAGCCTTTCTCCATGTGGCTCTCATTTGACTCCTTGGTGACCTCCTGCCATCCCCTGATGGCGCCTCCAGTGTCTACACCTCTGCTTCTAGTCTCTCACGGTATTTATACCTGAATATCAGTATCTGCCCTCTCATGTTGGCCATGAGGTCCAACAGGTTAGAGCCAGGACATCAACAGTCAGAGACATTCAACAGGTCAGTTTTCAAGAGCCTTCAGGATATGGAAAGTAGAGGGTGTGTTGAAAGAGGGGATGGTGCAACAGGCTAAAAGAGCAACAACTGTTTCTGGCTTGTTGTAACAAAGTCAAGCAATGTCTCATTTGGGTAATGTCAAGTGCTCTTAAGGCCCATTCAGTAAGAGTGACAATTGGAGAGACTGGCTTTTCCAAGGACCATATGTTACCTCATTGCTTCCCTGACATAAGCCGTGCTTCATCTTGACCAAGGAATAGGAACGAGTTCTGCCCACTCCCCACCCCCACTACTGTAACAAGCACAGGAGAAGCCAGGAAAGGGCACATGCTGTGCAAGGCTCTGGAAACTTCACTTAGGAGATGACAGCTCATTCACATAATTCTTGGGAGTTCTTCTGACCCTGGAAAAGTTCTGGGGGCAACACACGCATCAGTTCCTCTCCTCTCCACCATACGGTGACAGCCCTGCTTTGATGCCAGGCTCTTGCTATGATGTTACTTACCACTTTTGCTTCCAAGGAGACAAAGCTCTAAATGTTTACTTTGTATATTTGCCAGCATCAAGAGGACTTGGCTTATTGGACTCACTTATTTCTGCTCATTTTATGTCTGTGGCCTGATAAAGGAGGCATGGATGTAAAGCAGAAAGGAAGACAGAGACTAAGATGGGATCCTCAAGACCTACCTAGCCCAGTCTGCTTGCTACTCACAACCTCACACACTGAGTGACTGGAAGCTTGCTTCTAGAGGAATCAACTCCAAAGGAGAAAACTTAAGTTCTGGAGGAGTATGGCTCTGCTTTGCTGATGTCTAATATAGTCTTCACTATCTCAAATACCAGGAGACTGACTTTGCATCAAGGTAGAGAATGCCAATCTTGCACAGCATGTGGGTTTTGCGAGGTGTGAATGGGATCTTACCACTAGTCACTCAGAGTGAGAGGAGGTTCTTGCACAATGAAACCTACAAAGAGATGTGAAATGAAAGACCTGGGAGAAGGAGCAGAACTGGGCCTTGCCTGCCTCTCTGTTGCTGCTAGACCCACGGAAGCCACCCCCTCATTCTCTGGACTCCATTATTTTCATTTTTTTAAATCATGTTTTACAGTTATATTAGATCTTGGTTATAGCCACATTTTGTCAATAACAACAAACTCACAATTTCCCCAACCCAAGCTTCCTTCAAGCAGTGCCAAAGTGGCCTATTGATGTTCAGTGTTGTACTGTATAGACCCTGGGCCGTCTTCACTGAGAAAGGACGAGAGTAGTTAGACAGACTGCACAGGCTGTCTAATCTCCTCCGCAACTGTCCGGCACACTCATGGACCAGGATAGGGTGGTGGGCCACTTACATCCTGCCTCTCAGAGCCTTGGCTTTCTGTTCTTCTTCCAGGTTTCTGGAGGTGTGGGAGGGGTCATCCCTTCATTCAGGCAGCCTGTAGGGTCCTTCAAGCTCCCCGGTAAGAGCCTCCTTCCAGAGTCTAAAAAGAGAAGGATAAATACTTCAGAGCGAGCCCTGGAAAGTTATTACAAGCCCTGTGTCTCCCCATCTAGCCACAGGCAATGTGAAAACCAGCAGCCAAGGCTGTGTTCTCTGAACTACAGTGAAGCATTAGGAGACCAGAGACTTCCATCTCCTTGCAGCAGGGAGCTGCCATCCACAATCAGGGCACACTATCTGTCTGTGTGATCAGGGCACACCAGGAGCCTGTGTGATCAGAGCACACTAGGCATCCATGTGCCACCAACTACCTAGACATAATGAAATTGTCACGGTGATTAGTCTTTGGGTGAGGGCTCCAGCAGGAAAGCTAATTCTATACCAAATAAGGCATTGGGAAGGAAAACTGGTCATAGAACTATTTCATGCAAATTGGTAAGCTAAGGAAAGTGACAGAGGTAGGTGGTGGAAAGCACACTTTGTTAGGTTAAGCTGCAATACTTTGGAAGAAGATGACGAGGTAGACGAAGAACAGCCAACAGATGGAGCCTGTTCTAAAACCAGCTTTGTTAATGTTATTTACCAAGTGCTTTCTTTCATTAATCCTCATTCCTATTAGTTAAGGTGTTGCATAAGGTGCTTACTTGTTTGAGGAAAAAAAAAAAAAGGTAAGTGGATTGATACAGTGATCTAGGAGCAGCTGAGAAAAGGAACCAGAGGTCTAACCCCAGATCTGATGATGTAGGAGACACGAAATGTCCAGTGTGTCCCTGGATTTCCAGATCAGACCCTCCCTTTTAGCAAATTTCTAAAGGACAGAGATGAGACTTGTATAAGCCCCAGGAAAAGTTAAGAGTGCTCCCCATGGTTAGTGTGCCTGGCACTGGTAACAGTAACATATTCAAGTTGCAACTGGTAGAGTAACATATTCTTTGGGACAAACTAACATTTTAATGTACTAAGCTGATTTGCTTAATGTATGTATAGGATACCATATAGGTCTTTGAAGAGTTTTTAAATTTGGTTTTTTGGCAGTCTCATACATATATATAATGAACTTTTGTTCTTTTTTTTTTTTTTTTTTCCTATTACCCTGTTCTATCCCACCCCTTCTCCACCAGAAAGTCTTCTTTCCCAACAAGGTGCTTCCTACTTTCATCTCTGTGTGTGACCAATAAATATAAATAAACAAATAAATAGAGTGCTCCCTGAGATGGGTGGGAGGTTACTTACTTGAGTGTGACCAACTTATCAGTGGTTACACCACTGAAGAAAGTGACATCTTCCCCATGTAACTGTTAATAGTTGTCAGGGAGGGAGGTTCCTGAGCCCTTCCCTGGTTCATGATGAAATGTTGCTGGGTCCAATCTTACGCAGGTCTTGTCAGATAACCATAGCTGCTTTGAGTTCATGGGTACTAGAGCCATGAGACATTGGAAGCCCAGGAGACAAATGTTCTGCAACATTGTATCCTATCTTCCAACCCTTGCATTCTTTCTACCCCCTCATCGGTGGTGTTCCCTGAGCCTGAGAGGGGGGTTGTATGCAGTACAGGTGCCTGAGGATCAGTGGAAGCAAACGAGGGAAACAATAGAGATTGGGTCAAGGCGGGCATCCATAACACAAGCATGAAAGACAAACGCCAACTACACGCCAGCCTCTGTAGTTTCTAGAAGGAAAGGCTTCATTTGGCAGTCTTAGAAAACATCAGGTCTAAGTCACAAGACACCAAGATCAAATAGTGCCGATCACTGAGGGGTAGGCTCGGTCTTAAAACAAGTTTGCATTTGAGAACATCCATTACTGACTCTCTTAGCTGCTACATTTCAACAGAAGCCAAACAGAGGCAGGAAAGAACATTCCAAGGAGGCAAATGAAAGCAAATGTGGTACTCGAGAGGAGAAGAAATGGAGAATACTAAGACCTTATTGTTGAACAGTGACATCAGCCTTCTCCCCCACTCCCTAAATTGAGCAACTGTGTCAAGGGTCAAACAGGATCTGTTGCCAACACTAGAATTAGAAACACAGACAGTATCTTCCAGCTTGAGAGAGACAACTGCTTTTCCACTTGACGTAAAGGTGTTTAGAGAACAAGTAATCAACCATGGAAACTGTTATATCCAGAGCAGCAGTATAGGCTAAAAATAAAGAAAGGTCGAGAAGGGTTTAGCTACATTTATAGATACAGGATCTGTAACCTGTTATTAAGGAAATTAGAATGTCTGGTGCTGAGGCTGGACAAGCCAGTGGACAGGCAGCTTTCCAGTGCATGTCCCTTGGTGCCATCACCAGAGACAGGCTCCAGTACAGATAAACCCAGCTGGTGATGGCTATGATTAGTACCTTTAACCTCCCATCTTCCTCACTGTCCTGTTGTGGCCTTTATTCTGTGGCCTGTAGGCTGGTGGGAAGATGAATTCGAGGCCCAGTGAGCAGGCCTACACTGCTGCTTCCAGGATGCATGGCACAACTAGCTTGGCATGAGCCAATCTACAGGGTAAAGGGTCTCTAAGGAGTCCAACGTGTCACACCAGAGAATCTGCATTTCCCTCTTGACTTTGTATGAACAAAGAAGCCAGGTTATGTCTTGGAGAGAACTCTGGGACAGCGTCAGAGCGTGGCATAGTGACAAGGAAATAGAAGGCCTGCTAAGCTCTTATGGTGGCCATCCTGACTGGAATGATGGAGCTGGCTCTCTTGCTTATAGTAATTTCAGAGTGATCCCTTAGAAGGTCTCAGTTGCCAGGGATGGATACAGGGATCTCACTTAGGGCAACCAGGGCAACCCGTCATCCTTGTTGTCTCTGGGGGAAAGAGACAGTGGCTGCTAGTTTGTCTCCACACTAAAGATGTCTGTCCCACCTATGGTTCAGGGTCACAACATGCAGCAGATGAAGAGGAAACTGAATAAGGAAGGAGCAATACAAGTCCCTGTAACTGTCCATTCCCTTGCAGAAACGCAAAGAGGATTCAAATAGACAGCTTACTGTGGAGCAAGGTGAAATGGATGTGTTTCCTAGCTATGCCCAATGCCCTTCCTACAAGCACTTGCTTACTCTCCCTGCATTCACAACTAATGTCTTGCTTGTATCTAAAAAAAAAAACAAAAAACAACAAAAAAAAAACAAGCATCTACCATATTATACATTGAATGCTTGAGATGCTGGAGAAATGAGGATGAGTAAATGTCTCAAACCTCCATAGTCTAACCCACACTGGGAGTTCTGACAGATGGACCATATAGATAACGTGGGCAGGCGGCTCCATGGTGGAGAGAGAGAGAAAAGACTCTACAGAAAGGCAAAGCTGAGTCAATTATCCCTTGGTGTCCTGGGGTGTTATGGACTCCTTGGCATCCCCAAATCCAGGGTGCTCAGGTCCTTTTAAGATACTTAGTGTTCCACAACTTTGTTCACTCTCCTATATAGTTAACTAATCTTTGCATTATTTGTAGTGTAGAATATGACATAAAGGCTATAGAGTGATTGTTACACTGTCTTGCTTAGGGAACAAGGAAGAAAAGAGTCAATACATGTTCAGTGCAGATGTAATTTCTTGATTTCTCCCCAAAGAGCTTTGATCTGAGGTTGGTGAATCTACAGAAAAGGAACCCAGGGTGTGAAGAACTGGCTATTCTAAAAAAAAAAAAAAAAAAAAAAAGAGTTCACTGGATATAGAAACGGAAGAACATTCATTCCTGGCAGGAACTGCACTGTGAGAAAGGTCACGGAGTGAAACCACGTGAGGTGAACTAAAAACCTGTTGCAGGTAGAACTGGATATGTGAGGATCTGGACTGGCAGGAGACAGTGCTAGTGAATAGTGTGTGTGTGTGTGTGTGTGTGTGTGTGTGTGCACGACACTAGTGAGCTGAGATGGGTGCTAGTGAGAAGAAGTGAATGCTAGTGAGTGGGGAGAGTACTAGTGAGTAGGGGTGGGTGCCAGTGAGTAGATGTGAGTGCTAGTGAGCAGGGTGGGTACTAGTGAGCAGGGTGGGTACTAGTGAGCAGGGGTACTGGGTACTAGTGAGGGGTGGGTGGGTGGGTACCACAGAAAGAAGACATGAGCATCAAAGTTGGAACCTGGAGATATACAGAGGAGATCCTAAAGACCCTTGTCCGTGGCATTAAGCAGGAGAATAAGGCTGGATTTAAGTTTTAGAAAGTTCACTCTCAGCATTCCACTAGGCCATCAGAGTTGAGTGAACTGGGCGGGTGTGCCACCTATGACAAGCACTGAGATGGGGCTTTCTTCTTGGAGGCTCAGTCCTGTCTGCCAGGCAGGTGGCAGAACCCTGGGGGCTCCAGGCCACAGTAAATAGACACATTAGAGTCTCCCCTGGCCGGGAAGCTATGGCTCTCTAGATCTGAAGGATAAAACCAAATGGTACACTATTAATAACATCCGTCATCAATCTACTGGCAGACAGATCTAAGTTCCCACATGCCACATGAGATCACGGAAGCTGGAGACAACTTGGTTTTTCGATTGCCCTAAGAGCTAACATTTGTAGGTCCCTGCTTATCAGTTGTGAAGCATGGTCGTGCCTAGGCAGTCATCTTTACTCTCTTGAGATTAGATTCGGGTCAACAGATTCATCATCATTATCAGGAGGGGTCAAACCAAGTCACTCTCCAGACTAGGCAAAGACACGGCTCTAGGGCTCTGTTGTCAGTAGGAGCCCCTGGGACCTTTGCCTTCCAGTTCCTCACACATTGCTACCTGTTACAAAACCATAGCTGCTAAAGAATGAAAAATCTTATCAAGACTCACCTGGAACAACAGAAAAAGTGTTTGCTTCTGAGTTTAAGATAGAACCCAGGAAAAGTGGGTTAGCTCTGTGGGGGGAGGTGTGGGCAGGCTAAAGAACTCTGAAGGCCCCCACATGCCCAGGAGAGTGGAGGCTCTCCAGGGGTTTAACTGCATAGGAGGCGAGCCTTTGAATCCTGCTTTCAATCTCCAGTAGCAGTGTCTGGGCAGCAGAGGAGGAACCATGCTGCAGCCATAACCAGGGGACTGCACTGGGGCAGCCCTGGGACCTAGAACATGGGGGAATCCCACAGCCCCCAGGTAGAGCTAGGGAGTCAAATGAATTCAAAGTGCAGAATTTGATGCTACTGCTTGAACAACTGTTCAAAGAAAGCAGACTCCAGACCAAAATACTGGCCCATCAGAAACTCCTTAAAATGGAATCAGACTCTTATTTGGAAAGGGGTCTGTTAGTTCTCTCGTGCCACACTAAGATAACAACCCCTCCAGGTCCAGGTTCTGTCCCTGGAGCAAGCATTAGACCAATCCTTCATTTCCACAACAGAGCTTCCGGGATTGGCAGACAGCCCTCCTTAGGCTTAATCTCAGTTCTTCAACTATCATTCAAATAACATGGACCACACAGTATTGCCTACTTCCTCTGGGCCCTTCCAGTTCCTTCAAGAACTGCAATGAATAGATTATTCACACATAGCTCATAAAGGTGTGGTTGGAAGGCCTGGAGCTCAATGGTACCACTGCTCTTGACCTGGACAAGTCTGATGTCAACATAAATGATGTCAACATAAATGCTGAAGTTTAACTGGATAAGTCTGTGACAACACTGGCTACTTTGGACACCTCTCTGTGGCTGTGTTCCACCAAATACACCCTAGAACTTTCTAAAGAGCTCTTTGCCTCTTTGAAGCCAAAAGCTAATGGGAATAAATAGGTAGACATCTTAGAGGTCAAAATGCAACTTAAATGTTTTCAAACATGGTTGAAATGTCCTTCATTTGCTGTTGCTCCGTGGCTACACCACAGTGGGATGGGAAAGAAAGAAGGAGAAAAGAAAAAGAATCACATTTTGGTGGGAAAATTCTAAGAAACCAAACCACCACTCCCTCACTCTTTTCTTAATATGTGTTTGGTTTCTTACATTATGCCAAAGATATCACTAGATTATAGTTCCATGTAGATCTTCAAGAAGTTACTCATTGGTGGGAGAAGTTAACGCTCTTCTTATGGTAAGCACACCACAGAAAGGGCATCTATTCAGCAGCTATTTATTGAGTCTGTGATCAGGCCTGTGAACCTCAACCCATACTTCCTTTTTTCTGGGACATTTGCCTCTGTGGGGCTTCCCAGCAGTTTCACTCATGTGTCTAACACTAGACCCAGTGACCACATAAACCAGGGACCAACAGTGCGAAGGTTAGCAATGGTAAGAATCAGGGTCAAGGTCACCCTAAATAGAAGCAGATAATGGATTTTTGGAAACAAGTGTTCATGAAGAACCTATTAAGTGTAAAAGACTACTATATATTGATGGAAGAAAAAAATAATACTGCCTGAAATAACTAGTGAGCAGGGAGAGAAGTGACAACACTCAGCCATTTTAACAACAGAGCTGTCTCTGACAGTATAGAGCTTTGGGGCCTGCGGTAGAACTTCAGAGGAAATCTGGCCAGGACTGGCAAGGGAGGCCTTTGTGAGAAGAGATTGAGTGGGACCCTGAAGGCCTACTGTGCATTAGATAAGCAAAAGAAGAAGGAAACCATTCCAGAGAAATGGGATGATAGCAACAAAAACTTGAGAGAAGAAAGACAAGCCTGTGACATTGTAAAATCAATGATGTGACTGGAAATAAAAAGCAAAACAAAACAACAAGCAAACAAACAAACAAAAAAACCCAAAAGCCCCCAGGGAGGGCAGCGGGGAAATGGCATGAAAGTGGACAGCCTCCCAGAGCTTGCCTTCTTACCAGAACCAACATCTACAGCCACCATTTGCTCCGTATTTACAACCATTAGGCTGCTTGCCTGAGAGAGGTGCCCCATTATCCTCCAATCCCTGGGCCAAGTGAAGGTGGGTTAGCATTGGAAGAACAATGACTCAGCCGAGTGACAGAAAAGCCAAACAGGAGACACAGACGACAGAGGAAGACAGGAACACTCTTCCAACCCGTCTTATTGCTTACACATAAAAAGATAGGGGCAGAGAGACAGCCGAATCCAGGAAAACTGTCTGGGGGGTGGGGAGGGCGGAGCATAAGCACATCACTGAAATCCTGATCCAGCTCAGGCTAATTGCCCTATTTTGTGGTATTATGATTGGCCCATAACTAAGATTGCCACAGGCTAGACCAGTTGTTGGTGGCGCATGTTTGCCTTCCCCTAGGGAGAGAGACACATTCGGCTCTAATTTTCCATGGCATGGTTATTTACATGTTTTTATTCCTCTATGATCAGTTGTCTAATTCTTAAGGCTTGGTAAACTAGGGAGTCTCTAAATAAAATGTCCTGGTTCTTTAAAACACCCAGACCACACTCCGTCTCAGCAGCATAGGACATTGGCTTCAGAGCTGAGTGCCATGTGTTTAGGGACCAGTTGGTCAGTTTCAGTGAGTATATTTGCTTTGGAAACTTTTCACCTTTTGTCCACCTCAACACCAAAGGCTCTGCTGGTTTCCTATGCCAATTTCCACATAAAGCTGAAAAGGCCCCTGAGGCAGTTTTATAATTAATTAATTAATTTGTTTGTTTGTTTTTTAAAGAAACACCATTATCTGCCATTGGAATACGTGACATTAGGATTTGGGAGACTGGTTCACGGCCCTATCTGAGGTTCTGGGAGTCACATGGAGGTGAGAGGTACCGCAGAGCTCCGCCAGCATGCCCACTTACCAGCTTACTTTTGACCAACTTTTCTATTGCACTGACAAGGTCTGCAGCAGTAGGCACGTCAGTGGGAGCCTGCCGGGCTGCTAGCAAAGAGGACTGCAAGACACGGACAGCAAAGGAAAAGCGGGTTAGCAAGAGGTGAGGAACGCAGTTAGGAAGCAAACCACACACTCCAGAGCTCCAGGCTAGGAAAGCACAGCTTAGTGTTCAGAGGACAGAGACAACAGAGGTAGATGGAGGTGGTTAGTGGTGTAGAGGTAGGCCTGCGTATCCCTTGTGAGGGATTCTGGTCAGTGACAAAGTAAGGATGGGCCTGGTTTTCCTTAGAGGCGGATGGGAGGGGTCACCGGATCCCCAGGAAACCCACAGGCAAGGGCTCTGCCCACTGATAGCCGAGCAGGGGAGCTGCTCTGGGGGAGATCAGGACTTCAGCCTTTGTGGTAGCCCACTGCTGTTCCATGGTTAGAAGGTATGAGCAATTCCAGGCTCAAATGTGGGTGAAGGAGATAAAGTCCTGCCTTGCTACAGCCTTAGCTCCGGGTCGACACTGTGTCGAGCGAGCAAGCATGACACCTCTACCCCATCTCCTCCCTCCCTTCCCTTCTCAGTCCCACCTCCCACCACACACACACGCACCCCTGGCACTGGGAAGGCTCCCAAAAGGGTTGTGTGTCACATGCTGGGACTCTCAGAGACTGCTCACTAGCAAGGGAGACTCAACTACAGGTCTCTCTGTGTCCTTCCCTGACCAGTGGCAAGGCTTTGTGTGGTGGCTGTTTGCATAATGGCTGAGTATTTCTGCCCCTCACTGAAGGAGCCTTTGGTTATTAGTCTATTGCTTTTTCCTTCTTCCATCCCCCTGAGATAAAGCTAGAGGAGCGATGGCTAGCTCTGGATCTACATGTGTGCTTCTAGTCCGGTGCATCAGGAGAGAGAGGAAAGGAGAGAGGGGAGAGGAGGGAGGGAGACGGCACAGAGTAGAAGCAGTGGTGTTCCCAGGCTGAGACATGAGGACAATTACTTTATAGGCATAGAAAGAGCAATGTCCTGGCCTTGGCCAGGTTTCAGTTTCTCCCTTTAGGTTAGAGAAGAGTTTCAAAAAGAACTTTTAGTTTTTTGCTTTTAAGATTGGGGAGATCAAATAAATGCAATTAGGAAAGATAAAACAATACTGTCTTTCCTCATTGGGGAGAAGCAGAAAAGAATGTCTTGGTTTGAAAAATCAAGTTACCGTCTCTGATTGGATAATTTTACTTCTGTGGTAACTCATTCGAGAGTCAGATGTCCAAAGAACAGGAGGAGGATCTACTCAAAGGTGCAGGGACCGGAAACACCTAAGGCTGTCCCACAAAGGTCTGCTCATGACATTATGGAGCATACAGGTCAGTAAAATATCCTCCGGTTACTGAAATGAAGGTTGGACAGGTAACAGTAATGAGAGTCTATAAACCGGGAATAAAGCATTGACCGCCATATACACCGCGGAAGTGGGAAACATCCACATACGTGAACAAAGGACACAAGACACGGGGACAAAAGAGTCTTTGTTGAACCTTAAAAGATTGAACTTCCAGTTAAAGTTCCTTCAGGGCTGGTGGGGCACACCTGGAATTTTAACATTCAGTAAGCAGAGGCAAAGGACTGCATCAAGTTCAGGGCCAGCCTGGTCTATGAAATAAGTTTCAGGCCAGCCAAGGCTAGTGAGACTCTGTCTCCTCAAATCAAAAATTTAACTCTACTTGTAGGATACTAAGTAGGACTTATTCCAATTCCAAATATTTCAACAAAACCAAGTGGACAGAAATCACACAAGCCAGCGTGGGAGAGTTAACATGTCTAAAATGGGATTACTGCCATGCACTAGGTACAACAAAGAAAAGAACCACATAGAAGCCTGGGTAAGTGTATATTCTCAGTTAAAAATTATCCAGGAGCAGCCTAACATCCATTCGCCCCAAACAGACTGTGTGAGGGGACTAGGAGAGGGTTCATGGCCTATTTTATGAAGACAATGGAACCTGGGAACTCAACCATCCCCTCCCCCCCTCTCTCGTCTGTCTGTCTCTGACTCTGTCTGTCTATCTTTCTCTCTCTCTCACACATACCACACACACACACACACACACACACACACACACACACGTATGCACACTGTCCATAGGGTATTTTACAAGGGTAGGTGGGGAAGTCAGGGGCCTAGATCTCATGAAGGTGAGGAGCAGGCATCTCTGCCTCTGGGAATAATCCCTTTGGGTACAATGTCATACTCCTGTTGTTTTCTTTCTCAATGGCCCGAGTCAACTTGGCCTAGAGACTAGGGTCCAAACATCTCTATAGAAAGGGACACAGCTGTAGGGTGAGCACCACGGAAGGCATCCACATCTTAATCCCTGGCTCTTCCTCTAGCCTACACAGAGGAAGACCTTGGAAATTTACTATGGATGGGTTAACAACCAAATGCAAAGCAGTTAAAATCAGAAATGCTGGAACATTCATAAACAGAGCCTAGGAATCCTGATGCCTAGACATGCTTGGCCTGCTAACTCAAAGGAGGCTTCCTCAGTACAGGGCACAGGGAAGAACACAGTGAGAGCCAGAGACAACCAGGTGAGCCACCACTACCACCACAAAACGACACTCGGGAAGACAATGGCAAGTGCAATTGAAAGTTGCAACTTCCGCTTCAGTGACCAGCGTCAAGCTACTATATAAGAAGGCAGGAAAAAGCTAATGGAGCCCAGGCACGGCTGTGAGGGAAGTGAGGAGACACACCACAACAGCTCCAGTAGGGCATGGCGGGTGGCACACACCTTTAATGCCAGCGTTAGGAAGGCAGAGGCAAGTGGATCTCTGCAAAACTGGAGCCAGTCTGGTCTACATAATGAGTTTCTGGCTAGTCAAGGCTACATAGTATCAAAAGAAACAAAGCAGCCCCACATTGTGGGTCAGTGCCTGGGAGTCAAGACCTCCTGGGGCAAGCCACCACTTGAAAACAAGTAGAAGGAGCTGACCACTGGGGCATTAATGGCAGAGGGAACATGGACCTTTCCAATTAGTGAGCAGAACATTTCACAAAACAAAAGGCTGTGGCAATTTGACATGCTTTGCTTTTCCACAATTGACAACAACTCTTCTTCCATGACATCTCTGCTCCACATGCGGAGATGGTAGTTTTATCAGCGCTGGCTGAAGGAGAAGTGACTGTGATTAGACTTCTAGAGCCGAATGCAGAAGACAACTAAAACACGGCTTGTGCATCAGGCTTTACACAGCGATTGCCACCTGGGGCCTCACAGATTCCTTTTAGGACTGCTGCCTGCAAATACAGAACCATGGGACCCTTTGTGCGTTCCCAGGCGGATTTCTACTTTAACTGGTCTTTGCATGTCCCTGCACTTCCCAGAACAAGGCCAAGCCTCCATGATCATGGGGGAGGACACTTGCTCACTGACACCTGGGTCACTGAGGGCCCATGAAGGGAAAGCACCGAGGGGAGGGCAGTGCTGATTCCTGCCTCACATCCTCAGGAAGTGGAATCTCAGAGCTCTTACCATCTCATCCTGGGTGGGGTCATTGTCAAAGATCTTCATGGGAGGAGGGAGGGGGTGTGTGACTCTTCATCTGGTTCGTCTTCACCCCAACCCTTCTTGCTCTTCTAGAACAAAAGGATACCAATCAGGCACTGCCACACCAATAAAAGATGTCAATAAGTCAGGACTTGACATTTAAAAAAGTAATTCTTAAGGAGAAATACTCTGGAAGGGAGAAAGTTGAAAGTTTTTTTTTAAACTAATTTTCCCCTCCATTTCCAACTGTTACTCCTTCTTCCCCTTCCCCCCAAGGGCCCCCCCACTCCAGGCTGGCCTTGAACTCATGATTCCTATGTCTGCCTTTTGGGTGCTGGAATTACAGGAAAGTATGTGTCACCACACCACCACGCCTAACTTCAAATTTTTCTGAAGGGATATTAAACTACCATCCAAATCTCACCAGGGTTTTATGCCATCTCTAACTTGAGAAATGACAGATGGAACAAAATTACAAGGCAGAGTCTGGTTCTGCATCAGAAAGACTTTCCTAGCTTCACCAGTGATTGGAGTAGGCTAGTTATGCAGATAAAATGGGCATTTTATTCCCCAAGCCAAAACATACTCCCTATATTTTTATTATAGAATTTCAGCTCTACAAGAACCCAGCCTAACTTCTTGGCTCAAACCCAGTTTTTTTTGTGACTAGTGCGAGGTCAGAAGGTCTCATTTCATCGTCATCAGCTGCCTCTAAAGTGTCTCCGTGAGCTGAAGTGTTGTTCACTGTAGCCTTCATGTAATCTTCATAGCTAGCTCTCTGCAGCTCCTTTATTTATTTGTTTTGAGATAAGGTCCCAGCGTACAGCCCCAGCTTGCCTAGAACTCAGTATGTGGAACAAGCTGGCCTCAAATTCAGAGATCGGCCACCTAGGCCTCCCGAGTGCTGGGACCAAAGGAGGCCACTGCCACTGCCTGCCATTGGCAGCACGCTTTACAGGTGACGCTGCTCAAAACACTTGACTTCAGCTCTGCCTCTGGTTTTCAGAGTGACACAGTCTCTGGCCTTGCATTCTTACTCTGTGTCTGGCCAGTTTTGATGTTGTCCTCAGTAGAGGCAGGGGACTGACTACCTCCTCTCTGACCAGAGATTCCTATCTCTGAATCTGGAGAATCATTGTCCTGTCTACTTGATGGTCATAGAGCTTATCGGTCTGTGAATGGGGCACAAATCAAGGTAGTCAAGACTCAAGAACGGTTAGTTCAAGATGACATAATACTAGAGATGGTAGACCCAGTTATGACATGACTGGGAGGAAAGCATGTTGGGGGTCTCTTGTGGCAGAAGAGAGCCGCCCTGGTACGTACCTCATCAGCGCTGTCTCCCTGAGGGGTCGTCTCATCCCCAGGCTTGGGTGATCCCAGGTCGAAGCTCTTCCGCCCATCTCGGACTTTCTTCTGCTTTTTGATGTTGCCGTCTGCTTTTCCGCTGTTGAGGCGGCGCACAGGGCTGGTCAGCCACTTTTTGAGGGTGTTGGTGGAGCGTTTGGGACCGGGGGAACTGTGGATGGAGTTCAGGGAGGGCTGAGACTGCAGGTTGGCCACGGACTCGGATTTGCCCCCATTCTCACTGGAGGAATGAGAGTATGAATCTGAGGAGGAAGGACAGACAGAAACATCATGTCAGAACCTGATAAAGCAGGCTTTTGAACTGGTGAGTAAGACAGCTTCACCCTTAGGGAACTATGTCATAAGGCAAAAGATACGACAAGGCCAGCTGTGGACCCAGGCAAGAGACAGCAGTAACAGTTGACACAGATTCAAATGTTCACATGCGAGATGCCATTCCAGGATTTATAGAAACAGAAACTCACAGGAGACAAAGGCTCCTGTTTCCATGGAGGTTATATTTTGATGGAAAATACAATAGACCATGATAACAACAAAATAGGTACAGTATCATAGAAAATGAGAAGAGCTATATTAAAAAATAAGGTTGGGCTGGGCTGTGGTGGTGCACACCTTTAATCCCAGCATTTGGGCAGGAGGCAGAGGCAGGTAGATCTTTGTGAATTTGAGGCCAGCCTGGTCTACAGAGTGAGTTTCAGGATAGCCAAGGTTATAAAGAGAAACTTTGCCTCGAAAAAAATCTAATGATGATGGTGACAGTGACGGTGATGATGGGAAACGCAGCGGGGAATAGAGGGTGCAAATTAACAGTAGCTGAGGCAAAGCAACATGGCTCGATATCTGAGCATAGTCCTAACGGCAGTGAGAGACAAGCCATGTGGCCGTTTGACAAAGGGCGATGATGCAGGCAAGCAGAGGATGAGCAAGTATATGGTAGTATATGGGGTATGCTGGGCGGCATCAGTGCAATGAGCAGGGGGAATAGAGTGGGGGTCAGTGAAAGCAAAAGGGACTGGACCACCGGGACCGGGTGGCCAACAGTATGACACCTTTGTTTTTACCTATAGGGAAAAAAACCTCAGAAGATGGATACCATCTATCATACATACAAAAACGTCATTCTTACTTGTAATTGAGGACAGTGGGAACAGACTGTCTAGGAGGCCACCATATTCCTTTCAGCTGAGGGATGCTGGTGGCCATCAGAAGGAATCAGACTCTGGATATGTTTTGACAGTAGGACAACAGATAAAGTTTCTGAGGCAGGCAGAGTATGGGAAGAGTGACTTTGAGGGTCAACAGAAGGGAGGCCAGTTGTAGGCATCTTTGAGATGCTCTTAGATGGATACTAGCAGACAAGCAGAGGAGCTACCAGATTTCAAGGCCGGAACCTGGGAGGAAAGAGCTGGTGGTGACTGAGGATTGTCAGTGAAGAGATGGTGCTGGAAGCCATGAATGAAAACACCAAAAGGCATGGATGTCGGGGACAGAGAAGTCTGGGCACTCAGCAAGAGGCAGAGAGGATGAGAAAACGAAGAAAATGTCAGAGAGGCAGGGGGAGATGAGAGCAGGAGCTGGCCAGGAGGCTGCAGGCAGCAAAGCATTTGCATGGAGGAGGGAGATGTCAGCTTCGTCAAATGCTCCTTGATAGGTCAAGAGTACTGACCAAAGAAACCTTAAACTTGGTTACACAGACGTCACCGGTGACTTTGCAAAAAAGCAGCTGTGGTGTGATGGAGGGGCGTGCTCATCGCACAGGACAGAGAGAAGGGACAGAGTGCACAGAGGACTTCCGTTTTGTTTTAAAGGGATGATGATTGGAGATCAAGAGAGTTTGTTTTGTTCTTTCAAATAGGAGAAATCAGCATATTGTCTGTACAATAGCCTAAGCTGTTTCATTCTTCGACAACACAACAGGCTCATGGGTGGAGGGTTGTCTTATTATCTTCATTTTAGGGAAGAGGAAACTGCCCATTTAGAGACATCAATCAGTTTGCCCAAGGACATACAGCTCCTAGGGACGGTGTGAGACTGTTGGCCATTCAGCCAGACTTGAGCAATAAACCAGCTACTGGCCCTTCACACCTGTCGGTGCTCAGTACTCCAGTTCCCACTGACGACTGGCAAAGCAAACCCAAGGAAGCCACACTGTTGGAGTGGGACAGCTAGAGAAAGCACAGCACAGGAGAGACGATCCTTCATTTAACTGACATCTGAATACTTGCTAATCTTTGAGGAGACCAGCATTACATGTACAGAGTTTAGCCTCTAGAATACCTGACTAATCCAAAGACAAGATTTTAAAGTCTGCTTCAGGTGTTGTCCTAGCTCCAACTGCTCAGTGATGGTGTTGTTGGTTCCACCCATGTTGAGAAAACTAGGGTCCCCAGACTTCTGGAAGTTGCACAGCAACAACACCCAAGTTAAGTACCAAGCAAGACTCACTAACCAGTAACAACACCACAGGGAGTGTAGTAGAGTGAGTTCTAAAAATATAAGATCCAAGCTCCATTTCCGTTGACCTCTTGTTGAGCTACACACACACACACACACACACACACACACACACACACACACACACACACACATCCACATGCACAACAGCAGAGAGAAGTCAGGAGGAGAGAAAAGAACAGAACAGCAAGACAGAACATAGGAGAGAAAGATTTTCTCACAAAGCCATGTGTGATTAATTGCCAGCAGGCTGGTATGGACAGACTCTCCTGATAAGTGAGCAGAGTTCAGAGGAGGGTCATAACTGTGTAGGAGAGACTGGCCTGGAAGAGTTTAAGAGAAGAGCTGTCTGGGGGTGGGGGTGGGGAGGGCTGCTCCCAAAGTGTAGGATAACAAGACCAAACACAGAGTCAGGGGATTGGAAGGTAAGTTATCCAGTTCAAAGTAGGTCCTTTCCAGGGAGTAAGACCAGTGGGGCAGAAGGCAGAAGAGAACATTTGAGAAGATATTAGATAATAGACTAGAATGTGAACTTTGAGATTCTGGTGGGAAATGACATGACAGAAAAAGGGTAGTTTTTTCTGTTTGTTTGTTTGGTTTGTTTTTGTTGTTTTTCAAATTAATCTGGCAACTCTATACAACTATCTTGGGAAGAAGGGATTGGAATCCAGTTGGTTCCAGGCTACAGAATATGATACTATTAGTGTTTGGAAGACAAATTAAAGGTGAGCATGTCATGAATGCTCTTAACTACCATGGTCCTGAGATAGCTGATCTCCACCCCAGCCCCAGTTTGCAAACTGGTATTTAAAAGCAAGTAAATGGCTGGCACCTAAATGGTGTTCTAGTGGCTTTTCATACCTATGGACACTGAATTGCATTTTCTGGTGTGATTCTGCCCTAGACTTGGACAAGAGATCTCATCTAGCCTTGGAAACCCTCAGAGCAGGAAAAAAAAAAAAATCCTGAAATGAAGTTAACAAATGCATTTGCCAAGAGAGAGCTGTCTCCAGAATCTCCCAGGGGTTGATAACCTCGACTCCATGCTGGGGCTTGCTGGGCCTTGACCCTGCAGGGGCACTTCTCAGGGGCCGTTAGGTCCGTGTGCATACTTTGGAAAGCAACACCAGAATATCTGTGTTTAGAAGCACAAACACAGAGCTCCTAAAATTCCCTGGTATGAAGACAACCTCCAGGGCAGCTCTGCTCAGGGACCGTCTGGGGATTCGCTGGCATCTCTTTAAGGACAAAGGTGTAATCTTATCTCAGAAAATTCCTCTCTGGCTGTGGTCTGGTGTGTTGACATTATTTCTCAAGTGTTTGTTGCGGCGATAAGCAGTATCGCTGATAGAAACAGGACCTCCCTGCAGAAAGTAGCAGGCTCTCATTCACTAGGCCCAGACTTACAGCATATGCTGTGTCAGCAAAGCAACAGCCTCAACTGCATTAACTGTGCCTCAGTTACCAAGCAGAGCAGATGATGTTCCAGGGTAAACCTTTGACATTCCCAGATGCATGTTAGAAATGGCCATTCCTCTTCGCCGGCTGCTATCTGCTTTTTATGCTTTCTGTATAAAGTGATGGCAAAAACACAAGAGTAGAAAATGAAATCTCCAGAGTACTCTCAAGGTTGTTTCAAGTTTGTTTTAGGCTAAACAACTGGAGCTATTTAACGGTGGGCTAAGCAGTGGAAATCCAAGTCAGAAGCAATTTGTGATTCATCATCTAGCTGGTGTCCTATCATAAGACAGACATTTCAAATCACTTTTGGGGGGGAAAGAGATGGAGTGGGGGAGACAGGGTCTTACCACATAGCCTTGCCTGGCTCAGAACTTGTTCTGTAGACCAGGCTGGCCTCAAACTCATAGAGATCTACCAGCCTCTGCCTCCTGAGCACTGGGATTAAAGGCGTGCACCACCTGCCTGACCTAAATCACTTAAAATGCCTAGTTGTAAAAGAATGAAATTATTAGACAAGAAATAGCTGCCTAGTTAGCTGCCTCTTCGGTGTTGTTATGCCGAACCATCTCTGTTAAATGGCCACATTAGTGAATGTGTTCCCAGTAATAGGACAGCTCCGAGCTAATTCACATCAACTACAACAATAACCCTGTCTCTCACCTAGTCATCAGAGGTGAGGTAGGTTACATGAATTATGGTTCCCGTGTCAGGAGACAAAAACTGAGAGGGTTTGTTTAAGGGAACCAAGGTCAGTGGCAGAATCAAAACCCAAATCCAGGCTTGGCTTTGCAGCACACACTGTCAGCCTGATTTCAGCCCATGGATTCCTTAGCCTCTGTGATTATGGTATAAGGGACTATCCAGTTGCTAGTGTATTCATCATCTTAATATAAACTTACCTATACATTGTATAAATGATAAAGTTTCCATGTTGAAAACCATCTTCAAATTTACCCAATAATTGTGCAGGTCAATCAACAGAGCCACAGTCATGAACTTGTAACAAAACTGGGACTGGAACCTGGCATCCCCTCTACCACTCAGGCCATTGGATCAATGCATGCTCTTTATTCTGAGGACCTATTCTGACCCCTGAGGACTGGTTTCAAGTGTGTGGGTGCTGTGAACACCATAAGTAGGTGAGACTCCCTTATCTGCAACTTGTTTATAAGAGTGAAAATAACAGTGAATTTCCTGAGGCAAATTTTTACTCTGAAATTGTTTTTGTGTCTTTTTATTCTCTAAGACAGGGTTTCTCTGTGTAGCCCTGGCTGTCCTAGAATTCACTGTATAGACCAGGCTGGTCTTAAACTCACAGAGATTCACCTGCCTCTGCCTCCCTAGTTAATCCCTGGGATTAAAGGCATGTGCCACCACCCCCTGAAAAATATTTTTAAATAAAGAAAAATACAGGGAAAAAAAATGACAACTACTTACTTGTCAAAATGTACACATTTTGTCATATTTGCTTCAGCTGTTTTTTAAACCTGAAAGGTTTCAGATATAGCTGAAGGCGGCTACTTATCTTTACAATCTTACACTGTCCTCCCATCCCAGAGCGAGAGGCAGTTCTGAGGTTGGTATGCCCCATTCACATCCATGCCGTTTACTCTACATGCAAACACAGTCCTATTTGTATTTTATGTAATCATAATGTACGTATCATTTTGCAACTTGCAAATTTTCCGTGGCTCAGTCTATGAAACTTTTAACACATGGGTCATTCCCAAGCAATGACAAGTACCTTCTCTGTGTCTCCCTCTGAACAAGCGCTTCTGATGAACTCACGATACCTAAGGTCAGGGTCTCCGATGGTTAATCAGTTAGATTAACCTGCCTGTGTTGTCAGTGTCCCCCTGGGGCCAGGGCTCTGTCATTCTAGGAGTTTTAGTCACTGTGCAGCCTGGGCCCAGCAGCTCAGATGTGAGTGCTGTCTGCTGCCCTGAAGATGAAATCTGGGAAAAACCAGGACAGCTTGCTCACTGCAGGCATCCCTAAGAACCCCCTGTCTACACAAACACCAGCTTTTCCTTCATTAGCATGCAAAAGAGAAGATACTGGAAAGAACATGAGCAGAATATGAAACAGATGTGTTAACATTTAATACAGCTCATTTTGAAACTCAGCCTCCCATTGATGACGTTTCTATTCACACTTTTAACTTTTATGTTCTGCCTTCATTGGCCTGCTGTGAAGGCTGCAGGCTTCTGAGGGTGGCTATCCTGAGCTCGGCATCACAGCACGCTGCTCAAGTGTCCCAGGGTTGTATCCACAGCACTGCCATTTCTGATTTTCCAAGCACAGACACTGATGTAGCCTCATTTCAGTTCCCTTCAATGGCAGGGAAAGGACTACTCCTCCGTGATAGAAAGAAAAGAAAGTCCTACTAGCTGTGGGTTTACTTGTCCCCACGAACTCATCAGAGGATTGGAAGAGCTAGCCTGCAACCCAGGGAACATGAGAGCAAGAAAACAAAGTCTGCTTTTCTCTGTTCCCAAGATGCTCCACACAGACATTGTTTCTTACGCACCAAGCTACCAATCAGTTAGGTGTCAGCTCTGGCACCATCATCTTGGAGAAGGCATTAGATTCCACAACTTGACGGCTCGGTTCCCAGTTCTGCCACCTCAGATGCCAGGCCACAAGCCCCCAGTTGTTATTCCTATGCTTCACTGACTGGACACAAACTCAGGTTCCTACAGCCTTCCTTTTTTTTTTTTTTTTTTTTTTTTAATTGTTTTTTCAGGACAGGGTTTCTCTGTGTAGCCCTGGTTGTCCTGGAACTCACTCTGTGGACCAGGCTGGCCTCGAACTCAGAACTCAGAGATCCAGGTGCCTCTGCTTCCTAAATGCTGGGATTAATGTCATGCACTACCACTGCCTGGCCCACAGCCTCCCTTTTAGGGCCCACAGTCTCCTTTTCCAGCTTGACTAATTACTCTGGTGTCTCTCAAAACTGAGGGAAACAATGCTTACTGGTATATTATAAAAGATCTACCATGATCAAATGGCACAGATGAAGAGATTCTAGGACACTAATGGCGGCCCCTCTATACGCCCTTTAGCTGCACTATCTCTCAGGTTCCTGCTTTAATTGGGCTACCCAATGGTTTTCAACTCTGATCTCTTTTGGAGATTTTAGGGAAGCTTTATTACACAGACATGGTCAACTAAATTGCTGGCCAACCTAACCTTCAGCCCTCTACTCTCCTCAAAAGTTGTGGGGTGAAGTCGAAAATTCCACTCTGTAATTCTGCCATGGTATTTGAGTTAAACTCTACTCACTGGGAGGGGTTGCCAGCCCTCAGCCAATCATTAGCACACTAAGAATCACTATTTTGGAGATTCCAGTGATTTTAAGAGTTGTATACTGAGAAACAGAATAATGCCTTATATGTATCAGAGTCTGTGTATGCATAAAGCGACTCCCAAAGGATTTTCTATGTTGTCTTGAGCGGCGCCTGTCAAGACTGGAAAACTCATTCTCAATCTGTCCTTCTACAGTCCAGTAATTGTATTCTATCACACTAACAGGTTTCCATATAAAGTATCAGGCCGTTGTTAAAACACACAAGATCTAGTTGTTGCTTTGTAGATAGCGTCTCAGTGTGTAGCTTTGGCTGGCCTGGAATTCACTATGTAGAATAAGCTGGCTTCAAACTTATGGAGACCCACCTGCCTCTGCCTCACAAGTGCTTGGAGCTAAAGGTCCGAGCTACCACACATGGCTAGCTGCTCGATATTAATCTTTACATAGCTGATCAGATGTTCTCAACCTGCGGGTCATGACTCCTGTGGAGGTTGAATAACCCTTTCACAGGATCACCTAACACCATAACAAAATCACAGATATTTACATTATGATTCTTAACAATAGCAAAATTACAGTTATGAAGTAGCAACAAAAATAATTTTATGGTTGAGGCCACCACAACATGAGGAATTGTATTAAAGGACTGTAGCATCAGGAAGGTTGAGAACTACTGGTTTAAATGGTCATTAGGTCTGTAAGCGTTTCTCTGGTATTTATCATAATAATGTACAGGAAACTGTCTGACTCCAATCACTAAAATAGAAAACCCCAAAGATTCCAAACACCATGACATGCTCACAGAAAGGTCCTTTAACCTCCTATGTTTTTGCCTAAATTTGGCTCCAGTAATACAGAAATAGTTGTAAATCTAGCCTATTGCTTTCTATGACTTGAGCTGTAAGGCCAGCACGTCAGTACATTTGGCTACAAAAACTATGTACACAGATATTCCTGCTTTCTCTGTCTTTCTAGAAGGAACTTAATTTTTTCTTTCCTTAGTATTATTCATACTGGAATATACATCTGGAGAAGGCTGTATGATGGATAGAATAATAAGAATTCTCTGGATTCTTATGGATAAATACACATGTGTGTTTATAAGCATGTGCAGCACAGTATGAATATGTCCCATGTGGCCTAGGGTAATAATGAGCCTGTCAGGTCTTTCAGGGAGAATGTTAGTTGCATATTCAGTGAGGTCCTGAGGTGTGTACCACGGTGTCCAGTATGGCTGGCTTCCCAGCAAACCATCTGGTTGGCATCTGTGCTGGAGAAGGAAGGAAGCTTCTAGAGAGCCAGCAGTGGGAAGTGAAGCAGAGGGAGAAAGAGAGAAACCCTAACTTTGTTTATTTATTTTTTCTTCAAGACAGAGTTTCTCTGTATAGCCCTGGCAGGCTGGCCTTGAACTCAGAAATCTGCCTGCCTCTGTCTCCCAAGTGCTGGGACTAAAGGTATGCACCACCACTGCCAGGTTAAACCCTGGCTTCGTAATGATGGGCTCTTGCTGCCATTTCAGTTACCCCCGCTGCATTTTAGCCAGAACTTGGCAAGCTCAGAGTGGCACAGGATAAAATTTCTCCCCCTTTATAGTCATTCTCAAGTCTCAAACACACATTGCAAGGCTCTGCTCCTGCTGGTTGCAACAAAGCTCTTATGCCAGCTTCAAAAATCTCTTCTTGTCAGCAGTGGTGGTACACACCTTTAATCCCAGCACTCAGGAGGCAGAGGCAGATGAATCTCTGAGTTTGAGGCCAGCCTGGTCTACAGAGTGGGTTTCAGGACAGCCAGGGCTACACAGAAAACCCCTGTTTAAAAAAAACAAAAACAAACAAACAAAACAAAATCTCTTCTTCAGTGAGTCCTCTACCAGCCTATTGCTCTTTACAGAGACTCAGCATCTTATAAATGTTGTATATCTGAATTTCTCTACACTTAACACTGGTGTCTGGTTTTTCTCATTGAAGTATAAATTCCTGGTCACTGTGAACCTTGAACCTTTGGTGCTGGGCTCTGTCTTAGTTCACCTCCACTTAGTGATCCTTCCTTTGCTCCATTCCTTTGCTGACGCTCTGGCCTATAGAATGCAGATCCGAGCCGCAGAACTGATTCATATGCAGTGGCACCCACGTAGGACAGGGATCCATCTACCTCCCAGCTCTTGGTAATGTCAGCTCTTTATAGGACAGTGTTTGCCAACAGTCTTCACAGAAAGGAAGTCAATACCTCTGGCTCTATCTGCATGGAAATCTCCTGAATTCTGTCCTAATTCAGTCCAGATTCCCCTCAGCTACTGCTGGGTCTGTCCACACTTTAACCTTCATCCCATGCTTCAGCTCCTTCCAAGATGCCACCAGAAACTGAAGATAAAGTTCCTAATCGCTTGTCTTCAGGGTCTCCTTGACCTCAGTTCCTTGTATCATTTCTGAGTCAGAAATGCAAAGGGGAAAGTCCGCAAAGGGTACTGAATCCCATCCTTCTCCAGGTAAGTATGTCCCAGAATTTTAGGCTCCATGACATACTACAAACTAAAAAAAAAAAAAAAAAAAAAAACAACCCAAAAATATGATATAGCCCAGCAAGCAGTTGTGGGGCAGTCACCTAGGACCCAATGATCCCTCTTCTGGGGCTAATACCAAAGGAAATGAGCTCACAACCTTATAAAGGTGTCTGTATCCCAAAGTTCCTGGTAATGATGTTCATAGAAATCAAACAGGAAACCTGTGTTTCCTGACAAATGTATTAAGCACACCCACATTACAAATATATTTATATAATATAACATTATTCAATCTTTAGGCAGAGTCCTAGCCCCAGTTCATGACTGCCTCTGTACTCGTAACCACTGAAAATCTCTCTTGATTGGTGAAGGCTTCTCCTCCTCCTCCTCTTCTTTAAAATATTTATTTTATGTAGCAAATATACTGTTGCTGTCTTCAGACACACCAGAAGAGGGCATCAGATTCCATTGCAGATGGTTGTGAGCCACCATGTGGTTGCTGAGAATTGAACTCAGGACCTCTGGAAGAGCAATCAGTGCTCTTAATCACTGAGTCATCTCTCCAAGCCCCCATTATTCAGTCTTTAAAAAGGAGATTTTTCCTATTTGTCACCACAAGAATGAATGTGAAGGACATTAGATTAAATGAAACAAGCCAGATACAGAAAATGATTATATGATATTACTTAAATGCCAAGTCTTTAAAAAGATGTGTGTTGGGGGGGGGGAGCCAAATATATTAGAGAAAGAGAATAAACAGTGGCTACCTGGTGCAGGGAGTGAGACTGAGGTAAGGAAAGAGATGAAGGTCAGGGGATATAAACTGACAGACACATGGTCCAACAAGTCTAGAGGTCTCATGCACTACATGAGAATTAGCATTAATAAAATTGCAGCTGAATTGTGGTTGTCCTTGCCATAAAAGAATGGGTAACTCCGAGATGATGGTTATGTTACAATACTTCACCATAGTAACCATTTACACAGTAACAAATCATGTCCTACATCGTAAAAATATACAAAAAAATTATTTAAAAACAAAACAATGGCTTGTACTTGCAGGTTATTCATAGGACAATAAGAATGAGTAGATAAGCAGGAGATAAGATGGCCTGAAATGTGTACTCATCTCTAAAGACATAAGGAGGGCCATCCCATCATGACACAGGGTACCAGCCGCAGTCCAAGGCTAGGGTGGGCCCTATCAGGGTTCCTCTCTTCGTGTGCTCCCTTTCCAAGCTGCACTCCTGACAGGTGAGCTTATCTCCCTGGCAAAATAGGGTTGCTCTTGAGTCCAGGGTGCATCCAAAGCCTTCACACAAACCAGGAAATCAGCTCAGCAAGCTCTCCAAAGCATCGCTTGTCCTACTGATTCACACAGCATCACTGTCCCTTCTTTATGGATACTGTGCACATAGTCAAGTTTAATACTGTTACATCACATGCTACAAATGACTGCATTCCACAGCTTGTCAAGGCTAACACAGTCTTCTCTTATCACAGGCTCTTCACAAAGATTTTTGCACTAGCATCTTTCTTCCACTCTCTCTGTCACTGCCCTCCTTCAGATCATTCAGTCCACTTGGGTCAACTCCACAACAGCCTCCAGACTGGCCTCTCTGCATCCACTGCCAACTCTGCTACTATGGCAAACACACCACCTTGTTTAATCATTCTTCCAAACCTAATCACTGAGACCCACTTGGTTAGGCTAGAGGGCAGCCTTTTGCCCCTTGAGTCCCATGCACTGGTTGGGAACAGCAAGATTCTCAAATTATGATCTTTAGGCAAGTTGTGTCTGTACCACCTAGGGACGGAGCAAAGATGAAAGGTCTCAGGTCCTGCTTCAGAGCTAGAATCTATGGGGGTAGCTTGCCATGGGATTTGGGGGTATCTCAAATGTGAAAATCAGCATTCCACATGAAGCCTCCTCTCTGGTCTAATTGCTCAGGCCAATGTACCATCCACATCACATTTCTCCTGGCTCACCTTACCCTTTAGCTGGCTCGTGAAGCTGATCTAGGATTCTTGAACGATTAAACCCAGCTGTTGTCCTTTTCCTCTGATACCATGTCTGTGCCATTCCCTGGGCACTGATAAATGCTAGTTTACACATTTCACCTTGCTGAGGAATGCCCTTCAGAATAGAGGTATTATCCATCTTTGAACCCCGGGCACAAATTCTTTAGTCATTACATGGCTAGTGATGAATAGTGAATGGCAAAAGCAGATAAATCATTGGAGTGTGGGTATTTTTAGGACCAAAGAGCTCTAAGAAAAAGTCATTGTCAGTGAGGCCCCTGACTTTTGGACTTAGCAATGTAGCTATCAACATGGACTTCTGCTTCCTGTGTTCCTTAAGATGTCCAAGGTATTTCCCTTTTAAAGACAACCTAAATTAAGTCACTCACTTCTTTACTGTGGGACTTCTGAGAACCTTGAATATTCCAATGTAAGTGCTGACTCCAGGGGAATTGCAGTATTTAGCAAATTACTATTAATATGTCCTTGGACTCAGTGTGATTGGCATGGGTCTTGGTATGACACCATTCAAGTCTAGCATACAGATGTGACTCAGACTCCTGAAGATAGTGTCCTGACGTCAAAGTTGCTGGTCAAATTCAAAACCTGTTGCAAAAGCCCAGTAGGAGCTAAGTTACAGTCCAGTTATTTTAAGCTGATGTGCTACTACATGAGAGTCTACCCAGAAGCCAGTGCGAAGCTGGCCTGGATTCAGGTGATAATATAACCTTTGTAGTAACCTTGCTCAAAGTAACTTCCAGAGGCTTCTCTACAGGGATGGGGGAGGAGTTATGAAGGGTGACTGGAAAGCTTAAGACTGTCATTAAGTGCTGCTTAACTGAAATGCCAAAGTGGAAACTCTCCTAGGAAACGAAGGGACAAGAAAGAGGAAACTGCCCACTTGAAAGAGAATGTAGCTGTTGAAGGTTAACAAGTGCCTGTTTTTAGTGATGTGGTGTGTGTGTGTGTGTGTTGTGTGTGTGTGTGTGTGCGCACATGTGTATAAGTAGAGAAAGGAAATGTAAAGGTTCAGACTCTCCTGGCTTCACCTAACAGGAGATTTCACATCTTTTACTTTTGGCCAGGTGGGCATCCTCAGGACTCCCTCCCTCCCTGGCCTTGGAAAAAAAACACTTCCTCCTGCATTTCTCAGCACAGGGCTCTTCACATACAAGTACCCCTGTGCCTGCCCCTGCCTCCTTACACCTAGGAGCTGAGAGCCAACGCTAAACCGCATGGCTATGAAAGTCCACTGCCTGCCCAGCAGAGGCAGGATTCACAAGTGTGATCCCACTAATAGTGGTTCTTCAAAGTCTTTTTGACAGAATTTGGAGAAAAGTTGCAAGGCTAATACAAAGAATCTATATATATCTATCCCTGACTCCCTTTCTGACCTCAGTATGAATTACAAAGATTTATTTCCTTTTATTTCCAAATATTTCAACTGTGTTTTTTTTTTTTTTTTCTTTCTGAAAGCAAAGCTGTTTTTTTTTAACAGTTAAAGCACAGTGGACAGAACCCTAGCATGCTCTCTCTACAGATGTCACCAACTGTTCTAATGTCCTTTTCAGACAGACAAGCCTTTATGAGGACAAAATAGCTAAACGACTGAATACCTCTCACTCTGGGTTTGGCAGGTGTTTCCTCAGGCTTGGATTTAGGGTGCACATTGTGTAGAGGTGACCTCACACATACACTGCATCAGAGGCAGCAGTATGGATTTGACTCTTCGAGAGATGTGAGCCTGGACCTCTGGCTCAAGGGCTTTCTGTCACTGACCTGTTCTTAAATGGCATACTCCTGAAGCCGCCTTGCCTAACCTAGGGTATCTACATGACAAATTAGCTATAGTTAATGTTTGAGCAAAATTACTATGTAACATACTCAACTCCATTCATAAGACAGTTCCCTCCTTTGGGCACAAATAGGAAAGAATTTATTCCTTCACTGAAGACAAGAGTGGAAATATATAATGAAAGCTATAATTACACTAAAAGTTAGAACTAGATTTTTAAAAATGAATACTTTTTAATGAGCTTACATAGTGATAGTTTTACACAGTGTATCACGTGTTGTTCACACCTGCCCTTGCTTCTAACCCCACATCCATATTTTGTTAAAATTTTGCAAGTTTTGCTTTAAGATGCATATTCATATTCAAGTCTTCAGCCTTTGGGGAAGTTTCTGAAAGCTAGCCTACAAGTTTACAACCAAACCACAAGCCTCTTCTGCAGATCTTCAGACTGTCATTGAAAATTGGGTTAACTGGGCTGTGGTAGCCCAGCCTTCAGTCCTAATGCTGGGAAGCAGAAGAGGCAGATCTCTCTGTGTCTGAGGCCAGCCTGGTCTACAGGGTGAGTTTTAGGACAGTCAAGGCTATAAGAGAAAGCCTGTCTCAAAAAAACAACAAAAAAGAAAAGGATGTTGGAACTTTTGTGGAGAGACATGAAGTTCTGGCTAGATCAGTTAACCACTCCTGTTACTAACAGACACGGGAAGATTCTCATGATAAGGAGCATCGGTTACTCTTGAGTCTGGCGAAGAACAGACTCACTGAAAAAACCACAGGCTGAACAAGGAAGGAGCATTCAAAGATACTAGCCAGAAGCGGCTATTTCCATTCTCCCAGGTTGAATTCAAATGTTAAAGGCAGGAGAAATGGCAAGAACACATGAGAGAACAGACAGGCAAGGGCCTCAGAGGCTCCAAGCTTGAGTGTAGACAACAATCAATTGTCCTAGCAAATAGTCAGCCTTGGCACAAGGAAAGCTAAACTTAGATTGGGAAGACACAGGCAGACTCTGGGAAGGCCACTTTCCTTAATAGTTAGGACTAGACAGTGCCCTATCAGGCATCTACTGTCCTTGGGGCAGGTGAGACAAGTTGACACCTTGTTCTGTAGCCAAGAGCTAGTTCCCAAGATTTGTGAGCATTTCCTAATCAGGAAAAACATCCAAGATACCCAATGAACTGCACAGAATTAGGGTACTTATTTACTGAGGGCAAAGGTCAGAACTCAGACATCATTAGGGATCGATAGGTGAGGTGCACAGGAGAAACTGGATGTGGGGCAGTAAGGGCTGAGGTATTATGGAGGGTGGAGGACATTCTTACTTACTCGTATTTCATTTCAAAATGATCCCTAAGCTAGACCATCAAATACCAAGTGTCTTCGGCCACGGTTTGCAGCATTGTTGATTTTTCCCAGCAGTGACCTGGGTGGAGTACGGCCCTACCAGTGACCCTGCAGAGGCCATACACAGCTAGACCATTCCCTTAAGAGCATCCGTTTCCCAGAAGCTAAGAGTCCGCACTGCCTAGACTCTGCCCACTGTGATGACTCTTCTAGTAAGTGGATGTTGGCTCTCGTAATGTATGAAGGTGTTGCATTGTTATCAGCTCATTTAACAACTGTTTGAGCATCTTCTGTGTGCTCTCCTGATGTGGGCTCTAGTTGTGCAATAGACAAAAGGCCTGATGACATTCAGGGGTCCAGATGGAGTTAGATAGTAAACAAGTAAGTGACTCAGAAAACCTTCCAATCTGGAACAGTATCTAGGGAATTTAAAGGGGTAGGAGAGGGGTTGACGCTTCCTTCAGACTGAGAGCTGGTGATGGGCTCTCTGAGAAGTGATCTTTAACCAAAAGACAGAAAAGAGCCAACTATGTGAAGAGAGGGGCGAAGCTTCCTGCTAAGGGGAAAGTTTAAGTTCCTGAAGGAAGTCCTTGCAGCTGGCACACAGTTCCTCATGAAGGGACATGAAATGAAGCTGGACAGAGAGGCAGAGACTGGACCTAGAACTCTGTGAGCTACACCAGGGCCTAGAAATTCATCTTAAGTGCACTAAGAAGCCAACTGTGTGGTTTAAAAGGGGTCAGTATTGGCACAGGCAATAAGAGATGATTTATTTTAATTGATAATTTGTATGCTTATATGGTTGGTTAAATTTCTCTTGAATTGGAATCACTTTTCCACTAAGAATCACCTTTTCTTCTGGCATAGGCTAAAAAAGATATTACTCACAGTTCCCAAGAGGAGGAGCAGGTCATATGTGACCATGGGAAAAAAGTTGTACAGGCAGAGAAGGAAGCAGAGAGCTAAGTCGATTAGGGGCAAGGCAAGAAAAGCAGGTTTCGAATTGACTAGTTTGAATAATTTCATGAGGCACTAGAGTGTAAGAGGCTGTCCTTATCTATCTGGTACCTGGCCCTGGGGTGACTCAGGGAGGTGGACAGTAGTCTAGGGAAGTAATGTCTTACCAAATATGGGTGAGTAAGAATGACCAGGACATGCAAATCAGGTATCTGGACAAAATACTCCATATTAAACTCACACATATACGGCCTTCTCATCCCTCCTAGGCAGCAGTATGTCTGACATCTGGTGTCTGCCACCTGGTCTCTCTTCCTGCCATGGTTGGTAGCATTGGGTGGTATTACCAATGAGCTATGCTTCTACCTCTGATCTTACTTATCCCCCCTGTTTAGAGACCTCTTTGCCAAACCCACACAGCTCAGTCTGCCTTCCTTTGGGTAGTTACTAAAACACATTCTTAAGACACTTCCTTTGCCACTCCACCCTCTCTCTAGGCCACAGTTCCCCATCACTCACCCTACAGTACTGAGTGCTGTCTAGCCAGCTGTATTAACTGTATCTTGTTATTTCTCAAATATTTGTTCTTCCCTTTGATATCCAGTGCCTTGCTGATCTAACAGAGGGCTGTTCTCAGAGCTAGCTAATTCCTCAAGACAGTCGGTGACACTTATTAGCAAAGTCACCTATCCAGGTCCAGGTCCAGGTCCAGATCTCCTTTATCAGCCTTACTTCCCTAGACTACCCTCCACCTCCTGAGTCACCCCAGGGCCAGGTACCAGGTAGATAGGGACAGCCTCTTTACACTCTAGTGCCCACTGAAATGATTCAAACTAATCAGGTCAAAACCTGCTTTTCCTGCCTTGTCCCCAGTAGACTTCAGCTCTCTCCTTCCTTCTCCGCCTGTACAACTATCTTCCCAGGGCCACATATGACCTGCTCTCCTCTTGGGAACTGTGAGCAAACTATCTTTTTAATATTGATCCACTGATACTGCTGATCCTCAAATTCCTCTATTACTATGATATATTTTCAGACACCTACTGTAAAATCCACTTATTCATTACTTGTTCGTCCTTATGTCCTCACTAGAGTGCAAGCTCTAGGAGGTCAGTGGCTTCATCTGCTTCATGGCTGTGCTTCCAGCAACCAGAAGAGACCCTGACGTGAACTGAAACACTCTGACACACACTGGGGAAAAGATGATGTCATAGCAAGCTCACAGCAAATATGTCTCAATACTCAATGAAGTCAAAGGAAGCAGGGGGTGGGGCCATGTGCCTGTTGGGGTGTGTGGATGAAACCTGAAGCCAATTGGGAGGTAAGATGATTCTGTGACTTGAGATCTGGCTTTTCCTCTTACTCCTTATGAACCCTGCTTCCCTCATCTGTAAAATGACACTTGTTATCTACCTCTGAGATGACAATATTTAAAGCAATAGGAAAAGGCTGTTGTATAACAGTAAACAACAACTATAATGACTCCTACTGTGCTGCAGTGTAGAAATGCCCACTTGGCCTTGGGCCCACAAGACAGCTTGCTCTGTCCACACCACAAGCATGCTGTGCTCTCTGCTGCCTGCCTGGATGGGTTCCCTTGCTTCTCCTCCTCAGGACAGCAGTTACAGGAGGAGGAGCTCTCTTCCCCACTGTTAGCTGTTCCTTAATCCTTTCAGAACCCCCTGGTCCCAACTGTCACAGATGCAGAAGTTGACAGACTCTGGCTACTGCAAACACACAAATAGACTCCTAGGTGTGATGAGTGTGACTCTCAGGCCCTGGGTAGCCAAACTTGGAAACTCAGGAAGGGATTTTTTTGACTCCTAACATTTCCCACCCATTTCTGACTTCAGGTTAGAAAACTTCATGAACACAACAAATAAAAATCCTTAAATGAAATAGGAGAATGTAAAGGGTGGGGACACTGTAGAAGTTACACGTAGTCATACAGGGAAAAAAAATAGAAGAAAATTCAGTTTCTGTAACCCAACCTTTACAACTCTCACAACATTCATTTCACCTTCATCTTGGTGTGTGTGTGTGTGTGTGTGTGTGTGTTTGTGTGTGTGTGGTAGAATGGTGTAATTGTGGAGTCAATGACGTAAATCTCAAGCCTAAATATAGATGACTTTCTTCATCTATGGGCTCTCATTAGCTAAGCCTCAGGCCCTAGGCGACCCATGCATTTCAGGGCACCCTTTCCTGGGGTTTACATGGCAGCCAGAGCCCAGGCTCCCAATACCCTAATAGCGAGAGTAACAGCCCTGCCATAGGAGCCTTGGATATCGAGAGCCCAGATGTGGTTGCTAGCCTTCTTGCCAACTGTGGCATGATCTTAGGTTAGCATAAATCACTGATAACCCAGTAGAGCTACGGCACACCATCTCTACCAGTCCTTTTACCTTAAGCCTCAGAGACAGATGATTAAAATGTAGTTATAGGCAACTTCTGTGTGCCATTATTGACCAGGAGGTGACCACTTCAGATCCTGCCCTTCCTGGCAACTCAGGAAGGCTCACAGCAGGGAACTCAGCTCCCAGGGGCCAAGGTTGGAACCAGAGCTATCTGGAAGGCAGGATGGGAGGCAGACAGCATGGGTCCCCTTCACTTTTAGCAAGTCGCTGTTGAATACATAACTGAATACACAAACCCAGGTGACCTTCTTTGGCCCCATGAACACAGACAAAGAGAGCTTCTTCAGGATTACAGCCTGAGTCAGGGTATTAATGAGCCAGGAAACATCTCTCCGTTCCCTCTCCCTCCCCTTCCTGTACCTGCTCTGGGAATGAGCCCATAGTCCCTGTGCTATCCAGTCCTCTACGTTTGAGCTAACTCAGTTTTATATATTCTGTCAATTGGCCCTCTAAAACATTTCAGAGCAATGATTTCAATTCATACTCCTACCAGCATAAGGGTGAAAAATAATCTTTGTCTTTATTTGTCCTCTTCGGATTACTATTTATACTATCTTTTCAAAAATGTTATTGTCAGGGCTGAAGAGTCGTTAAAAGCACTGTCTGCTTTTTTAAAGGACCAGAACTTGATTCCCAGCACAACCGTCTCTACCTCTAGATCCAGGGGATCTGACGCCCTCTTCTGGCCTCCATAGGCACTGCACACAAGTACATGCAGGTAAAGCACTCATAAGCATAAATTTTAAAAAACTTTAAAAAAGTCTTTTAAAGTCTAGTGCCCCCTTTCATGTCGCAAGTGGAACCCAGGTCCTCACACACACTATGTAAATCCTCTGTCAGGGAGATACATCTCCAGTGGTTTATTTCCCTTTTAAAGTCTTACTCCATAAATTGTGTCGAGTTTTTTCTTCTGATGGCTAGCTTATTTTCTTACCGATTTATAAGAATTCTATGCATTTTAGACATTAATCTTTTATCTATTATATAGGTCATAAGCATTTCTTCCTAGCCTCTATTAGTTTTAACTTCCTTTACATAGTGTCTATTACATTTGCCTGGAATTCATCTGGAATTTCTTACGTAACATACAATTTACCTCACTTGAAATGCTAGGAAAAATAGTGTCCAGCAAGAATATCAAAGAATTTTTCAGCTTCATCTTTTATAGGCTACATTTTTGTAATGTTTAAGAGACAAGACCAAAAAACTAAGGAAGGAGCCTAGCCACACCCCTTGCTGTGCATTCTATCTCAGTGACTAAACAAACCACGCTCATGGCAGTGGGAGACTAGATCTTGGTGGGTTCTTGTGCTCCTTACGGCCACCAATGAGAACCCCCATCAAAAGTGAGAGACATTCTAGTCTAATTATTTGTGGCCAAAGTTTAAGGACTGAGGAATGCCCTAAACAAGAACAGTACATTAATTGATTGCCTTGTGCACAAACTCCAACCAATGTGATTTGTTTCTCTGTGTATTTTCTACAACCATGAATTTAAGTGTCATTACATTCAGGTTCCATAATAGATGCTGAACAAATACATGAATACACTGTAACTTCTAAGGCATTCATGCTAAGGATAACTGGGAGGAGTTGGCAGGGGCTTGAGACAATTGGAGGGTGCCCAGAGGTAGGTTTTCTAGTTAAGCCCTGGGAGAGCTGGAAACAGTGGCAAGGATATCATTGTGAGTATTCACCTGTGGATGTGTGTGTGCATGTATGTGCACCTGCGTGTGTACATGTATGTATATACCTATGTATGTGTGTGCGTGTATGTGTACCTGTGTATATGTGGTGTGCGTGCATGTGCAACCTGTGTGTGTGCATGTATGTATACCTATGTATATGTGTGCGTGTATGTGCACCTATGTATATGTGTGTGCGTGCATGTGCACCTGTGTTGAAGGCCGAAGGAGAATGCACTTGTGCGTAAAGGGAGGAGTGGGACTAGAGGCAGATCCATCTGCTGTGGCTACCACTTTGCTCTCAAGTGTTCTAACAGACGCCATCATGGATGGATAACAGGTGTTTATTAAATTAAAAAGGCCTGTGGGGGCTGAAGAGACGGCTCAGCAGTTAAGAGCCCTTGCTGCTTTTACAGCAAGATCTGAGTTAGTTCAACTCTCAGAGGCCACATCAGGCAGTTCACAGCGACCTGGGACCTCTGATCCAAGCTCTGCACCCTCTGGTCTCTCTGGGCACCCCCAAACATGTGTGCATACACTCATACAAATATAGAGACAAACTACACATGCACACATAGAAATAGATATATAGACACACACAAAATAAATCTAAATAAAAATTTTAAGCTCCTTGAGTACATAAGTTCTGACAAATACATGACACCTAAAATAACCTAGGGTAACAAAACTCAGTAATAAGAAGTAAAATACAGCATGATACCTTAAGTCTCAGAAAACTGGGACTGAAGGAATTGCCTGTAATGTCCCCAGTATAGTGGAAATGACACACAAATGACTAAGGGCACAGCTAGTTCAGAGCCAGGGCAGGGAGGGGCTGCACTTGTGATGCATCTCTCGGCCCTACGTGGAGATGCACATGGAGATGCTCATTCCAGCATGCGGAGAAGGACAGAGCCTTGAGGCAGCCTCAAACTTGACGGCAGTGAGGATGGACGCCTGAGATTGCTCTCTGACCTCCAGACACAATGCAACACATGCCCAAACACACATGTGCACATACGCATACATACACATGTACAGAGAGGAGAGAGAGAGAGAGAGAGAGAGAGAGAGAGAGAGAACACGAACAAAAAACCCCACTTCAAATCCACTGACTTGGCTTATCTGGTCAAACTCCTCATTTATTTATATGTTAATGGATTATTTTAATAATCTGCCTTTTAAAGTCCTGCTTCTTCATAATGTTCATATATCTACTTATTCCAAGGGTTTTTATTTTGTTACCTTAAATCACAGTAAGATATACATACCTTAAAAAAAAAAATCACCATTTAAAACTATGCATAATTTGGTGGCATTAAAAAAACTTCCTAATGCTGTGCAACCATTGCTGCCATCTCTATGAACTCTCCTATGCCGTCCTGTGCTGAGAACATACAACACAAGAGATGCGCTGAGCTCCTCAGGTGCAAGCGATTCTTGCAGGAAGCAAACCATTCTTGCTTTGCACCAACGAGTCTCTGTGTACACAGGTGCTAGTGTTTGCCCGTTTTACTACTGAGACTGACATGAAGAGGTTAAGCTCCTTATGGTGGATCACAGGGTCAGCAAACGTAGGGCCAATACTCAAGGCATGTCTGTAGGACCTCAGAGTCTATGCTTTCTGTGGTTTGGGGCTCCATCCAGATTAAGGAGCAGAGAGGAATGAAAGTATCCTAATGTACCTATTATCTCTACATAGAAAATGAATTTAAAATACCTCGATGAAACTTTGAATTAGGAAGAGAAAGATCTGAAGATTTTCAAGCCCAACAGAATGGAAATTGCACAGAACTTTCCCCTTTTATTTAATGGAATAATTCATTTTAAGAATCATAAAACAATATTTATAGGGCTTTTATGAGCTCATCTGAAACCTTCATCTCCCAAGCCCATTTTCCACCATTAGGCACCTCAACTTTGAAATCTATCACAAGGTTACGCAGACACAGCCTTTGTGGTTGAGGAACAGAAATAGTTCAACAGTGGCATCAGGAAAGGCTCCTTCCAGGGTCAGAGGGCTAGTGACTTCCACAGTCCGCTCTAGAGCGCCCCAGCCAGTGTTGCCTGACATACCGAAAGGCAGTCCTGGCTCTTACACATTTAAGGCTCTTAACTGGGCTTTCAGTCTGCCACCCCAATTGCAAAAAAGGGATCTCAATATAGAATCCAAATCTAAGGCACAGAACGCAGAACCACACATATCCATGTCCTTTATCCTACTCATAAAGGCTTAGAGAAAGACCCTCAAGTACGCTACTGTTCTCTTTGATAATGCATTGTTGGACTGGCAGGGGTGCAGATATGCCTTCTTTCTTTTATCTTTATTAAGCTCAAAGCTAACATGTAGTGAACTGAGCTGAAGAGATGGCTCAGTGGGGGAAGTGCTGGCTGCACAAGCATGGGGACCTGAGTTCAAATCCCACTAACCCTTATAAAGCCAAGCACAATAACAAATATCTGCAATTGCTTCAAGGGTGAGACTCAGGGCAGCTAGTCTGCTATGTGGCAAACGACACAAAGACCCCTTCTTTGAACAAGGTGGGGATCAAGGACAGATACCCGGGGTTACCTGCTGACTTTGAAATGTGTGCCATGGGACATGTGTCCTTGATCTTACAGATAAAAAAGTGTATATGTACACATACATGAACATGCATCAGGCACAGAAATACATAAAAATAAAGAAATATGTGGTAATTTTAATTTAAAGTAAAGGACCCAACAGACTAACAGAAATTTTGTCTGTTTTGTTTTGCAGTACTGTGACTGAGCTCAGGGCATGGTGCATGCTAGGCAAACTCACTGTATCATTGCTTTACTACAGAGCTATATCCTCAGTCATACATATCTTTAATATCTATGCTGGTGAGGAGTGGGGGGTGGGGAGGGAACCCATGCTTTAAAAAAAAGACTTTTGTCAGACTGTAAAACACACACACACACACATACACACACACACACACACACACACACACACACACACGTTGGGTCTGGCCTCCAGGTCATTTTCCTAGGGAAGAAACAGATCTTGATTGTGGTGATGCTGGGGAAGACAGGTAGATCAGGCAGGGTTCTGGGAAGGCTGTGACAGCTTGGAGCTGCCTCCTCAAGAGACGCAATACTATTTTAAGAGATAAACAAGTGTGGCTGTGGTTAAAGATAATCACAGTCAGATGTTGGCAAAAGTAGACAAACATTTCTAGGTCTGTGCTATTTAGGGTATGAAAGGTGTGTGTGTGTGTGTGTGTGTGTGTGTGTGTGTGCCCCAGGCAAGGCTTATGTTTAGAGCTTTGGTGGCTCGCACACATTAACAGATACAAACGAAAACTAACACCCTACGGAAAGGCTGCTTCTGGAAGCGCTACCCCATCCTAGGGCTAAAAGAAGACAACAAGGAGCTGTATTAATAATACTATTCTACTGTAGTAATGAAAACCAAAGGAACATCACCCAGAGGTGGGCAGCAGGGTAATTGCAGACAGAGGAGACTTCAGAGAAATCAGGGCTCAACGCGGTTAACCGCCTGCTCTGGAAAGAATGGTTTCATGTCTGTGAGCCTCAGTGTTCACATCTGGGAAATGAGTAGGCTGAACAGCGGAGCCGAAGGGCAGTAGACACTGCAGTACACACCATGCATTGTTGTCTGTCTGTCTTTGCTAGGGAAGCTCCTTCCTTACCCAGGCCTCTGTGCCCTTTGTGCTATGTTCTTGGTTTCTTAGATAAAGAACACCAGCCCTGACCCTCTAAGACACAGGTGCTTTGTCATGAAGCCTCGCGAACATAGTACTCCCCCTCTACATGGCCTGTCTTTCTGTCCTGTGAGCACTAGGAAAGATGGACGTGTTTCAGTGGTTCTTAAACTACCCCCCATTTCCCATCAGACCCAGGTTGACATTCACTGTGGAGGGTAGCTGCTGGCTGTCTCCCAGCATGTCTGCTCTTCATAAGAAATCTCCAGACTTCCTGGCTTTCAGAGGTGAAACCCTGCCTCCTCAGTCTCTACCCCAGCAGTGTGTCTTGCAATAACACAGATACTTCATTCTCTGGACTAGAAGGATTAATTTAAGGAAGAGGATGTGATACAATTTAGATGGGCCCAAGAAATTCAAGACGTCTTCCTCCCCACTATAGGTGAAGTTGTAAATGAACAACAAAAAAAAACCGTGGTGGTACACACCCTTAGTCTCAGCACTCAAGAGACAAAGACAGCTGATCTCTGTGAGTTCGAGGCTGGCCTGGTCTACAGAAAAGAGTTCCAGACCAGCCAGTCCTACATAATAAAACCTTGTCAAAAAAAACAAAACAAAACAAAACCCAAAAAACTGGTTTAACCAATAGTACATTCACACAAAGGATCGAGTTTCTTTGGGTTTTGTGTGTAAAGTGAGAAATGTGGCTATTAACTATAACAAGCTCTAGTTGGTCGATCTAGTTCTGATGACAGAACAGAAATTAAACAGATGTAGATGGCAGGTCAGATATTTATCAGAGCCAAGCAGATAACTATAGTAATTAAAAGAACATGTCTAAGAGGATCTGCTTTGAACATGAATGCAGAATAACGACACACAATGAACAGATACGAAGCCCCTTAGTAGCGGCTTGTCAAAAAAAAAAAAAAAAAAAAAAAACCTGCTCAAAGAATCCAACACAGTGCTGGGAGATGGCTCAGTAGTTAAACAGTCTGCCTTGGAAGCATGGGGACTGGAGCTTGGATCTCCAGAATGCACACAAATGCCACATGGTCATGGCAAACCACCTATAATTCCAGAAGACAGACACGAGATCCTCAGAGCAAGCTAGCTAGTGAGACTACACTATTAGCAAACTCTGGGTTAGAGTGAGAGATCCTGTCCTTATGATCTGGATTAGAGTGAGAGATCATGGTGGAGAGTCATCCAGGCAGAGTCCTGACGTCAAATTTGGCCTTCCAGAGGAACATGCATACACACTATATTCATACACAAGTGAACATACAAAAACATGCATGCATAGACCACATATACAAATATACGAAAATGGAAAGTTAAAAAAAAAAAAGAATCCAACACATTGGCTTCCAGGATTTGAGAGAACGGAGAATGAAAGCCTTGTAAAGACAAAAAAACACCTGGCGCTGGGGAGAACGTTACTGCCCTCGAGCTAGAGTCTGCCGTGCATCCTCTGTGCTCAGGAGCCAGGAACTGTGTGTTTTTGCCTGAATCCTCACAACCTACCGTCTCTAAAGCAGACCGTGGAAGGAACTGGAATATGGAAGTCAGGCTGTCCGACAGAGCTGGCACACTTAAGGAGCACTGAGGCCAGGGGAGAGACTCAGCTTGGTCCTCTTGGATCTTAGTGACTTGAGCCAGAAGAATTGCTCATGATTAGATCTTTTACTTAAAAAGAAAAAAGAAAAGACAGACGAGCCCCAGAGAGCTGGCTGACCTACATTCCCTTCCCAGTCAAGTCCACTTGTGACACTAACCAGGCACTTCCCCACAAAAGCTTTCTGCTCTTTTTTGCCTCTTAACTTCCAGTGAAGGTACTTTGTAAAGACACAGGAACTCAACACAACTTCTTCAACTTGTCTTGGGACTGCTTGCTAAGCATCTGTCACAGATCAGATAGAAACACAGAGATAATCCCACTGATCCCACTCTGGAAGGACCTCACAGATGCATTCTATGGTACACAGTGCTGAATGCGACCATACTTACAAATGGAGAGTGTGGCTAAATCCTAATGAGGCAAATGTATTGACTAAATTGCCTTCAGCCCTCTGCAGTTACACATTTTCAGTGCCTGGCTTGGCAAAGCCATTCTACAAACAGGACTTCAGACACTGGTCCTGCCCTGTCTCTGCCATATGTACCCACTGAGACAGAAGAAGATGCCAACTGAATAAGGCCTGAAGCCAGCAAGCTATCAACATAGCACAATGAGCAGGTTTTATCTCATGAACCTGGGACCAGTTGTCTTTGGATTAGGAGACAAAGGTGAACACATAATTGTGGCATAATGTTTGGCAAGTAGCCATGGCAATTACAAGTCCACTGACACTTTACAATGGAGGAATCTGGGAGGGCAGAGAATGCACGGGACTTTCTCTAAGGGACTCAGACAAGCTAGGGTAAAGGCCAACAGTGATACCTGTGGTCCTCCCCCACCCTGGCCTCCTCCTCGTCTTCTCTCAGGGCTGTTAGGCTCTTGGAAGGCTCATCCACCTCCCCTTCTCCCTCCCACACATACACACACCCTGGGAACAGTCCAGCTCTGGTTTTGCTCTCAGAGTCTGGCTTGCCTAGCTGGCAGAAGGGTCAGAGTTAAATTTAGACCTGACCACCTCCCTGGGACTGGGCTGGATCACTAGCTGTGTGAGGAGAGAGGGAGTCACTATAGAAGGGCTGGCTGCTGACGCTCTCAAATGGAAGCACTATTTGTTAGGCTGAAGGGACAGAATTTCTAAACCAAATCACAAAGAGCTGGAAGATTAAAAATTAGAAAGGCTGAAACAAACCCTACAAGGGTTGCTGAGGTTTCTGTCCCTGGCAGAACACAAATGAACAAGCATGGTTATCGCTGGCTCCTTTTTTTATTTTTTATCTTTAACCTTTGTTGTTATAATTTATGTGTATGGGTGTTTGGCCTGCGTGCATGTCTGTGTACTGCATGCATGCAGTGTCCTTGGAGGCCAAAAGAGGGCATCAGATACCCTAGAACTGGAGTTACAGGCAGTTGTGAGCTGCCAAGTGGGTGCTGGACATCAAACCCAAGTCTTCTTGGACTTAAGTGCTAAGCCATGTCTCTAGCCCCATCTCTGGGTTCTAAAGCCCTTGATGGACTAGGAACTGGGCAAGATCTCAGATCTGACTTAGAACAACAGCCCACAATCACATCTACAATTTATCCAAAGAGGAGTCCATAGACACACCTGAGATGTGGGTTGTAACTGTGGTGGCGGGTCCTGAGAGAGGCAGGAGCTGTGGATGGCGAGACCTCAGGACAGGAGCTCATCCCTGGCAGGTGGTGCTCAGGATGAAAGGGAAGAGCCAAGGTGACAGACAGTGAATGGGAGTCTGCTGTTTTTAATTTAGATCCCAGTGGTAAGCTATCTAAGATGATGTTCAGGTCACGGGTTGACAGTTCCATAGGGACAGAGGTCGTGAAGGAGGAAGGAAAGGTGCCACCATGACCCTCTGTGACCAGAGAACACAGATGCTCATGGTCTGCTGAGCAAAGACTTCCATTAAGTCCCTAGTCCCCTTCTTTTCTGAAATGAGACTCTCCCTGTGCTACCCAGGCTAGCCTTGACTTCCTGGTTCAGGTGATGGTCCCAGCTCTAGGACTGTGGTGTGACACAGTGCCCAGCCTATCTGAACTACTGAAACAAACCAGCTTCAAGCAAGGTACCAAAACTTAAACTCCACACAGCCATATCTGGCCCTATGCTCTTTGACTGTATTTTTTTTGTGTTCTCCCATAATACTTAGCAAGGCCTTTTGGAAAGACTCCTTAAATGGCCCAGAGTTCAAACAGTGTGTGTTAGGGGCCCAGTGAAAGGCAGCAACACAATTTTTAATAGTTATGTCACTCTTTCAGACAGGGCCCCAGTTGCCCAAATAAAATCCATTTCCACGCCCCGTGAGGGGACAGTCTCAATGTCCCATTTATTTTTATTTTGACTTGAGAGCACACAGAAGATGTATGTGTGTAAAAGACAACACACACACACACACACACACACACACAGAACAGAGGAACCTAATCCATGGCTCCATCTACATTGTAAACAGATGAGGGCAGAGCTTTGTTCTACTTTGGTTTCTAATTATCTCCCAGTCCTTGAAGGAATTACCCATGACTATAGGAGTCAGACACACCCTGGGAGACCAGGCCTTCCTAGGCCTGTGTGGACTACATAGTCCTCAGTTTGACTGGACCACACTAGGTGTCTATACCTGGCTTCAGATTAGAACTGATCTTCCCTTCCATCTGGCCTGGAGGGGTCAGAGGAAACCCCTTGGAAGTCTTAAAAAGTCTTCTGGATTTGCTTGGATACTCAGGCAGACTCTGATAGAGTAAAACCAGCTGGACCTAGCTCTTGGCTCTTGGTTATTGATTACCAAGTTGTGGTTTTAGATGGACGTGGGTCCCTGAGTGGTAGAGGGTCTCCAGAATCCCAGTAAACATTTGTGAACACCAGCTCTAAGTGGCTACCATCGGAAAGGATTTTTGGTTAAGGCATAGTTTCAGGAATCTGGGAGGAAATTCCAGTTTGCTGGGTCCCTGTTGTCCTAGATTTTTTTCCAAAGAGCTGGACTCCCTGCTGGCCGGATCCAGTCCATCAACCAGCTCTATCTCGCCCAAACAAAGAGGCAGGTGCGTTCTGCTTTCACTACCCTCCCCTTCAAAGGCCAACTGCTATAGTTAGTATGACTGTCATCTCCCCAATTTCCACCAAAAAATAGAAGGAGGCGAAAGTGCAGTATAGTACTCAACACAACAAGTAATTGCAGAATATTATCTCCAGTCTAACATGGAACCAATGAAAACAATCGAAGCACTCCACATTCTTTTTTAATTAAACATTTTTTTGATACTGTGTCTTTGAAAGCTGGTGTGTGCAGCAGGGGGGCATCTCAGTTTGAACTAGCTTCACTTCAAGCCCACTGAACCCCATGGAATAAAGAGATTGGGCAGCACAGCTCTAAAGGCAGCTCTAACCTGCTTTCTTTGTGGTCCTCTGAATATTTCTGCTCCTCTATTCACATGGAATCCCAGTCCTTTAGAAACCCAGACTTGCCTCCTAGGACTTGGGAAGCCTCCCAGATGACCAGCTGCTTAATTACGTTAATTAGCAATTAGGTAGGAACTTGGAACGTCAGCCTTCTTGTTCTTGGTGACTAATTCTTCCTTTTCTTGTTTGTTTGCTATAACTGTTTCATACTTACCAATCAGTTCCCAAGCTGGACTGTAAAATATTTGGGAGCATGAATCTAGCTAGTATCATCTAGAATTTTCTATGTGAACTAGTCCCAAATTTACTCAGCACAACAAGGACTTGCAGAATATTATCTCCATTCTAACATGGAATCAATGAAAACAATCGAAGCACTCTACTTTTTTTTAATTAATTAAAAAAACTTTTTTGACACCTGGTGAATTCTGGTAGTCCCAACATTTTGGAGTGACACAGAAAGTGTATGCCTTAACTTCCCACATGATTAAGGAACTGCTGAAATCATTTGAACATGACACTCGAGACTTCTGGCTGTTCCATAACAACCAAACACTTCCCTAGCACCTACAACAAACCAGCCTGAGTAGTTTATATATGTCAATTCATTTATGCTTTGCAAAAATCTCCATGAATAGATTCCATTTCTATTTTCCAGGAAAAAAAACCCCAACCAAACAAGAAAAAAAAAATTATTTATCTAAGTGGTCCAAGGCCGCAGAGAAAAGCAGTGGATCCAGCATTCAGTCACTGTGGCTCTTGACCCAGCCTCTCTCACTATGGCAATCTATTACCTTGCAATACAGAACCACAAAATACAGTTCTATTTTTAGACTCTGTATATTAGTACATAGCCCAAGAATCAAAGGTATTAGTGTGTTATACTCTGAGCCAGGGCATTTTTCTCATATAAAAGAATTAAGTTAATTCAGAAAATGTAAACAGAGGTAAACAGTTGCGGAGCCATGAAATTCCAAGTTCCAGAGGGTGCTTTCCATAATCCTAAACAAAATCCAGCACACGCTCCTTTCAAAGGGTATGAAGCTACTGGGAGGAAAGAAGCTTCCAAATTCAGGTGTCCCCCAAGTGAAGAACCCCCTCGCTTGGAATCTGTCCTTAGAATGCAGGGATGGCCAGGTTGTCACTATAATATTGTTTAGAGCAAAAATGAGAAATCATTTCAAATAAGGAAGTTGATTGAATATGAACAATTCACATTGATGCATGATTAAAAAACATCTAGTGGTATTGTCAGGTCTCAAACCCTGGACAAACGGCCAACTGAGGTGCCTATTTAACATATCAAAGCAGACCTGGGGTTTGGTACCAGATGAATGGAAAAGAGAAAGGAAAGGAGGACAAGACTGTTCCTAGGTGTGGTAGAGGAGAAGGTTTACTGCAGATATGAGGGAGAGCACAGCCAAAGGCAGAAACATCTGGGAGAGATCAGAGTGAATGGGGAAGGCAGCCTAGCCCTGGGCTGTGGAGCTCTTGGACGGGGGTGGGAGTGGGGGATATGCCAGCCATACCCAGTAAACAGGTAGAGATTGAGGGATGATAGGAGAGTCTGGTGGCCAAAACTGTTTTGATATGTTAAATGGGCACCTCAGATTGCAGTTGGTCCCAGGTTTGAAATGGAGCAGTATTCAAATGAAATAGGAAGCCCCTGGGTGTGTGTTGTGTCTGGTTCCTTCTAGGGAGGAACCACTATGAGCCAATCTCAAACTACCAATGGTTAGTAATCTGTTCTCAAAGTCTAGAATATTTTGTAACCCCTGTAAATGTACACACACACACACACACACACACACACACACTCCCAACTTGTGGGTTATGATCATTGGAAAGCACATATGAAAATAATGGTCTTAGGAACTGAGACATCACTTAGTAGCAAAGTTACAGTTATGAAGTAGCAATGAAATAGTTTTATGGTTGGGGGTCACCACAACCTGAGGAGCTGCATTAAAGAGTCACAGCATCAGGAAGGTTGAGAGCCACGGCTCTACAAGTTGTTATGTTTAAAGGATGGAATTTTATCTTCATTTGCCTATATTTAATTTTTTTCCACTTACCTATTTTTTTTTTTCTAGACAGAAAAAGAAATCGACCCTTCCTTCTCATTTACATGGACTTAATGGCCTATATTTTAAGGACTGTCTCAAAGAACAGAAACACAAAACTCTTGAACCTGCGTTTTGAGATTAATCACATGACAGAGGAGAGGAGGGAGGGTCAGCTCTGCAGCTCCAGCCTCTGGAGTTCACAGATCTCTCGAGGGGACAGAAAATCTACCTCTGCAGCAAAGGAAGGGACGGAAGGGAGACAAACTCCAGGCCAAGCATCCAAGCATGTGTCCACATGCTATCTCAGAAACATCTGCGTCCTAACCCAGAACCCTCCCTCATAGCTTCCCACAAGCTTTAACGGCTACACAAAACTCACACCAGCAGTTTTCTAGTTCAAATCTGTTTACAGAGCAGCAATTTGGCTGCCCAAATATCCTGGAGGGCTGAGGACAGAGATTACAGATAGTACCCTTGCCCAGAATGTAAAAGTTTCTGAGTGCCAGCACTATCACTGGAAAAAAAAAATCCTGCTGGGTGTGGTGGCAATACTCAGGAGGCAAGGCAGGCAGAGCGCATGAGTTCCAAGCCTGGTCTACAGAGTGAGTTCTAGGACAACAACAACAACAACAATAACAAAACAAATTCCTAAAGTCTACCTGGAAGACGTTCACAAGGTGAAATAAAAGCAAACATAATTTACATAAAACATTATGTAAATTATAAGCCAATTTGCATAGAAAGAGGTGAATTGAGTTGTAGCCAGGTCTTCCTTTGTCTAACTTTTGGTTTTGTTGTAACCACAGTAACGAAGAGAAAGGAGGCAACACAGTTCTTACTGGAACCCTCACCCCACAGGCTCAGGAAGCTACTAGAGCAAAGAGCGCTCCTGGTTCCTCATTCCCTCTCCCACCCAGCCCCCAGCCCAGTGACAGCGAATGCCAAGGAGGTCTCTTGGACTTCCCAAAACAAGAATTCCCCAGGGGAGAGGTGGCCTTCTCATACAGAATACTTTTTCTTTCAGAAGTTGGGGGAAAGGAGAGGGGGAGAAAGAGAGACAGAGAAAGACTTAGAGAGAGAGAGAGACAGACAGACAGAGAGACAGAGAGAGAGACAGACAGACAGACAGAGTAGAAGGCAGAGAGGGGACAATAGAGAAAGAGAAAGCAAGCCAGAGGAAATGCAAACATCAGAGGTACTAAGCCTTTGTGTCTCACCCCAGGGTCTATGACCACCAGCGAGGTTGTTAAATCACAAACCATTAGAGTCTGGGGGCTTAGACTAGCATGTCTACCATTGTCCTGACTGACCACAGTAGGTCACTTCTGCTCCCAAGCATTCTGCCAGTGGGAGAGAGAAGATTCACAGCACTGGTATGAGCCAGGCTGTGCAAACTGGCCTGAGTGGACTGTTTAGCACCATTTTTAACTGTTTAGCTCCCATGTGGATGGAGAAGATAACACCCCTTTATCCCTAACAACATGCAGAGTCTAGTGCTGGCAATGGAGAAGCTAGGGATGTCCTGAGATCTGATGATACACCAGCTGCTCTATGCCAACAGCCACAGAGCAACAGATGCTAAGGAAGGGGCTTCCCTTCCCTCCAACTTGAGTTTCCTCACCTTGGTCACCAGAGGGGCAGGGAATGTGGAAGAACAAGCCCCGAAACTCTTGAGCTTTCCTCTTTTCCAGGAAGGCCACTGGCAGCCACTTCAGGGTGTAGCCAGGGCTCCCCTCCTTCCAGGAAGTACCACACAGAAAGTGGTACTACCTACAGAAGTTGAAAGATGAGTCCTATTAGTCACTGAAAAAGACCAGGCAGAGAGCCAAGGCACCTTGTCCCTTACCTATGAAGGATATAGGCAACCTTGTCTAAACTTCAGCTGAGCACCAAGAACTCTGGAGTGAGGGGTGTAGGTTTTTTTTTTCCCCTCCAATCCAGGCAGAAACAGTCTGGAGAAGCATCAAAGGATCTGCACACACGGTAGCTGTGTCATAGGGGGACAAACATTTCTATTAGATTGCTAGCTGGGGTCAAGAAGCAAGAGAAAATGGCCTTTTCTGTTTAGAGAATGTGGGTTCTCAGGATCGAAGAGTCAGAAACGACACCGTGCCGGGTAGCGTACTTGCCTAGCATATGTGAAATGCTGGCTTCCATCCCCAGCAAAGACAAAACAACACCAGTGTTCCCACTCAAAAGAAGGACAATGAGGGGTCACTCAGGTTTCTCAGGCCTTGGTTGACTCTTTTATGAAATAAAATGATTATGACACTAGCAGTATTCATAGGTTTTAAAATTGATTTAAAGTTTTTAAGAAGAAGATGACAAATTTTTGTTCCCTACTTTGACTACTCTCCACAACACCAAACTACAGTGGTGATGGTCTGAGCCAGGACTATTAAATAGTTTAGGAATGCAGATTTATACCATTATGACCCAGAGGCCAGAGACTCGGCCAGCATGCTACAGTCATTAACTGCAGCATTTACAAGTGAGTCCCATGCCTGGTGCTATGCTGAGCCCTTTACAGACATCACCTTAACCGATCCTCACAGCAGCCTACTCCATGTAGCAAGCACACCATGAGTTCCCTCCTCTCCCAGGTGTCTAGTACGGGCTACCATGCCATCAGATCACAAACATTTCTCAAGTGAATTAAAACAGTATTACATAAAACTAGGTGCAGTCAAAGATGGAATGAGAGGAATGCATTTGTGGGTTCATTTCCACCGTACGTTTAAGGACACATGCCTGTGGTTCCAGCTACTTGGAAGGCTAAGGTAGGAGGATGAGGCAGGAGGATGGTTTGAGGCCAGGAATTTGAGGCCAACCTGGGCAACATAGTAAGTCTTTTATAAATACATAACTAGGCAAGAAAAGAAGGTTTTCTTTTAATGAAACTGAACCAGAGATCAAAACAAACAACAGCAAAGTCATATGATTGTTTACTAGGAATGATAAAGAGCCACACTGGCAGACACTGGCCTCTTTGGAGTTATTGTCTTTAAAGCAAAGCAGGTAGATCTCATTCTAATGGCAGGCAGATGGTACCATTACCCCCAGGAACATATCATTCCACAGTCAACATCCGAGCTTCCCCGGGGAGTGATCTGTGCTCACCTCAGTGGCATCTCAGTGAGGGGATGCTACATTCCCCGGGAGATGGAGTAGAGGAAGGATTCCTGGGAAGGCATTCTAGTTCTGCTAAGAATGGCTAGGCTAGAGGAGTGTGACAAGTCGGGCTTCCTGTTTGTTCTAACTTCCACGTTGGCAGTTCAGTTTGAGACACCCCCCCCCACCCCATTCCTTCCCTCTTCCTGCCAGATTTCAGCACCTTGGCTCTTCAGGACTCTTCGGGAGTAGATGGACTGGGTCTAGGATTTTATCTGAAGGAGAACACAAGGCCCACAGCCACTGAAGAGGAGCAATGTTTTTAAGAGACAGGCAAACCAGAATGCCCCTATTAATGAAGACACATTGGACACAGGATGTGGAGGAATCAAGATGGTACTGACCAGGAAACTTCTCCCCTGCTGGCTAGATTTCATAGTACTGAAAGGTATTATGCAGGCTCTGGAAGGTAAAAAAAATCATTAACGCTCTTACCCAGCAGTGAACCCTATGAACTGCAATAATGATCGCTGGTGTGAGATACACTTGGGTGTAGTAGTGACCCTTATGTTATGAGGATAACCAACTGCTTGAATTGCAGGTTTGTTCCACACACGTCCAATACTGCACATCTGGCTAAGAACTAATGTTTGTGAATCTCATAGGCCCTAGGGGTGAAACTACTACTATTATTTTGTCAAGTGGACACAGTATCAAACAACTCTCTGAATCTCTCTACCTGAAGACTACTGGAGATCTCACACATCAGAAACCCACAACTCCACAAAGTTTGTGTAGTGAGTGGTGCTTAATGCAAGAACTCAAACAGGTCAAAGCGCAGAGAGTAAGGAATGGATGCTCAGCCACAATTAGGACGTCCATATCACACCCCTCCCCAAGGCTCAGAGACCATCACAGAGGAAGGACAGAAAGACTCTAAGAGCCAGAGGCTGGGAAGGACAGGTGCAAACTGGATGTCACTGGACCATTAACACTCATGAACTCATACAGCTGTGGTTGCCTACACATATCAAACCAGTTAACATTCTAGCATGGAGCAGGAAGGGGCTCAGGGGTCCCTGTCCCTAACAAAGGAACTACCAACAGTTGACGGGTCCTGTAGGAGGGAGAGTCAGTTTTCTTTAAGGGTGTGGCTCTTAGGAAGCCCATGATGCTCCAGTAGATGATCCCATACCCAGAACGATGGGAACATCACACACTGGAGTTAATGGATTATTATAGTTTTTCAAAGACTGATTAAACGTTTAGATGGCAAGGCAGGTTGTCAGGATGGATTGTGGATCTACTGTCTACTCCCTGTATGCCCTTAATGACTCTGTGACGTAGTGTATATTTCTATACAGTTGGGATGATAATAATCATCATTTTAAAACAGTGGTAGGGTAAGGTTTCTGGGAGGAAGAGAAATTTATGTTAAGGTTCCTAAAATGAACATCATGAGGAAAAAAAAATCAACACCTCTGGAGTCAGGTGTATATACAGCATAATTTTATGGGCTTAGGATAACCGCTAATGTTCATCTGTTTGCCGACTTTTAAATTACCTGAAAGCTAACTAACTAACTAACTAACTAACTAACAAATGACACAAGAACTGCATTTTAAACTTTCTATTCCAAAGTGGGATTTATGACATGGCAGCCACAACTGTTATCTAGGGAATAGCTGATATCTCATTATTTCTCTCTAGTTAGGAGAGATATGGAAGTCAGAGATGTAAAGAATACCATAGGATTTGAGTTGGGAACACTGTGTGTATATGCTACCTCTTCCCACATTGGGGTATTCTAGTGGGGATGAAGGGATCCAAGAAGTATATTGGGGAAGAAATGAATGTCAAATGGTGAATTTAGTTTTCATAGTTGTGGTGGTTTGATTATGCTTGGCCCAGAGAGTGGCACTATTAGCAAGTGTGGCCTTGTTGGAGGAAGCATGTCACTGTGGGAGTGGGGTTTGAGACCCTCCTCCTAACCATGTGGGAGATAGTCTTCTTCTGTTTGCCTTTGGAACAAGATGCAGAGCTCTCAGCTCCTCCAGCACCATGCCTTCCCAAATGCTGCCATGTTCCTGCCTTGATGATAATGGACTGAACCTCTGAAACTGTAAGCCAGCCCTAATTAAATGTTGTCCTTTATAAGAGTTTCCTTGGTCATGGTGTCTCTTCACAGCAATGGAAACCCTAACTAAGACAATGGTTAAGGTAACTTCTAGAAGATGAAGAAATAACACAAGGTGTCACAAAGATTTTGTCCCTTGTGTAGTGAGTTAAAGTGTCATAAGGTACCTCTTCCAGGTTATCAACACCTTTCTGAAGGAACTAGGTGTCATGGTTTCATACATAAAATGCAGTTTATAAAATGAGCTGTATCACATCAAGTCATAAGGCTCTTGGTTAGGGAGTCTGGAAAAGACAGAAAAGGGTAAGATAACTAACTATAGATGATGATGCCTTTGGATACCCTGTAACTCTCCAGAAACCCATCTATACTCTCAAATGTCAGAGACAAGCAGGATCTAAGTGCCCTGTTCTGCAAGGACCATGGAAGGGTCACCCAGCATCTCATGAATGGATTCATCTGGACTAAGTCACTGCCACCCTCCCCTCTCAGATGCTCAGCTTGCTAAACTGTCTCAGTGTGAGTGGAAAGAGATGATGGCATCAGTTTTCAAATACAAGGACATGGAAACTGCAATACACATATGTAAACAAGACTCTGCATATGACAAGAAGGATGGATGGTGGTGAGAAAAAGCTTGCCAGAAGGGATACTTGTCCACAGAGCCAAAGCCACAAGTTGTTTGGAAAATTGAGGGTCCTAAAATGGCTTCCTTCTAGAAGAATCTGGGATCTATAATCCAAGTCACAAAATTCTGTGGGACATATAGTCTTCAGGTGATTTGAAATCCTTTTTGTCACACTGAAAGGATTTTGAACAATTTTTGTTTTGCTATGAGACAGGGTTTCTCTGTGTAACAGCTCTGGCTGTCTTGGAACGCACTCTGTAGACCAGGCTGGCCTTGAACTCAGAAATCCACCTGCCTCTGCCTTCCAAGTGCTGGAATTAAAGCCAGGCAACCACCACTACACAGGTTTAAACAATATTTTTTAGTTAAATTTATTTATTTACTTACTTATTTATTTATTCATTTATGACAGTGGTAGGTGGGTGCATAACACAGCTTGCATGTGGAGGTCAGAGTACAACTCTGAAAGAATCCATCCTCTCCTTCCACCATGTATGATCCAGGGATCAAACCCAGGTTGTCAAGCTTGGCTGCAAGCACCTTTACACACTGAGTGATCTTGCTAGCCCAGATGTCTTTTGTCTTCTTTTTTTTTTTTTTTTTTTAACTTTACGATAACTGAAGAATTCTCTTAAACTGACCCGCTTCTTCAGGCTCTAAGGAGAGTCTGGCTGGCCACAGCAGTGCCCAGTCCCCTCACAGCATGTGGCACTGATGATTTCCGGCCCTTCAGACACACATGGCCTGGCATTTCTTTCTGTTGAGGGCATTATTTCACTTTTGTTTGTTTGAGCTTTCAAAAAGGCAGCTGCAAATGTCTCATTTCTCCTCCTCACCTGTCTCTATTTCCTTGTCAGAAAAGGGATAGACCTTTTATTATTTCCTTTAACACTGGACCTCAAGGTAGGAAGGAGACCTCATCTTTCCTCAAATCTTTGTAATATTCCTGTGCTCAACAGAATCAAAATATAAAGGAGCAAGTAAGGAAGGGGAAACTTCACTTTTCTACATCAAAAGACAAGCCCAACTAAGTGAGTGCGTGCCTTCCTCAAATGTGAAGTTTACAGGCCACAGACAGGCATTTACTGAATACCAGCTTTTTTTCTAGTGACACCAACGAAGATTACAAAGGTTTGCCCGGAGAAATTCCGTAAGGTCCCTTAAGCTTTAAGCATAAAAAAATAAATAAATAAACTAAAATAAAAATAAATAAATAAAAATCCTAGCACCACCTTCCACTTCACCATCTCTTTTACCTTGTGCTCCTTCTGGTTTTGAGCCCCTCATAGTCTGAATGACTGCTAACCAGGTTGCCAAAGCCCATTGGCCTAGGGAACCACAGCTATAGGCTCTGACCCATGAGTTTCAGAGTCAGGCAGCAAGAGAGCAAATTCTCTCAGCAGCAGGGAAAGAGACAAAATTGATGAGTTGTCTTATTTAAAATGGGAAGTAGGGCTGGACAGTGGTGGCGCACACCTTTAATCCCAGCACTTGGGAGGCAGAGGCAGGTGGATTTCTGAGTTCGAGGCCAGCCTGGTCTACAGAGTGAGTTCCAGGACAGCCAGGGCTACACAGAGAAACCCTGTCTGGAAAAACAACAACAACAACAAACCCCAAAAAACCAAACCAAACAAAACAAAAAACCCAAAAACAAAAGGAAATAGGGAAACTGCCTTTCAATGGTAGTAGGTCTGTAAGACCTGAGAAACTGGTTCCACTGAGTAGGCAGACGGATAATTCCTGCTGGTGAACACCCTCCACCCTGTGTCCTTTCCTTGGCAGCAGGGCATCGTCCCACAAAGTTCTGGGCTCTAGGCAATGGGATGCAGACAGTTTCAATGGGGACCTTATCTTCTCTGTCTGCCGCTGAATTGATGCCCTGGGGCTGAATGGAGACTCCCATCTCTCTGTTCTGAGGGAGGGCAGAGATATGTAGTGCACCTCAGATGCTATACTCACTCTGCCCAGCCCCTACAACTGAGGTCAGAACTCAGTTTCCATCCTCATACATTTGAAATCTAGTTAAGAGTAAGGAGTGGAAGTCTGAAGGAGCAGGAGGACAGCTTTGTTAGCTGCTTTCATTGCCTCTCACCAACTTCAGTCGGAGGTTTACAGCAGCGCCAGCTAACTCCAGCAACATCCCCTTTCCCACGCCCCCCTCCTAGCCACAAAGCCTGCAGGTCCCAGCATTCCTCTACTCAGCAATGGAGAGCCAGGGCGACTCACAAAACAATACTGCCCCATGTGGATCCAAGAAGGCCAGCTACAAGTGACATAACCACCGCCCAAAACCCCACACTACACTCCTCTTTGACAGGAAACGGACTCCCAAGAAATCTTGCCTGGAAACCCTTTACCCTAAAGCAGGCAGCAGAGACTTGAGAGCAAACCTATCCATTCAGATCCCGCTGTCTGCTTCCGGCTTCCTCTCCTCCGTAACACTCCCTCCCTTCAGTTCCCAGCCACCGTTTCTAGTCTCTGAACGGTCCCTGCCCACTCCGACCCCTCCTTCCCACGAAAGCAGCAATTGGAGCAGGATTCAGCTCCGTTTCAGGCTGTTCGAATTAATGAAGACACGGAGAGAATCTGTTGCTGGGATTAGGAGCCTTAATGACATGGAAGAAGGTCCTTGGGATTTCATTAGTCTCTGTAGCCACACAACTGTTTTGGGCTGGGAATTTGTCAAGCTTGTGAGGATGGATCACTGGGTACCTCCATCTAAAGGTGGTATGGGTGCTGCTGAGATCAGTCTTAGACTGAGGCTCTGTAAATAGGGCTGGAGGCCGAAGCCTAATAGTGGAAAAAATTGGGGTGGGGGCGGGCATGGTCTTTTGTCTCTAACCATATAAACACTCTTTACCCTGCCTTCCCAGCTGAGATGGTAAAGTGACATGAACACTTCAGGGGTCTCTCTCTCTCTCTCTCTCTTTCTCTCAGCGCTTCACAACCCATAACCCTCCCTCTGAGATCCTTTCTCACCCTGTTTTGCAAACTGCTTTGGGGAAACTGGTTGCTTCCTGCTAGTCTCTTCAATGACATTAAAATTAGCAGAATAATTAAATACAGTCCTAATTAGGTCCACAAAAGAGTTCTTGGTTAATTAATGAGCCAACGTCTGGCCCAAAGCTGTAAATCCACGTTGGTCTGTGAATGCCCAAGCAGAGAGAAGTCATCTCCAGCCCCATAAGAAAATTGTTACTTAGGAAAAAACGGTGTCAGAGACATTCCTCCAGCCAGGAGCCAGTTAATCGCGAAGCTGAGATCCATATGTAAATGAGCACTGAATTGTGCTTCTTTCACCAAGTCCCTCTTCTTACTCTTTACCCGCATTCCCCCAGTCCAAACTCGCTGGGAAGTAATCGCGTCCCCAAACTGTAACTCGGCATCCCCCAGCTCGAGCGCGATCTCCTGCCTGGGAAACTGAGCCCAAAGCGGTTCACAGCACACCCTCTCTCCAGAGCCCTCACCCCCCCACCCCCATTGCCTTCTCAGTCCCGCCAGCCTGGTTAAAATGCCACTCACCTCTACAAGGGAAGCAACAACAGCACTTAGCAAAGAGCCAGCCCAAAGAGGGACCTCGAGTATAAGCCTGATCGCCACCCTTCATGCTGCAGCGCGCCCCCAGTGCTCCGGCATGGCACGGACGCCGGCCAGGGTGAGAGCGCGGCGGGAGGAAACTTCTGTACCACCGGCAGCCAGGTCCCGTTCCCGCCTCAGTCCTCCTCCCGCACCCCGGCGGTGCTGGGACTTACAGGGAGTTGGGCCACCTTAGGCAGGAGGGAGGGGCCAGGCGGCAAGGGAGGGACTAAGGGGGCGGAGTTCCAAGGTCCAGCTGTTGGTTGGGGACGCGGCCGGCAGCGTCCCTGAGCTTTATGAAACAGGCAATCATGCCTGTGTGGTTGTGGGTATCCAGCAAGCACTGAGAGAGAGGGAAAGCTCGGTTACCTAGATCCCCTGCCGCAAAACAGATATTTAGGTGAGACTTCTAAAGGCTACCATAATCAACTCTAGCTTATAATACAGAGCTAGATGCGGCCAAAGAGGTGGAAGAGGGGTAGATTAGAATACTTTGTCCCTATCAAATTCCCATCATCTCCTTTCATTAGAAATCTCTTTCCTTTCTTTTAATGGGTACAACTAATAACGGCAGAGATCCCTCACTTCCTTATCCGCTTCCCTATTAAAATGATGTGCAAATGCTTTCTGGGTTTGGCACAATAAAAACTACAGTTCAAAGCTCACTTTTGCCACTGACTGACTGTCTGACCTTAGGCTAGACAATTTGCCTTTTTTGAACTTCAGTTTTTCTCTTTAAAATAAAACAAGACGAAAACAGATGGGTGTGGTGGTCCATGACTAGGGAGGCTGAGGCTGGAGGTTCAGGAGTTAAAGATGAGCTGGGGCTGCATAGCAGGACCCTGCCTAGAATTTATAAAAGACACCAGCAGAGGTGCTTACTAGTCCCTGTGAGTGAATGCCTGCAGACAAAATTCAAGCCCCCTCACCTACCTACTGAGGAGGGTTCCCATTATCTCCTCCCTTCTGTAACCCATGAATTTATCATTCTTTGTCCTTATCCCTGTACTTTACGTCCATGAGTCACTGAGCAAACCCCTCACAGTACATTGTTCCCACTAGTTTCTGCCCAGCTTTAGGGGAAGGGGCTTGTAGGAAGGATGAAACATTCATAAAGCAGGTCCATCCCTTAGGGTAAAATGAGCTGTGGACTAGAGATACAGCTCAGGAGTAGAGGATTAGTCTAGCATGTATAAGGGCCTGGGTTTAAGAGTTAGCACTGGAGCTGGACATGGTGGCTCACACCTTTAATACCTGCACTAGAAAGGAAGAGACAAGTGGATCTCTGTGTGTTCAAGGCCAGCTTGGTCTACATAATAAGGTCCAGAACAACCAGAGCAGAGCTACATAGAGAGACCCTGTCTGGAAAAGTCAAAGCCAAATGCAAACAGTTAACACTGGGAAAAGGAAAGAAAGAAGAAAAGCTGGGGTCGTTGATGAGAGGAATAAAATCTAGACATCTGATCATTCAGGGAAACAAAGAAAGACAGGTGAGGGATAGGCTCTTAGGAGTTACCAGGATGTGGGGCTTCCAGTGTGAACCATGCTCAGAACTAACTCTGATGCTAAGATCAATATTTTGTCTAAATACCCAATCTACTTCTTTTGATATCCTAGAACATTCTTTTTCTTTTGAATTTCTCTTTAAATTGATATCGAAATTATATCTATCTATGGGGTACCCTGTGATATTTTGATATGCAACATCCTGATAGGAAGTAAAAGATGCTTCAAAGGGGTTTGGTGAGGGGCTAGACATATACTCAGTGATCGCACTTGTGTAGCATGTGTGAAAACTTTGGCTTTATCACCAGCACACCTCAGATACTACTACTACTACTAAGAATAATAATGATAATAAGTTCTCGGTGAGTACCAGATATTTTAATTAAGTGTTCCTATGAGCCTTTGTGTTAGGTGATATTGGATCATTTTTCTGTTGCACTATTTTGTCAAAGGCTGATGACAACATCTTACAGAAACTGGCTTGTCTTAGAAAGAGAGGGTCAGCGCTCACTTTAGACACTAGAGTGTTAACAGGCCCTCCAGAAGGCCTGTAGATGCAAAATAGGCCTGTCACGTGTTTCCACTGACCCTCATAACCTAGGAGCCCACTTCTATTCTCAATATGAAGCCGGGTGGTGGTGGCACACACCTTTAATGCCAACACTTGGGAGTCAGAGGGGATCTCTCTGAGTTAGAAGCCTGGTGTTCAGACTGAGTTCTAGGACAGCCAGGGCTATACTGAGAAACCCTGCTTCAGAAAAATAAACAAATAAGCCAAACGAACCAACCCCGAAATCTCCTGCTGAAGATTCGACATCAATAACCCAAGAGTCTCACAGTTGTTCTCAGTGGCTTCTTAGAACGAGACTAGTCAGCATCTACACCCCAATAGGGATGTCTTGAACACCAACAGGGCACTCGTGTTGGCTTTTTCATTAACTCTGCAACTCTTTATTGAGTGCTCACTGTGTTCCAGGCTCTTCCCCAGCCACTGGGTCTGCCTGACTGAACAAAACCAATTTATGACCAGAAAAAAAAAAAAAAAAAAAAAAAAAAAAAAAGAAAGTGAGCAACACCAGGATAGCCTCCCCAAGAACACAGCTTACTTAGACACCTAACCTATTTCAGGGATTTAAGAAAATAGTGGCCCAACTTGAGGGAGCCAGCATAAGGAACTGTTTAGCAAACTTCACTTGGTTTGAATTATGCACACAACTTTCTTCTACTAATGCATCTGACAACTCAGGACCCTCACCTGCATGTCCTGGCGTGCGCGCGCGCGCGCGTGCACACACACACACACACAATACACACCCTTCTCAAACAATGCACTTAGCAACTTGGGACACCCACCTTTACTGAGCTAAATGCATATCCTACTCCAAACAATGTATTAAGTTCCTCCTTCTCTTAACAATTATGGAATTTAGACAAGCCCCACTTAATCTTATTCGAGTTGGGTTATGCCCAAATACAAGGGTAGGAACCCTGATCCAACCCAGAGTAGTTTTGGGTAGTCCCCCAGTAAACTTTTAAGGATACCCTTTATTTACTATCTCATGCCTATGCATCATTGGGCATGCATATGATTAAATTCAATGCACTGTGGGAATGGACATGTCATAGAAAAGAGGTAATATAATTCATGTCTGCTGGTCAAAATAGAGAACAACACAAAATATGCCCCTTTCTTTAGTCCGAATCAAAAGAGCTCCTCTACCCTCACTCATGTAGTCTGCCTACATGTACTGCCTCTTGACAGTATAGTTCTCTCTGATCTGTACTACTGCTTTGCCATTATACAAAGTTTCCTTGTTACTTTGTAAATCTGTATGAGCCTTTATTTCAATGCCTTGAATAGGAGGCTGAGATTCGGGAAACACCTGGCCTAGACCCTGGAGACCTGCCATAAGATTGTCTAGGCTGCATCTAGATGTGTTACATTTTCAAGATAACTTACAAGGGATGATGACTGGCAGCAGCTTTTAGCACAGCTGTCAGAACAAATCACCAGAGAGCTTTACAAACCATAGGTACTTTTTCAGGCTTCCCGGAAGGTTACAAGGATGGGAGAAAGACTAAGAATCATTCATTAATGGCCAGGTCTCTCCTGACTAGATTCACTGACCCTGAGTGCATGTGGGCATCGGGAGGTTTAAACGTTCCCCCGGGGCTTGTAATGTGCTGCACAGCTGAAGAGCCACTGGTGAGCTGTGGTGTGTATCAGAATAACCCAGAGGGCGTGCTGAAGCACAAATTCCTGCTCCAGTCTAGTTTCTGATTAAGTGCGTGTGGAGTGGACCTCAGAATCTTCCTTGTTGCAAGTGACGCTGGTTTGGTACGGAGATTACAGTGTGGGAACCACTCACATGGTAATTATTTCCTCCACCTATTTGCCAGCCACCCTTCTTGCTGTACTAACACCTTTATTCTTTATTTTTCATTTATTTATTTTTTTGAGGAGTCCATCCTTCCTTCACGAGGTCGGGAATTGGTTTTGTTTACCCTGGACCCAGTTTCTAGAGCAGAGCCTGGCACAAAATATGGTTTTGGATGTGGCTGACCTCTTCTTGACCACCCCCCACTCCAAAGATGAGCTGACCTGATCTTGCATGTCAGTCACAGGGTTCAGTTGAGACTTAGCATCTGATCCGATTTCATGCAATAAGCATAAACCTTGAGAGCTTAACAAGAACTAATGAGAAAGCAGCAATCTCTTTGTAGAAAACTTTGAAGTTGGTATAATGTCAGCCTAGCCTAAAGCACCTTTCTCAAACCAGGGAAGAGGTTGCATTGGAATGAAGCCAATAGAGAAAGGGGAAAACAGGAACTGGGGAGGGAAGATAGACAATGGATGGATGGATGGATGGATGGATGGATGGATGGATGGATAGACAGACAGACTAACTCTTATTTCAGAGAGGTTTTTTTTTTTTTTTTTTTTTTTTTTTTTAAAGTTACTGGCTTATTTCCAAAGCTTGGGCTAAACCCCCTGACCTGTAGCAGTATCTTTAGATTGTTCTTGATTTCTGCAAGTGGCCAAGTCTCATATTTTTTTGGCATTGTCTTCAGTGATGATGGCAGTCTAAATCAATTAGGCCATCTGCCTGCCTGCCTACCTACCTACCTACCTACCTACCTACCTACCTACCTTTCTACCTACCTACCCACCTACCAATCCATTTCATGTTTCAACACCATTGCACGCAATTGGAAACCCCAAAGTACTCATGTGTCTTGGCCTGCAGATGCCCTGGACCAGGGATTCCTCAGTGCTAGGTCTAGTATGGGGCACTAGTAGGACTACCGTTTTTTTCAGGTTAGTCACACTGGGCTGTTAACACAGGCACCTACTTGTCCTTTCTATCAATACACAGATGTTCTACTTCTTACTATAGGAATACTGTTTTCAGATTCACAGGGCATGGGTTTTCTAGATCACAGTATTTCTCCATATTTCTTAGTGACAGCTCAGGTCAAGATATAAGGGATAGCAACATTGCCCTAGCTCAGGCCTAATTCTTTGAGAACCTTTGTTCTGTGTCAAGCACGTTCAGAACACCCATTCCTCCAGCTTCCCTATTCCCAGGCTCAGGGAGGCTGAACGCATGGGCCCTAGTATGCTCAGAGGACTGGTCCCACGTTTCCATCTCTACTGTAGTGACTATAGATAGATTCCAAAAGCTCAGCAAAGGATTCCTATGTGAAGCCAGGGCAGAGAAGCTTACCTCTACACCCACTCTCTAGGAAGAGTCTAGCTGTGTGTGCAGTTTAAGGAGCACCTAACCACGAGCCTTTCTCCAACTCTGACATCTGGTTCCTCCCCAACCCCGCCCCCATTCTTCTGTTCCTGTTGTTGTTACTGTTGTTGTTATCATTATTATTTAAAAATGAGAGTCTCACTGTGTTGCCCAGGCTGATCTGGAACCTTTGAACTTAAATGAACAGTCTCATGTCAGCCTCATAAATAGTCATGATGACAGTGTGTTCGCTATGCCTGGCATTCATTCCTGTTATGTTCTATGATTGCTTAGTCAATGTTCTTTTAATTATCATTTTCCCTGTGTTGATTTCTGACCTCTGATCTGTCTGACACCAAGATGGCTCATAACTTTCTCCAAGAACCCAGTCCTGGCTTCCCTTTGTGGCCACGGCTTAACATCATAAAATTCTTGCTGGGTATTGATCCCTTATTCCACAAGTAATCTGGCCTTTGAACAGGCCCTGTTTTCCTCAGTCAGAACTCTTGGCTTTATGGTCTGATCCCTGGTTCTGGTCCTTAGGCCACTCCTGCCAAGGTTTAAGCTGATAGAGTAGTGTATAAATGGGAATCTATGTTGGAAGAACAGATTTAATCAAACATGTTCCCCGATCAAAGACAAAGAGGATCTGGGTGAATTCTAGAAGCAGTGGATTCAGTTTTCCACGATGGACAAAGAACGTGGAGACGGAGCCAAGTCTGGACATGATACACAGGTTTCTCCTTTAAGTGGAAAGAGGAACGGAGACAACAGTTACTGCTGAGCAGAAGCCCTGGAGACTTGAGGAAGGAGGTGTGATATGCATGCTGTTTCTGAATTGAACTTTTAGAGCTTCAAGTATGTCTTTTCAAAACTATACAATATACATGGATGGGACCATAATGAGCAATTGCCCTGTAAATGTGTTTCTCTGCTCCGGCCCACCGAGCACCTTCCTGCTTCTTGTTGACTTTCACACTTATCCCTAAAGGAGTTAAATACTACCTCACCCTGTCCAACACACTCCTTTCTTCAATAAAGGACCTCAGATCCCCCTCTGGTTTGGGCCACGCCCAAGGTAAACTGGTGGAGAATGTATGCTAGCATAGACGACCTGGTGTCTCTCCAGAATGATCAGTGTTCATATTCTTCTGTGGGGCTGGAGATAGAGCTGTTGGTAGCAAGGACAGATTCCTGGAGATCTGTGCTGAGCAGCGTCTGAGCTGAACCCAGAGGAGGGAGCCATTTATCAAAGCGAAAGGTGGCGGCAGCAAGAGTTGCTAAAAACAACCACTCCAGGTTCTATCCATTTCCAAAAATGCTCACTTGTAAGTAGGTCAAAGTGTTCCTAAGGGAGAGAAGGGGAGGTGCAAGCCTATTGCTGTGGCTGAGGCCCAATTAGGTACACATATACTTGCTGAGTGACTACTACAAGGTTGGGCATTTAATTCCGACAGTCAGAGCCACATCCTCTCCCACAGGCAGAAGCAGCAGCCCGCTGTTTCCTGGGTCCTATAGTGCTGCTCTGATGTATCAGGTGGGAAGTCAGTTTTGTAGGGGTGAAACTCAAGTCAGTTTATTCAAGATTTCTATCACAGGCATGTTTGAGGACCTCACCTCATAGTTCATTCTAAGTAAATGGGTGATGCTTAGTTTCATGTCCCCAGACATGGCCCAGAATCATGAGACAATCATTCCATGATTCTGTCCTTAGGCCTTCCCGCTAAGACTTGAGCTAGTTCCCTCCACATGCTGAGCCTGGCCCTTTCCATGGTCACTCCACAAGAGTCTTCAGTGCATGGTTCCCCTTCCTTCGGGAAATATTTACAGAGAAATTAAATGCCAGGCACGGGGCTAGATGGGATCAAGCAATGATCAAAACAGATAAAATCCCTGCATTTGTAGGAAGAGTTTACAGGAAGGGGCATAGGAGGAAAAGTTGATACACAGTTATTGACATGTCTGGTATGGATAAAGGAAAAGGAAGAAATTAAGGTAGGGAAGTAGGCGCACTGTGAGACGGGAGGATGTGAGGATGGGAGGATGGGAGGAGAGAAATGTCCAGGTAGGTCAGGAACAAGCAGATGTGAAGGCAGTAAGGCTCTAGATTTCAGACATGTGGGATTCTGGGTGTGATGGTTTGAATGTTTGGCCCAGGGAGTGGCACTATTTGGAGGTGTGGCCTTGTTGGAGTACTTGTGGCCTTGGAGTAGCTGTGTTTCTGTGGGCGTGGGCTTTAAGACCCTTGCCATAGCTGCCTGGAAGCCAGACTTCTGTCTGACTTCAGATAAAGAGGTAGAACTCTCAGTTCCTCCTGTACCATGCCTGGCTGCCATGCTCCCATCTTGAAGATAATGAACTGAACCTGTGAGCCTGTAAGCCAGTCCCATTAAATGTTGTCCTTATGAGAGTTGCCTTGGTCATGGTGTCTGTTTACAGAAGTAAAACCCTAGCTAAGGCACTAGGGAAGTTGGGTGTTCCAGGAGAAAGACCAAACGCTTGGGGCTCTGAGGTTGAACATGTCTGGCTTCTAGTGAGCTCGGTCAGGCTGGTCAGGGAGTGGTATGATGAGGTAGGCAGAATAGCCACTCTGCCAAGTGGCACCCTAATACCCAGAACCATTCATCTGCCACCTCACAAGATCAAGGGCATGGCTGATGTGACTCAGTTAGGGATTTTGACATAGAGAGGTTGTCTTGGGTTCTCTGGGAGTCACAGTGTAGTTGCAGACATTCTTAAAGGCAGAAGACCTATGGAGAAGTGACAAGGACAGTCCAGAGGCATGTGACATGGAGTGTTGGAGGTGTAGGAAGGGAACACAAGCCACGGAACGCCGGTGGCTACAGAAGCTAGAAGGGCAGAAACAGCTTCTTCCATGGAGCTTCAGAGAAGACGGCCCTCCTCACACTGTAGCCCAGTGCAGCTCATGCTGGATTTCTAATCTGTAGAATAGCAGGCTGATGAACTTGTGCTGTGTGAAGCAATGAAGTTCATGGTATGAATCAGCACTATCAGGAATCCAACACACAGGCTCCTGGGCTATCTCTACAGACGGAGAGGACTTTTTTTTTTCTATTCAAATGAGACCGAGAAATACTTAGAGCCCAGAAGGGTCTTCAGGCCGGCCTCTGTGCACTGTTACCTCGTGGTCTGCTGTGTACAAGGCTGTTGCCTCAGGTTTCCTGTGGCCTACAGGGCTCTGTGGAAACTAAGGTGAGTGCACACCATATCAGAAACAGTTCCTTGAGGTGGCTATGGACCACGCTGAGAAAAGTAGACAACCCACTCCCACGGCAATGACACAGTTAAAGAAAGGCAGGCTGTTTAGAGACTATGCAAAGGGCAGAGGGTTGGTATTTAAGGTGGCCACATTTAGTTCCTAGCTCCAAGTCTTCAGATGTAAGTGTAGTTCTCAGCCCTCATCAAAGACGCTTCTCCCTGCAGCAGATAGAAACTATCACAGCTGGTCAAAATGCAGAGAGCTACTGATGGTTGAAGTGTCCAGCCCTAGCCTATACCTCTAAAATACAACTCCTGCCCCTAAGGCTCAGGGAACATCCTGGAAGAGCATAGGAGCCAGAGGCCTGGAAGTCTTCAGTGAGATTGTGTCTCCTAGGAATGGCAGGGAAGCTACACCCATGATATCACAAAGATATGGCTGCCTAAACAAAGTCTGAACAATAGCAACACTAACAGACATGCTAATTCAAAGAGGGGAAATCTCAAGGAGCCACACCTGTGAACAAAAATCTACAGATATCTAAGGACTCCTGAGAGAGGGGGCATTAGTCTTCCACAATATCAAGGGGTCAGTCAGTCTTTGTAGTATTTCTATATTTGTGCATATACAGTATCTAACAATAACATGAAAGAAAAAGAGGCCATGAATTAGACATGGAGTGAGGGAAGGGGATGGAGAGGGGTCAGAGGGAGGGGACAAGGGAGGAGTTGGAGAGAGAAACAAGAGGGGAAATAATGTAATTATAATTTAATTAAAATAAAGATTATTGATACAAGAAAATGACCACCGCCGACAACGTCTTATGCACGTTTTTCATGGCTAGGCTAAGGCTCAGTGAGGAGCTGTTCTCAAGGGCCAAGTGACAAGGGTGACAAGAGCAGGCAGTGAGTAGGGTCCTAACCACTCTGTGCTGCCAGGGAGCATCAGAGTCTCACTGCCTGACCTCTCTAAGCTGCTACAGCAGAGGCCTGAGATGCTCTCGCCCTCCCTGAGCAGTGAAGGCAGACTTCGCCCCTGGCTGCCCAGACCACTGCACACATTTTCCTCTCTCTGAGCCACAGACATGGCAGTCCTGGATTTCCCCTTCAGCTAGATCCAGGTAAGGGGTGACTGTTCTGTTTCCTTTCAGGGGAACATCATTGGCTACCCTTTCCCTGACAGCTTAAGTTTCTGGTAGGCTTTCTTCTCCAGGACCAAATCCCTGGTATTCACTGCCACGCTGAGCTCACCAGCTGTCTCAGGAGGCCACATACATCATACCCATGGCTCCCTGCTAGTTCCCCTCCTGACAGTAGAGTTATCACCATCACCATATATTTATCATGGATTTATATTAGGGGCAGTAGGTACTTATGGAATCAGCACTAGGCAAAAGGCAAGTCATGGTAGGTTAGATATAAGTCACAGTGGGTAGACAGGATGAGGGAAATCTCTTGATGTCCATGGGGTTGCCAAGGAGAGAAGTATTTTCCCTGGACAGCCCTGTGCCTACTGATGTAGGCAGAGCATACTGGGGCTCATGGAGCTAGAGAAGGGTACCCTAGGCCTCTTAGCTGTGTGTTCTGGGTCATAAATCCCACTTGTGGCTACCACTCCCGAGATCTTATATAGAGCACAAAGGGCTTAGACTCCAGGCCTTGGAGAGACTGTATTAGGTCAAGGCCCTTCATCTTGGTAGACAAGGGGAAGGACTTCCTTCTCATAGACCAGAAACAGGAAGGGAAGAGTGTACTGATTGACATAATTTTGAAAACTTTTAGTGTAAAACCAGAATCAATACCCTGGCTCTTCAGACAGCCCTGAAGGGGGTTCATGCTGAAACCTGGCTTGTCCTAATAGAGGTCAGAAAAGGCACCGAGGCAGGAGGAAAATCAACTATATTAAAGTCTGCTTCTAGTGTGGCACGCATGATGACAACTCTACGGTAAGAGACATGAACGCCAATAATTCTCCAATGTACTTGAAGTATTGCTCAAGGTCAGCAGCCAGTCAGTGTCGGGGGCAGGACCCAGACTGTCATTGTTCACCAACAGTCTCAGCTACCCAGCCCACCTCACCATCTCTTCTTATTGCCCTTTACGTACCATGGGAAAGCCTCCGGTCACTTCGTTTTACTCTAAAGAGAGAGCCTGTGCACACACCAGAAAGACCAGGCTCACAGCTGAAAAGGAGCTGCTGCTCCATACTGCTTTTCCAACTCATCCAGGAGTCTGGGAGCCATTTTTTCCAGCTTCATGGCCATAACCCAGCCCAAGAAGACAATCGACTTTCCACTCAAAATGAGCGCCTTCTCGTTGCACATCCTATCTTTTTAGAGTCCACTGAGGATTCTCAGTGCCCTTTTAAGGACAAGACAGGTGGATTACAACACGTTAGCATGTATTATAAATAAATGGTGGTGTGTGCCTGTAATCCCAGGACTTGGGAGGTAGAGGCAGGAGGATAAGGAGTTCAAGGCCATCCTCTACAACAGGGTAAATCTGAGACTAGCCTAGGTTAGTAAGGTCTTGCCTCAAAAGACAAAACAAAATCAGAAATATACAAAACATGCTGGCCGTCCATCATTTTTGACTATAAAAGTGGAAAGTTTATGCTGTCCAATCTGATAAATTGTACCTCAAAGTGAAGATATTTGTCCTGTGTTTGGTGCAGTTAATGTAAGTAATTTAGGCTAACTACTTCAGATCAGGTGCTGATCTAGTTTGGAGACAGAAAACAAACATTTTTTTAGAATTCCTAGAGGCAATTCAGGAAGACTGAAGAAGGTAATAAAAATGACCACTTCAGCTCAAACAGCTGTATGAAGAACTGACTGTTGGGAGTAGGTACTCAGATCTGAGCAGCCTGCAGACATTCAGAGTGGAAGGTCCTTGCCCTGAAGCCCTTTGTCAGAGAACACCAGGCCAGAGGTCTGTAAACAAGAGTCCAGCCCACATCCAGATTAAGGCTGGGCTGCCCAGTTCCCATCTCAAGGATAGCAAACAGGACATGTAAAAAATCAATTCATGAACACAAATAACCACTTTAAAGAACTTAGCAGTGCTGGGTTTGACATGTTTTATATGAAGCATTTAATAAAAGATCCGGGAGAAACTGCTAGGTTCTTACGCCTTGTGAGAGGAGAATTCAGCATTTTAGAGAGATTTATTTTATGTGTATAGGTGTTTTGCCTGCATGTAAGTATGTGCACCATATGTGTGCCTATGGAATTCAGAAGAGGGTGTCAGATCCTCTGGGAGTGAAGTCACAGGTGATTGTGAGCTACCATGTGGGTGCTGGGAACCAGATTTGGGTCCTCTGGAAGGACGGTAAGCACTCTTAACCGCTGAGCCATGTCTCCAGCTCCCTGACATTTAACATTTTATATGTAAGTCACTGCACTTCATTCCAGAAAAGGATTAGAAGGAGACAGTGGACAGGGTGTGAGAAGAGTTGGGTGGGGGATGGGAAAGGGGAACTTAGTGGGGCTGGCCAGGGAGCAAGATTCTAGATTTGAGGGCTAAGTATGAGGAACTTCCTAGTGTTGGGACTACTCAAATCCAGCAGATTCCTGGGTTTCTGAGACTTTTCCTGTCATGTTTGGCTCATCTCCTGTCAGGTTAACACAGGACAGGTTACCTGTATTAGGAGAGGGGTGAATCCATCATCTTCTGCAATTCTAGGGTTCCAGACGCCCAAGGAATCCAAATTTTCCAGGTGAAATTAAACATAACCAAGAGCTACATACAGCTTTTATTCTATTTTAAAAGGGAAAGTTTCAATTCTAACTTCTTTTCTTTTTTTTCTGAGATGGAGTTTCTCTGTGTAGCCCTGGGTGACCTGGAACTCATTCTGTAGATCAGGCTGGCCTTGAACTCACAGAGATCTGTCTGCCTCTGCCTCCCAGTGCTGGAATTAAAGGTATGCTCCACCACGCCCAGGTCAGTTACTGAATATTTCTTATTCAGTGATTTGTTTCAGGTGCCAATAGTATTGTGGTTTATTTGGGAAAGAATCTCATATAGCCCTGACTAGCTTGTGTAGCCAAGACTGCTCAGGGCTTCTGATCTTCCCCTTTTTACCTCTAAGAGCTGCTATCACAGTACGAACCATCTTACCCAACAGACTGTGACTAAAACCACCTGACTGTTTTTCATTGCAGGCATAGTAGAAAGGCAGTGTTACTGTGGGATGAGATTGTATGGGTAGTGCAGGGACCCCTGTCCTCCCATGGATCACGCTCCCAAGATTCCATGGGGCAGCGGACTCTAAATTCACACATAACTTGTACAAATAAAGAGGGACTGGGGAACAGCTAGCTGCAGTTTGTAACCAGTTGCTACATGCCCCAAAGGAACTGTTTTGAGACTATTGATCCTCTATGCCTTTTTAATTTCTTATGGTTTTAGGTTATGGCAGAGTAATCTGAAACCCAAGGTTACTGCTCTTAAGGTAGAATTATACCAAAAAGTGTGTGTGTTTGTGTGTGTGTGTGTGTGTGTGTGTGTATGAGTGTGTGTGAGTGTGTGAATGTGTGTGAGTGTGTGTGTGAGTATGTGTGTGAGTGAGTGTGAGTATGAGTGTGAGTGTGTGTGAATGTGTGAGTATGTGAGAGTGTCTGTGTGTGAGTGTATGTGTAAGTGAGTGTGTATGAGTGTGTGTGTGAATGTATGAGTGTGTGAGTGTGTGTTAGAGTGTGTGTGAGTGTGTGAGTGTGAGTGTGTGTGTGAATGTATGAGTGTGTGAGTGTGTGAGTGTGAGTGTGTGTGTGTGTGTGTGTGTGTGTGTGAGGTCAGGCCTTTAGAAGATGCCCCGTCTGTGAGGGACCATCTCCCGTTAGGTAATGGAGGTGGGAAGACCGCCCTAACAGTGGACAACACTATTTGATGTGCTGGGTCCTGCGCTCAAAGAGAAGGAGAGAGCCAGCTGAGCACCAGCATGTGTCCTTTACGTCTGGACCATGGGTGCCATGTAAACAGTGGCTCTAGGTCATGCTACCCCGACTTCCCCACATGACAGACAGAAAGCTGCCTTTGTCAGACAAACACACAGGACAAAATCTGTCTCTGGTTGCTTCCCTTCTCTGTGAAGGAAGAATTTGGTGTCGGAAGTGAGAGGGGGAGTCGGAAACATATGCTGCAGTGTGTTTAGTTTTGTCTTATTTGAAGGCAGGAGCTTGCCCTTTAGCCCAGGCTAGCCTCACATGTGTGGTAATCTTCCTGCCTTTGCCTTTTGAGTGCCAGGATTACAAGCCTGAGCCACTATCTGGCTGGTGTGGCTTTTGTAATGGAGCCAGTATTCTACAAATCCTCATCCAAGTACACTGTTCAACTCAGGGAGCCTCAGATGGAAGCTCATTAAGTTAAAAAGCTCACTAAATTCTGATGCTTTCAGCCTTGGGAGGATGCCGATCAGAACGGAAGGCTAGGCCCTGGGAACAGACAGCCTTCGGACAAATCCAAGGGCACCATCTGGGAGCTAAGCAATCTGGGCAAGTTATCTGCTCTCTCCAAGAGTGTTTCCTTGCCTATAAAATGAGCAAAATACAATTTATTACCATTAAAGCATTAGTCCTAAAACTGGCCCAAGTATAGCTCAATAAAATGAAGATGTTTGGTTGTTGTTTTTAAGTGGACAAAGATTTACACCGTGATGTCAATTCTCACAGCCTTGTTCACTCACTGTTCCCAGCCCATTGGCGGTATTTACTCATGCCTGGGTGAGTGTCCCTGAGGTCAGCTAGGTCACGACAGTGGAAATTGTCAGGTAAGTCCAAGAGATAGAACTGTCTGAATCCAGCCAGGGCCACTGGGGCCACCAGGGCTACCAAGCCTGCTGCCTTTTGCTCCAGGCTCCCTGGACACCCAGGGAGGTATTTATTACACTTCTTCAGAATTCCAGACTTAGCCAGAAGAAGGCACCCAGGAGCAGAACCCCCCCCCCCCCCCCCATATATCTGGGTAGAGATGGACCTAGATGGAGTTTTGCAGCCTGGGCCCAAGAATCCAGGGCTAGCTTTAAACACTCTTCATTGCTTTTAAGCATATATCCCTATGCCAGAAGGCACATTGACGTTAAAAGGTATTTAACCTTAGGAAAAGAGTGCATTCAGTGTGTTGTACAACCAAGGCGGCTCCAGAAGTGAAACTGAAACCACACCCACTGAACAGTTAACTGCCCATCACCTCCTTCCCTGTCCCCGGACACCACCATTCTGCCTCTTGCCTATGTAAAGTTGACTATTCAAAGTATGCTGTATAAGTGAAATAATAGAGTATTTATCTCCTGGCTGGGTCATTTTACTTAGCATAATGTCCCCAAGGTCTGTCCCTGATGTAAGCTGGTGTCAGATTTCCCTCCTTTTTAAGGCTGAATGATGTTGCAGTGTACATATGCCATACTGTGTGCATTCATTTGTCCATGGCACCTGCAGCTGCTATGAACAGTGTTATGAACATGGGTGTGCAGATTTGTTTGTTTGTGTCCCTGCTTTCAATTCATTTTGAAATGCTTCTAGAAGTTGGACTACTGGGTCATATATATATGTGTGTGTGTATATATATATATGATTTATATATTAGTTATATTTAATAATTTATATATTATAATACATAATATATAGCATTTACATACATATATTGAGACTTCCTACAGTGTTTTTCATAGCTATGGTGACATTTTACATCCCAACCAGCCATCCAGCCAGGTTAAACTTTTTCTACATCTTAACAGACACTTGCTATTTTCTTAGGTGTGTCCGTAACTAAGAGCTATTTTAATAGATCTAAGTGCATCCCACTGGAGCATTGATTTGTATTTCCCTGGTGAGCAGAGATATTGACTCTTTTTAGTGCTCACCGGCACCTGTGGATCTTCTCTGGCGAAGTGTCTATCCAAGCCTGTGTGTTAGTCCAACTGTGTTTGCCCTTCCTTGCTAGATTCTATGTCTTGATAAACTCCGATGGAATGTCAAACTGCATTCCATCACAGTTTTCAGGACCCCAGGCTCACATCTTGGGGTGCTAAGCCCATAACCCACAGAGCATCAGAATCATCAAGGAGCTTTAAATACTGAGGCACATGCCTGGATTTTGGTCTATGGTAGAGTGTGTTATTAAAAACAAAATGCCTCCAGATTTCAGGACTTGGTAATCACTGTAGTCTTTGCCTTTTGTGGGGTGTTGCCCACAACTACCTGCTGCTGAGACAGTGAGAGGAAGCTGTGGAGAGACTAGATCTCAGAAGGCTCAACTCTGGGGAGAATCCTGAGAGACCAGTGCGAGGAAAGGAATGTCAAAGGTAGGCCCATCCCAATTCTGTTGCAAAGTCTGGATATTTCTTGACAATCCAGTGAGTCAACGTCATGCATGTATTGGAAGAGCCCTCTCCTGCCAGGAAAGGAGGGGCAGAAGAACCCTAGAGCCATCTAGAAGCTTACAGGCTAAGTGTACAGAGAATGGGGGTGTGGGCAGGAGCTCGGTCTGCCTGGCTCCGTGTGGCTTGGGAGAGGTACTGTGCTTTCCTGTGGCCTAGACTCTCTTTGAAAGACGGAAGCCTGGGCTAGTGCAGAGGTTCTCAACCCAGGCTGAGCCCTAGATTCACTTCTCATGCCTCATATCCCTATATGGGATTCTGACTCCAGCTGTTCTGGGTGCTGCCACTCTGGAAGGCTTGTACCCTACTTTAATGTACACACTAGGTGAAGACCTGAGCTCCCTGAGTTCCCTTCCTGAAGTGTAGTCCTGATGCTTCTGTTTCTTGGCCCAATTATCTATACAGCATTTAGCGGATCACAGATAGTCCTGACCTCACACAGCCTGCGAGGCATCAACTTGTGCTAACCTACAAAAGTTAGCAGGGTTAGTTCCTTTTTCCTGGGAACTGAAGAAGAAATCAATTCTGACCTCCATGTTCCCAGATTGAGGCTGTCTTCTCCTATTCCACAACGCCGGAGGAATGCATTCTGGGTAATTTCTAATGTGGCATGCCCATTGAATAAAATCAACAGCAGGCAGAAGAAAAAGCCAGGTTGCCAGCTGGGATGCAAGCAGGATCAGCTTACTGGGTCTCTGCTGCTTCCAAACATGGTCTTTTATTCAGGGTACAAGGGGAGCTTATAGCATCTTGTGTCTTGACAGCGGGCAGCTGGGGAGCCGAGAACGCGAATGCTCATGTCTATATTCACCACCCCTACCCCTGCGCCTTACTCTGTTGCCCAGGCAGCCCTGAATGTCTATATTCATCACCCCTACCCCCGCGCCTCCGTCTTACGGAGAATTTGTGGCAAGCTTCCTGTCTCAGCCTCCTGGGAGCTGGGAATACAGGTGTAAGCTGTTATGCTTGGCCGGACACCCTGTTTTCTAGCTCAGCTGGGAATGGGAGTGGGTTCACATGTTGCTGCTTTGCAGGCCCAACCAGCCAGACTATGCTTGGAAAGAGGGCAACCTGCAACTAAAGAGCCACTGATGGCTGATATAGACTGGGGGGTCACTTTTCGAAGCCATTCTGGTTGGTGCAGTTAGCTAGAAAGTCCTGCAACTGCTGCCTCCTTCCTTCTTTCCCACCCTGGTCCTCAGCTCCCATTGGGTTATATCTCTGTAGCTCCTCCTAATCTGTCCTATGGGAGGTTCACCCTGAACACCTCCACCTACATGCTCTCACGAGCCTCTGATTCTCCATCTTTGGTTTGATGCTAGCCATCTGCACATGTCGTGAGCCTAGCTAGGGGGGAATACATATATCATCCAGCCACAGGCTGGAAAGGAGGTGCGGGGGGTGGGGGGAGTCCTCAGTGAAAACAACCTACACCTGGGATCTATGAACGCTAGCTTTCCTGGTCTTTCTCTCCCTTACTGTCTGCACTCTAAGGTCTCTGGCTGGGTTTGTGGGAGTTTGCTGGACAACAAAGGTGTATGCTAAGTGCCAGGACTGGGGAGTGTTGAATGTGCAGTGTGTGTGTGCATGCGTGTGTGTGATCTTGTATGTGTGTGTGTGTGTGTGTGAGCATGAATGCATGTGAGTATGCCCTGTGTGTGTGTGAAACAGAATGAGAGAGAGAGAGAGAGAAAGAGAGAAAGAGAGAGAAAAAGTGAGAGAAAGAGAAAGAGACAAACCCCTGTTGCCTCATTTCACTCTCACAATTTTCAGCCCTCCATGGGTCCCACTTTCCTCACCTAACTCAAAACAGAGGTGCATTCTAATTCCGATTTTAGTCTCCTTTTACACCAAGGATGTCAGAGGGGCGCCGGCATTGGTTTCTTCGAAGGAGCTTGCAATTACAAATCCTATACAGCTTCCCTGTAGTGTCTCCAGGAAGAACAGTGTCTGTCGTCCACAAAGGAAACAGGGGAGGAAGAAGTGGGCTCAACTAAGGGTGGGGGTGCAGGTGTGTGTGTGTATTGTGTGTGTGTGTGTGTGTGTGTGTGTGTGTGTAGGAATCAAGGTGGAAATCTCCCTGAGGCTGAAGAGCTGGGCACTGCAACTATGGTAGTTCACCATCTCCATCTAGTGGTCAGATGCAGAAATTCATGGTCCCAGCCTAGCATTGTACAGGCAGCCTGCCCCGGGTCTAATGCACAGATGGGATCCCCATGCTGTCCATTTATACAACTCAGACCCAGACTAAGATTTGGTCCTCTGTCACACCTGTGTGAGAGATTATATACTTAATCTGAAGTAGGAAGATTCACTTCTAATCTGGATCTTTGAGGTGGGAGGACCTTTAATCCAGACCTTTTGAGATGGGAAAACCTGTCTCTAATCAGGGCCACATCTTCTGCTGAAAGCCTATATAAGGACATGGACGAAGGGAGCTTCACTCTTTGCCTGCTTTTTCTAGCCTTGCTAGAAGGTCCATTCCTTCACGGGCATTACAGCCAACTTCTTCAGGATCCCAGCATATACTGAAGACCAGTGAGCATCCTCGTGGACTGAAGAACTACTGAATTCTTGGACTTTCTGTTCATAGCCAGCTATTGTTGGATTAGCTGGACCACATCCTGTAAATCATTCTAATAAATCCCCCTTACATATATGGGATTTGTTATATATAAATATATCATATATATTCATTCTATAAGTTCTGTTACTCCAGAGAGTCCTGAATTGAGTATATCAAAGGAAAGACGTGGCAGGGAGGGTGACCTCTGACTCTGAGCAGAGGAGATAGCCAAGCCCTATCCCACTGTGGCTGGTTGCTGGGGTTGCTCAGTCCTCCTGTCAGAGTGAAAACTCAAATCTAGATGTAGTATTGTGTATAGGGAAAGCTGGGAGAGAGCTTAGAGGTCAACCATTGTTTTTAAGATGAGACAGACACAGAAAGGTTGGATGACTTTCTTTAAGCCACATAGCTACAAGTAGCATTTCCTTCTGGCTCTCCACACACCCTCTCTCCACTTCCAGATCTCAGAGAAACCTGGCTCAATCAAAGTGGACTCTCAGGCCAGTTCCATGGTGCTCAGCCCGCACCTGCCATCCCACCCCCTCAATTGTCCCTACCTTTCACCAGGGGGAAGAAGCAGTCCATTTCCACGCTGCTGCGTGAGTGTGAGATGCACAGGGCGCTGCTGGGGACCAGGCCTTCCTGTGGGGGGCTCCGCTCTGTGGTTCGGACCAGACACCAGCCTGGCCTCTCACTGGGTCGCTCCAGTAGCTCCACAGTCTGCCCCACCTGGATGCTCAGCTCACTGCTGTGGCCTGCGCTGAAGTCCTGGAGGACCACGGTCAGCTCACATCCACCTGAGAGCTTTGGTGGTGGTGGGAGAGGGGTAGAATTGTGTGTGTGTGTGTGAGTGTGAGTGTGAGTGTGTGAGTGTGTGAGTGTGTGTATATGTGTGAGTGTGTGTGTGTGTGTGTGAGTGTGTATGTATGTATGGGCAAGAGGGAAGAAGGCAAAGAATGGGTGAGAGCAGAGAAGAAAGAAGAAGGAGGAAAGATGAAGAGGGTGGAAAATGTTTGGAACAAACAGGAAGGAAATAGAAAAGAAGAGAAAAAGTAATTAGCACAGTGTTATTGGCTGCTCAGACCGTTCAGTCATAGCCGCTCTGGAGCCTGCCCAAAGCCAGGTCTTTCATTCTAATTCCCGACCTCCTTAGCACCCCTTCTATTACTTCTTTGCCAAGCTTCCTGCCAATTGTGCCTTCAAACCCCTTTCTGGTGTGCCCTGTTCTTCCTTCCATACCCCATCCTGGTCCCCACTGACACCCCTCAGACACATATGGTCTGAAGTTTGTTTCCAACTCACTCTCACTGGACTCTAGGTGATGTCTGTGAGTAAGGCAAGACATGATCTCCCTTTGTTCTAACCCACAGAGCACCCTTCATCTTCCCCTTCCCTGGAGCCATAAGCCTAAACCAGGCTATGATAACACAAGAATGGGGCTTTGCTCACAGGCATCTGCCTGGCCCCTGGGGACCAGGGGGTGGGATGAGAAGGGAGAAGAGGAGCCATGCCTTATTTAGGAGCAAACAGTACTGCACTCTATGCTTAAATGACCTACATCTCCCTACCGCAGGGGTGGGGTGCAGAATAGAGCAGCTGAGAAACCCTGGAGGGCAGGAATAGGCCCTACTAGCTGCACCCTGAGGGGCTCACTCTTCACCTAGGAGTTTGTTCCCTGCATCCCTTACCTTGGCCTCACATCCGTGAGGATCATTTAAGTTTGTTTCATGCTCATAGAATGGAGCTCAGAGCCTCCAGGCTGGAATAGTAGCTGCATAGTCAAGCGAGAAAGGCAGGGAACAGAAGGGAGGAGGCGAGAGTCCCAGCCTGCCAGCCTGTTGCCCTCCAAGGTGCATCCTAAATGTCCATTCTGAGGGAATTCCCATATCGTCCCTGGGGAATTCAACATCATCTATACCAACATGGCCATCCAGTTCATACTTGTTCTAGGGGACACTTCAGTTGGACGGTAGGTATCATCTGAGTAGGGGATCAACCATCTGACCAGAGCAAAACCTTAGCTACTAAAGGGGTTTGAATGTCAGAACTTTGGGATTGAGGAGATAGCTCAGTGGGTAGGGTGCTTGTCACACAAGCATGGGGACCTGAGTTTGGATGTCCAGTATCCATGGAAGAAGCCAGCTATGGTGATACATTTCTGTAATCCTAGAGCTAAGAGGCAGAGTCAAGAGGATCCTGCGGGCTTGCTGGATAGCCAGGCTAGTTAACTGGCATACTTAAGTTCAGTCAGAGCCCATGTCTCAGAAAGCAAGGTGAAGGATGATAAGAGACAGACAGCTGACATTGACCATGACCTCCAGACATCACATATGGATGAGCACACTGTTACACCACACACCACACACACACACACACACACACACACACACACACACACACACACACACGCTCGTTAGACCAAGGATAGTTGGCAATTGGCATTGCCTCTATCTAAAGAGCAGGGAGGCTGTGCTGAACAATCCTTTGGGTGGGCAAGGTACCACCACCAGCCCAGACCAGGAAGAGAAATCTGTAGGGCAGAGGTGGACAGGGAAAGAGACAGGAAATCCTGGCTGCTGGCTCATCTTCTCCACTTAACTTCTTTGGCTCCCCCAAAATGAGCACACAGCATCTTCCCCTACTTCCTGGTGCTATCTTCCAGAGACACTCAGTGAAGGTTGTTAATGGGAGGAAACAGCTCACATCAGGGTGTGAGGATACACACAGGAGTCACCCCAGCTCAAATGCCTGGACGTGTAATCCCGGAGATGCAGAGACCTTAGGGTCTGAATAGGAGCTCATAGATGCAGACTCCTGGGCTGTGCCTCCCTTGACCAAGCTCCAACCATGACTTATAACTGAGTAGGCTCGGGCTAGGAATCCAAAGATGTGTATTTTAACAGGGACATCCTCCTGTTGTGATGATGAAAGGTAGGTCTCTGGAACACCGAGAAACAACTGCTGGAGGGTTTTACAGACACCATGCTGAACTTGAACCCAGATCTCTAGTATGAAGCCCATGTACCTTACGACTTTGCAACACGGGGCACACTTATTTCGGGGATGTGCCCATGCTTGGCAGTAGTGAGGTAGTGACCTAGGCCCTGATTCTTGGGGTGGCCTATAATAGTCCCACCATGCTGGATTTTATAATTCTCTATAATAAGTATTTAGCACCGTTCTCCCTATCACAGAAACACAGTTGCATCCTGATATTCTAGTTCAGTCTTTTCTCATTCCCTGGTTACAGCCCAATAAATGGATTCCTTCTCTCACCGATGGGCTCTTTACAGAGTACTAGTCTAGATGACCAGGGAACTTCCTGTATTCTGAAGAGATACTATGGCTGAGCCTCAACGGAGGAGGTTCTCGTTTATTCCTGGGGCCATATACATATACGTGGAAGATGTACCTTGCAGCCTTTAGACTGTACAACTAAGCCAGGGGAGAGCTGTAAGCCCTTTTGCAGGCTGCGAGGCAGAGCAGAGGAACCTGAGGCTATGGCTGTAAAGAGCTGGTGATTTACAAGACCATCTACTGTTTTCTAGGGCAAGTTCTAAGCCCTATTGGGTAGGGGAGAAGGGTAAAATTTCCAAAGGAGAAGGGAGGGGGATACAGAGCCAGGGTATGTATCTACCATTCAAGATCTTGTAATGGGATGTTGTTTAGTGGTAGAGTGCTTTGCTAGCATGCTGGAAGTACTGGGACCCTCACTAGTACAGCAACCACAAGGAAAAATCAGTTCCCAAATCAAGATCCAGTGCCTGAAGAAAAGCGCCACTAGGTGGCAATGTTGTTCCCAAAGGCTGTCCAGTTTTCATACTCAGGATAGTGAGAGGCTCATCACTTCCGGTCTTTGTAGCACACACCTAACTGTAGACCAGCAAAGACAACCATTATGGCTCAAATGTCCCTGCACACCTCATCTCAATGACTAGATTAAAAAGATTTTCCACACCAAGTCTCATGCTATGGCAACAATAGAAATGCAGTGTCTGCAGGGGATTGGGCTGGAACACCTGCATAGGCTGTATTGGGCAGAGCTGACCCTAAACAGTTCCTTCCCATGTCTTCCCAGAGCATAGGGAGGTGTCAGGCTGCTGTGGGGAGTCCAGCTCACACCTGAGCAGCACTGTTTAGGAATCCAGTCAAGAGCAGAGGGGATGAGAGACCTTGGTACACTCAGTCCTTACACATGATCCACTCTTGATTTCTTGACTGTGAGACTCACACTTAATGGAAGTGAATCTCAAGAGCGCTAAAACCAGCTCCCCTCACTATACCTGCCGTAAACCAACTCCCTCACTACGTCTGCCGTAAATCAGCTCCCTCATTCTCTAATCGTCTTGCTGTAAATCAGCTCCCCTCACTATCCTGCCATGTTTCTTAGACATGTCTGTGTGTGTATGATGTGCGTGGAGGTCAGAGGACAACTTAGTGAAGCTGGTCCTTTCCTTCCACCTTCTGGGGACTGGAGTCAGGTTGTCAGGATCATGTGGTAGCGCATTTACCTGCTGACACTTTCTCTGCCCAGGCAGCTTTCCCATCTCTGAATGATTGGTCCTGTGCATCAGCAGGGTTCCCTGGAGGAGGCCCAGGAAGCCTTGGGCTCATGTTTCTTCCTCTTTCTGTTAGTAGGATTGGTGTGTGGCTCTCCACTCCACACTCTCCTTGCTGCCTCACTTCCCCAACCCCATCACATTTGGAAGGTTCTCACTCTCTTAACTAAATCTCTGGTCTCAGGAGTATGATATTTATGTTGTTGAAATTGTTGCAGGTGGCATCCCTGTTTTAATCCTCTTCTTTCCCAAAGCGTCTTTTTTTAAAAAATTATTTTTAAAAGATTTACTTATTTTTATATTTTAATGTGAGTACACTGTAGCTCTCTTCACACACACCAGAAGAGGGCATCAGATCCCATTACAGATGGTTGTGACTCACCATGTGGTTGCTGGGAATTGAACTCAGCACCTCTGTAAGAACAGTCAGTGCTCTTAACCACTTAGCCATCTCTCCAACCTCCCTCCCCCTGCCCTTAGCCTCTTAAGAATTATTTTAATGCTGTCATTAGCAAACTCTTTGGTTTTTACTCTGTGTCTCTTTATATATTTCTTCTCTCACGTCCCCTCTTAGGTCTACAGAATGAATGCCCTTGCATCTGGCATTGTTTGCAGTGTTTCTGTTCAGAAACGATCCCTTTGTGTCTTCTGGTTTTTCTTTTCCTTTGACAGCTTTCTTTCCTACGGTGTGTCTGCTGCTGCACACAGCTTGCCTTCTGCTTTTCTTCTCTTGACTCATTAACCACTAAGATGTAGACAGCCTGCTATGAAAGCCACCCACTTCTCCTTGCTTGCCCGCTACCTCTGTCTTTTGCTCACTTAATCCTTCCCATGGGTAAGAGCAGTCTAAACCCAGGCAGGCAGCACAGAAGCAGGCAGCACCAATGCTAGGTCCCCACCCCAATCTCTTCTCTAGTTCTTCCACACAGGCGTATTTTTCCAGCTAGCTTTGCTTGTCAGTTCCTCGGACATGACCTTAGCGTTATCCCTCGCCAGTCTCTCCAGTCTCAGACCTTCCCCTTCCCCCTTTCCCTGGCTCTGCACTCATCTCCCCTGGGTGCACTTTAACTCTTCTGCAGTTGGTGGCCTCTCCACAGATATCACATGGAATGTCAGCCTCCCCCTCTGATCCACAAAAGGACAAATAGTCACTGGTTCCTCTCTTCCCTCAGACAATCTTGAGAAAACCAGCTCCGCTGAGCCAACCTTTTCTATCCCCTACAGTGTGAATGCGGACTCTGCTTCTCTTCCTCGGCATGCTGCTGATTTCTCAAGATGAGCCATTGCTCTGCTTTGACTCTGTGAGGTACACTTGGGTTCCCTCTCTCCACCTACAATGTTTCCATTGACAAGACATGCTCTGTAGACATCAGGGTGTTCAGAGAAGATGTTCATCCTTCTCCCTGGCTTCCCACAGAAGTCTCTGGTGACTCCTTAGGCCTCAGGAAGCCCTATCACTCTCTGGTCAAAACTGTGAGGCTGTATCATGTTCTTGGTATGCACATCTGTCTGCTATGGATGCTTGCCTTCTAGTTAAGCTCTATTCAGGAGTGTCTATGGAAGGACGTGTTGGGGTCTGACAGGACCTTGGTTTGAAGTCAGGAGTCCTTTGCTTACTCTTTCTGTTTTCTAATCTCAAGTCTCGAATCTTCCCATTTTATTCTAGTTACCAGGGAGTCCTGGCTGGCCTCTCAGTCCTTATTCTTGATCTGGAACTGGAATTCCATATGGTTGTGAGCTGCCATGTAGGTGCTAGGAATTGAACCCACGTCCTCTGGAAGAGCAGCCAGTGTTCTTAACCACTGAACCACTGTGGGACAGTGGACTATGCCAGGAAATTTGGTACGGTTGCCGGGGTTGGAAGCCCTGGAACCCAGAGGAGACAGCAGGAACTTCACCTGCTTCTGACCAGGCCCCTGTCATGTGACCACACTCCCTACATAGGAACATGACCTATGGTCACGTAGATCAGAATAAAGGTCTCCACACTGATGAGGTATCTAGTGGTCCTGAGGGTTTAGCCAATAAGCTTCCCTTCCCAGACATTCCTCCTGCAAAAGGTATTTAATCTCTGCTCCACCCTGAGGAGGTGGCGTGCAGACATTTCCCACAATGAACAACCAATAAAGAGTTTGGAACCAAGGACTATCTCTTTCACCAAGAACCCTGTAGGGAGCATGGAGAAGGCTCTCCCCTAAAGAGCAGTCCTGCCTAAGACTCCTTCAGAAGGCCCCTCCGTGCTCCCAGACAATCGACGCTAAGCTAAAGACAATTGCCAATGAGCTAAGTTGGAGTTGCTCCCCCCCTCCCACTCAGGGCTGAGGAGCCCGTGTACCCAACTCCATTCCCAGTTCCCCTCGACCCAGTGGTGCCAGGAGTTTGGGAGCCCCTGGCCCAGGGCTCCTCATTGCAGGCCCATGAACCCCCACCCTCCCTCTGTTCCTGACTCCTCGGTGGGTTTCCAGTAGTGACTGGGCTCCCGGGAGTCAGGGAACCCCAGCTTTAGCCCCCACATCTTGGGCTGCATTTTCCCACCTCCTGAGCCGTGTATCTGCGCTTCCCTCGAGCCCAGCACCCGATGGCAATGGTGGCACAGGGTAAATGCAGTCTAGCGTTTCTGTGTTCTGTCTGCTCAGCAGGCCACGGGGTTAAAGCAAAACCACAAGCTACCTCTCCAGCTCCTCTGCTGAAATTCTTCGATGCTGTCTACCCGCATTTGCTTAGACTGCCAGCTGTGAGCGCAGCCCCACATCCAGCCCCTGTCCCCACGTCTCCCCATTCTCTTCCTGCTGGACATTTCTGGCGAGTTCTGTTTCTATGCTGATTAGTCTCATGGCTTCCTCTACCCTCTGCAGCCTGCCCGTTAGGACCTCCCCTGTGCGGCTGACGGCCTGGCCTTCTTTCCGGGACCTCTCCTCATACAGGGCCACTTTGGAGCCACCTCTGATAGCCCATCTGATATAAGGGGTTGAGGAGGGACTGAATGCGAATGATGGACACAAATCATGAAAGAGGGTCTAGACTGAAGAGTTTTCGAGTTCTAATCCTGTCATGGGACTTTTGCTTTTGGTGGTGGATAACTGCATAAAGTATATTTGATTCTGAAAATGTAAATTTAGTGCAAGGCTTTATAAAGTTAAAAGAAAAATGACTGCTTCCCTTAGCTCTATTTTTGCTTGCCTAGCATTTGGAGGTGAAATGAGGCCTCTTCTTAACAAACAGTACGAAGCCGGGTGGTGGTGGTGCACTCCTTTAATCATAGCACTTAGGGGGAAGAGGCAGGCAGATCTCCGAGTTAGTTTAAGGACAGCCTGGTCTACAGAGAGACCAGGACAGCCAGGGCTGCACAGAGAAACCCTGTCTTGACAAACCAAATGAGCTGGATCACCCCAGGGAGCCTCTTGTACTCGGGAACAGGAGCACAGTTGATCCGCTTGGCTCTGCCTCCTGAGCACTGGTATTAAAGGTATGCGTTACCACACCCGGCTCAGCCATTAGATACTTAGAAAGCTTTGAGATAGTATCAAAACTGTGTATCTTACATAAGTACAAACAAACCAAGAACAGTATATAAAGTCACACATATAGTTAAGTGAAGAATATTATTATTCATAGGAGCAGATGAAAATGTTAGCCTTGGCTTTGTAGAGCATAGCCCTTGGGTAATTTCCCATCTTTCTCCATTTTTTTTCCAGTCCTGTCCAGCGTTTATCACCTACCCATTAGTTTTATAACAAAAGTAACAATAACACCTGAAAACAAATCAGCAAGCCTTAACTAGGAGGAAAACCTGCAGCTATTCTAAGAAGACATGCTAGCTGGAGGAAAAGGGGAGTGGGTGGGCAGGTCCCCCGAGGAAGCTTTGGGAAAGTGTTATTGCACGGCCGGCCCTGCCTCCACATGGTGGCCTCAGAATGCCTCTAAGCCCATGAGCTGCAATACCAGGAGACTCAGATGAGCTCTTCGGAAATTAAGTCATTTTACAATTTATTGCTGTGGTTTATCTTGAATTGGTTATAATGTCTAAAGCAAATGAGAAAAGCAACATGAGGACTTAGAAATATTATCACACAGCTCTGGGATTTCGTCAATTTGCATGGTTGCCCAGGGAGCAGGTTGCCAGGTCCAATTAAGAGTCTACAATTCGTGATGCACTCACTCTGTGTGCTTGCACTAGGCGACGGTAGGAGCTTTTTCATCTCACTGTTTCCTACAGGGGCTCCATGGCCTCGAAGGCCTCATGGACTGCACAGTAATTAACAGTTGGAAGAGCTCGGGAAGGGGAATTGGGAGGCCTCAGAGCTTACAGGGCTCCTCCTACATGACACTGACTATGCCCTTTTCCTTCTCCAAACCTGAATACTCATTCTTAGGAGAAGAAATTGGACTCAGGGTCCTACTAGCTTTAGCATTCCCTGAGTAGACTGTCTCTGCATTCATGATGGAAAACAGCCCTGCTTAATGTGTTGTATTGTTTGTCACCTACACCTGCATCACAATAAAAGATCAAGTTGAGTAGAAGTCATCTGAGCTTAACTTTGTCTATCTCTGAGTCTGGAGCAATGCCTGGCATGTAATGTATATTCAATGAATACCTACTGAGCACACCTGTGAATGTGTCTCATGAATTGCTGCTGGATGTATAGCAAGGCAGAGTGGCTGCAACACTGAGTGCTCCCACTGGCTGCAATGCTGAGTGCTCCCACTGGCTGCAATGCTGGGTGCTCTCACTGGCTGCAATGCTGGGTGCTCCCACTGGCTGCAATGCTGGGTGCTCCCACTGGCCGCAATGTTGAGTGCTCCCACTGGCTGCAAGGCTGAGTGCTCCCACTGGCCGCAATGTTGAGTGCTCCACTGGCTGCAATGCTGAATGTTCCACTAGGTGCAAGACCAAGTGCTCCCACTGGCTACAATGCTGAGTGCTCTCACTGGCTGCAAGGCTGAGTGTTCCCACTGGCTGCAATGCTGAGTGCTCCCACTGGCTGCCTGTCCGTTTCCACTACTGTCTCCTAGGCCCTATAAGCCTTTTGCCCTTTTAAATCACCTCACCTTTTTTGATTTGTCTATAACCCTACTAACCTGTAAACTTGAAAGAAATTACTTAAAGGTGAGTTGTAACCTATAACAACAAAGAGAATAGGAGATCCTGTATGAGAGAGGTCAACCTGTTTTCATTATGTTTTACTTTCTGAATGACAGAAAGTAGACATAATAGAACTATCTGACATGGTAGAACAGAGAGATGAGATAAAGTTCCTGCCAATCAATTAGCTCTGCATAGCCCCCGACAGGCTTAGGAAGGAGAAGCACCAGGCAGCATTGTATGTGTGTATATGTGGGTGTGTGAACATGAATACGTGTGGAAGTGTATATACATGGAGGTGAGGCAGGTGGATGGGTTAAAAGGCTGTAGAGATCCTTAGACCCGCCCTCTGTCTTGCCACCCTATTCTGAAAAGTTACAATTCAATGCAGGTTTATATACAGAAGTGGGAAAATGGCTACCACTGTGTTCCTCTCAGCCCCCAGAACACTAACAGCTAAACAGAAACATTTGGATAGATTTGATAATTGATTATTGAAGAAGCCAAAGGCCTTAGAGATACTCAGATACTGACATTGAGAGAGTCTTCCCATCAAAGCACATCACAACAGACAACAGTCCTGCTCCTTATACAAACATCTGGTGTACCTCATGCATACACACACAGCCTCAGCTTCAGAGAAGCCTAACAGAGGCTAAAACAGGTAAACACGGAGGACCTGGAAGGCACGTGAAGCCACATATAATCAGGACACACTACAGCATGGTTCTTACCTGGGAGAGTTAAAAAAGGGTATTGTATCTACAAAAAAAGACTATCATAGTTGAAATGAAGCAGTCTATAATGTGCTAGAATTCTGATAACGCCAAGGATAGATTTTGAGATGGTAGAACAAGAACATAAAGGATGGAAAACGATAGAAAATTTAAAAATATGAGAGAAATGATCAAACAAGCTATAGAGACACAGTGGAAAGGAATCGAGTGTAAAGAAGATTTCCCACAATCGAAGAGCAAAAACTGCTAAACTGACCCGACCGATGTTTCAAGAGGCTGACAGGAAAAGTTAAAAACCCACCTTGGAGCACGCACTAGGAAATATTTTACAAAAACACCATCTCAAAGCCTTCTGAGGCCAGAGAAGGAGGAGGCAGGTGAGACACAACAAATCAAGTGCTTCAGTGATGCAGATATAAGGAGCTACAGTAAAACAGACAATGGTGAACTCCTCCAAAATTCAGAGAATCACTCTGCTCCTGGGGGTCCAGATCAGAGAAAAATTTTCCTCAGGCGTCTTCAAAGCGGCCTAGTCTCACGTGTCCTATGTCCTTCATCCACAAGGGTTCAATAAAAACTTCTTTTTTGCTTTTGTTTGTTTGTTTGTTTTGACACTGGGTTTCTGTGTAGCCCTGGCTGCCCTAGAACTCACTCTGTAGACCAGGCTGGCCTCAAACTCAGATCCACTTGTCTTTGCCTCCCTACTGCTGGAATTAAAGGCATGCATCACTGCCCGACTTATGCTCTATCTTTAAAAATATTGATTATTTTTATATGCACCCACTGTCTGTTCCTTATCTCTGCCCCTCCCAGGCTTCAGAGAACACAGAGCTGCCGTTGAATTTAGGAGTTTAGTTGAGTGTTAAGGGTAGTGGCAGCTACTCCCCATTTCTTTTTGTACTTCTTTGCCTCTGGAGAGCCCACACAAGTTATCAACAGAGATAGGCCCAGGAGGGCCAAGCAGGCAGAGCCTTCATCCATGTCGGTGACAGTCCTGCCAAGAGAGGCCATTCCAGCAAGCCTTGAGTTTGATTAAGGCTGCCTACACCATGACTCTGATTGTGCCTGTGGAAGTAAATTTCCTGCATCACAGGAAAGAGGAAAGTCTATGAAAACCCCAGCTGACCTTCAGAGGAGGGAGCAGAGATGGCTGCAGGAAACCTGAGATTAGAGAGAGGGACGAAAGCTGTGAGTTTCTCTGGATGCCTCCAGACAGCCCTGCAAAACGTCTGATGTCGTAGGATACTAGAGAGCTGAACATTGGAGGAAATCCGACCAGAGGCCGGAAGTAATTGTTTTCACGGTGCAGACTGTGATCAAGCCTCAGATGTTCAGATGTGGGCTCCCAAGATGACCCTTTCTGATCACCATCTCCCCTCCTGCTCCACTCTGCATGTACAGTCATACGCCCTCTAGACACCCTTGGCCTCTGCACGCCTGTGAAGCCCAGTTCCATCTTCCCCTCCTGTCCTTACTATTCCGACTTACTTTGCAGGCACTGTTGGCCACTAGAGGGCAGCAACAGCTAGGAGTTAGAAAAGGAAACCACCAACCTGCTTAGCAGAAGGCAGGCGCTGAAGAGAGCCCTGCCCAGCTGAAGTACATCTCTTAATCAGGCAGAAGCCACATGGAAGCCATTGTGTAGCACAGCTGGTGTGTACCAGGTGCTTACTGTTTCTTGGAAGGGATTCCCAATTAGGAAATGAGCAACCAGAGACTAGGGCAAACTGTAGAGTCTGATTCTTTTTCTCTCTTCCTCCTTCCTGCATGTCCCACTATGGCTTATCCTGGATTAACCACCTGCCCACCCAGATCTCAAAATATGTTTGGACAAACTAGTTGAGATAGTTATTATACCCCATCTGTCAGCATTGTAAATTACTAAATCACTTTTTTCTGTCACTTTTTTTTTGCTGGCCAGCCCCATGCTAACCTTAGTCCTCATGGCCAACCGAAGCCTTTCTGCAGGTGCCTCTTCATGGGCTGCCATGTCTCCTCATCTCAGAGTGTACAGCCCCTTTACACGTGGCCCCCAGTCTGTCGGCACATCCTGGAATTCTGGATTCCCTCACATTGCCACCTTCGGCTTCGACCTCTCCAGATATTGTCTCTACTTGGTTTCTGGACGATGCTTTGGGTATGTCCTGGTCATTTCTGCCCCTGGACTTGATCATGAGCAACATGTCAACTGAGATAGTTTTCCATTCCTCTTTGCTTCTGGAGGTCATGGTTCCTAGATCCTCATAGGCCTTACATTCTCTGGTGGACATCTTTACAGGGGGATTTCCCATCTTGAACTTCTTCTGGCACTTCCACAGACTTAACACTTAAGACATAAGACATGTCTCACATTTTAGATGATTTGTGCATGTATGTATACTATAAAACTATTTTCTGGCTTAGCTACTGAACTATCATTTTATGGTGGATTTTTTTGTTGTTGTTGTTAGTATTATATAGCACTAGACTTTGGCTGTCCTGAAACTCACTATGTAGACCAAGCCTTGAACTCACAGAGATCCACTTGCTTCTGCTTCCCAAGAGCTGGGATTAAAGGTGTGCACCATTACATCTAGTTTTATAGTGGATTATTAACTTTAGCAATTGCCCCCTCTTCTATGTACTGTTTTAACAGTGCAGCATCCTACAGTTCCATGGTTTGTTGTCACTAAAAAGAACTGTAGCTCTCTGTGTGTGCATGTGTGCGTGTGCTCGTGTGTGCATGTGTATGCACGCCTGTATGTGCATACATGTGTGTATGTACATTACCACATTTAGTAAGAGCTAGGGGGTTCTTACTGTCTCCTTACAATTTTTGCCATTTTGAGCTCTTCTTTCTATAAAATAAGGCAGTGTTTCCAGCCCACATATGATGTATCTGCCGGTAGTGATGGCTATGGGAATTGGTCAGGCTGAGAACCTTTAAGACAGTATGGTGATTGAGAATCTGGGTTTGAACTCAGTAACTCTGGGTCTAAACTGAGGTTCTACTACAGACTGGCTGTATCATCTGGGAAATGTTAGAGGGTATGTACGTGGTTTCCCTCCAAGATTCAGTTCCTCACTGAATATGCCCCACTTGAATATGAAATGCCAAATTAATAGGGAAATGTTTGTTGAAGGACGGTGTGAGGGAACAGCTGGAGGCACCTGAATGGCATGGCTGGTTGAGTCTCTGAGGCTGCATGTGATGTTCCCCCTGGGCAGCCAGTACTTGGTCCTACTAAATAGCTCAGTGCTGTTGAGCAGCCAGGGCTAAAAACATAAGATTTTGCCTCCCTTCCTTCTGACAACCATGGCTGGGTAGTGACCATGATGGTGGTAGTGGTGAGGTATCACAGAAGAAAAGTAAGATGTAGCTCCCAGCAGAACACTTAACTTTGACTTAAGACTTAACAACGTTGGCAATGGGTAAAGTCGGGAGTGTATACCCTCCAGGAAGCAGGGATCTGGGATTTTATTTGCTTTTAAATATGAGTCAATTATATCAAACAGAGATTGAGAACAGACAGATCATTTCAGGGGGAGGGGGAGAGAAAATTTGATTTAAACATATTTATAATTTTATTATTCATGTCTTTTCTGTGCTGCTTCCCCTGGATTTTGAAGTACACTGGCTAGAGTGGACCAGCTTGGCTTGAAACAGGTCCTGGATGGAATCATAAATCAGGGAGGGCTGGCTTGGTGATGGAAATCCAAGGCTCTGGGAACACCCTTGATGCAGCTGAGAGTTCCCCGTGGCAGTTCTTAGGAGGAGAACAGATTCTCTTATATCTTTGGGGAAAACCAGAACCTGTGGGAGTGGCGGTGATGGGGGGGAGTGTAGAGCTTGGGACTGTACCTTTGGGGATGCTCTGGGCCTCCTTTTAGCATCTGGGAGGCAGAGGGAATTCTTAGTTAGGGATGGCCAGGGGTATCAGCTTCAGAATATCTCTAGTATCATGTCAGTGAGGAAAGGAGTGTCCAGATGGAGCCCAGACAAATAAGAGAAAGCATGTCTACCGCGGGCACCACTGTGGTAGAGCCTTTCAGAGAGACTGGGCTTCAGATTGGCAAAGGGGGCTCCCCAGTGTCAGGAGTCATAATGGGACAAGCTAATAATTAGCAGGTGATCGATCATCCTGAAATGGCTTGCCTTGGATTATTATATAATCTACAAATGAGTCCTTATTTTGCAAGGCTGTAAGGGACTTATTTTAGGAAAGATTCCTGCTATTAATATGCTTTTCCTAGCCGGGTGGTGGTGGCGCACGTCTTTAATCCCAGCACTTGGGAGGCAGAGGCAGGCGGATTTCTGAGTTCGAGGCCAGCCTGGTCTACAGAGTTAGTTCCAGAACAGCCAGGGCTACACAGAGAAACCCTGTCTCGAAACCCCCCCCAAAAAACAAAATATGGTAATATGCTTTTCCTATTATTATTAGACAATGTAACAATCACTAAGTAATAGCACACTCTTTGGAGCAGATCTCTGCAGACCCACGAAGATGTACTGTCTTGTAGTGATGCTATATAGACAAATAGATGACTTCTTAAGTCTTAGTGATGATCCTATAAGAATTCCTAAAATTATATCAATGATTATTAAGCTCTTTTATAACTAGACTGCTATTAAGTCCTTTTCTGATAGTCAAAACTGCGATGAGAACTCTGTCAGTCTCCCAAATGTCACCAGTTAATTGCTCTTAAATAGTAACCAGACTTTCTCCTACTCAGAGCATATTCGAAGAGGTTGTAAAACAATTAACCAAAGGTCATAAAAAGGGAACTAACGATTTATTATAGGTGCTAGAACAGAAGATAAAATATTGCCTAGGTTTATCTATACAAAACTTTACTAATAACTTATAGTTTTAAACCTTCAGTGAACCTGTGGAGCTAGACAGGTGATGGATGTTTAGCCAGATAATTACTCCTAATGGATATGCATGTAAACATTCTCTGTTGAAACTTCTATTTCAATTTATGATTTGATTTTTGGTGTGAACTTGTGATGAACTGTGTAACATGTGATCATGTATTCTGAAAGATATAAAAGTACTGAGGACAAAGAGATGAGAGGCAGACAGAATAGATGGATAGAATGGAGAGATAGAGTAGAATCCCCCCCACCCCCAGTAGGATCCTTCTGCTTTTCCCCTTAGATACCTTTCCATAGGAAACTTTTTACAACTTAGTAATAAACGTTATAACTACTTTTGTAAGTGTCCTTTTCTTCTTGCTGACTTCAGACTAGCAGGAGAAAGTTACAGCCCAGCAGTTCTTGCTGAGATAGAACAAAGGCCACATTGCCCAATCCTCTGCTGTTAGGCTACAGGTGTTAATCACCTAAGCCAGCAGTCTCTTACCCTCAGAAGAAGTTTTTAGGACTCTTTAGAAGTTATCATCAGCATTTCAGTACAGGTCAGAAAGCCAGAAAGCCCTGAGACCCTCAGACTTTAAAGCCATCACCAGAGTCCTACTCTGTGCCCCTGCCACTCCCCTCTCAGGGCTGGTAGGCTCCGGCACCCCAGGGTGAGAGGAGGGGCATGTGGTACCAAGCCTTGGTTGGATCCCAGACCTGTCTAAATGACGCAGGTGAGCAGGGACAAGATGGAGCCATCTTTGAAGCCCTGCCTTCTCTCAGTCTCTGCAAGGGAGCGCAGGCCAGGGCATGCTGCTCCTTTTGGCAAAGGGCAGGGGACAGAAGTTCTCATCCTTTGGGCTTTTACAACATTCTAGTGTCTGTGTGGAGTCCTGACATTTCTGCACAGCTATGGGTCATAGCTACATGAAGATTTTTTTTTTCTTTTTAACATCAGTCACGTGGTTTAAGCAAGGAAAGGTACTCTATAGAGCAGATCAGGGGACAAGTACAGTAAGAAAATCAGGATTCATTCCCTTGGCATAAAATGTCTGCCACCAAGGCCATAGAATCTCCCAGGGCCTAACACTGACTCAGGCTGTCCATCAAAGGACCGAGAACACAAGGAACCCCAGGATCTGCAGAGTCTTACCCTTCTGTAGGATTATTGGGCAATGTAGAGCAAACAGATTTTAGGTTATGTAGGTATGTGTAGGAACCTTCCCAGGGTCACATACTCTGAAATAGAGCAAGGCCATAAAAAAACCACACAGATTCCTAACCCGCATATCTGACATTCTCTTCTATCTGCCTCTCTGATCTTAACTTTTCCCTGAAAACTTGCCGCCATCTACAGACCCAGGCACACAATGGGCAATCCCTGGATTTTCATGTATCGAGTGGCCCTTTCTGCCTGGAGCATCCTTCTCCCCAGTGCCAACCTGCGAAGCTGGCTTGCTCCTTTAGGCTTGAGTTCAGTTTCCTTACTACTAGACTAATTATATCTCACACATTTGTTGAATAGATGGGTGTAGAAAGCTTGCTATGTACAGGACATGGGAACTTAGCACCAAAGTCAAACACTTCTGTTCTCCTGATGTTTGTATTGAGTAGAAACAGTCAGAAAATGTAAAGGCATATTTTCCCCGCAATTTGGGAGGAGCTAAGGTGGGAAGAGTAAGGATAGGAAGAGGAGGAGTAAGGAGAGGAAGAGGAGAAGGAAGAGGAGGAGCTAGAGAGAGAGCACCAGAAAGAGAGGGGAACAAGGAAGCAGATAAGCGTGTGTCTCTAGCAGTCAAAGTAGTTGATATATCTAGGTTGGGTATTGGATTATACCTCTAATTGTGTGGGCATCTTGTTATTGAGCATTGCCAAACATATAAAGCCTTTGGTTAATCTTTAAACATTAGAGTCTCATTCCTACTGGGTACTGCATGGATGGCGGGATGGTCTGGGCTCAGCCCAGCCTTGTAGAGATATTGTGGAAGATTGGCAGAGCCATCTCCATGCTGGGTCTCATAGGTGACAGGGCCAGTGTCTCTGGCCACCTGAGCTGGTGGCTTGAGCTGGAGACCAACTCCAGCTGGTTTGGGGGGTTGTAGAACCTCTGGGAATATAGGGTTTTTGGAACAGGGTGGGAGTAGGTCACTAAGGATGGGCATTGAAGGACTGTATCGACCTCCAGTCTAGTTCTGTGTCTCCTGGTCCAGTCACTGTGAGAAGAGCTCTGTCATACTCTCTTGCCACCAGAGCCACTACCACGTCTTTCCTGCCATGATGGGGCCATACTCTCTGACACCGTGAGTCAAAATAACTCAACAAAATGACTGTTTGTCATTTAAGTTGTTTCTGTCAAATATTTTGTCATAGCAACAAAAAAGGTTGCTCCTGTAGATCCTGAACTTAACATAAGCTTAGGTGACTGTAATATAGTATTTAGTACAGCATGTATGTTATGTTACTTATTAAGTTTATATTATATTATTTATCTCATTGTAATATTTATCAGAAGTTTAGGTACTAGAGAATTTTCTTTCCTTTTTCTTCTTTTTTAGGTGGTATAGGATCTTACTATGTAGTCCTAGATGGCCTGGGACTTGCTATGTAGCCTAGGCTACCCTCTAACTCACAGAGGTCTGTCTGCCTCTGCCTCCTGAGTTGTAGGATTAAAAGTGTGCATCACCATTTTTAGCACAAGCTTAGGAGCCTAGCTACAGTATTTAAGGGCAGGGTTCACATAAGCGTCTGTTACTGCCACCTGTTTTCCATACATTTGGGTCACACTCTGTAACTTGAACTGGGGTCCCTGGAGACTGAATCTTTAAACCTGCATCTGCTCATTCAGTGTTTCCTGAATTGAAAGAAAACTCAGTGACAGAACTCAGGACTGCATGCTCCCGGGCCCGTGGCTCTCCTTTAGCTTCCTGTCCCTTAGCCCACTCTCTCACTTTACTCTTCTATCTGTGACAGACAATTTCTCCATATTCTCCTGAGATGGTGCCGTCAAAAATTAATTTCCCTTTTACAGATTACTTCTGAATGAGAATTATCTTTAATCAAGTAACTTTCAAGAGTTTATCTGTTACAGAAATTCATTTGTGGAGAAAATGTAGTGAGCGCCAAAGGTGCACTGTTCCCAGGACACCCTCATAGGTTCTTTGACATTCTCTTTTTGTTCTCTCTCCTCTCCCCCTCTCCCTCTCTCTCTCTCTCTCTCTCTCTCCCTCTCTCCCTCTTTTCCCCTCCCTCTTTATTTCCCCCCACCCCGCTCTCTCAATAGACTCTATGTAGCTCAAACTCACTATGTAGTCTAGGCTACCCTTGAACTCAGGGTCTTCCTGGCTCAGTCTCCCAAGTGCTGAGACCAGAGGCAGGAACCATCATGACCAGCTTGATGGCTGCTAGAGGTTGCCTTCTCCTCCCACTAGTTTCGCTTGGCAACTGTTTCTTGTGAGAAGAGGGTGGGACTGTGCTGAGTGGGACTTCTGAGGTGAAAGACAGGGAGCTGCAGTTCCTCCTTGCTCCCTTGTATCACTTGCCTTGAGGGAAGCCCGCTGTTCTGTCTAGAGGACACGCTGACAACTCTACAGAATCCATGAGGCAACAAACAGCCTAGTGACAAGAGTCCAGCAAAGGAGCAGTGAACCTCAAGCCTCTAGGGAGAGAACCCTGCTGCTACATTCACCTCACCTTCAAGAGAAATCTTGCTAGTCAAGTGTCCTGAACTTCTATTCCTCAGAAAGTTCAAAATAAATGCTTCTTGCTTCAGGTCTCTAAGTCTTGAGGGATCATGTTTGAGTTTGCACGACCTGCTGCTGAAGCTGAGGGGCTAAGTGTCTGCTTTTCAATTCCAGCGGAGGGGACCTGGGTCAGGAGACTAAGGACTGGCAGCTCAAACGCTATTGCTCTCTGACGCACTGAAGGGACAGTGTGGCTGTGACAGGACAGCCGTGTAGAGAGCAACAAGAATGACGACCCCACCCCCACCCCGTCCCTGTGCTATTTCTGTACATTCTGACAATAGGGGTCACCAGCTGAGAGGTGATGTTCAACGTAGCAAGAGCTACCACAGCACACAGAGGAGAGGGACAGAGGAGGTCACATCCTTTTCATGGGTATGGTACTTTGTAGCTGTGATGGTCTGAATGATGAATGACCGCCATAGTCTCAGGCATTTTGGTCCCCAAGTGGTAGTGTTCTCTGGGTAGGGCTAAGAAGAGTGATCTTGTGGGAGAAGTATGTCCCTGGGGGTTGGGAGAGCTTTAAGATTTCAAAAGCCTTGTGTCATTTCCAGTTTGTTGTCTTTTTCCTGCTTTCAGTTTCAGATGTGAAGTCTGTCACTTGTCATCATGTTATTCCTGCCATTAATGTAAGTATCCCTCCTGGAACCATAAGCCCAAATACACTCTTCTGTAAGTTGCTTTGATGGTGTCGTCTTATCACAGTGATAGAAGTGTAAGTAACACAGTAATTGACAAACTGCTTCCATGTCTATGATTTCAGTCTACTCTCATAATACTCCACTTTCCAGTCAGTAGGCTGAGGCTCAGAGAGCTTGGGTGATCCATTCAAAGTCACACAGCCACTAAGTTCTAGTCTTGAAGACTGAGCAATGCATTCTGTGCTGCTAAATTCTATTTTCCATTACTTTCAGATCCCTTTCTGATGATCCGCTAACTGACCTTACACATTAGAGTAGGTGGGCTAAGGGCTTTCTGTGACATGGCTGCAATTTCCTGTGTGAAAAGACTTCCTGGTGCATCTGACAACGGTGCAGGCTTCAGGCAGCAACATTTATTGCCTTTTGTACTCACAAGTGATTGGACCAGGATGAATGACAGACAAATGATACGGTCAAGCGCACAAACACGGTTAACTCAACTAATTCCCATCTCTCAAGAATATGAAGTAGGAAATATCAAGTGAATGGTGCATTTGCCTGAGGAGGAAAAGGTTGCTCTGTGGAGGAGAGATGCCAGCAGGGCACAGTGTGCTATTGCCAAGGTGGAATTTGTTAGGAGATCACCGAGACTAGCAGAGGGTAAGGGTGAAGTAAAGGTCTGTGTAGAGTGCAAAGCCTACGTGTGAGACAGCAGGGAGACAAGATGGAGTGTTGGTGGGAGGCTTCATTCCATGCCTTGTGGATTCTTGGTAGGGCTGCCCGGGGAGAGGAAGGTAAACTGGACCAGCAAGCAAGGCCCCTCTAATCATTTTTGATCTAGGACCATTCAATAGATGCAGGCTCCTTAGGTCTAAAAGTTCCACCACCACAAGTTTCTAGTGCCCACGATGTCTGCCATGCTTGCATGGATTCCTGGAAAGATCTGACCCTAATCTGAACTGTTTTCAGAGAGTTCTTTTCCTTGGGACTAAATGTAACTAACTCAAGCTGGCATGGCTGATGTAAAAATATAAAAGCCAACTGTGTGCTAGTAAGGCTCCAAGGCACATAGCATTTTCTAGAACAAAATATATATACATGAAGACCCACAAAGAGTCTGACAGTTAAGCAATGCAAACACTCCCAAAGCTCAAGACTGCTTGTATTTCATGAAAGGGAGTTCTACCCCTCAGAGAACATGCTGTGCCTGGGAACTCAGCAACTGTTGTTAACACAGCTCCAAATGGTACAAGTAATACCAGGACAACTTGTGTACACACAGTTGGGAGCTAAGTGGTATAGTCAGGGAAGCAGGCTCATGAACCCTACTTGTCCACTGTGATGGATGCAGTGCTTCCTGCAAGACTGTGATTAGCTAAAATGGTGTCTTCTGCGTGGCCTTTGACCTACCAAAAGATGATCTTTATAGCTTCAGAACATAGGCAGTATCAAGCAAGAGTTCTGGACTGAAAAGAAGGGCTCTGGGCATGCTAGCCTAATTCTGTGGCCTGGACAAGCAAATCTATTTTCTTTTTTTTTTTCTTTTCTTTTCTCTCTTCCTTCCTTTCTTTATCTTTTTCTTTCCTTCCTTTTCTTTTCTTCTCTTCTTCTTCCTCCTCTTTTTCTTCCATTTCTGTTTTAGTTTTTTTTGTTTTGTTTTTAAACAGGATCTTACATAACACAAGCTAGCTTTAAATTTCCAATATAATTAAGGATTGGTCTGAACTTCTGGTTCTCGGGCCTCCAATTTCTAGATTACAGAGATGCACCACAATGCCCAGTATGTGTGGTACTGGGGATCAAACCCAGGACTTCACGTGTGCTATGCAAGCATACTATACCAACAGAGCTACACCCCCAAGTCCATGATGAACAATTTCATTTTTTCCCAATCATAGTTACTTCATTATCAAACAAAAGGGCTTACTTAGAGATGTTTAAGGTAATTATAATTCTAAAATGGTCTAATGTATGATTAGTCACATATCCCACATGCAGCTAGTCATCCATTAGCTATTCCCATTAGACATACGGCAGGCACACTCTCATTTTATGTCTAAACCCTCCCAAATGACTCAAACCAGGATACAGGGTTGGTTACTTGGTGTACAGACCTGGCCATTCTTCTAAAAGGGCCTCACTGGGTGACTAAGGATAGAGGAGACTTCATTGAACAGCTCATTTCTTATGTCATTTACATTTAAAATAAATCAAGGTCAAATGGATAAGAGTGCACAGTCCACTCTTGCCATCCTTTCTCCCTTATTTCTTTCAAAGACAAGCTGGGATGCTTAGTTCCCTTCAGCAGGCTTTCCTGTAGAAATAGCAGTGGCAACATCTTCTTCTTTATTTAATACCTTACTAAACCTGGGCACAATATCCACATCCCCTCCATCCTGGTTCAGTCCTGAGCTCTAAGCTGCCTGCCTGCTGGAGTTAGGCAGGTGTATCTGGGATGGGTGGGTGGGTAGGGGAAGGTCAGTGAGGTGGATGGTCAGCTGGGGGCAGCGACCACAGAATTATCTTCCTCATCATCTAATGGATACACAGTGCTTTAACGCTTTCAGTCTTTTTCTATCAGTTTGAGGAGGGCTGGAAATTCAGAGGATCAGGAATTTTGGAGATAGGTACTCAGAGTCCCCAGAAAGCACACACAGCCTAAGTGCGGGTTTGGGGGTGGGTGGGAGGCTTATGGTGTATTTTAATGTCCCCCACACAGATGCTAAGGAGAGTTTTCTCAAAAATCCTTCAAAACCATTTTAGAATAATTTTGAAATTTCCATCTAATTGCTTCCCATGGTTCTTCTTTCTTTGGCAGATCACACCCCCACAGTCATGGCCTTTTGGGCAGCGATAAGGCTGGCATCACCATCCCTCCTTTGACAGCATGGAAGGCTAAGTAGATGGAAAACCTGGGTTCATCATTGGCTGTTTCTGGACTATTTTCTCATCTATAAAACTAGAATATTGGGCATCCAAGAAAATATTTTCTAAACATCCTTATGCTCCTACTATGTTCTGAGCCATAGCTTCTCCTGGTGGGATGAGGATGGAGACTGTCAAGGACTCTGGGCAAGCACGTGGGCTGTTCTGAACTCTGTGGCTTTGCTTCAGGAGTGTCATCTTAAAAGGCCTTCTGAGGTTACAGTCTTTCACACTGCAAAGCTCTTCTGAAAGAAATGCAGGCGTGAGCTTCACCTCCTACTGGTCTACCAGATTGCATGTCTAAATTTCTTTCAGGAAAAATTCCCTTATGGAAAGTTCTTGTGTCTACATTCAGTGTCCTTGTCCCCAAGGACACTTAGCATTGCTTTAGGAAACCACCCCAAATGTCGACTCACTGACTCACAACGAGGCCACATGTCCTGTTGCTCCAACCACAGGGCACTACTCAGAGGTGAGACAAGGTCACGTTGACTACTTAACTGAAGGCCAAATAGCTTCTCACACATACACCACATACACGCCAGTTGTATTAAATGCCATCTTTCTTGGTTCCTGACAAGGTCAGAAAATCTTCCCGCCCCCATTGTAGGAGACAGTGTGAGAAGGCTCACACATTTTTTATGCTGTCATATCCTCACACTTGTCAAAGGCTTGAGAGCTATTTAGGCTAGCATGCTGGCCCTTCTGCTTTGAAGACATACTCCTGCCCAACACCTCAGTGAGGAGTTAGAGGTTTCTCATCACCTGCTGCTCCATTTTTGATTCCTCATTGGCTTCTAAACACTACATAGAGATAAGTCTCTCATCAGCAACCATCTTGCCCACTCCTTCTTGAGGGGAGAGGTCATAGGATGTGAGCAAGCTGTTCTATCCTTTACTGCCTAGAGAACCAGGTCCACATCTCTGGGCCTGTGCTTCATGGCTGGGAGAAGCCAGTCTTCCTAACTCCCCAACACATCTGCTATATAGACGGAGCCTCTACTTCAAAGTACAGCTACCCTTGCTGATTTGCAAACACACTCAGCATTCCCCTCAAGTCCCTGCCCCTTACTATGATGTTTCCTTAGTCTGGAATAAGTATGCTTTCCTCTAAACAATACAGCTGGCACCTTCTGGAAACCCTTTCCTACCTCCAAGCTCAACTTCAAGGCAAGGAAGCCTTCCCTGCAGTTATCTCTTCCATAACCACCCCTATATGTGCCACTGACACCAGCATGCCACAGAATTTCCACCTCACTCAAGTCAATCACAAGACTATCTTAAGAGCTACAGGTGACAGGGTCTGATGAAGGCAGATGGGGATTACTTTTTAAATTGTCATTATTATTATTTTTATATGTATGCATGTATGTATGTACGTATATATGTATGAATGTACATTTGGTGTTTGGCCTACATGTATGCCTGTATGCTCCACTAGATCACACAGGTAGTTGGATCCACTGGAACTTAAGTTACAGACAGTTGTGAGCTGCCATGTGTGGTGCTGGGAGAACCCCCAATGCTCTTAACTTCTGAGCCATCTCTCTAGACCCTATTATCTTAATTTTGATCAGGACAGAAAAAAATGAATTCAAAGCTATCCTGGATCTGAGGATCTTATATCTTGTTGAAAAGAGAGAAGGAAGGAACAGCACAGAATTAATCAGGAGATCACCCAGCCACGGTGCCTGAGCCCAAACTGTCTCAATCTAAGGGCCCAGATGAATTGAAACTCACTTAGGCCGTCCGACATCAGTTGTGGAAAGTCAAATTGTGCTGGTCTAGGTAGAGCCTAGAACCTTCTAACAGAAAAGAAAAGTAAGAGAAAAGAAACCAGTCTATCAGGCAAATTCAGATAAACTAAAAGTAACTAATTCTGACTCAAGTTTTGTGAGAAGAGCTGTTTTCTCCCCAAGTGTGCTTCGTTTTGTGTATTTTAACATCTATGATTTTAATGTGGTCATACTGAGTTTTTAGTTTAATTGGTACTTCTAGGATGTTGCTTTTCTACTTGTTAAATGATCCCAACAGTCTCTGGTAAGAGTTCTAGATTCTGTAGGGTTGCCCTGGAATCTCAAAGTTTCTTCTGTGTCTTGATGAATACCAATCAACTTTAGCTTAAATTTTGGTTTCTTTGCTTCTTCTGTGGTGCTGGGTTTTGAACCTTGAGCCTTGGGAATGTGCTCTCTCAGTGAGCTATGTGCCCAGCCCACTGAACTCAATTTTAACCCATTAGAGACAGCCCCTTACTTTGTTAGCCACTAGCTGTCTTTATCTAGCTTCACTAGTGGGTGGGATCACTTACTTTCATGTTTCTCCTAATGAAAAACTTCTGGAAGATTCCTAACTTCTGGCTCTTCAGAGTTAACAGTCAAGTCTTATACCCACTATCAATTGGCATGGCCTTTATGTATTGCCCTTGTCTTTGCCATTGCCCTCTTCATCCAAAAGTCTAGGGACACTATGTTCTTCCTTGATGAAAAGTAGTTCTGCAGCCCATAATTCCCTGCCACCTTTCAGTGTGAATGCAGCCTTGGGAACTGCCGTGCAGGTAGATGTAAGCTGGGGTCTTGAACACTCACCTGTATACTATGTGGACAATCCCACACTGTTCCCAACCTGCTTTGCAGTGTGACTGGCCCAATCGACATGGCTAACACTGAGCTCTGATGTTCTTGTTCTGTGCCTTGCTCAGCTCTTCTCCAAACCACAGCCACATATTTCCCTTCTTTTCCCTTTCTGGTCATCCTACAGAGCTCAGGCCTGGCTGGGTCTTATAGTCTGGGATCGCAGGCATGTGCTACCACATCGAGTTTCTTTTCCTTTTCTGTTATTCTCCATTTTCTTAAAAAAATTGGCCTGGTAGTATTGAAATTATATATTTATAGTTTCCCAACATAAAAGTAACAAAAGTTAGCTCCTTCTATTCTCTCTCTCTCTCTCTCTCTCTCTCTCTCTCTCTCTCTCTCTTTTTCTCTCTCTCTTTTTCTCTCTCTCTTTTCTTTCTTTCAGAGAGATCTTGCTCTGTAGCTTCTGTGGTTTAGGCTGCCTTGAAACTTAGTCTTCCCATGCCTTCAGGGCTGGGCTTACAGATGTGAGACCAACAATTGCTACCTTTACCCTGTTCTTGAGTCAATCAAGGACCTCATCTTCTTGGTCCCCTTCCCTCTAAAGCACTCTGTTATTTCAAACAGCTGTCTATACCCCCATTTTAAGTGTGTATTTTTTCTTATTACTTGTACTAAATATTTAATATTTAAAACCATATGTTAGTATTTGTTATACTCAGTATACCTTACATCTAATTCTTCCCTTTTATATTTAATTTAATTTTTTTTTTAAAAATCAAGGACTTATAAGTATTATAATTTCTAGGTTCTTTTATGTCTGAAAACAGCTTTATTTTATCTTCATTTTAAATTATAGTTTAGCTTAGCATAGAATTCTAAGTTATAAAGGTTTTACGTTAACACACAATCTATCTCTCTCAGCCTCTGTGGTGAAGAACACACACACACACACACACACACACACACACACACACACTGCACACACAGACACTTGAGCACACACATGTACTCTCACACACAATGCACACACACACACATGAGGACACACATGTACACACACACACAATGCACACATAGTAATAACGTTTTTATTACTGTGCTTTTGTTTGCTAGCTTGACTCACTATTACTCATGTGCATTTCCCCTCATTTCAGACATTGTACTTCTTACATCTAGAAGTCCAACATGTGCCATTTTTCATATCTTCCAGGTTTTAATCCAGCTTTTTGAATGCATAAAAATATGCCCAATAACTATGTTTATATCCATGTCTATTAATTCTAGCTTCTTTGTCAATTCAGAGTTAGTGTCAACTGATTCCTGCCTTCCTCATTAGCCAGCTTCTTTGTATGCCTGATAATGTTTCATTAGAAACTAGACTGTAGATTTTGCCTTATTTTACCAATATTTTTATATTCCCATGACTATTCTTTTTTTTCCCCAAGACAGGTCTTTCTGTGTAGCTCTGGGTGTAGACCAGGACGGCTTCAAACTTGGCAATCGGCCTGCCTCTGCTTCCCAAATGCTGGAATTAAAGGCATGTAATACCACAGTCAGCTCCCTCATGACTATTCTTGAGTTTTATTCTGTGATGCAGTTACATCTTTAAGTCTTGTAGAGAGCTACAGCCATCTTTAGCCCTGGGCTTGCTGCTCCACACTGAGATAGCTTATACACTCTGACTGATGTCGCATAAACATCTTTTAGGTCTAGGTTCAAACAGGGGCTACAGCCACGCCCTGTACCTATACCTAGGGACTCAACACAGAAAGCTGGGCTGCTTTACAGGACTCCCTTTGCCTAGCTTCCTACCTCTCAGACATTGTGCTGGTGCCCGATGTCCACTGTCTTGAACATCATTTCTCTTCTTTTGTCCATTAAAAAATTGTTTCAGGCAGAAGAATAAATCTGGTCTTTGCCTCTCTCTCTCTCTCTTCGGTCAGAATTAGAAGTCTCACATATTTCTCCTGGACCACAACTTCTCTTACTCCAGTCTGCTTACTCCATGCCTCACACAGCTGCACATCTCCAATCTGACCTCACCATGCTCAGAAAGCTTTGGACTTTGAATTAACTTTGGATTACGCATGGTCAACTAATAAAATTTGTACAAATATTACAAAATCAAAAAACAAAACAAAAAAACCCATACAACCCACCCCCCCTCAAGCCCCAAACAAACAAAACCTCCAAACTTCTGGTCTCTAGTATTTGGATTAAAGATGCTCAATCTGTGTTCTGACATTTCTTTACTTTCTGGGACTGTTAGTTCAGAAAGCATTCACTCTCTCCCTATGTATCAAAGATGTCATACAGTAATCCATTTACCAACATCCTCAATTCTCTTCCCTAGTCTGATAATTTTACCCAATAGGCTGCATGGTGGATTCTCAATAGATTTTATAATGAATGAATGAATGAATGAATAAGAGAGAATGGAGCATCTATTCAGCTAACTTCTGATAACTTCATTTTAGAACTAAGACATCTCTAAAACAGACCCCTGCTTCCTATGCGTCTCTCATCAGTAGAGTTACAGTGCAGGCAGGTTGTCATTTATATAGAAATGGGAGTTTTCACAAGTTTACATTAATTAGGGCATATATTAATTTTCCCTGTGAAGGTGATAGGTTTATGGATCATAGCTAAGCTAGCAGAAAGACCCAATGCAGCAACATGAAGGTGATTCAGAGACTAATGCCTGTTTCTTTCCAATTCTATAGGTGAGGAACTAGATTTTGAAAAGACAGGTGGTTCAGTTAAAATAGTTCCCAAAACTCATACAGTTGGTCAACAGCAGAGCTAAGAATCAATCAGTTGATGCGGCGCCCCCTTTCTCAGATATTGTAGTCCCTCCCTCTAGACATCTGAAATGCACTGTTTTTAATGTTCTTTTCTATGAATATAATCAAAACTATATTTTTATATCTATCTGTTAAATCTAATCTCTTTGTCAATTCATAGTCAGTTCCAGCCCCGTGTTCTCACTGTACCTCTGTCTAGCTTGATCTGCAGACAATTTGAATGTATTTCTCACTAGAATCTGCCCTGGCTTCCCAGCGACCCCAGAGTTAGTCAATAGTGGAATACTCATGTGATTTCTAGGACAAGGTCACGGCATGGCTTATAATGGAGCAGCATGATATTTTGTCATGTTCTTACACTGAGGCAAGCATCCTTTGAAATGTTAGCACCTTTGCTATGAGATATTTAACAAGTTTGGATTCTTTGTCATGTAGCACCCCTGTGTGGGGTGTCATACCAACAGAACACTCTATAAGTTATAAAATGGGTGATGTAACAAATACAGCTCTTACATATAGAGGGCTCATCAGGACAGGATACCCCAGAAATTAGTTCCCTAACTGGAAAAAGTTTTGATGTGAACAAGAATAATTTTCATTTTTTATACATTTTTACAGTGTCTATATAGACACTGAAAACTGTACTGATCCATTATATGTAGAACCTGATATTCATAACACAGATAGTAGGAATTAAGGCAAGACAAAGAACAGAAAATAATGAAAGAAACATGAAGAATGGCATTGCAATGAAACTGCACACTTGAAATTCACATGCACAAAAATGCTTGTTGAATACAGGGAAAATTTAAACAGCTATGCGAGTCACAACCAAAATGTACATATTGAGATACAGTCAAAATAAACATTATCCACAAATATGACTGATTAGAAATGGTAAGGTGCTTATTCTGCTATTTATAAAACACCTGTAGCTTCCTATCTTCCGGATAACACTCCATTAGTTTTCTTGCCTTTCTTGTGATTGAGTAAGGACACAGGGTTAGTTCTGGTCATTAATGTTGAGCCATTTCCCTCTGAAACATTTAACTGTAGATACAGGAGACTTTAGAATCCCCTTTCTGTCTAGGATGGTAATTGACAGCTTTAAACCTGAGCCATTAGCAAAATTCTGTGATGGATAATAAATAGAGCCCTCCCTGTTGATATGAACATATAGTGTTAACAGAAAACACATTTTTATTTTAAATCATTAAAAGAAAATTTAAGGATGGTTTGTTACTACAGGCTAACTTGAGTCTTCCTGCCGGATGTACTGTTTTCTTTCTTCTCTGCATGGGATTGCCTTGGGGTGAGCATTGGTAAGAATTCAGACACACTGCAAGAGTAATGTAGAGAAGATTCCATCTCTTAAACTTCTTAGGCAGATGCAAGAACTATTTCTAACCTACATGGTGTGAATTTCATCCTATAAATATTTATATATATATTTCCTCTCCTAAAGAGACTATGGTTCTAGCTAAGGATAGTTTATATCTCTTTTGTGTACTTCTGAAATGGTCCTAACACACGAGTCATTCAAGCTGATGGCAGCTTTGCTCTGTTAGGGAGCCACAATAGGACCCACTACTGGCAGTCTCTTGAGGGACTCACAGCGGATGGGTCTGTTCATACATTTTCACTTCCTGAAGCTTCTGGAATGTTTACTGAGAATCATCAGCACAGGAGTGGGACAGGGCAGAGAGCAGTGCCTTTGCAGTCAGCTGATAACTGATGTAGCAAAGTAAACCAATTGAGACACATTTCTAACCTGGCTTCTTTAAACACCTGTTTCATTCTGGGCGACATGTTCTCTGTCAGGTTTATTTTCCTGTTCACTGCTTCAAGCCCCTGGTGCTTTTACTTTTCAAATCTTCGCATTTGCCATTCTTAATTAGAAATGACCCACTGAACCCAGAAGCCAACTGGGTTTAACATTTAAAAACTCCGGGGTTGATAATAGAATAAAATGTACTCTGAGAGAATGAACTCACATCTACCCGAGTTCTCTGAATTGTCATTGGCCAAATCATACTGTCACTTCCTTCCCACATTTGATTGTCCATCTGGGATCCCAGCTCACCCACTCCTCTGATTAAGTCTTTGATTGGAGAGTTCTACTAAATTTCCCTGATTCCCTGCCCTGTCTCTTGATTCTGAATTTAGCTTCACTTGGCAGATCATGTCTTAGAGACCCACTTATCTATGATATTGTCTGGGATTCAAGGCATATGCTATTGGGTTTTGCCAAAGATGGCATTATTCTCCAGAGTTCCTTTCTGTTCCACAGTACTTAGCCCCTGGTTTGCGTACTAAAAGTGGAGAAGATTATTATTGTTTGTAGTTCTATACATTAAGGACACTGCATATATTCTCTCCACCACCCAGTTGTCTCACAGTACCTATAACATACCTGACAATAGAGAAGCTATTATGGATAGAGTGGTGATTAAGAAGGGGAGGGAATTAGACAAGGATACATTGTATATATGTATGAAATCGACAAATAATAAAAGTTGTCAAGTAACAAAATTAATTTAAAAAACATACAGCGGATCTGAATCCCTTTCCTCACAGAACTCACATTATACTAATCCACAATCCAATTACTCGCATGACTTAACATGGATTCTATCAGGCTAAACCTGATTCTTCATCCAGCTAGCAAGCAAGTTCAAAATGATTTTTGCAATTCATAAATGAGGTCTCAATCATGCTCAAAATTGAATTTTTATCAGAACAAGCTAAAACCATACCAGGTATGGTTAGAGCACCTCCAATAACCGTATATATTGAGCAAAAAAAAAAAAAGAAAAAAAAGAAAGAAAATAATCATGTTACACTCAATTTCCCATAACAACAGGGACATTTTTGCTTGTCATTAGCCACTTGGCTCCTGAATCAGGACCTGAACTGGGATGCACTTGTCCCATGTAGCCTTTGCCTGGTGTGGCTGACCAATTTCATTCAGTTGCGGTAGATAAGGTAGTCTTGCAATGTGTCTCTCAAGCCATAAGGCTTAAAGCGTTAGCCCCTTCATACAATAAATAGGCATGGGTGTGTGCTGGTACCTCATTTTCTCCTTATTTGGCCTCAACCTCAAGGGCTTGCCTCTGGAGACTAACTGATGCGGTAGTGAGGTAAAGTCAGATTCATACCACACCATCCCATTGTATATGTTAAACGAGTCCTAAGTGGGATCTGAGGAGAAGACAAGGGGAAGGTATGCTTATATCCCAATGATGAGTGAGCCGCCTTCCTGCAATTAAGAACCCAGCTCTGTGCTGAGTTATCTACTGTTTGGTTGAGTCTAAAGAACAGATCCTATTAGGATCCCAAGACTCTTATCTGAAATCCCTCTTTTTCAGTTCTCCTGAGACTCTTTTCTGTTCATGATCAAGAAAAATGAACTCTGTCTTTGTCTTGGTGACAAGCCCTGGTGACAATCACTTCCTGCTGCTTCCAAACATATATCAATATATCAATGTACCCAGGTGGGACCCCACAGTCTATTTGGAGTTGAGGGACATAACCAAAGGAAACTAAGGACAAAACAAGTACTTTACCATACCTCTCAGAGTTTGCAAGGATCTTTTGAATTGTCAGACATATGAATATAGTGCTCTATGAGTTCTGAGTTCCCAGAATCACATGTGACTTAGACAAAACCTCGATACATTTCAGTAGTCTAGCCATATGAACTGGAGGGATGTTATAACCCCATGGGTGAAGTGTTTGTCACTTAGAGTGAATCAGATCCCTGTGACCTAGACTAGGGTCACATGGGAAGGGCTCCTCTTGACTGTTGGCAGAGCTAGGAGAACAGTATGAGGTTCTTCCATGGCCTCTAGGATACCATCTTGACTCCATTAGGGACATGGAAGCAGAGGAAGTGCTTGCCTATGAATCCCTGCATGCAGTGCTGAGGATGGACCCCCAGTGTCTCATGTACGCCAGTCAAATGCCTGTGAATGGGCTCCATTCACTCTCCTCCTAGACACGACGGTTCCTCCCCAAGGTTTCATGCTTTGAGTATCAGTAGTGAACAGAGCTTTCTAAAATCCTGTATGAGTTTCTAGGAAATCCTTACCTCACCCTGTCCTGAAATACAGCCTCATTGCCATTGTCCACCTCGAGTCTCTTTGGACTAATTGCATTATCCATGCCCCCGTAACTGTGCTGGTCGCCAGAACTTAGGTCATCCCTTTGCTCCCTTCCCCTCTATGTACCTTCATTCTACATATCATGTACCATCACCTGGAATCTTACATATTTTACCTATAAGACCCATTGGGTAGGAATTCTTATCTGTTTTCCTCAGGTGTTATTTGTTTTTGATGTCTAGAACAGTACCTGGTAAGTACTTTAGAGGTATTTGCTGGATGAGTAGGCGAGTGAACACGTTAGAGGTACCCAGTTATAGTGACAGCCTCTAATGACTAGCCATACCTTTATTTTGCAGATAATGAACATCTCATTTACTCTTGGAGGCTGTAGGCCATTCCCACCGTCTCTTGATAGACTGCCCAGAATCTGTCTCATGATATCACTCTGGGAGAAACCGTTGACACTCTTTCATGTCAATGTTTACTAAAACGATTATGTCCAATGCCATTACTGGCATTAGCTTATCTCAACCCTCTGTCCCGAGTACATTCTTTTATAAAACATTTAATCCAGAAATCAACTACTGAGATATTTTTGAGGTCTTGGCATGCCAGGATCATGGCTGTGATGATGGTCACGTAACCAGATTAGCAATACTGGTAGACTCATTGTTTGTTTTTCCTATCTCACTTTAATTTCTGAATCCTACAGCTCCTCAGAAGCCAGAAATGTTGAAGTAATGGCAATATGTCCTCTCCTGGAAGCCTCTACTCATGTCTGGCCCTACACTGAAGCCTTTTACTGTGATGTCAAGCTGTAATGTCATCATTTTTTTTTTTTCTGCAACACAAACCAACCTATCAGACATTGCAAAGGCTCCTTCTTTGATGACATGCTCCATTACTAAGCTTGTCTGTGTGGCATTTCAGGGTAGGTAGAGAATACCTAGGTCACCTGTGATGACCTAGTTTTGAGGATTATTATCTATAGCTTTTTAGCAAATGTTCTGTTAGGTGGTTTCAGAAATGCTAAAATACGAAGCAACACGTCAGAATCTTCAACCCTGAAGGAAAGCACAAGAAGAGTGAGCAGCATGGAGCCTCCTACATTCACTCCAAGCTCCCAGCTGGCCTTGGATGAACTCAACCATAGACACCAGGTTTATCACCACCTTGCTCCCCTTGAGGCCAAGATGCCTACGTAAGTTCTCAGGTATCTGTGAGATTCCCAAACAACACACGGGATGCCATATTGATAGGTTACCCTCAGAGTGTCCACCATGCTAACAATGTATAGATTATTTCTCTGTCAACTGTATTTTAATCCCTATCCACCTTGAGACACTTCTTCACCCAAATGCAAGCGCCAACCACCACTTAGCAACAGTTGGTTCAGCCATGCCTACAAACTTGACTTTGCTCCTGGCTATGGAAACCACTGAATGGTCACCATCGACAGGCAACAGAATCCTTGGATATCATTACAGATAGAATAACACTCCTTATCCTGCCACCCTGGAAACTAAAAGGCAGATACATGGAAACTACTTCTCCATCACTGCTATTTCTAAGTCTTCAAAATCTCTCTGCAGCTACTCATGACCGGCCTTGCCCATGGTAGACACAGCTGTATTACCATGTCAATGGCACACTTGATGGTCATTGTTAAGCCTGGATGAAGCACCTATGCTACAACACTTCCTCCAGGACCTGGATAGGTTTGTAGAACTGGAAGAAGTAGATTTCAAAGGATAGATCTGACAGGCTTATCTTTACTTGGAATTCCAGTAGTGACAAAATCCAGGCTAAAGAAGAGTGGTATCAGAGACTGGGCCTCAGGCTGTGGTCACTTCTCTGGCCCAGTAGAGATGGAAGGCAGGTGTGGTCACAGTCACCAGAATTAAAATGTTACCTTTCACTTTTACATCTACATTTGCTTCCCTTAGCTTGCCTTTCTAAATTGTGAAACTGGAATTCATTCAAAGAGTTTATGTCCTCATGAAAAGCTATTACTGGTCTACAATGCCTATTTCATCTATCTATCTATCTATCTATCTATCTATCTATCTATCTATCTATCTATCTATCTTTGTGAATACATAGTGTGTGCATGCACACAAGCACACCACCCCTACAACCACTGATCATGGTCTGAATCTCCTTTCATGGAATCTGAAACAACAGAGCTAGATGAATCCTATGTACCCCACTCTCCTACAACCCAATGGCATTATCCGCTCATTCTTTGTGTTATGGATTGGCAGGATTTTTTTTTTTTTGAGAAATACTTATTTTTTTTAGTACACTTGGAGTTAATCTCATTAACCATACATTCACACTGGATCTTTCCTCAATGTCATTTTTTTCCTGATCCTCCAAGAACTATATATGTATGACCCATGATTTTCCATCTCCATGGTACATATGTAGACTATATATGACAGATGTTAGATCCCAGACTGCTCTCTACATACACTGTCTTTGAGCTGCCAACACATAACCATCTCTGCACATGCCCAGAGCTCCAGATTAGTGTTTCTTCCTTAGCTCAATGTTCTCTTCAGGTACAGCATATTTCCTAATGGTGTCACTTTTGTCTTGAAGCTGAAATAATTCAACAGTTCAATTTTTAAGAGCATATGCTGAATAGGAACAATGAAAATGGGAGGAAGCTTCCATGGACTAAGGTCCATGCCTTATGAGTATTCCCAAGTGTTGATTATTTGAAGTGTTTAGAGTGGTTCTCTTATGGATTATGTTCTTCGAGGATGGAATTATCTGTAACTCGGTTCTGAAGTCTATTCATTAGCCTTTATAGGGTCTGAGGCTTTATAATATTTATTGAATAAATGAGAGTTCAAGTAACAATATGCATAGGAGGAAGTTGCCATAACATGAGTGCATTTATGAGACAGTGGAGGAAAAATAGAAATTAAAATTCTAAAATCCACAGACAGGGCCACTACCTGTGAGGTTTAATGGGGATCCAGTCTTCCATCATGAGGAGCTGGTACTGAAGTGTTTGAGAATAAAAAAGTAAAACAGCAAGTACCAGGAAGGACGATTTTATCCTTCACTTCCTTTTAGTGGGGGGCCAGGTTTGAGTATCCAAAAATGTGATATATGAGCCATCCAGTTGAAAACCCACCCATTTTGCTGTATGTGTTAGTGATGCAGAAAATGTTTAATTATATCTATTAATGGAATAGAAGTGATGGCATATGGAATCAAGATGTCATTTCCATTTTTCTTTGGAGAGTGTTGTGTGTGCTTTCCCCTAGCAGGTTTGTTTTTGTAATGATTGGTTCTAGCTCTGGCTATTAATAAAATGAGTTAGTATTTCCGCCGTACAATACCCAGTAGGAGGAGAGTTTACAGTACAAAGAACTCATGCAGGGCTTAGAACTTGCCACAGTTAATCACCCATGTGGAAAGCCTTCTTGCAGTGAGCGAGTTTTTAAAAAAAACAAATCAAAAGCAAAGAGCATATATATATATATTATCCTGGAGAGCAACTTCCCAGGATGGACATCCCAAGACAGAGCTTCAGCTAATGTAATGAAGCCAGTCACAGGAGGAGGAACTCTGGACCTGATCAAGGCCACTGAAGCTTTCCTACCTTGGGAGGCCATAGGCCTCTTTGTGCATCAATTCCATTATCTGTGAAGTGTTCTGTGTACCAGGCTCACTGGTAAGGAGGAAGTAAGAGTCCAGAACAGCTTGCAGACATAGTACAGTGATAAAATACTGAGTGTTTGTAAGAAAACAACAAAATATCATTGTTGCCTCCTGTTCTGGACGTGTGCCTTGTTTTACTTCCTGAAGGCTTGGGACCTTGGGCTTTGGCTTTTGATACATATTCCATTAAAAAAATTTTCACTTCTTGAGGATTTTACTTTTCAAGGGCAGTTAGTCTGATAATGTCTAGGACACCCAGGAAACAGGTACATCCTTTCTTACATAGTTGATTTATTTTAATAGGCAGTTTCCCTAACTCCATTCACCTATCGGGTCTCAGAGTGTGGTCCTTGAACCAACAGTATCAGTATTACCTGGACTCTGGTAGAAATGAAAATTTATGTGTCTACCCCAGATGGACTGAACCACATAATTCTGAGAGTGGGACCCAGGATCTGTGTTTCAACGAGCCCTTGAGATAATTGTGATATATATCAGACTCATTCATGTATATGAGTTTGAGAACCACTGCTTTAGGTCAAAGGAGAAAATGGAAAACTAGAATTTGAGCATTTGGATGTGCCAGAGAAGGTGCTTGGGGTCTTTTCCAATCACACTGTACAACTAGCTATTTAGAGCTGGGTACAAAGTGATATGTTAAATTGTGTTAAAGGCCCTTCTCTGTTACACATAAAAAGAGCACACATATCGGCAGTCTGTTCATTCATATGTATTATGTACAGATTATATATGTACATATGTGTTACATGCTGACTTGGCACATCAGGTGCTCTTAAAAATGCATCCCTGCCTCTGTCATGTTCTGGTTTCCTGCCTTGATTTTGTTTCTTTGTAACAATTATTGCTTTCTAATATGATGTGTTAACTCTTTGTGTTTTTGTCTCTTCCAGTGAGAATATATATCTTCTGAAGGTGATATGTTTTATTCCTTCATGTCCTATATTTAGCCATACTACCCTGAATGTGCCTGATTTCATCATTCATGTTCCTAGCTCTAAGAACCATGCCTAGCACCTACTATTTGTTAGTAAATATTTGTTGAATGAGCAACTTCTTGCTCTGGGAGTTAGAAAAACACTGGGGTCAGATCAAACACTGTAGCTGCTGTCTACCTCCTAATCTGTCAGTTTCACTACAGCAGGAAGCTTGGCCTTTCAGTTCCTGAACTGGGCTCTGAGATAAGTCCACCAACAGGGTTCTGGCCAGTGCCATCCTCAGGAACATAGTTCATTATTTCCGAATGTGCCCTTTGAGTCTTACTAGTTATGGGGCAGTGTTTTGAGTGACTGACATGTTCATATAGCTCTCTGGGGCTAATATACAGCTATGCAAAGGAATCGTGAGACACACTAGAAAACCATAAAAAGAGGAGTTAGGGGCCCAAGTTCTAGTTTTTACTTTGCCTCTAAGTTGTCATATGCACTCAGTCAAACAGTATTGTCTGTCTTGGTTTGATCTCACTGGTCTCATTTCTTCTTTCAGTTATTATATATTTGTTCATGTGTTGTCTGACTAAAGCATGGTTCCTGAACTGGTAAGCTCCATGAGAACAGGTTCTATTGGCCCACCTACGTTTTAATGCCCAGCCAGCAGTTGGAGACATTCCTTAAATATACAGAGTAAACAAATCTCTGTGGGAACTAACTGGTGATTTCAGCCTGTGCTCTACAAGTAACCAAGCAGCAGGTATAGAGATGTATGTCGCAGAGACCCTTACCTAGAGAGCTCTCTAGTCATAAGGAAGAACAGAATCCTGGTCTGCACTGACCACTGATGCAGAGTGGAGGTGGCTATCCCATGGAAAGCTCAGGCTTAGCCACTTGGTTGTCACCCCGTGGTCTGGAAAAGCACGGCTATAGCAAAGACGAACTGCAGAATCGCAAGTCTATTATTTCTAGTGTTCAGGTCACTAGGAAAATAAACAAAACACTGCTGACCTCTCCTACTGGCTGTGAAAAACCACTGGAAATTTTTTTCTGACTTCTTAGTGTCTGCCATGAGAAGTATGTTCAAGAACTGCCTCCTGCCTGGCCTCTGCAGGCCCGTACTGTAGTTCTAAGGATCTTCTAAGACCCTCATAACCAAAACTAACCCTATAGGCTGTTACTAAGCTCATGGAAACCCTCCCCTCCCAGGGCTTTGGCGAATATCTTTTGAAAGTATCTATTCTGAAATGGCTTCCCTAATGGCTTGCAATGTGCTATGGATTTGAATATCAAAATTTGAATAAATGAAAGGTTGATTACCCTGAAGTCATGACACTACATGGAACTGATCCGAGTTTACCTGCTTTCTGGCCCCTTTGCCCCTCTCCCTCCTCTACTCCCCTCTCCTCAAACCCTTCCCTCCCGTTAGAGAGAATTTTACTGCCTTCCCTGCCCGCTCCTTCTGCCATTTCCCATTAGTTCTCATACAAGTTGGTCTTCTTTGCTGGAAAAACAAGTTCTGTTGCTAGGAAACCAGTAATGAAATTGCGTGTTGATAGGGACTCTATATAATGACTGCAATTGCAGTGTTCACATCGCCAAAGACAGACACACTATGCATCTTCTCAGCTTGACAGGTCTTCCAGAAAGTGGGCAGAGCAGAGAATTTAAGCCTCCAGACTCAACAGAAGTATTTAAATCACTATTATATACAACAGCCTGCTTTAGAACATATTATAGAACAATCCAAGAAGAGACATATGGAAAAGCAGCAGCAAATCTCAGTCATGCAAATGCCCATGTTAAGGTTCTCCATTGGATTCAAGTTCAAGTACAAAGACAGTCCTTTCCTGAGCCAGGTGCAATTCCAGAGTATGACACTTTGCATTGCGAACATATACCCTTTCGCAAAGTTCAGAACACTGAACAAGCCACTTTCTCACGTAAGAGTGTGAGACACATGGAAGTGTAAACTTTTGAGGACCCTCTTCCCTGCCCTCCCATCACCCAGCCTGGGAAGTGAGCCCAACTTCGGGACCTCTTAGAAATAAGGTTTAGTTTATTGAAAATAAAGCAGTGGGCCTTAAAAAAAGGTTAGAAAATGAGTGTTTTACATATATATATTTATATTATATTATATTTATATCTATTTATATGAAATGGAATCATCCCTGCCTCTTGCCTTCGTGTGGGGTGGGGGTTGGGGGGGTTTCCATGAAACTTTCGTAGGGGTTAGGGTTCTTTCTTGAATGTTATGGAAGCTGGAGGACTTTAAAAAAATTTATTATGAAAAATTGGAAACATATACAAAAGTGAGAAAAGTATACTGAACACCCACGTACCATCTAGTGTCAACAACCATCAACAAGTGGCCAGTTGGCTTCATTTAGGTCTTCTTGTGTTCCCCACCCCACCCAACAGGATTGCTTGAAGTAAGTAGGACTAGAATGGTGGTCTTTGCCCCAGAGACCTCAGAAAGGAGTGGGAAGGAGGCTGTATCAAACAGAAATGTGTTGAAGGAAGTGCTGCTGCCGGTATTTGGGAAAGACTGGATTTGGCCCTCCCCATCTGTATCTCAGGCCCGCCCCCACACATTCTCATGATGTAGAGGAGAGGAGCTACAGCATCGGGATGGCCTTGTCCAGACTGGGGGAGGGTCACTGCTCACAGAAATATTCAACCTGAAGAGAAACTAAAACCAAATGTGTCCAGTTAGCTACCCTGTCTACTTAGTTGCAGACATTTTGGGCAGTAAGGGCCTGATGTGGGAGTGGGGGTGGATTCCCTGGTGTGTCAGGTTGGGAGCTGGGGAAGTAGATGGGGCGCTGGGCCTCTTGGTAAATCCCTGTTGCCCCACCATTTTGGACTTTGGATCGAAGCTCAGCAACCTCAAAATTGCACCCAGGAGAGAAGTAGGGAGGCCCGGGGTGAGCCCATGGCCCAGTGGGCAGATTTTGCTTGGAACATGTTGCCCTCTGAGCAAAGGCTGCACCCCATACCAGCCCTGTCAGAGCAGTCTCAATAGAGTTGGGTGATTGGAGTCCTGGTGGGAGGTCCCAACGGTGCCACGGCTAACCCGGTGAGCTGCAGGGACAAGTCCCAGGCTGCGCGCTAAACGTAAGTGGAGAAAGGATCTCCAGGTCCCAGGTGCCACCGAGGAACAAGGTTGCCATCCTGTTAAGAAAAGGGCTGGGCTCTGTGATTTGCATATGACTTTGCAAAAATCTGCATGAGATCCCATCGCCCTTTATAGAAAAACAGTGTTAAACCATCAGTGCAACCTACTCCTAGTAACCCGATGCACAGACTACAACCTGCAAGACATAACCGTTCTTTCAGAAGAGAATAGAGAGGAAGCAGAGCTGGGTAAAATCTCCCTCAGTCTGAACGTTCAGAAGAGTCCAAGCAGGTCCAGGATCCAGAAAAGGATCACTGATTGGTCACTTGATGCCAGAACTCAAATCCATCTCTTTTCAACTCATGAGACCTCCCCGCATAGACCAGTCCTGCAGTGGCTTCTCAATGTCTCGGACAAATATATAACAGGGGCAGCAGGAACAGCGTTACCAGGAGAGTAATAAATAAGAGGTCCCTACATAGCAGAGATCTCTTATGTTTACACAGTATCCCTGTTATACTTTTCTTAAACTCTTTCAGGGTCCCACACCCTACCAAGCCTAGATGTAACATTTAATTGACAAAGAGAAATAGAGAAAAGGTTGCCTATTCCTGTAGATGTTTGACATAATGGTTTAAAAATGTGTGTTTTTTTTTTTTTTTATATGGCCAGAGTCCATGATATGCAACAATCTGTAGTTTTCTTACAGCTGGTTTGGGAAGACTACAAGGCATTCTGAAGGAGTGAATTACTTAGTGGGCTAGTGAGTGTGGGTAGATTATTGACCCAGCATCTATGTCAAAAATGGGTTATTGTTTCTCTAAGGAAAATGGCAAGCTTCTAGTGGCCACTAGCAGAGTGGAGTATTTTAAATGGCAATGGGTCCTAGGGAAGAGAAAAGTACAGTGTCTGACTTCAGGTTTGACATGGAGTCAAAGGCTCCTCACACCTACCCCACAGAAATGAGAAATCCATGTCAAAATTCTCCCAGTCAGAATTTCAACTGAGAAGAAACTTGAGCAGCAAGCTGAATGGCATTTATTCTAGCTGTCCTGAGCTCAGGGAAGGTAGGAAACATTCCAGATGGTAGAGGGAGAAGAGATTTGCAAGAAAGCCTGGAGCTGACTACATGCACATGGAAGTCACTCAGGGTCAAGCCCTCATGTGCCCAACATGTCATGGTAGTATGGTTGAAGGGCTCCAGAATATGAAAGCACAATTTCCTCAGTCTAATGCCGCCCTGATAGGAACAAAGGAAGGGGCACGCATCATCGATGCTCACTTGATACTCAATAGTCTCGTGCTATGTTTGCTACCATTCCTAGGCGAGTAAATAATATGTGCTATAAGGCCCGTAGAATTTATCTCAATGGTAGACTTTTTATAAATTTTATAACATTGGATTTTGCATTCTGTTGTTCTTTATTGCCATCACTAACAGTTTATAGAATTTTGAATCTTTCATGTGCTAAAGAGATGAGCATTTATATGCATCACTCCACATTTGTGTATGCGGTGGGTATCACTGTCCTGATTTTGCAGACAGAGTCCTGGAGAGGTCCTGCCCAGAATCATAAAACTGGAAAGTTGATGCATGGGGTGAGCTCTGAATTAAGGTTTGTCTGTCTTCAAAGCTGTCCTTAACTACTGGTGTGTGCTGCCCCCATCTATTAGACGATGACTGGACATCTGTATGACATCGGGTCTAAAGCTCACATACAGCACATACAGGTCTATCTTATATCCTGGGAACCAACTGGAAGTGGCTTGAGTAATTTTATTATAGAACCATTAAGTTCTATAGAAAATTCCTTACATACCCCTTCAACCTCATGCTGTGAATGGCTCTGTACATCTGCAAATCTATTTGAAGATGGTTTGATGTATAGAGATAATCAGGAATAAAACCCACATAGACAGACTGAGTATATGGTTTTCTAAGAATCCTGAGAAATGCACACACCTGCCCAGGAAGACATGATTGGATATACCAGTAGGCATGTCAACAGAGTAATAACACAGATGCATGTTTTTAATTTTTTGTTGTTGTGAGAAAATATCTCACTAAATAGCCTAGGTGACTTCAAACTCACAACCTTGCCTCAGTTTCCCAAGTCAGAAAGCTGGGATCATAAGTGTGTACTACAATGGCCAGATGCCTAGTTATTCATGATCCTGTTGAAATGACTTTAAAAACTCTGACCTAATGGAAGGACTTGTAGAAAAATTTTTTAAGTGGAGGAATAAATGCTACTGAATTTTCCTATTGGAAAAATATTTATCAGCTTAGAATTCATAATAATTCACATATAATCATCCCATGCCTTTGGCTTCCTGTGCACAAGTATGAGGGTCAGGGTTTAGATATACTCCCTGGTGACTGTAAGAGTCCTCTGAATCCTCCTCAGTCCTAAGGGCTTTTCTATGTTTGAACTGCTCATCACTGAGTTGGCAACACTTTGGCTGTATTTGTCATCTTCAAGCATGTGTAAGAAACATTTATCTTTGGCATTTCTCACAAGGCGCAAGAATCAGGGAGACTCACTTTATAGCACCATGGCTTTTATCAACTGGATTTGCTCAGCATTTTGGGGGAGAGGTTATGTTGAGATTTCCTTGCTCTTCTCTGCCCAGGTACAGTTGCCTTCATATAAATCTTTCACTTGATCTACTGTAGGCGTGTCCTAATAGTTGACTCATAATGAAGCTCCCTGAGGCATAGTGAGATGTTCTGTAGTCACTGTGGACATGGGAGATAAGGCTAGACACCCAGGGAGATAAAAACAGCCACAGACAAAGAACATATTTATTTAGGTGATATCTTTATACGCATTCACGTTCCACGAACCACGGCAGGTATTTTGCGACAGACTGTTAAGTGAATCTTAACTGCAAACTGCCAGTGGTGTTCTCTACTGTAATTTACCTGACTGTGTGTTCTCAATGTTTTGTTCTGATGGATTAGGAAGCTTCTGAGGCAGGGCTGTATCTTAATTGCCGGTCCTATAGCTAAGATAATAATCAGCCTCCTCTTGTCCCTGATTCATGGCATGTTCTATCGGGCACAGGAGATAGTGAGCACACATACAATACACAGAACATGAAACATTCGTGGTTTTTGAGTTCAGTTATACCCCATTCTGTTGGTCAGGAGGAGATCGTAGTATTTACGTTATTTGAGACAAATGTGCTTTGTGTATTGTCCTGCATCATCCAATGAGTTTCTTTCCTGGGCCTGGCCTGTGCGGGGCCACGTGTATAGAGGACCAGGATTCAAACTGCTCTACACTTTCTGGTTATATGACCCTGAGTAAGCTATTTACTCGTCAACTGACAAATTCTATAAAACCTGCCATCTGTAAAATGAGGAGAAATACTTACCTTGAGGACCAGAGGCTCCTCATGCTAGGGGCTTAGGCATAAAGTCAGGGGCTAGTGGTTAGTACCCTGGATTGGCTTTCTTTCAGCAGCCTGTGTGTCTGTCCCACAGTATCAGTGACTTCTTAGGGAAAGGATAGCATCTGCCCATTAGATGAAGAGGAGATTTCTGCCTTGAGTGGGAATTCTCCATGTTGTCTGTTGTGCGCCTCCATTATATAGGAAACTCTACAAATGCCATAATTGGCTTATAAAATATTTTCTACCTCAAGTTCAAACCAGAACCCAGGCTGAGAAATTCTCCTTGTGTAGCCATCAGAGTTAAAAACTGGGACACATAGTGAGGAAACACTGGATATGCACACGGAGAAAACGTAAGCGCTATAAAACACACCTTTAGATCAACTCTTCTCAAGAAGTGAGTTTTGTAGCTTCTTGTTTTGCTTCCTTACACAAGCTACGCTGCTCTAAGAGCTCCCGGGATCTAACACAGTGCTGTACACTGGGCTCAGGGCTCTGTCTGCATCCTGCAGGGAGGAGATGGGCCAGGGATGGGGGCGTGGGGTGACTGGGCAGCACAGGTAGGTCCATCTGTGAGGTACTTTGCCAGGGACAGACCAGGTGCCCCGTCTCCAGAAGAAAGCTAGCCACAACCAGCAGTCCTCAAGCTCCCACCTTTTCTTCTTCCTTTTCTCCCTCTTTATAGGGACTGCCCTCAACCAGCTCCACACTCAGACAGCGTTGGAGATAGCCTTGAAACTGCTCCACTTTATGGTTTCAAGTTTATCAGAAACCTTTCCCTCTGCCCTTGACTGTAACTGAGGAGGAAGGGATGGTGTGTGTGGAAGGTCCTTGACCTCAGGACAAACTTCCCTCCTCTCAGAAACTAGATGTTCGTCAAGTGGCCTCTATAAGGATCCTATGTGCCTCCTGGAAACCCTTTCCATTCCAAATCACCAGGAACTAAAACCAAACTCAATAGACTTCTCCTCTTTCCAGGGCTCATCTCTGTGTAAAATCTCTGTGTGCTTCTGTGTTCCAAGATCTCCCTTACCTGCCCCTCCCATCTCTAAGCAGTGGAGTTCGGTGAGGAGCCCATCAGGCCCCTCTCACCCTGCCTCTGGACTTTCCCTTCTCTTGCCCAGCCTTTTCCAAGGCTCTGGACTTTTATAACCAAATCAAGTTGCCAGTTTCTAACCTTGGCCTATGGGCAAATCAGCTGAATTCTTTCTCATTACTCAAGACACCAGTGGAGAGAGGTCAAGATCTGTTTCCCAGCAGGTGTCCTGTGTGCAGACAGAGGACACACTCCGGTAACCAGCTAACAGTCTTAGCTCTTCCTATTCTTTAGAAAATATTACCTATTAGGAGTTTTGTTGTTGCTAATGAAATGCACTATGGAAGTACAAAAAGCCGCCTATCAGAAATAACCATAATTTATATTTTGGTGTATTTCCTTCATATATACATATATGTATACATGTATATACAGACACATATATGTGTATATGGACATATAAACACAAAGCACACATATGTACACACACATGGTCCCCTTTTGTGTTTAGGAGCAAGACTAGTTCTTTCATATTAAGAGAAAGGAAGTCTCAGAGCAGATGGGAAAGATAAATAACTCTGGGCCTCAGCCCTGGTAGCCCTTCACCTGTGCCAGTCACAGTCACTGCTATCTATGGTGTAATGTCATAGGCCTGATGACCAGGGAAAGCAGCCTAAACCCTGCTCCAAACCACACAGCAAATACCTCTAAGCCTGTGGAAAATATATTTGAAAAACACTGATTCATAAGTACAGACAAGCAGCAGATATACACAAAGCACACTGTTCTTTCTGAGCATTTCCTGTGAATGCCTACCTCACCTCTGTGTTGGAGATAAAAGTAGGTATCTGACGTGAACCCTGTCGTCATGGACCTGGTGATTCAGTAGGGGAGATACAAACTCATTCAGGAGAAGCAGAAGTGACAGAGGGGAGGTAGAGACTGCCTTTACAGAGTGCTGAGGGAGGAGTGAAAGCCAAGAATCATGCCAGTACCGAAGGAGGTGCATTTTAGCAGGACTCTCCCCAAGAGACTCCCCAAGTCCAGAGACTTGTCTATCAGGACGGGAAACTAGAGTGAGGCCGTATAACAGATCGATAGATCAGTATATGAAAGACACGAGACAAAAAAACCAAGCAAAGATGATTACATGTATACCAGAGAGGAGAGGTCTGCAGACAGCTAGGGGCCCCGGGGAGGTAGGGGGGTGGGGGTGGGGGTGGGGCAGAACAGGAGGCAAGGGTTGAAACTGTTGGAAGTATGAGGTCTTGGGAAGGCTGCTATGGTTCAGAGGCATGTTGCTGTTCCTGAAACAGCTAGGGACAAATTTCCTACAAGACACAACAATGTGAAGCCAGGCTCAAGGGCGGGCCCTCCACAATGGCTGCAAGACAGCAAGAGGGTATGAATCACCACAGGGGCCCCAGGAGCCAAGAGTGCACTCACATTCACAAACCTGGGGTTCTGGGGAAATGACACTGCTTCTGCCCCAAATACAGAAGTCACACCAGTTAACTAGATTGAAGAAGAGGATAAAATTGTATAGAAGTCACATCCATTAACTGGATTGAAGACACAATTGTCTGGCACTGAGACCAAGGAAGGGAAGCACACAAGTCAGACCAAGCTGGCAGTGCTCATGTCCACTGTGACCCTGACTGGCTATCTGCTTACTGATTTGCTGCATCTTCAGCTGAGCACAGTGTTTATGGGGTCAGAGAGTGCCCGGCTGTCTTACCACTGCTCCTCCATCTTGGAACAGTACATAGTATTTGGAACAGTAGGTACTCAGAAAAGAAAAACATGGTGGATGATGAATACCAAAGTGCCATTAGAGTGAAGTCATTCCAGAGGCATGGGTTCAGATTCTTTTGTCATGGGTGTCAGAAGGGAGATAACAAAAAATATGGAGGGAGATGAGAGAGATATAAAGAAGAACTGGAGCAGAGACAGCCAACTGCAGTTGGTCAGGGCATAACGTGACAAGTGTCACATGGCAGGGGGAAAGGTGTTTGACAACATGAAGAAGAGGAGGTGATGAGTGAGTTGAACACTGAAGTGAGCACGAAGGGGAGAGTCAACGAGTGTGCTAGGCTAACAGAGGAACCCTCGCCGAGTCCACATGAGGAGAAAGGCAATTCTGTGGCCCCTATACTAAAGACTCTCAGTGGTTCTTGGATGATGCTCAGAAAGTGTTGATTGATAGCATTCAGTGTCTACCATGATCTACCCAACCTAACATTTCTTTCCCTCAACTCGCCACACAAACCCTGAACTTCAACCAAGCGAACTTACTCTCCCTGTCCCAGTTATCCTATATTTCCCCGTCTGGATTGAGCTTCCTCCCACTCTCAACATCTTCACTGCTCTGGTTTGTTCTAGTTAGCAAAGCCGTATGTGGAATCATCTCTGATCCTCCCAGATTTAATGTCATGACCCATTGACCACAATGCCAAATGCATCACCTTGAGTTCAATTGTTTGCTTTGCCATTTGTGTATTTAATGAATATTTATCAAGAGCCAGTTATGAGTTGGCACTGGTAAGATTTGGTGATGCAGTGGAGGTCTGAGATGGACATGTTTTTATCCTTGCGGACTTAAAGTCTGCTGGAGAAACCAATCACATGGCCGCACAGGTTCTCATGTAATCCCTGAAAGCAATTGGCACCAAGCCAAGCTGCAGCCATGAGACAGTGCTGGAATGAATTCCTGTTAGTTCTGTTTTTTCTGTATCTTCCTTGATGCCAATTGCTTGGCCTTTGTGACAACATACAGAAGTAACTCAGTCCTCCGACAGATCAAGGAACTGAAGACCAAAATCACAAGGCTGTCTATAAAATCGAGATTGAAGAGACTTACTGTGTGCATGGGTGTTTAATTTTGTCATGCACAGACTTCCTTTCCACGTCTTGGATCTGTTTGTTGGACAGCCAAGTGACAAACTCATTGTATTTGTCATCTTTCTTCTAACATGTTTCATTGTTTCAACTCTTTTACATGTCATATAGTGTCTTATAATAACACAAGCTACAATGTGCATCTTACTCGTTTACTGGCTCTTACTCTTCAGAACTTAGGGGCTGACAGAAACCTATAGCACATGTTAGGTCTTCATACTGGTACATTCTTCTGTGGATACATAAATGGTGAGCTATTTTGAAATACTACATGTAATAAATGCTTTTTGTCATGTCCCATGACACTCAAGCTTATTAGTACATTAAAAATCAAATTATGCGTGTATCAAGAGGCAAAACAGAGAAGAGGAAGACAAGCCACAAATTGAGATATTTACATATATAGCCTATACAAACTAATAACTATATACTCCTAGTATTAAAGAAATAAGCAAATAAATACTCCAAGCAACCTACTAGATAAATAGATAAAAAACTTGAGTGGAGACTTTGGACAGGAGGAAATTCAAGGCTGTCTCAAGGATGTGGGAAAATGTGCAGTCTTATGAGGAATTAGAGGAAGACAACTTCATCAGAAGCAGGTGCTACTCAGCCACCAGCTCACAAGCTAGCAAAGCAGAACATCTGAGGGTTTCCTGCACAATGAGTGGAATGTAAATTTGGCTCAAGAGACACATGCACAACCACCACCTAGCAGTTCCACCCCTACTCTGCCATGCTATAAAGCTGATCTATGAATGCCAGGATATACTTAACAAGGGCGCTCACAACAGTTATTGGAAATAGCCTTGATGCTCTGTGCAAAGAATGAACAGAGTTTAGTATATTCACACGATAATGAAAATGAACAAATAGCTCTACACATCAGCACCAATGGATCCCATTGAACAATATTAGTGATGAAACTAAAGCAAAAAAGAGTACGGGGTCTGATTGTAGTCAGAAAAACTACATTGCTAGTCACATTGAAACTATATTACTGTGGAATACTTATATAGCAGGTAAGATCATAGATTAAGAACATTATGAAGGTGAGGGGTATGGTCACCCCGAGGGCAAGAAACCTAGGGCTGTGTCCAGGAGGGAAATGGGGGATTCTGGGAAATGGTTGGTGTTCTACTTCAACCTCTGCATGGTTGGTATCTGCTTATTTCATACTTATCCACTAATGTCTTCAGTTGTGTTGTGCATTTTTAGAGCACATATTTCACACTTGGAAAAAATGTAAAGTTTACTATTAATCTGATGTTTATAATTAGGAATGCATCTTACAAAAATAAGTTTATAAATAATAGTTATTTAGAGAAGCTTATAACTCTCATATGGTACTAACATAGATCCAATAGTATATGTAAAAAATACTATGTAATACTATGTAAAATTATTGAAATAATATGCAAAATTATGTAATGTAAAACATAATGTAAAAAATAATATGTAAAATATACTATGTATAATATGTAAAATTAATAGCAAAAAACAGGTGCAACACTCACAGATAAATAAAATGTGAAAGAGTAAAATAAATAAATATTACTTTAAAGTATCTGCTTAGAAAAGATGGTCTTGATGGCAGCCGGTAACTCTGTGCGGAAGGCAGCGGTCAGGTGCGCGGCTGGGGAGTATGGATTGATGTAACAACCTCGCAGTTTTATTTTACATATGGATCGATGTAACAACTGGGCAGAGTTATTTTACATATGGATCAATGTAACAACCGGGCAGTTATTTTGCACTCCCATCAACATTCAAAATGTAGATTCCCTTTGGTGCAGTAATTCTGAGTTAACTTGTTAACATATTCACAAGTGTGAAAAATGGGATCTGCACAGGGTATTAATTGCTACCTCGTTAGCAATGGCAACAGATTGGAACCACCCTGCATTTCCATCGACAAAGGACAAGTCACACAGACTGTGGTACTGTAGTGATCGAGTGTGCCACCATCAAGAAATGAAGCAGCTCCGTGTCCTGCTATGGAATGGTTTTGCAGATTTATTACATGACAAAATATAAAACAGTACTACGAGCTCCCACTGAAAGTTTTTTTTTTAACCTTTATTTATGCATGTATATGTCATGGCATACATATGGAGGTCAGAAGACTGACTTACAGGAGTCTGTCTCGTCTTTCTGTCTGCCAAGTGGGGTTCAGGGACTGAGTCTAGGTCACTGGGTGAGGCAGCAAGCACCCTTACCCACTGAGCCATCTTAACAGCCCAAAAGTTTTTTTCTTAAAGAATAAATAAATGTATAAGGTTTTATATTTAAAAGGATGGTCTCTAGAAGAATACATGCATTTTATATCACAACTGTATTAATGCCTCAATAATTCACTTAATAACCCAGAATATATCTCATTAAAGAAAACAGTCTGAATAAATGAGCAAGAAGAAACATAACAGTTTGGGTAAAGGATGTTGCAGGAGACTTCTCTGTGATTCTGTAATTCCCCTCTGGTTTTTAAAGGTCTGATTCTATATCAAAATAAAATGCTTTGATACAAATGTTTCAGAAGTCCCACTCTTTGACATATTATCCAGGATTAGAATTAATATTTTGGGCTCCAAATTGATACAAAGGAGAACTGAAGGGAAGATGAAATTCAAGGCAAGGACACTTATGACTTTTAGCGTCAAAATCTTCTCGGCTCCCAGGCTAAATTTGTCTTTCAAAGCAGCACTGTGCTGGTGTGGACGAATCGTATCTGAACAGACACATTCATCATGAGAACGTCTCTGCTGCTCCCCACTGCAACTGGCAGAAATCAGGCCTCAGCACACTTGTCATCTCATTTAAGGAACACATACGACCCTATGGTCACATGCAGGACAGACTGTCCTGTATAGAACAAATCTATGGTTCTGGTTTTCAGGGGAACTCAATTCAACCACACTGAATTAAAAAAAAAAAAATCCAGTGTGGTAACATGTTAGACAGAGCTTTCTGTCCTCCTTTCCACTGACCATCTCATTGTGCTGCGTTGTGCATTTCTCAGCAGCCTGTTCTCCAGACAACACGTTTACAGAGTGGGACTTGCAGCTGGTTTGCTTTAAAGTTAAATGTCAGAGAACATATCCTGCGAACATTTCTTTTTGAGAGTTGCCATGGAATTTTTCACAAATGGGACAAAGATTTGCTGTTGTCACTAGAGGAAGAGAGGTGACATGGTGAACTCTGTGCTACCAGACTTCTAGAAGCTTGTAAGCCTCAGCAGTAAGTCCCTGCAGAAGAGGGGACAGAAGTCTAATCATCCTGTGACACAGAAATGACTGCTTCAGAATAAACAGGGCAGGAAAGGCTCCAGCTGAAAGCAGGGCTAGACACTGTCTAGGGTCTGACCTGTATAGTCCTGCAACTACTTAGAACAGTTGCTCTCATAAAGACAGTCATCAAAGCGGAGTTGGCTGCCCTGCTCAGGGGCACCCATTGCCTGTTGCTCCTGGGAGATGTCCCATGGTAAAATTATGTCCTTATTGTGGCTCCATGGAGAAACCCTCTAAGGAGGGTGTTTGGATTAGTTTCTTTTTCTTGGCAATCCTGCTTTCCAGCAACAATGATCACATGATCTAACTCCAATGCCATCCACAGAAATCTACACCACCCTGCCCCACAGTAGTCATGACTGACATGTTGCAGACGCCAACAGTAATGAAGAAATTAGCACTCAATTGCCATCAAGGTAAACTAAGCAAGAAGCCTAACCAGGCTCAGAGTCAAGGGTGGGGCAATGCTGAGCCACCTGTCAGCCCAGTAGGTTTTCCCCAGAATGCTACATTATAGCAACAGGTACTGTGGCCTGTGCTTCTTACCACAGTGCATTCGGAGAGAGGGAACAACAGCTTCTATAAAGCCAAAGGCTCAAACCAGAGTCAGTCTGTGCTGTCTACCCGACGCTGCTCTGAATCCCTGTGCAAAGTTTCTGCTTCAGGTTTCCAAAACAGCTAATGATCACACCTTCCTTCCTTCCTCTTTAAATGCACAATACTTTTTCCTACTTAAGACCAGAGGAGGAGGGGGTAAACAGAACACTGGCCAGTATCTGTGGAATCCTCCAGAACAACCCTTGTCCTGAAAGCTTCCACTTCACTCTCCACCTCTGACCTCCCAGCCATGCCCACTTGTCCATCTGTCCATCTCCCTGTCCCCAGCAGAACATGTGGGGCTGGAGGCATACTTACTTGGGTCTTGTTTGCCCCAGTCTGTCGCCAGCTAATACACTTGAACATTGTGGCTTGTTTTCAGATTTGCTTTTGCCTTCCACCAAAATGTTAACAATGAAATAGAATTCCCCTTGTGCGGGACTACATCAGGGTTGAGTTGGCTCTTGAAACTCGCTCCTCCCAGGCGGCTCCAAGATAGGAATCAGCCTTGCTGCATCTTAGCACTCACTGCCAAGTGCTTAGAGACCAACAGGAATCTTCTTGAGAGGCTGAACAACTCTGGGGCAGAATCACACCCCCACCAAGGCCACAATGTGAGTCACAAGTACTTGGTATTGACAGCTCAGAGCCATAGTATCTCTGTAGCACCTCAGTGAAACTTACTCAGGGTTGCTGTGGATTCGTGGGCATATATAGGAAGGGGTGTGTGGGCGGGTGGGGCAGGAGCAGCTCAAGAGTGGGCAGCAGTGGTAATCTTTACTGTCTACAAGCAGAACTATGAAGGTCACAACAAAGTATCAATTTAAGTTGGGTGATTGACTTGGGCCTGACTCTCAGAACTGTCATTAATTAACTGGTTTTGTGTCTCTGATAGCTAACATGGTTACTTGTCAACAGTGAAGGATGTGGGTTTGATGATTCTGGAACTTCTCTAAATTTCCTGTCTGTCTGTCTTCCTTTTTTTTCCTTCCTTCCTTCCTTCCTTCCTTCCTTCCTTCCTTCCTTCCTTCCTTCCTTCCTTCCTCCTCCTCCCTCCCTCCCTCCCTTCCTTCTTTCCTTCCTTTCTTCCTTTTTTCTTTTTTTTTTCAGACAGGGTTTCTCTGTGTAACCCTGGCTGTCCTGGAACTCACTCTGTAGACTAGAGGGCCTCTAACTCACAGAGTTCCGTCTGCCTCTGCCTCTCAAGTGCTAGCCCTTCTAAATTTCTATGATTAGAAATTTGAGGTTCACCCTGAATGAGATAAGGCATCGAATAAGGCCCGCAGCCTTTACCAACCACAACTCCACCATTGTTAAATCACACTTCCACTCTCTCTATTCTCATACTGAAGATGACTGTGCTGCACCACTACTAGAACTAAGAACTCTGTGCAGCTGGAGTGTCTGACATGGGCAGAGAACCTGTAAGGCTTCCGTTACCTGCCTGGGCTCAGCCAAGCCACTGCCTTTCATGACACTTCCTTGCTTTTTGATAATGGATTTCTTCTGGGAAAAAAAAAATTCAATTTCTTTCTCAGGTACTAGACATTTCCTGTCCTCTGGTGGATTTTGCAGGGATTGGAGCCACTCATAGACACAAAGAACTTCTGACAGAGAGCCCGTGACTGCAAGTCCTTACACTCTGCTCAGGGGCTCTGAAAAGCTAAGTTGATGTAATGACAAACATCACTGAGGGGGGAGCTGTGCTCCCAGGGGGTGACAGCATACCCATCGATGGGGATCTGGGTGTCCTGATGGTCCTGGACTCCTCTCTTTGTTGACCACTGCTATCATCTCCCTTCCTTCAGCTACCTGTCCACCATCAAAAAGAGTGACAAGAAGACTATGCTAGGAAAAAGGATGACTTCCAAGTCTAGTCCTGGACTTTAAGAAAACATTAAATAACACAAAATAAATCAGTAAAAAGCTCAAACCACATTTGGTGCTTAAAATCATAAAGTGGAAGTGGTATTTTCTTATAAGGAAGGACTAAGATATTGAGGAAAATCGGAATCCTTTTAGTTGAGGTTTATGCTCAGAACGTTATAATCGAACATGCCGAGGTCTGGGTGTGCCTGAGAATCAGGACTACATTGCTTTCATGGCTCAAGTTCCAATACATGCACTCCCAGGCTTGGTAGGTGGAGGTATAATTACATATTCTTTCCTGGTACTCCTTTAAGGGCTTTGATACGGGATGGAAGGCAGCATAATTCTATCTAGGGATATTTTATGACTCTTCAGGCCCACTGAATCCCAAGACTGCGGAATGGAAGAGCTATAGTTCATTCCTGCCAGGGCTGCTCTGAATCCTAGGAGCCCTTACAGGCTGGAGGACAGCAGGTGGCACACATAGCTGTCCAAGACACCTACCATGACAACCACATGTCTCAAACCAAGGGGGTGATCCTTTTGATGACTTTTAAGAATTTCTCAAGTTAAACACATTGCCTGGTATTAGTTTCACACTGCTCAGTCTCCACACTGGGAGATATTCAGCTTTCTCTTTAGAGGCAAAACACAGGGAGCATGTTGCTAGTTTTTCTGTCTTGATTATCTGAAATGGAGACCTCCCTTTGGGCTCTTGGGTCCCTGAGTCCCACACACATTTCAGATAGAATCGCATCTGGTTCTTCAGAATTCTAGGAGACAGTCACTGCTCTCTTTGTATAGACCACAGACAGTTGTGACCACCGGTAGGTCATAAACAGGTCAGTGTGGAGTCCAGGGCTAACCTTAGGGCCCATGCCCCTGCTACCACATCACCATGCTCCCCAGGTTAGATGCTACGGCACCTACCTAGATCTTTCCTGATAGTGCAGCCTCAGCTCTTATGCTTACTGACTGCTCATCTGACACAAAAGACCAAGGCCCTTGGCTCGGGTAGTGTACAGTTGGTGATTCCTGCCTGGAGCATCAGGAGGAATCAGACTGAACTTAACACCATGTGAACACATCCATATATGTCCTGTATACCTTCAATAGATCACATGAACAGAAATCTCAACTAAGACTCCACATGTGAGGAATCTTACTTAGGCTGCATTCTTTGAGAAGCTCTTTCTACACATGTATTCATGAACTCTTTAATGGACGAGATTCCCTTTCCCATAAGTGATCCATCCCATATCCATCCAGAAAAAGCTTTACATCTAATTAAAACAGGCAAGGTGTTTATCTCTGATGTTCTTAGTAGGACCGGGAGATGCTATTCTTTTTCTTTCTGGATGTTTTCTTTTCTTACACTCAAGAATGAAAGCTGGAGATGGTGAGGCCTTGCTTCATCCACTGCTGTACTCTTGGCATAGAGCACAGCACCTGACATAGACCAGGCAAGCTTCTCAACAGTGCAGGAATGAAGAGGGTAGGAATATGCTGATGTAGGGCTAGGCCCCATCCATGCACCAACACAGGGTCTAGGTCTCTACCAATACACGGATGTAGGGGTTATAGCCTTATGAAGATACCTACTCAAGGGCTACACCCTTACCAAGCTACCAATGCAGGGAAAACATCTTCATCAACTCAGGAAGTAGGTCCTTATACGATAACTTAAAGCCACGGTTCTCTCTCTCTCTGACTCCCAACTAGTTTCTTGTTTCCTAACACATGTTCTTTGTATGTGTGTGTGGTATAAAGACTATTAGCTTCTAATGAATGCCAGAGGAGTCTATACTCATAAGGCTTTTGTGAGTAGGCTGCCTTGTCATAGGTATCATGCCATGGCTGCTATCAGAGAAGTAGGGAATTGTGGGAATCGTTTGCTTTAGCCTTGGGCCCTTGCTACAGCTGTCTCCCTGACTTCCTTTCCAGTTACTGAAACAAAACTGGACATAACCCACCACACTGGACTGACAATCCAGAGTTAACACCATTGAGTCAGCCCCTCAAGTCTCCAGGCTTCTCCTCATTCTTTGTTTAACACCAGCAGTCCCTGGTCTACCCTGTATCCTGGCTCACACCAGCTCATTCCGTATTCTGATCACACACTGTTGTGAGATGCTCCAGCAGAGCTTTTTTTTTTTCTTCTTCTTCTTCTTATTGTTATCATAGAGGACAGCAGCCATGATTATATTTCCTCCCACTTTCTCTCTCTTCAACTAACCTGGGCATGACTAGAGCCTAGCAGTACTATTTGCATGGACAGTATTTCTCATAGGATGGGCGTGTGATGTTTAATTCAATACATGTTTAATGACAACATCCACTGTGCCTGCCCTGAATGCATGCACCAGGTTCATCACAGTGCACATGTCTGTCCTCTGGAGGGCATCCATTCCTTAAAAAAGATTCTTCTTCACTGATACCTCATCATTGCTAGAATTCAGTGAATCTAGATATTCCATGTGTAGCAAACCCCAGTACTCAAGGTGAAAGGTGTGGGATGAACAGGGGGGATGTCCTGCCCAGAGTAGCACTCGCATATCCCTGACAGAACAGGTTTGGCCCACTGGGGCTGAAGTAAGCACTTTCATTTGCCTTGAAGAAATAAAACTTTTGTATAATACAGGCCGGTGAAAAACCTAATTATGCAGATCCATTTGAGGATGAAACACAAACAAGTCTGGGAGAGTTATTAGTGGGATTTATTTACTGAGGCGCTCAGCTAAGCTTTGTAAGGGTTTAATGCAGAATTATGAATAATAAACTGTGTTCCCACTAAGGAGGGGGGACCCATAGCATAAGCCAACAGTCCCAGTTCCTTTGTCACAGGGAAAAGTGGTAGAATTTCCATCTCTTAAGGCCTTAAAGAAGAGCTAGACAAGGGTTTCCATGGGTAGTGAGAGAGGAGGCTACATTTCCTTTCTTTAATCTTACTAAAAAGCAAAGAGTATGGAGAAGGAACAGAAGATTGTTCTGCGAGATGTAGCTAACGTACTGAACAGAATATTTTATATTCAGAACATGCTAGAACACAGAGGTGAGTCTGGACAAGAGAATCGAGTGGGCACAAAGTTGTCCTATACTTGAATCACTAAGTCACCTGCCTAACTAAGTCTGTTCACAAAAGAGGCTTGGAGATTTTATGAGCAGTACTGGGTGCTCTACTAGACATGATGACTATTTTAGGAAAACTTCTGAATGCAGCAGTGCTACAGGAAGGACGATGGATAGATATCCTGAGTGCAGGCTGCATACCCCTCTAAATATCCCATTTTATATAGAATTTACATGCTGAAGGAAGACCATTGGAAGGTAGCTAGGAAATGGAAAAATCTGGTGACATATTAATATAATCAATAGCTTGAGAACCTGAAGACTTCTAATGTAACCTTCAAAGACTTGAAAAATGATATGACGAGAGTCTCCAAATATCTACAGCCCAAGGACCCAGCACTGTTCAAATCTGATCTTTCAGTGTCAGACATAAGTAGATCACAGTCTGTTAATAACAAGCTAACCTAGAAGTCAAGGCTAGCAACAACTATCTACGCCTGAGATTCCAGAGGCTAACATGGAAAGTGGAGGAGAAATGCCATTCTGTTTATCGAGAGGCAAACGGAAGAAACCACATCCTCTTTGGACTAACAGGTAAGAAGCTGCTGACGGTTGCTGACAGGGAGGTTGGAACTCCGCTCAAGAATTCACAAAGCTCTTCCCAGTATGTGACTGAAAGTTAGCTTTTACCCAATGTCAGGCAGTACCAAGCAGATCTATATCACTTACTCTTCCCAATGATGCCGTGAGAAGGTTCATTACCCTGTTAGTGGATGGGGAAACTGGCCTGGGCAAGCTGACAGAAGTGGTGTCAGAACTGGGATTCATCTGGCTCCTCTGTTCAAATGCTTTCCTTCACACTACAGCATACAGAACACAACAGGCGAGTGGAGGGGTGCTTCAGCCCAAAGTGGCCTCCCCAGTGCCATTCATCCAACCACTGACATAACTCATCCCTTTCCATCTGAGCAAGAAGACCTGGCCAACATTCTGAGGAAAATCTACTGCAGGAATGATTAATTGTTATGAGGTGTCTCTACCCTCTCCCCTAAAGCCGTTGTCATTTTCCCTTCTGTTGACTATGATCAGTTTATCTGAGTCGGTCCAGAGACTTTTATCTGGTCACCTGGAAACCAGGCTTCCTGTCTCCTAGGAAAGGTGGAAGGAACTGGACCCTGGTGGTAACACCTATGAATCCCAGGCCTCAGTGAGTGCTCTCACTACTGGAGGGAGACATACAGGGGCCACGTGACTGCCTTGTCCTCACTGCTGGGTTGGGAGAAGGGTGAGATTATTTTAAAGGATACTGCATATCCATCAACTTTCTATTATTATTTTTGTTCGAGAATAAGTGTTTTTTTTTTTTTTTTTTTTTTTTTTTTTTTTAGGCTTTGTATATGGACAGAATTTCCCGCTTCACCTTCAGCCTGTATCCTAGGGCCAGAGAATGAGGCTGGGAGTTTCTGCTCCAAGAGAACAAGTACTCCAGCTTGCTAAGCTTCTGCTCAAAATTTCTACATTTCTTTAATGTTTTAAGAAACAGGATGTTTATATGCTTAGCTACTTTTGGAAACCTGTTTTTTAGTTGCCTCTTAATCCTCTATTCCCCAAGACCTAACAGTGTATACTTAAAATATTCATTGCGCTCACAACCCTCCCGAGCCCTGATGCATGCTGCATACCAGGAGGACAGCAGTGGGACAGACAGACACAGCCCGTGTTCTCGTAGGGGACCAGTGGCTTGGCTATAGAGACAACAGAGAACAAGAAACCGCACGGATGGGGATTCACACTCCACAGACAGCGCACGTCTCTCCACAGTATCCAGCACAGACTTTGGCACATGGCAGGTGCTTTGACAGAGCATGTGTCTGGTCTGTGTGTGGCTTGTGTAGAAAGAACACCCGGCTGGATTAAGTTAGCACTGTGCCTTAAGTGGTACTGGTTGGGCTCGAGTTCTGGTTCCTGCTTTGACACTGACTACTACATTTTTCTTGGGTGAGTTACTCAGAGGATCCTTAGTTTCCCTGAGGGAAAGGAATAAGTACTAAAATCCTCATGATATAATAAAGGCCTGCTGTCAAAGGTGGAGTCTAGTCTCACTTACCTTGCCAGCAAGAAAAGAAATAGACAAATGGCCCCAGCCTGGGGTTTCTGTGTATGTCAGGATCCTGGGAGATGGGCTAGCAGCTTCGAGGAGCGAATCCCCCAACAACAAAGCTAGAAGTCTATGTCTGAACACGGGCAATATCACACTTGGCTTACCAACCAGGGACTGCTTTAAAAAATAACACTTTTATTCATAGGATATTTTAGTTATACTGTTAGACAACAGACCAGAGGAGCCAGGAAAACATAGAAATAGTTTCCTTTGTATTTTTATAAGTAGAAAAAAACCCTCAAATGTTCTATTTACTCTGTTCCTGAAACTAGCTCTAAACCATGAAAGCAGTTGTCAAACGGAATTAACTTTGAATGTCCTTGAGTCTATCAGTGTGGTTGGGGTGATGTGCTGTTCTTATCTCAGCAGGTCTAGGGACAGTCCCATACTGAGTAGCTTTCTTCCCAGTAAGGAAAAACCTAATAAATGTGGCAAGGTACCCACAATGTAGAAAAAACTAAAATCAAGACTAGGCCTAGTCTATTGCCTGAGGCAGAAGGGCAGCCAGTAGGCCCTGGAGGAACTAGAGCCAAGCAGTGCTTGGGGAAGTCTAACTTCACCAGTAGCATTATGGATACGCAGCAGTAGATAACCTCCCTCTGGACTCTGGGTAGGTGAGTGTGAGTGGGTCAGGCCATGGCCCTTCCTCTCTCTGCTGCAGATTCCAACAATCGCTTTCCTCAGGCAGCTTGAGCAATTTCCTGCATTCCTCTCAGGGCTCCTCACGCTGCTTATTCAGAGATGTGGGAAACAGGTGGTCAGGTTTCTTAGAGGATGACTTTATTTTTCAGAGAAACTTGGTGGTTTCTCTGCCCCTAAGCTCTCAGGAACTGAGCCTTGGGTATATGGCCAGGGAAGGGTGTCTTTTACTTCTAGAGTCTTTTTGGGTCAGAGATCCCTACTGAGTAGTGTCTATGTATCTATTTCTCAAACCACTGGTCTAATTTTAAAATATCCCCTAATCAAACCATTGTAAATATGAGCCAGTCACAGACATTTGTGTCTCAGGACACAGTTCCAAACTCAGCCTCTCTGAGGTCCACTCTCTTGAGGCAGAGCAGTCCAGCGGCCCCCATAGGGGTGATTCGGAGGGATCAGACACCTTGCCTTTCTCCCTGTTCATGCTGTGTGACTGTCCCAGTCCAGCTCTGTCCTTTCCCCTTTGGAGCCATGATACAGTTGGTTCCGCTGTTTGGCTCCAGAGTGGAAGGAACTTTGAGCACTGTTCTCCAGGGTCAGTTAAACCAACCACAGCTTGGGGTAGAGGGAAGGAAGGCAGGGACTCTGTCTTACCTTGTCACTCTCCACCGTGTTCTGAGAGGTCCTGGAGGCAATGGATATGGTATCTGGCTGGCTGCTCCCATCCCCCTGGCTGTCACCATCCTCTACTCCATCCCTGCAGGAAGAAGAGAAAAAAGAAACAGGGGTGGGGGTGGGGGGAGCCACTGTGGGTTTAGAGCACACAAGGTTTTCCCAGCTGGGTTGACAAAGTAGTGCCTGAACATTCCTAGCAGGGATTGCGAACATTACCCTGTGAACGAGCACAGAGTAAGTGATTTCGGTGAAAGCTCATTTCTTTCAGTAAGCACATGACCAACGACATGACCTAGCACAGCACAAGCACCTGCCCTGTGTCTCTTCTGGCCCACACTCATCTGGCAGATGGGGCACTAAACTAGTAACAACAATAAAACTAGGAATAAGACTGTTATAGGCAGGAGAAAGATACAGATCACTTAGAGCCCCGGCTTCTAGTCAGCCAGTGGGCTCCTGTGCAGTAGCCACAGAGTTCAGCGTTCTGCATGTTATAACTAGGATGGGTTTGCCTTGCTGCTGGTGTAGAAAACACAAACAATGGATAAGATACTCTATATTATTTTCTTTGTCTAAGATGCAGCCAGGCTATGCTGTTACACCAGCCTTGAGTTTCTGGATCCAAGCAAGACTCCTGCCTCAGCCTCCCAAGCAGTTGAGACTATAGGCACATATCATGAAACTTAAGATGGATTTCTTTTTTAAACTTGAGTTTCTTCTGCTGGTGAAAACGGGTTGGGCTGGTTCCTCATTGGAAGGTTATCTTTAGCGAAGTCTTCATGGATCTTTAGCTCCTGCCACTGTCTTCCTTTTGGTGGGTCTTACTGATTTTATACTTATTGGCAATGAGCTCTTATCAATGCAGAAGGGAAAGACACTTGCTCTAGGCCTGGGGACAGCAGAGGCTATGGCAGCCTTTGAGACAGTTCTGCTTCTTGGTGCCATTATGGTATGTGCCACCCCTTCCTGGGCCCTAGCACCACACAGTGTTGACACCACATTGCTCTTTTCACTCTCTGCCTTAGGATTGTGTCCTAACTCTGTGCTGAAACCATGGTCAAGCCCCAGCAGGAATAATTGTCTGGGAATTGCTGACTAGTCTGTGTAGAGGAAAACTTGGGGTATGTAGGCTGCGTTAAAAGGATTAGCAGAGGAAACCAGTTATTCCCATAGATACTTTCAAAAAAGTCATTTTACGCTGCTTGTAGAGGGGTAAAAGCCTTGAGAGATAGGGAAACTGGATGCTGGGGAGTCTTATCCCACGAGCAGAGTATTACAGATAATGACTCCACCTCACCGAGTCTGAACGATTACGATCAGGTAGACCTGTGAGTTACATGGGCATGTGTGTGCATGAGGGTGCCTGTGTGTGCACCTGTGTATATGTCATCTTCCTCCCTTGCAGAACATTTCTAAGTTGGCTACTTTCTTACCACCGCTTGTGGGTTTGGAAAATGCCAGCTTATTTTAATAACATAAGCCACACATTCGTAGGAAGGCAAAATCTGCTGTGAAAAGAAATCACGTGATACATTTCAAAACCAAAAATAAAAGGACTTTCAGATCATCTGTTGTTTTGGATGGTCTGGGCCATCACCCCCTCCCCCATTTGTAGATGGCTGGGATCTAGCTGTACTTTCTGCTTCCTGCTGTTCTGGCCTATTATGGACCCTTCTGGTCCACTATAGATGAAGCCAGTTCTGGGAGCTGAAAGGGCTGATCCAGGAGTGTGGGTGCCATCCCCCAAATCCATGTAGTTCTCCATAAGCTCTGCTGCTATATCCAGGAAGCCAAGCTGAGGGAAGTCCACACTGCCTGGTAGTTCTCTGCAGAGTCTGTGAGGGTTCTCTCCACTCCATGAAGGATAAGAGAAGTAGAAGACAGAGAGGAGGTGGCAGACATGTCTAAGACATGCCCTTCATGTGTTCTAGAAACTCTCCAACTCTTTCAGATTTCAGAGCAACCCTCACATTAGCCTCAACTAAGTTTCCTTTGCACAGAGTCCTGGACAATCCATTCCTTATACTGTATTCCTTTCTATATTCCTTGTGAAACAGGAGCTACCAGAAGCAGGGATTCTCTCTGCAGGATTAAAATAAGGCTGTAGTCTGGACCCGAGTACATACACGTAAAATGGGCCCTTTTCCAATATACTCATACTTGGTCCCTGCAGCAATGGGGCCATCACTTTGGATCCTGGCCATCACTTTGGAAGTGTCTCTGTCTTGGTCATACCCAACTTCTGGTCCCTACCTCTCTCAGTGTTAGCATTCCAATGCATGCCTCTGCAATGGTTCTCCATGGCTTATCCTGGTCCATACTGAAAGGTCAGCTAAGTCCTCCGGCTTATGCCGTTTGTTAACCGGGGAGGCATGGAAAGCACGCCACCAACAGTGACCACTACTCTTAGAACAAATACACTTTGCTGTGTATTTTTGTCTTCAAGATATATGTAAAATTGTTGTATGATTTCCTCCAAAGGTCCTTCAGCAGAGCCCTTGGAAGTGATCATGCCACATGGTGACTTGAGAAGGAAACACCTAAGAAGCCATCTACTGGCTTGGGAGAAGAAGGGCCCAGACACTCAACACATAGGTCCTTTTCTTCCTGAAGTCATTAATCACTGAGGGCGAGTAAAGAGGACTCCTTAGGAGCTGAAGAGATATCCTTGACACAGAAGCCTAGCCCAGTGTTGCACAAAACTCCAACCAATGTGGAAGTCTCCCCAAAGACTTCCCCAATGCCAAAGAGAGCCATCACTGTCCCCTATTTGACAGCATGTACTCTCTCCAGATGCCACTGTTCTTATGTGCAATTCTATGTGCAACACATGGTTGTTGGAAGGTCCTTGGGAGAAGTAACCCAACTTATACTTCCTCTCATATTCTGGTAGCACACTTAGGCAAAGAGTGCATCGATGAGAAGCTTAAAGATGCAGAATCCACCACAGGCAGAACCTGGGTCTTCCTAGACGGAGGATAGCACCATTCCCACTAGAGACGAAGGATCACCCTGTCCCCCCTCCCTCAGGGACATGACGTAGCAGTGACTGGGGAAAGGTGTTGTTACCTCTTACTATTGTTCCTCAGTTTGGCTGGTGTTTTGGGGAGCTGGATTGGCTCCTTTAAAGCGCCTTTAAGATGAATGATCCTTTCCTGAATCACTTCTCGAATGTTCTTGATCCATTCCTGCTTGGTTTCGATGTTGGAAGCCTGGGGTACCACAGGAAGAAGCATTGAGAACCCCAGCTCTTGTTGCCCACAAAACCATGTTCAACTCTCCCCCTACAGGCTTTGCTGGTATTCCAAAGACAACAAATCTTTAGGGGAACTTCTTTTGCATTTTATCCTTTGACTCTTTAGCCGGAGATGTGCAACTTCAAGACTCAATATAGATTTTATGGAGCACTTGTAAAAATATTTCATAATGCATTATGCACTGATCAATTTGCTATTGGCTCTGGAGTTGAAGCAGCATCAATTGCTCTCTGCTGAGCCTGGGTTACCACTTGAATTGTGGATCCTATGGGGCCCTGGAGGCACTTGGAATTGTGACATCTGAAAACAGTAGCTATTTACCAGCAGGGTAATGGGTATGTCAGGATGTTTAATAGCTGTCACACTCATCGGCCTGCACAGGCTGACCGTCAGTATTGGGGTTTCAGGCTGCTAAATGTGCTTATTAGAAGCACTGCTTCATACCTATGATGCCCCATTGCCTGCCTGGATCTCTTTTTAGGTAATTCCTCATGACAGGTAGCAGCTATTTTGCAAATTAAGGGTGGACACTGTGAAGCTTTTGCCTGAATAGGCCATCTGCCCCTTGATGATGGACATTTCCTTGACTAGCATGTGATCAATGGAAGCTTTATTTGTACTAACTCCACCTAGTCAGGTTAGTGCCACCAGGAATGGGGACTCAAAATGAGCCTGAACCCAGAGAGCTGAACTATGTGGACCCCCAGGCTGCTGTGATTTATGGGAGATTCTCAAATACACTTCCAGAGAATAAGACCGTATTTTTTTTCTTCTATTGTTTTCTTTTTTTTTTTTTTAGTAACTTTTTAAAAAATGTTTATCAAAGGCTTTATAAGTTTGGTAATGCTCAATAACAAGATGCCCATACAATCAGAAGTGTAACCCAATACCCAACTAGATCTACCAACTATCTTTGACTGGCGAGACACGCGAACATTCGCCTCCATGTTCCCTTCATGCCCCCCTCTCGTCTCCTAGCTCCTCCTCTCCTTCTCCTCCTCCTCTTCCTCTTCTTACTCCTCCCACCTTAGCTCCTCCTACATATCACCCTTCTTGTTAAGATAAAACTTTTCTCTCAAAATACAATTAGAGCATAACTATACCAATTTGTATCAGTAAGGTACAAGATAGACCTAATACCCAGTCCATCATTTTGTTGACTAACCAGAACCTCTGGCATCTCTCCTAACTAAAAGACTTAGTTCTGAACCTGGCTTTTTTCTTGGCTTTAGAATGGATGAAGGACCACATCTTAAATGCGGCTCTTTTTATGGCATTAAGCAGAGCACCTTGTACGTGGAGGATGTTTAGGGCAATCTGCTGAGCAAACACAGAGCAACTCAAGATGTCTTTGTTAAAAGGTTGGTTGTTCTTGCCCCTGGAAAGAGATATGGACAGAACCCAGTTGACTGGGCCTTGTTAAGGTCAATGTGTTATCCTCTGTCCTCTATAAACTCAAGGAGAATATCTGCTTTTGAGAGATCCTGGGCTTACCTTTATGGTTAAATTTGCCTCTCAGTACCTGCAGCATAAAATTGTCATTCCCAAGAGAGGTCTGGTAGCTCAATGGTCTCTAGGCCATGCTTTTTGGTTTTCTCAGGCCTGCTTCCTTTACCTTACCCAATTACCCCAACCCTGGTTTTGTGATAGAAGAGAGCAGTACTTACTTGAGCACTGTTTTATTGTCTGAGGATGGGGTGCGCCCAGACCACAAGGCGAATTTGCAGGGGTCGCCTTCTACATGCTCGGTCACACCCAGCTCTGAGGTCTGTAGACAGGAAATGCCTGTGAGAGGCGGGGAAGGGGAGGGCAGTGGGGGAAACTTAGGGCTGGGATAGGAATGGGAAGGCAACAAAGAGGAGAGGGCCGAGGGAGGGGCTTCTGTCAATCAGGCTTCAACAGACTGGATATTTTGTTCATATACTCAGGGTGAAAGGACCTGCTGGTATTTGCCTGATTAGCAGGTATTGGGAGGGATGGTGAAGAGGAAGGTGCTAAAAGCAGACAGAAAGACCTTTGAACTCTAAGTTAAAGAAGTGGAGGATGTGGCAGGGAGCTTTCCAAGTAGGAGGCCTGAGCCTTTGGAGTAGAGAAGTGGGGAGAGGTGAGCTGTATATGTCTGTATCCCTTCCTGCCCATGGGTTCTACCAAAGCAGGGAATCTTGTCTGGCCCCACCTGCCCCACCTACCAGTAGCTTGTTCTTGTAAACATATTTCGTGTGTCCTGAAGAGTCTTTGATCTCTTTGCTAAACACCAAGGAGATCTCAAAGAGGAACAGATGTCGCTCCCGCCCCTTCCGGATCAGCGACTTTGGGTCCCACACTTGGAAGGCATCCTGGAGAATCAACTCCCCCTGTACATCCAAGTTCTCATCGAACCCTGAAAAACACCCATGTGCCCTGTGGAGTTTCTCCAACGCTTTACTCAGGCAAGGCTGTGTCGTATTCCCCCTTGGAGAATGGATTTCCTAGTTGGTTATTAGCTTGCATAGAGATCTAACATAGCACATCTGCCTATACAACTGCACTTAGGAATTTCCCATTGCCCATTCCCTGCACCGTGTCTCCTATATACATGTGCGATATGAGTAAGGTTTGCTGAAAGGTCCCATGGGATGCTCCCCTCCCGATGTGGGAGGAGCTGGGGGCCTCCCAAATGGGCAGTCCCCAGAGTCTCTTCCTCCACAGCTCCTATTGTTTCTAGCTCTGAGTGGGGCTGAGGTGGAGCACTGTCTGGTGGAATACACTTGGTTCTGCTGTATTTGTCATTGCCTCATTTCTTATATTCCATCCTTAGCATTATTTATTGCTCCTAAACAGTGTAGGGCACAAGCTTTCAACATTTTCTATTTATATACTACTTTGGATCTTTCAGAAAGCTCTCAAGCCTTAATGTGCACCAGAATCACCTGGAAGGCATGTGAAGACATGGATTCTGAAGAGAGTTGATTCAGTGGGTGCTAGGCAAGTCCACTGATGTGCACTTTTACCAGCTCTATTGCACAGGTCCACAGACTGCACTGAAGTGGCTGGATTGGGACTAAGGGACGTTTGGACCAATGGGATTCTTCTAAGGAGGACACTCAGCACTGGGAACCAGGTGTGCACAGGAATGAAGGGGGTGGAGAGACTGTGACAATAGGAGTTCTTTCAGATAACTAGTGCTTGGTCTAGAGATGATGACATTGACTCTATTGTCATACGCCCTGGGCATTCTTGTATAAGGGTAGTCCAGGAAGTACTGAGACAACACCAAGTCTCTTAGATGATGGTAGTGGCAAAGGAGGTATTGTGGGATGATGCCAGAAGAGAAAGGGAAGCCACAAACGTATTTGCTTACCATCTGCTTGTTAGACTGGAATAATGAGTCTTTACCCAGCTATGAAATTTACCCCGGCCTTGCTCCTCCATGCATCTGTTTTACAACATCAAGGCTATGTCACATGAGCCTTACTTCATACTACACTTGTTCTAGATGCCAAGAACATGGTTCTTGCTGACTGAAGTCCTGTCAGGGTCACATGGCTAGGCTTTCTTGGCTCCCAAGAAAGAAAAAAGACAAGTTGCACAAGAATGTCAATATATTGGATGCCACTTAACTATTCAATTAAAAATAACCATAATAGTAAATCTATGTTATCTAGTCTTTTCTATGTTAAAGAAGCTGGAACTGCTGGAGCATCCCTATAATTTGAGATGTTTGGTAGGCTGAGAAAGGATCACTGTTTCAAAGCCAGTCTGGACAGCTTAGCGAGACTTCGAGCAAAAAAGAGCTGTAGATATAGCTTAGTAGTGGAGTGTTTGCTCAGCATGGACAAGGCATAGTTTCAATTTCAGTACTGAAAAAAGGTGTGTGTGTGTGCGCGCAAAGCACACATGTGTAAGGTTGCTATCACACTATTTACCGGTGTATATTGTGTGTAACCAGCATTTCCTGCTCTTCTGACTGTGAAAGAAATATAAATGCTGTGCATATGGTCTGAGGTGCTCTGGTTTATAGTTAATAAAGATCACCACTTGCACTGTATTATCTCATGGACAACAAGGTGTCCACACAGCTAAATGGCACCTGGAGGCAGCGCCTCACACAGGTAGCGAGGACCCATTTAACAACTTGGTTTGACTCCTCTTTTCCAGGCTTGTTCCTAGCCTGAACTCAAGCCGCTTCCTTCCATAACACAAATTCCCTGGTCTTAGGAGTGGAGGTGGGATCCCAGGAGGACTGGGGATCAGCTACCTTCCAGCATGCTGACATGCATGGCATCGTTGGCTTTCTTGGGGACACTGAGCATCACCTCCAGGCCATCCTTGAGTTCCCCTTTCCCTTCTTCACAGCAAGTTAAAAGTTCCTGGGGAAAAAAGTCCAGACACAATTAGGATCATCTCCCAGGTTTCCCAACCCTCCTTGTTCTGAGCCATGGAGTAAATTATATACCAGCCTCACTCTGTAACAGTTCCCTCAGAGAGAGCTATAAAAACCAGTAAGATGAGGATTACTGACTATTGCCAAAACCCTCAAAAGACCAGATGAGTTTTATCAGGTTCAAATGAAGCCAATTGAACCCAGTTTCCAAAGGCTAGAATTTTAAACCTAGAGTACTCTGTCACAGTTCTGCCTTCCTGGAGAGGGGATGAACCCAGTGGAGCACGGAACAGAAATGCAGGGGAGTGGGACCAAAGAGGAAGGTGCGAAGGACAAGAGGGTGTACAGCACTGTCTTTGTGGATCTCTGCGTGCCCATGGCTGATATCACTTTTATGTACAGCCTCTACTACATAAGGACTGATTTCCACCCTGCTCGCAGCGATCTGAGGCTAGAGACATTATAGATTTATAACAGGTCAGAGTTTAAAAGGATGGCAAGGACCAGGGATACCTGACCTGGGGCCAATGAATGAGATTCTGGATGAGAACTTTGGTAACCACATAGGAGACTGGGGTGAAGAGGAATGTAGCTCCACAGAGGTCAAGCAGGCCTGAGATGCAGCTGGGAATGCACAGCTGGGGCATCACCACTCTAGCCTGTCTTCGTCCTTTCTATCCCTCCCCTCCCAGCACGGGCTTGCCTTACTTCCTGAGCATCATGTCCTCTGGCTCTCACCTTTCCACTGCAGTCTCCCTCATCAAAATCCCAATGACAGATACACAGTGTCTGCCTGGGAGAGGAAACCATCTTTTCAAGCATCTTACTAGTTGCAAGACCATTTGGAATGGCTTTTGCCCGAAAAAAGATGTGTTAGGAAAGAAAATGAGTTCAAACCTTGTAACCATAACTATGATGTTTCCTGGCAAATCAATTACAGGTACTTGCCAGCAGGAGAGTACTTTTCTGTGGGATGCTCTGAAACAGGATGTGTCTGGCTGGCTAGCACTTCCCATAGTGATCAGACATGGCTTTAATGGCATAGTTCTTTGGAAAGTGACACAGGAGCTAGCTAGGTAGTTCTCTAAGTAAAAAGCTTCTTTGGTTTAAGTAAGACTGAGAAGCACATTATCACTGGGAGATCTTGTATGCTGGCCGGGGCAGAGCACATTCAATGGTGCAGAAAAGGGATGGAATCTCACCCATGGTTCTAGCGCCTCCTGCTTCCCCACTGTCTTGGGATTATCTGTTCTACCAAGCTTACAAGTAAAGCTCTCTCCTTGGGAAAACAGTGAGACTCTGAAACAAAAACCCAGTCTCTAGATTTTCCTGAGTTATCTTGGAGACATTTCCATAGGATCAAAGGAGGCTGGGGTATTCAGGCAGAGCACACTCTGGGGGAAGCTGGAGGTCTTGGTCCTGCCCTTTCCAGTTGACATAGTGTCATCATTGCACTGAAAGTCATGCTTCTGCCACTGGAAGTTCTCTGGTGTCCCCACCTTTCCTAATGGTAACCCTCCCAATTTTGTTCTCAGACATCAACAAAGGAATGCCTAAGGTAAAGCACAGAGGATAGCTGGGAAATATGCTTCTGTTTGCAACAGAAAGCACCAATTAGTTCAATCCCCTAAGCAATTTAACAAGTCTACCAATCCACTGGCAGAATCAATAAATTCTCCAGGGCCCTTGGGAAAGTTCCTGATAAGGAGGTGCCTGCATATTTAATTTAGGCTCGGAAAAGGACAGCAGCAGCAGATTTACAAGCAGAGGATCAAACACATCCAAATGACACGGTTTCACTTTCCTGTAATAGCTAAGTGATGAGCCCCAGAGGATACTGACAATTAAAGATCAATTTATTTGGAATTAAACTGACTTCAAAGAGAAAATAAATGCCATGTTATTTATAGTAAGGCTCAACACACTGTTTTTACCCATCAGGCACCCTGCTACCAGCACATTTTAAAGAGGCTAAAATTACCTTTTTACAATAATTTTACAGCTCCCTTGCAATAAAACCACGGCTACCTTATTTGTTTGCCTCTTAATTCCTGGTACAAACACCTCCCTGCCAAAACATTTAATTCTGGAGTGGCAGTCGAGAGCCCAACTAATTCCAACTCCATTCCCTTCCAAACCCTTCTCACATAACTCACATAACTAGGGAACTTCAGCATTACCGGGTTAAAGGGAGAGGAGAATGGCTGGATTTCTCTGAGAACATCTTAATAGATTCCAGATGGGTAATGTGGCTTAGAGCATCAGTATCTATTTTCTTTCAAAACTCACAACCCTATCAATTCCTGCAAAGGCTTTGTAATAGATGAATTGAAAGCCACAAAAATCTATTTTTAAAACCAAAATTACAAAATGATTTTATTTTCTGTGCATGGGTGTACATAAATCACCATGTAGTCTGTGCACCATTTGCATGCCTGGCACCCATGGAGGCCATGGAACTGTTACAGACAATTCTGAGTTGCCATGTAGGTGCTGGGGATGGGCTCAGGTGTTCTGGAAGAAACAGACAGAGGTTTTTAACTGCTGAGGCATCTCTCCAGGTTCACACAAAAATCAATTTTGAAAATGGCTATCAGCACAAGAAAGCTACCTTAGAAGGGTCTAGCATTAAGCAGGACAGGGAAGGAGAATGCCGTTCACAGAGTTTTAGGCTACAGTCTACAAGCTGAGATTCAAATGCCGAGAAGATTCTACAGCTGCTGTGGCTTAAAAGTCAGAATCACACTGAGTTTTTAGGAAAGAGACTCCTTGCCCTGAGACCTTATGGGAATTTCTTGCCTTTCCATAAAAACTTTAAAAGGTAAAGAAGCAAAAGCAATTCTGCCTCAAGAGCTAGCTAACATGTCGTCCACACAATCTATGCCCACATGAATGATTTCCATGCTCAGCACACGGTGTCATTCTGTTTCTAAGCCATTCTGTTAGGCCAGATGGTCCCTGTGCCTGTGCTCTTTTCTGAAGGATGAGGAAGGAAGCTGGAGGGGAGGCTGGTTGCATGGCTCTGCCCTCACACAGAAAACAGAAAAAAACCAAACAAACAAAAAACCCCACTGGCCTGCTCTCTCAAGGCACCGCCTTAAGCCTCCCACAAAGAAACGTGGTCACTGTATCTCCACTCCAGAGACCTAGGGAGCCAGGCTCTGATGGGAAATGTGTGAGGAGAACTTTGGGTCTGAAAGTCAGAATGGCTTTCAAGTTTGGGGAAGTTAGATTCTACAAGATTCTGCTGCTGTCTCTAAACATAAATGGAACTAAACTTTCCTCTGCAATTACACTACTTTCTACAAGTCCACTAACTAGCCTTTTGTCTTTTCTATCAGATGAACAACCAATGATATATTCAAAAGGCAGAAAACCTCTACTCTTATACTTCAAGAATTACTATAGACATATTTATATTGACCTGTCTATATCAGTTTTCCTGGCTTCCTATAGAAATGATATTATTTTTAGAATATGGGTACATCCTTATATAAGAAAGATATCTTATAGAAAGATTCTTATATCTTTATAAGAAAAATAAAGCCAACTGACTAAGTGTTTTACATAATCTGATTACTGAACTTTTTCAAAACTAGAGTTTGGAAATCCACTGTCTTGGTTAACTTCAGAAGTACTCCTAATATACAGGTCTCTACAATTCAATATGTCTTTGAGTTTAATAAAATTTTTTGGCTATTTTCCATCTGTGATTTTCACAGACACAGTAGTCAAGGAGATGGAAGATACCAATGGTGTGTGTATAGGCCCTGGTATCCTCAAGACTTCCATTGTGGCTCCAACAAGTAGGAAACCCATAGGAGGAGGAGGAAATCTGCTCAGGAAGGATGCATAGAGCTGCCCAATATCTGAGGTGATAATCTCTAAGAGTCTTCAGTGGTAGCTGGAGGGGAAAATTAGTTACAACTTATTCCTTTTCTTTTATCTCTGTCCCCAAACAACCATGTGGAATTCTGTGGGATAGGACACATGGTTTTGAGCCAGCAATGGTGGCGTGGGCTCATCTGAGGCTCTGCTGTAGAGAAAAGGCTTCAGATGAGAGTTGCCTACTGTTAGAAGTCCTCTGGTCAGGAGAGAGGGTTGGGTGGGGAGGGGAGGTACCTTCAGGAGCAGCTGATACTTGGTAACCCTCTGGACAGGCTTAATTAAGTAGGAAGAGATGGAGTTGGCCAGGCCATGCCGCTGCTGGATTTCCTACAGGATGAAAACAGATGTAATGAGACAGAGAACAGGGTGTGTGTGTGTGTGTGTGTGTGTGTGTGTGTGTGTGTGTGTACATGCTCTAAAAGGAAGAAGAGGGGATAAAGAGAAAGAAAAATAGACAAAGGTAGATCTTCACAAGAAAACACTCTTTAGTATGGGGTGGAAAGAAAGAGGCAAGAGGAGAGGGACAGAAGAGGAGGAGGAGGAAGGAGGGAGGAAGGGAGGAAAAAAGAGGGAGAGGGAGAGAGGGAGGGAGGGAGAGAGAAGAAACAAGAGAGACAAAAAAGAGAGATGGAGATGTAGAGTGAGAGAAGTTGAGAATTGGCAGCAAAAAGGGAGGTTTTAGAAAAGAAGTGGATTCATGGAACAGACGAGGAAACTGAACAGCACTGGGGGGACAACAGGAAAAAGGGGTGAGAGTCAGTAATAGACTGAGGGGGAGCAGGGGTAAGAAAGGGAGGAAAGGAACTAAGTCCAGAGTTGGAAAAGGGGCAGTACAGGGGCCAGGGAGAGTCGGGAGATCCAGAATGAGGTGAGTCTTGTCTGCCATCACTCTTCTTATGTACAAGGTTATGGCTCTTCCTATCAGCCCCACCCCCATCCCAGCTTAGATCATTATTCTGTCTCTTCACATTTCTCACTACAGTCAGCAACTGTAGTAGAATGGGTTATTTAAACCACAAATAAGATCTCCTACCCGAATGAGACCAGTAAAGGAAGATACAACTCAATAATTATTGGTATAAATAGCATGCCTAGATTGGGCAGGTTTACCACTACACTACTGTAATCCCCGGCTATGAGACCCCTTATAACTTGCGGTTCATCCAGGCCACATGGTTGTCCTCAGCTTCCTTCTACCTCCGGCTTCCTTCTGCTTCTCCTTAAGCTTCTCTTTCTGCTTCTGCTCTCCCGGTGACTCCCTTCTCTTCTCCCTCTGCTCTGCCTTTTATATCAAATTCCTCTCACTCTCTCCTCCTCTAAGCCTTTTTCTCTGCCTCCCCTTCTACTGCCCAATCTCTGGCTCCAGTCTTTATTTTACAGGTTTTAATTGGACAGAAGGTTTACAAGATGTCCTCTGTGTACAGATTCAATCATCCTCTGGAGCCCCTCCCAGAAGGGTGGAACTAGGATCAAAATACAAGGCTGGGGCTATCCACAACAAGCAACACCTCTAGAATTCCTCAGGGCTTCTGAGCTGGATACCAAAGTCACTCTTAGCAATGTCCCCATTGTTATGCATGGTGAGCATCCCCATAGCTCACACCCTGGTCAACACAATGGCTTTTAGGTGCTGTTGGTGTTTCCAGCCTCACCTATTAATCCACCTTGTGCTCAAACTGAGCACCTTCCGAGTCTTAGTGTAGTCAGGACAGAGAGGGGCATAGATTAGTCCCTGTACTCAAGAGCTTTATAATCTAGTGGAGACTGTGCAATACATAGAGACTAGAGAACTGCAAAGGACACAGAGCCTGTCACAGCCAATGAAAAGATAGTACTGGAAAGGGAGGTTGACAGAGATAAAGCCTGGACCAACACAACTACCACTGTGTTAGGAAATGAGGACTACGCCTCAGCACAGAGGAAGGGAGTAAAAGAAAGTAGGTTCAAGAGTAGGAAACGAACCAAAGCAGGAGCAGAGAAGCAAAGCTGGGTGGGCTATTGATGGAGCTGGGTTGGGGGAAAATAAAAAGGGATTTGTAGGCAAGGTTTTCAATGGCAAAATAATATAGATTTTAAAGATAGCAGATACATAGTGACCACTTCAGAGAAACTAACAGTGCCTGATCACAGCAGAGTGGGAAGAGACTGGAGACACAGACAAACTAGGAGGTTCTCACAAGAGCTTCAGCACATAGATGAAAAAGTCACCATGTGATTGAGTAATGCCATCCCCAAGATGGACCCAAGAGAAATGAAAAGTCATGTCTGTGCAGGGACAACCCAGATGTCCATCAGCTGATCAGTGAAGCCTGTGACAAAGACTACATACTATATATCCCATTTATATGAAATGTCCAAGCAAGGCAGAGCTATAGCTATGGAAAATGAGTTAGTGATGACTAGTGCTTTTTTGGGGTGACAGGGTCTGCTAACAGCTAAAATGTGTATAATTATTTTTATGTGGAGCATATGTGTATATATACATGTTCACTTGTCTGGACATGCACACGTGTATGTGAAGATCAGACATCAATATTAGGATCACATACGACTTTACTGTTAAGCTGCAATGTAATATTTTATATCTAACATATGGCAATTGCTAGAGTAATAAAATAAAAAGATATTTATTAAATTGGGCTATTAAATTGGGAGACTTCTAGCAGAAGCTGGTGATAGTTATGTTTCTTCTAGGAAGGGTAGTTTTTTTAGAGTATCCCAAACTGACCTGTGGAGCAAGAATACTGAATAGCATGGTTCAGCATTAGAAATGCAAACACATAGTGTCCTGTTTCCTGCAGGTGACATATTCCAGATCCACTTAACACATTTAGGAAATGCTGGACTAATGATCTCTTTACTCTGAGATGCCAATGCCTTGAAGTGACCAAGTAGACACAGTGCATGGCCCTTCCCAAGCTCCTCTGCTAGAGTTGCACTACTGCAGAGAGTAGCAGACTTTGCAGAGCCGTGGGCACACCCGGATGTACACTGCCCTCTGAGGTTTGAATCAAAGAGTCTGCATGACTTAGGAATGCTTCCTGGGTGATGCTAACAGATCACATCTGGGCCAACTGCTCTAGATTGACAAGCTGACAAGTACCAGGTGACAAGTCCTGTGTCACTTGTGTAGGACTGAATTCATCACGAAGGTCTAAAAACTGGAACAACTCTTGGCTCGTCCTGGACATTCTAGCTCAGTTCTCAGAAGACACTCAGTAAAATCTCAGTGTCGTGGCTGTAGATGAGTGGAATATGAACTATTTGCTTTTAAAATTTGGAGCTCATGAATGTGACAGGTTAAGTTGGGATGATCAATATTACTCCATCTCCTTTATCATACGAAATAGGGACACAGAGAACATAGGACTATTGGAAATACGGTACCAGGCATGGAGACATGTACAAACAGGAATCAAGAGTACATCACCAGGTTTCAAGGGTCTTGGATGGAGTGTGTGTGCGCACAGGAAGGTACATTTGTTGGTGAATTGCCACAAATTCTCTGACAGAGACACAAAGCACAGGGCATGCATACAGTGTAGGGTTGTGCAGGATGCAGCATTTGACTTTGTGAAGGACAGGAATAACTCTTCAGCATGGTATGTATGTATATATTCATGTGTTTATGTGTGTATAGGTGTCTGCGTGTGGGAGACAATCTTAGGCAAAGGAAATGCTGGACAAGCATAAACACAGGAGCATTGAAGGATGTTGAGGGCACAGAAATTGTGTCATTAAAATGCTAAGTGGAAGAAGGAAGGGCGCAATCCATTTACAACTCCAAAAGACCCTCACGGATAACTCTGATGACTAACCAACCAGAGACACCTTAAGGAAATGCACTGTCAATCAAGGGAAGCATCAGTGTAGAGAATCCAATAGAATATCCAGTAAATCCTGGGATCAGCTGAGAGAAGTACTTTTCTTAGACTGTTATTTTACTCTAGCGATTCCAATTTCAGACACTTGAGGCCATTTTCAAATGAATTCTATTTTAAAAAGCCATATATGTTTGCTTCTTACCTAGCTTCTCCCACTCGAACTACCCCTTCATCAAGCACCACGATCCCCACGGAATCAGTCTACTCCGGTGGTGTCAGCCTAGAGTGATGCTCAAGAAGTTTATTTCGTAAACCGGAATTCAAGACCCTGGTTGCAATGCCTTTGTGTTCTTCTAGGGGCTTAGCCTGCTACCTTACATGCGTTAGAAGATGCTTCTGAAGCAATGAATGCAGTGAGGCTGCAAGAAAGGCTGACGGCTGTCACATATTACTGAAGGAGCTTCTGTCACTTCTAACAGGACTAGCAGAGGCCATCAGTGTCAGTCCGTTGCTCACTGACTTTCATTTTTCCTTATTTTTAACTTTCTGTCTCACACATCCCTTGTGCCCTTCAATACCATTTAGATCTGTTTACTTTCTAACCAAAAGGCCATTTTCTTTTGGGGGAAATCAACACTAATGGATCTGTCTCAGTAATCCCCCTCCCCTAAGACTGCTCTCATTCAACATTCAAAGTTCTGAGAAAGCAGAAGATCCCAGCCTTTCCATCTCTTGATGTCCTTGACAACAGTGTTCCGCTCTGGCTGTCCAACATCTGCCACCTCAATACTAGCCATATATCATAGCATCGGGCCATCTCATAGCATCTCAGAGGAGTCAGGAATCAGTATTTATCAACGATGGCCACAGTGCAAGTGAAGATTATCAGTGAAGTGGACTGCAAACTGGGGGGTATCAGAGACACCGCTGGACTCCTTACAACTGAGGTTGCTAGGCTGTGTCCAGAAAAGATTCTGTCAGCGGATCTGGAGTTGGGAATTTGCACTTCAGAAAGATGCTCAGGTGGTGTGGATGGGCCTGTCTCAGGGACCACACCTTTTGACTGCTATGGTTGAGAAAATAAAACTCCTCGGCCGCATCAGCTATATCATTACATCCATAAACACAAGGTTTACGTCTAGCTAGGTTTGGTATCGAAACATAGAATAAAAATTGCTTTATCAAAATCACACTTGAGACAGAATGGGGCAAAACTAAAGACAAATACTGTTTTGTTTTAGTTTTTTCAAAATATTTTATCCATAAGATAAAGGTTTAGTGTGGTCAGGAAAGAAGAACAAGGAAGAAAGGGTAGACACTTATCGAAAAGTAGAGGAGAGTCCCTCCCCTCCCTCCCCTCCCTTCCCTCCCTCCCCTCCCTTCCCTCCCTCCCTTCCCTGCCCTCCCTGCCCTCCCTGCCCTCCTTCCCCTCCCTCCCGTCCCTCCTCTCCCTCCTGTCCCTCCCCTCTCTCCTGTCCCTCTCTGCCCCTGGACTGTCAACAATGAAAACCACAGCTTACATCAAAGAAGGTGCCTGCATGCTCCAGGATCAGCTGGTTGGAATCAGGCTTGTTTTTACAGTAGGTGACATACATCTGAAATTTGTCTGCCTGAAAAAGAACAAAGACAACAAAAGATAAGCACCCACTGGTTCCTCCCTCTCTTAATCGGGCTTTCTACTCTTGTGGTAAAATGCAGTGACTGAAAACATAGGGGAAAACAGTTTATTTTATCTTACAGCTTGTAGTCCATCATCCATGGAAGTCAGGGCAGAAACTCAAGGCAGGAAGCTGGAGGCAGGAACTGACCCAGAAGCCATGGAGGACTGCTATTTACTGGCTTGCTCCTCATGGCTTGCTCAGCCTGCTTTCTTACAACACCCAGGACCACCAGCCCAGGGGTGGCACCGCCCACAGTGAGGTTAGCCCTCCCCATCAATTATTATCAGTCAAGAAAATGCCCCTGGGCTTGTCCATAGGCCAATCTGGTGGGAGCATTTTCTCAATTGAGGTCCCCTCTTCCCAAATGACTCTAGCCTGTGCTAAGTTGACATAAAGCTGGCGGTTACACTTCCCTTCCTCACTATGCCTAAAAGGCCCAGCATGGCTGCACAGCAACTGAATTCCTTATGGAAAGTGCCATGTGTTTCCTCAGCCCACAGTCTGTTAAAATGCTGGAATGTTTCTTCTCTTATTGGAATGCAGAAAAAGCCTGCTGAACAGAAGTTCAGTTTAATACTAGGGTATGTTGGGAAGAAAGAAAAACGGCAACATGTTCTGAAGTTGTGTAGAACTTACTTATCAACTACCCTCACTTTAAATCATCGACAATCATGTTCTTTTTCTTGGGAGAGAACAAAGGCTGTCCATGCCCCCCTGAGGCAAATATAAACAACAGTAAAAAAAAAATGAACGCTTAGAGGGAGGTCCGCTTATATTTCAAATGCCTTCTCTAGAGGGAACTTGGGAGCCACTTACACTAACACGGGCTCTCCCACTGTCAGAGTGACTGATTCCCAAAGAGGTTGTTACCTTAAGCCCCAGACCTCATGACCTCACCTCTCCACCGAGAAGATGAATTCTGAAAACTAAGTGTTTTTTCCCATTGGTGGACTACTGTCCATTTCCGTGTCTTTTGAATACCTGGGATATCCTCTCCTGAGAGGGCAACGCACATATAACTTATTATACCAGACATCACTGGTATCATTAAAGGTGTTCTGAAACAAATTTTAGGGCTTTAAACTACTTAAGAGTTAGTAACTATCACTAAGAGATGATAAAGCATACTTATTTTTGATTTCAAAGGGAACCCCCAAATTGCTTGAAGTAACACAAAATAATCCTTTTTCTCGATGTTCAGTCTTGTCTTTTTCTATATTGTCTGTGTAGGAGATTGTAAGTTATTTTTATCAGCATCTTTATGAGCTATGCATCAACTTGCACATTAGCATAAAACAAGATGGCAGCCTGAGCCTTTGTGAGGAATGAAAGTAGGCGAGAGGCAAACTCGAAGAGTCCATGAAAAGAAGGCGTGCCGGGGAACCAGGTCCTGAGTTGTAGGGCCGGCTGGGATACTTGCTATGTTTCAGTGGGTATTCTGCCTCTTAGCTAAGATAGACTCAGGTCTGAGATCTAAAACACATCCATAGTCCTGTCTGCTCCTAAGCATACGCTCTCTAGACTGTGAAGAAATCCCCACAGGCCGTTCTGGGTACAGATTACCACTCAGTAACTATTCCAGAGCAGAACTCTTAGCCTGGGGGGGATTTAGTGACATTTGGTGTGGTAAGTGGACTTCCAGCGTTCTCTGAATTTATATCCCTGAGCCTGGGCTCAGAATGGTGTGCACTGGAGAGGCTACTGCGGTTTAATGTTCCAGCTCAGATGATTAGAACCTGGTACATCTGGCCCACCAACTCCATCTACGGCAACGGCAGTGGGACTGAGAGCAGCCGAATGCTCATCTTGTAAGTCAGACTGGGATGGAGAGTGCAGGAGTCTGTTCTTCTCTACTAAGAAAAGCAGTGTAACCCATAATTAGACAGATGGTGTCTGCAGGTTGTAACTTCTAAATCTACATCCTGAAAAAGCAACTGGTGGACTGGGCTGCTCCAAGGACGGTAGCCTGGTCCTACTCTCCTGACCTCATCATCTAAGAAAGTTCCTAGAGAGGTAGAGGTGGACCTTGAGTGATGTCATAGGTTTTCCCAGGGATGGCTCTGTGCTCCAGAGATGTACTACCTTTCATAGATCTACTCATGATGCCTCTGCAGCACCTGGTCCCAAGAGTAAAGGCAATCCTTATGCCAGGCATGGGGCAGAGGCTCCAAGCGGTACTCCTGGAAACATCAAGAGTAGGGGAGGAATTTAGATTGGTTACCCAGGTAACAAAGCAGTGTCCCACATCTTCAGGCAGTTGTTCGTACTTCTCCAGCTCTTTGAGGAAGATGCTGTGAAGGGAGAGAAAGGCTGTGTCAGACACTGTGGTCTAGAGGACCGCACTTACAGGATTGTACTAGGGTCAACATAACAATCATGGCCCAGTTACACTGGATCCTGTGCTCTATACGTGAGGTGAGGAGCTGACTTTTATGTTGGGACTTGTTCAATTAAAATGTACAGTAATTGACTACCCAGTGCTACTTAAAACAGTCCTTCCCCACTCCCTCCAGAGGTTCATGAATTTGAGATAAAAATAGATAATGAAATACCATAACTATATTAGATCTTTCATTTTATCAGCAATTCTGAATTTATTTTGTTAACCCAACTACTCTGAGCATACCATAAATATACATAATATATTATATGTAGTAAATATATAGTAAATATATACATTATATTAAATATTTACAGTATTATATATTTACAGCATATATTATATGCACATATATTATATATAACTATATATAGTTAAATATAGTAGATATATAGAAAATATATAGTAAATATATATGATGTTTATAATATATATAATAAATATCATATATGTGTGTGTGTGTGTATATATATATATATATGTATAAATAAAATATGTATAAATAAAATATGTATATACTCCCAAGATGAACATAAAGTTGAGCTGGAAAAAAGTTCAATCCTTCATGGGCCTCTTTACAACTTTCAGCTTTCTTCTTCCACTGAGGGCAAGAACTGCCGTACAGATAACATTAGAGAAGAGTAGCTAATAGTGGGGGAGGGGTGGAATGGAGTGACTTACTTATCTGACATTGTGGGTGTCTAAGTCATGGTTCCTTTCTATGCCACAACGTTATAAAGAAATGATTGCACTGACTTCAAAGTAATGCATGAAGTAGTAGGGTCAGTTTTAAAGGATAAAAGTTAACAAGTCAGTATTATTGGGATGGAATTTGCTTTCTAAAATGTACTCAAGATCTTACAAACAAAAAATAATTATGAGGCCTCAGGGAAGCTTACCTCTGGGAGTGGGAAATATAGTCTTTACAAAGAACAATTTGATCAAACCATCAAAGTCTCAGAATGCACTCAGGCTTTCTGGAGCCTGGGATTTTCTCCTTATAGTTCATCTACATGTATACATGACATATATTCCTGAGCACTGATAACGGTATCATTTATAATGGTAAATATGGTTGGCAGAGAACAAAATATTTGAGCTATGGTATAGTCACAAAACTGAGTAATTTGTAGACATATTCCCCAGCCCCACAGAGACAACACTTATTCTGTCTCTTCATATGGGAGATCTCCTTAACAAAGTAAAGATAGCAAAGAGAGGAACAAATGTATAGAGACCACGTCACCTGTTATCTAAGCAGGGAATATGTATTCTACTTCCAACACAGGAAACTAATAAAACCATTTCCATAGAGAACCAGGTGAAGAGATAGGTCATGGTAGCTGAGACTAATCAAACTTTTCTGTTTAATTTTAAAATTACTCAATTTGGATACTTTACAAACAAAGGCAAGATATCTTGCATTATCCCACTACTTGCCTCCACTGTGAGGGGAAAAGTTCATTTTGAATTGACTTATTCTGTATGGTCACCATTATTCATACACTTAGGCAGTTTCTTTTAATTATTAAGTGGTCACAAATGCTATGCACATTGCTTGTGTTTTCAATGATATAGAAAGATATTTTGGTGGTGAATATTAATACGTGTGTAATTTTAAAATATTTGGCAAAAAAGAATGCCAATAATGATTAGTAAGATCATAGATAACATTTTTTCTTCATCAATCTATAATTTAAATTTTTTCTACAATACATGGTAACTGCTAGAGTAATAAAATAGGAAAGACATTGAAAATTTTGGGAAGCTACCAGAACTCATCTGGCGATCATCTTTCTCCTCATAAGTATGAATTTTAGAGTTTCTTAAACTGGCCTGTGGAACAAGAATATTCACAGTGCAGTTTGGGCTTTAGAAATTCAAACACACTCTCAAAACCAATCACATCTATTGCTGCCTTTAAAGGACTTCAGGAGATACATGCCCTATGAATTCTAAAACAGAAACAGGAAAAAGTTCTCAGTAGTGCTAGAACTCAGGATCAATACCAGCTCGAGGCTCAAGGGAGAGAAACATTTTTGTTGCACAAAGGCAATCAGGCTCATCTTTGTGTGTGTAAGTAAGGAAGTGTGCGTGTGTGTGTGTGTGCACGCGGGTGAGTGTGTTTCATAGATCATTTATTTCTTTTAATCTCTTGAACTGAGTTTGAGTATACTTTTATTGGATGGTCATGGCTGCAGATGAGGGGAATATGAACTATTTGCTTTTGAAATCTGGAGCTCATGAAGGTGACAGTTAAGTTAGTACAATCGATATCACTCCACCCGCTTCCCTGAGATGTGTTTAAATTACAGCCTAATGGCTGACAACACTCCCACAGAAGCCGCGCACTCCCTTGCCTGTTCTGTGGCAACATTTTGGCCCTGAGCACATTAGTGACTGCATGTAATAAAATGTGGAGGAATGAGCGGAGCTCTTTTAGAAAGGAATAAAACTTTTAAAGACGTGTTAAAACCAAAGCAGTGCCACCCCTGTCAAACTGTTATGATACCTCTAGCATTTGTTGATGGCACTCTCCCTGAGTTGAGTTCTGACAGGGGACTCTACCACCCTGTATCAGTTTGGTGAGAGTCTCCCTGCTACTGGGAAGCCTTCCTGGAATGGTTCATGATCCTGCTCAGAGGCTGGTGTGACACATCAAAGTTGTATGGAGGTAAAGTTGTTGGAGCCCTTGTGTGTGTGTGCGTGTTGTGTGTTGTGTGTTGTGTGTGTGTGTGTTGTCATGCCAGCATGGTGAGAGCTGGGAGGTTGTAGCGTGGGTTATAGAGGAACAATGGACAGCACATATAAAATGTGAAGGTGGGAGTCAGGACACTGCTTTCTGGTGGAACCGGGCTGCATTCCTATATTCTTCCCAGTGGAGCTTACTAGATCCCTACAGACTCACAGCCTAGACTCAAGGGGCTCCTGACTGCTGGGGCTAAGGGAGCAGTTAGCATAAGGAGAGATAAGGAACTGAAGGATAGTCAGGAGCCTCAGCACACTGGCCAAGGAGGGGAGTTCTTCACCACATCTTCAGCATGGGCTTCTTGGCCCTGTCCCTCCATTTCACTCTAGAAACTTTAGTGTGGGTAAGGGATGAGGGGAGATGCATAGCCTCCAATCTTAAGTAGCAAAAACAAGCCTTGCTACTGAATGTGTTTTCCAATATCCTTCACTAGCTAGCTTGTGTGATCAGATGAACAATTTACTTGCATACATTATACCAAGTAATGTTAAAATAAGGCAAACTATAAAAAGGAATTCTCCACCCAATGTTATTCATCTCTAATAAGATCTCTAACTAAGATGCTGCTTAGCAACAAGGCAAGAAAGTGGCGATGTGTGAAAAGCGAAATCAACATTACCGTGAGGTACCTAAGCCTGACTGCTTCTTTGTCTGGGTGTTTCAATTGTTTACAATCAGCCTCAATGCTGCAAGCTTATATACAGCACAAACAATAGCAACAAGATCACAGCCATCTTCTCTAGGCTCTGCTTAAAGCTGGTAGTTACCCTTAGATGAGGGTCTGGGGACCAGGGAAGTTCACTAGCCTTTCCTTCCTTTTCTCCTAACATCTGGATGCTAATGGAATGACACCTGGGTTCTTTGTCCATGCGGTCTGAGTAGCTCAGAAAGTGTCGACTTCCATAAAACAAGGGGAGAGGGCTAGATTATAGTTAGAAGCTGCGTTGAGCTTTTCCAGTAAAGGGGATACAATTAATACCACGGGCATTTGGGGAGCGTGTGCAGAAAGCACATACTTAAAGCAAGGCTGCCTGTGGAAAAAGTAGCTGCAGCCTGCCGGTGGCCGGAAGCATGAACTGCACAACCTTTTTCTCTCCACTTGGTGGAGACAGTGCCTCACCAAAGCCCATTGGTCTTCAAGGGAAAGTAAACCAATTTATGTGACAAAAAGAAGAGGGAGAACAAAACCAAATCCAGACAGATGTGTGTGTATCTCTCTGTGTGTGTGCGTGTATGTTGGAGGGGTTCAGGACATGATATACTTTAGTTATTATTTATTTATTAGCTCATGAGAAAACACATTTTGGAAACCACACTTTGCACATGTTCCTGAAACCCGGATTTTACCATCTCTCTCTGTTGAGCCCATTCGGCATGTCTCTTAACTTACTACTGACTGACTACCACTCCACCCCTCCTGTCTCCCTTTTCCTTCTCTCTCCCCTCTCCCACCCCAAATCTCCTCTCCCTATAATCCACCCACTCTGCTCCCTCATTTCTACACCGTCTAGGTATTTTGGTTCATTTTCTCACCTTACCAGAGCCCTTTCCTGTGCCCCCTTTCAGTCAGATTACTTCCCTCTTAGTCCCCAAGACATGTCTGTGATACTAACTGGGGGATATGATCAGTGTCTATTCCTGACCATCATAAGGTAGGGGTGACCTGAGCCTCTCTTACAAACTCTTTCCCCATTCTACCCTTTGACACCTTACCTTGAGAAGCACTTGTTCAGACTGTTCCTTTTCATCAATGAAGCCATCCCCACCTGTGGAAGTTCTCTTTGAGTTCTATCTCAAATATTCTCTCTCCATTAAGCCTGTCTAGCTCCTCCACTGGACACCATTGTCTTCCTCTTGAACTAATTTTGTGCCTTGACTCACCCCTTCTCAGAACTGTCTGCTTCTCACAAGAGGTCAGAGTCTGGACTAGATCCATCACTGGGAACAGCTTCATTTCACAATTGGAAATGGTCTGACCCAAAGAAAACACTCCAGGGAGATGATCAAAATGTGGTCAAGTATGGTGGCTCACACTTTAGTCCCAACCTTAAAAGGCAGAGGCAAGTTCAAGGGTAGCCTGGTTTATATAGTGTTTTAGACCATCCAAGGGTACATAATGAAATCTTGTCTTTTTTATTTTTTTAAAGCAGTCTTTGCATAGCAGTCTTCCTAGCATCGTGAACCTCCCTCAACCTGGTCTTTACCCCTCTGTGCACCCTGACTGTGCCTGGCTGACCCTGTTCTGGCCACATCATAGACAGGACGAGGGGTAAGGAGTGAGTGCAGGGATGGCGTGGCAGGGAGGCTGCTGGGCTTGGTCTCCCACCTTGCCCTTGCTGACAGCTGATTTTTCCCCCAGGTTATTAGTGTAGAGGTGTGTGGGACCCGACTGACACAGCTGTGGAATTAATGAGTGGGAATGTGACTTAACTGTGAATTAAACTGCTAATAGCTAAGGTGTTGGAGAGGGAGAGAGAAGACCTAAGAGATTGTAGTTAATTCCCTGGAATCCAGTGTCTGATCTTGAGGGGAAAGCATGTGTGTGTGTGTGGTGTGTGTGTGTGTGAGAGAGAGAGAGAGAGAGAGAGAAAGAGAGAGAGAGAGAGAGAGAGAGAGAGAGAGAGAGAGAGAGAGAGAGAGAGACTCTGTTTCCTGTCACTCTTTCTACTATAAATGAAGGGGGCTAAGCATAATAGTTGAGAGAACCGTCTGGGCCCTTACACTACAGACTTCATAAAAATGTTATTTTCAAATTCATATGAATATGACTAAATCCCCTCAAAAACTGAATAGGAAGAAACAGAACTGGAATTTAACTGAAAGGGAAGCATTTTAACAAAAAGCTGTCATTATCGAAGCTGAATATCTAGCACGGCAAAGTGAAAACAATTACTATTTTTTAATTGCAAATGTTAGATTGGGCAAAACTTTACTCTTTGGAGGATCTATTTATAGAACACACCCCATTGTCTATGTTCCAGGAAGGCTTAGCAGAATGCAATGGAAACAGGCCTGAGTCCTGTGTAGAGAGCACAGCCGTCTTTGATTTAGCTTTCTAAAGAAGGATAATGTGTAAGTGGGGTAGCAGAGAGCAGAGTCCTCATCCCACTCAACCTCCAACCAGGGTGGATCCACTGCCCTTGTGAACTAAATCCTGCTTATTCTTTACAGAGACAGAGAAAATAGAATTTCTCTACTTAATACCCACAAAGACAAAGGTTCTTGCGACACATTCCACTCACTTGGACACACATACACACGCATACAACTTGTCAGTTTTCAGAGACATCATTTGGACAGATCAGCAGTCTATGGATGAAATGTAACCTCTGACCCAGGCACCAATTTCCCAGTGGCACAGCTAACTATGTCACTAAGGTGGGAGTGACAACTGTCAATCCCTTTCTCTGTATTAGCGTCCCACAAACTTCCCTCCAACCCCACCTCTCTTACAGCTGGACTATAGGTGGATACCTTGGGTACAGACTAGCCACGATGGGAGTATGTATCTCTGACAAACAGCACAGGTATTGCCATTTTGAAAACATAAACAAATGGAGTTATAGGCCCCAGCAAATTCAGGTTAAAAAGCTGATGGTTTCAGAGGGGTGCAGAATCCCTAAAGAATAAATAAGTAGGTGTTCTGGCAACTATATAGCTTCCTGTAAAGACATCCCCAGGAACTCCCTCCTTCATTTAGAAATCTTACTATTTTGCTGGTCTAGGATGCTCTGGTACTGATGCTGGGAAGTCATACATATATAGGAGCTTTTCTCTGTTCTGAGATGTCCATAAACAAATAGCCAGTAATGACTTGAATGGTATTACCTACAAGTTTGCAAGATGTAATCTTATTATTAGCCTTCCCATTCATCCTTCCATCCATCCTTCCACTTACCCAGTGAATATTTGCTTTAAATTTATGTAGTTCCAGGTTCATGGTATAAGGTATTGGATATACAGTGAATGGTACCATTTTCTAAGGAGTTTATAGTCCTTGCAGTTTCTAAGTTTGGCCGATTACCATTTTATCTTTATTTATTAGAGATTTTAGAATTGTTATATTTTCTCTATTAATCAAAACCTGTGTGCCTCAAGTAGAAAGCACACAGTACAATAAAACCTCAGCCTCCGGCTAATATAGGAAGTTAACACACAGATTGAGATCCTTGGATGTTCCTTTGAATTGTGGATAATTTAAACCATTAATTTCTTTTAGTCAGTAGCTTTCTGAACGCATTGCCGAGTTCCTTGAGTTGAATGCAGACACACAGTAATTCAGCATTAGTACTAGGATCAAGTATGATGTCACACTGAAATACAGTGGCTCTGGGGACCAAAGAGTAGGATGCAGGATGTTCTGCACAAACACTGAGCGGTCCTTTACCACAGTGATATCCCAGGCTAGCCCTCCATCCTCCTGCTTCAGTCTCCTAAGCGCTGGGATCACAGGCTTGGGCCACTACCCTCTACTTACATCTTTGTTTCATTGTCTTTTCCTTTTCAGCCATTTATTTGTCTTCTTTCCTCTCAAGTTTTACAAAATGCTGCTCATTCAACTACTCATTTGTTCAGGTGTTTGATTTGTATAATATCTATCTATCTATCTATCTATCTATCTATCTATCTATCTATCTATCTAATATTTATATAGTAATCTAAATTACTATAGAGTAGGAATCTGTATAACCAAGCAGTAAAGAGGCTGGTGGGGAAGACAAAGAGTTGCTGCTCTGGAAGGGAAGTTTAATCTCCGTGGCATCCTTTAGTGTGGTTCTTTAATGTTCTGAAACAGTAACGTGCTTGGCAATGTTGTTGGGAAAAGTGTCTATTCCCTTCATTTGCAGAGTGCAGGATTTCATATGGTTTAATTTGAATTTAAAAGGAGTTTGTTAGAGCTACATTTCGTAAGTTAGAGGTAGAATTGCAGCTATTTAGATGATGATAATGCCATTTATCATGGCTTGCTAGAGTGACACCCTGGAATCAGAATGAGAAGCAGGGCTGAGTTAGATATGTAGTTATTAATGGCTCTGTTTTAAGTGGATAGTCTTCCCCCTTGTTTTGGAAAGGGCAGAGTTGGCTGTGGTGTGGAGATGTCTGTATTCAGCTAATGTGGGGAGAACCTAAGGAGACTGAGATTTGCTGATGACATCGGAAGATCACAGTTAAACTAATAAACAGTTATTTACCGTTTGCCAGTCTTCTCAGATAGCCTGGAGGAGCTTGGGTGGTAACAAGCAGGGCTCAGATTATAGAATTTGGGGCCAACAGTCAAGAACCTTTTTAATAGGGTCTTATTAATGTGACCGTCATGAGGACAAAATATTTTGTCTAGAAATTGCCAAGTAAACCAAATAAGGATGTTTATGATGAAAAAATAAAAGGAGGAGTGGAAATTTTTATTAATAGTCTAGAAAGGCAGAGCACATCCTCCTCCAGCTGCAGTTTACTGACAGGTTATTTAGCATGCTGTGAGGACTAAATGGTTTACATCATTTTAACTGATACCTTGGCGGAATTACTCATCACGACAGTGACTCTCGAGTCCTTCCTGAGCCCTGAATTCTTTCACACCAACTCCTGCTTGCCTGAGGATCATTCTTAGCAGAGAGCCCTATGGAGGTGCCATTTTCCAGAGTGGGACTGTCCAATATGGGAGCCACTCTTTTTCACTTATGACTATTTAAATGTATTGAAATAAGTACAATGCCAGTGGAGCTCCTTAGCAGTTCAGTAGCTGCATAGACACCATGGTTACTGTGTTGGACAGTGTTCTGTAGACTTCACCTCTGCAGACAGTTCCCTGGACAGCATTGTCCAGTCCTGCCTCAGGGTGATTCTCCATTTGTGCACATGGTTTCCTTGGGACTTGTGAGGCTGGCTGTGCTGTCTCCGGGGTTTCTGTCTCAGCACACCAAGTCCCAGGAGTAGTTCCACTCAACTTACTCTGTATCAGGATCCTGAGGGGCCTCAAGGACTTTGCATTACTTTTTTTTTCAATCTCAAGAGTCTCTCTACATGAATTTTAGAAACCAAGTTATTTCTACCAGTGGGTCATATTGGTATTCTTGCTGACTATCTACTGACAGAAACACGTTTAGCATGCAACAGAAAGGATTCTTACATCAAGTTTGGAAAAACGGGCTGTGAGGTTTTAGTGTTCTGTGATTCTACTTTAACAAAAACATAGTGGTGACTGGCGGTGGCGTCTGTAAATTATCAAGAAATGTGATGTGGCAAATATTTTGGAATATTTATATACATAAATGGTTGAGGGCGAGGATGATGGGAGAGTTGGGAATGGAGGAAATTCAGACAAATGCTGAATAGAATTTGAAACCCAGAGAGCACAGGTGTAGGATAGTTAGTCCTGAGTGACTGCTAAGCCAGGACTTCCCACAGCCTTAATGGAGTAAAGCCACGCTTGTTTCCTCAATGTGCTCGTAACCATGTTAATGTGCAAATGGGGATGCTGTTTGCTCCTCCGAGAGCTGGAAAGTGGCACCGCAGAACAGTTCCTTCTCTTTCCACTAAGAATCCTGAATAACTGTGGATAGGATAAACAAGAAAGAAGTCTGGCAGCAACCGACTATGAGATCTGACCAGGTGAGAAAGAGCATGTCAGGTGAAATAGAAGGTTTACCAGGGACTTTGATCCACTGGATGGGCAGCCGGATGCCCGCCATTTACCCTGTCGGTGTGCTCTGCTGAATCCCCCACCAACATACTTGTTATGGAAGTCATAGATCTCCTGGATGTTGCCAAAGATGATATGCTCCTTATTGAGGATTCCAGGGGGTATCTCCTCCACACCACTGGTCATTTCCCACAGGTAGGTCTGTAAGACAGTGACAGATTCATCACAAGCATGCCACAAGAGACCCAGACAAAAGAGGCCCCTCAATCATGAGGCGAGAGTGGGACCGTGACTGCATACGGAGTTAAAAGGCAAGTGTTTAACAAGTGGAACAGAAAGCAAGAAAACCTGACCGCTACATTGCTCTGAACCTCAGCAAGGGCAGGCCCCAGTGTTGTCATCCATCAGATCTGTGTCACGGTTTATGTTTTGAAGTGTTTGACATACTTTTCTCCCCTGATGCTGCATCTTTTTCTTTCTTTTTTTTTTTAGTTTGGGTCTAGCTCCAGCTTGAGAGAAGTGTAGACCTTCTTCTCAAAAGCACTTCAAACTCCTGTGCAGCGGTGCTGGACTCTGGAAGACCTCCTGACTGCCCTTTTATTCTCCAGCAGGAGAGCAAGGGCACTGAGCTGTTCTCAAGGGATTGACAAGGGCCGGGTGCCGCTTCTGCGGTGGGGCTGGGACTGACCGCTGCGAGACTTACCTCCAAGCACTCGTGTAAGTCCCTTACATAAGCCTTCTCCGTCTGGAGCAGTTCAGCCATAATGAATCTAGGAGGAAACGAATGGGCTTTCAGTTGCTTATGGATACATCGCCTCCTCTCCAACGTTACTTCCTCAGCCCTGGCCTTGTGACACTTGAGTGTCTGGCTTTTGGCTATACCAGCAAAGCTCTTCCCTATGCGGAGCTCTCTCCCCCTGGTCATTTGCTCTCCATCCTTTCTCCACATCTGTGCTCAGCCAGTTCCACTGACTTGTGCTTTCTCACTCATGGCTATGTCACTCTGCTGACATGCATGGGCTGTCAACTGTACACATGCACAGGCATGTGTGCACAAGATATGTGGCTGTTTGCACTGTAGCTCAGCACCTGGACGGTCTGAACGACAGTTTTCTATGTCTGTTTTACAGCTCCCAGGACCGTATCTGCTCAGTAGTTTATAGACTAACGTTGATATCATTCAGGACTCAAACAGGCTCCAAGTCGGGGCAGAGATGACCTGAGCTCAGGGCTTTACAGTTTTCTGTAAAGAATCAGGTTGTATTTACGGCTGTTGAATGTCTGGCATAACTACTCACCGAAGCTGCTGTAACCTGAGGTAAGTGCAGATACATTCTGATTAAACCAGGGTACTAAAAGTTTTGTATGTTTTCATACGATAGTTTCTGTTTTATTTCTTCAACCAGTTAGCATACAATACTCATTTTTAGATTATAGACTACACAGAAGAGGATGAGCCCAGTTTAACTTGTGGGCCACAGTTTGCTGCTCTCTGATCTTGGTTGGTTCTGTTTGGTATTTAGGCAGTATCTCCAATGAGATTGATTTGCATCACAAACCTGTGCATATAAAATTGGCAATAACTATATAGTTCACAAGTGATTGATGCATTTCAGGCTCCTGTGAATAGAAGTTTATGCTCTGTGTCTTTAAGAAAAGGACTCCTTTCTTGGACTCCTAAGTAACACAACTGACCTGAACATATATTTTCTCTACATAATTTTTATTAGAAATAGTGCTTTCTAGCCAGCATATGACAATCTAATTAATACACCCTATATATTTACACGCTTATCTTACATTCTCAGTATCAGCTTTGCACAATAGTTCATACTAAGAATTCCTGTTTCCAGGTGTTCTATCACATGAAAAATGTGAGAACTAGTGTCCTCAAGGTGTGTCCTTTTGAAAACATGACCAGAAATACTATGTGAGCGGTATCTTTCCCAGGATCTTCATCTTGCTGAGTTTTTCCTTAATGCAATGTATTGTTTTGATAGTGGCCTTCTACTGAAGTTAAAGGATTGATGTAAAGACTACACTTTTGCAGAAGTCAACTAGCCACTCTCTTCTGATTCTTCCTCTGTTGGTAGAGCAGAAAGTGTGTGAATATTGCAGTTAGACAAGCAGGAACTGAATTACGAATCTGTCAATCACTAGAAGCAAGACCTCAGGACTTCGTATCTATAACACAGCTGACCACCCAGGACTGCTCCAAGGATTAAGTAAGATCCTGTGAGAAACAGCCTGGTGCACAGGATTCTGGGAAGTACTCAGAGATTAAGCCTTAGGTTGCTAAGAAAGTAGGGAATATCTGAAGGAGCACAGCCGGATTTGGTCATTGCCTTGGATTTCCTTTCTTCCTCTTGCTCTTTCTCTCCTACCTGCTTCCTTCATGTTAGCCATCTTTATAATGCACTCCTCCATTCTTCCCACTACCTGTGGCTTGATGTTCCGAAAAGGCATAATTTCCCCTGAATATTTATAATCCAGGGATGGTTAAATGGGAGGATGTAGGACTCATGAATACAGAGGGCTGGCTGAACTTGGAGAACAGAGCAGGAATCTAATGATAAATTGGTCCCAGCTCTCTGAATAGATTTTTGCTCTAACCATTCTTATACTGAGAAAATATGATTCAGTTTATAAAAATCTCAGGCAACTTTAGATTCTTCCATAACGTTTGAATCTTAGCATCCCTTTTCCTTCTTAGCTGTCTCATTTCCATGTGGGTCAACTGGACATAGGAGTAAACTTAGCAACTTTACCTCTGACATCTACAGTTTACTCTCAGGGCCAGTTTCAAGATACATTTTCTTTCCTATTTAAGATATTATTCTCCAGGTAGAGATTGAAATACAAATATCTGGACCAGATATGGGCATGTGGGAAGGGAGATGTTGGACTCTCTCATGCAGCATCTTGTTTTCTTCTGGACCAAGCATGTCCGTAAAATTCAAGTAAGAAAACTGATGTTATCAGCTGTTTTTGGTTCCTTCTGTCCTTCTTTCCTTCTGTCCTTCCTTCCTTCTGTCCTTCCTTTTTTTCCTCCCTCTCTCCTTTCTTAATTCCTTTTTTTTTTTTTTTTCCCAGATAGAGTCTCATTACATAGCTCAGACTGGCTTTTGACCTGCCTGCCAATCTTTCTGTTTTAACCTCTTGAGTGCTGGCATGTGTCACTGTATTCAGCTATGGGGCTTATTCGTTATGTAATTTTGGATACCTTCTTGTTCCTCACCTAAGTTTTGGTTTCCATATCCAATAATATTCCATAAACTTCTCTTAGTCAATTGTGGTATCCCTGTTATTCTGGAAACCACAGTTCATATAAAAGAGTATAAAATATTCCTTATCACCAAAGAGTTTATAATCTGGCTAGTGAGATATGATCACAGAATAAGTAAAATTATCTATCTATATCTAGCTATAGTGAGGGCTCATGGAGGCATATGCTATGCTCTGGATTTTAAAGAATCAATATGGTTGAAAGCAGGAAGCAAATGAAACTAAACACACACACACACACACACACACACACACACACACACACACACAGACACAGCATCTTATTTTCTTCTGGACCAAGAATGTCTATAAAATTCAAGTAAGAAAACTGATGCTATCAATTGTTTTTCCTTCCTTCTGTCACTCCTTCCCTCTGTCCTTCCTTCCTTCTTTCTGTCCTTCCTTCCACACCAGAAAGAAGAAGAAAGGGAAGGAAAGAGTCAAACCAGAAGGGGAAGTATTTGGGCCAGGAACACTGCATGAGCAACTGCATCTAATGTACTTGCTGCCAGGGGGATCAGTGACAGTAATCAGTCCCAAGAGTTACTTGAACAGGGAAGAAATCTGAAATGAGGCCCACTTAGGTGGGGCCAAATATTGAGGAGTCTGATACTTATTCAGAGGGCAGCACGAAGCTATTTGAAATTTGGAGCTGATGAGAGATGTAACAAAGAAAACATGGTGTATGCGATGTCAGCTGCGAAGAGTCAGAATTCTGGATCTATTTATTATATGCTGACTGTGGCATTTGGGGAGAGTTACTTAGCTTCCCTAGGTCTGATTTCTGTTACGTGGAGTGGTTTGGTTTGGTCACTATTGAGCTCTGACACTGTGAAGTAAAATTTGATGGTCTGAGGGGTAGGTATGCCTTGGGAAGTCCCTGCTACATGAAGAGAAGTTGGATGCAGTAGAGAATGGAGAGACTGAGAGGTCCCCAGTCAGCCTGTCTCCTCAATGTCCACCCCAACACCTCCAGGTAGACCAGATGACTCATCAAGCTGTCACAAGGGATGGGTAGTAGGGGAAATTAAGGAATATCCTGCTAGCTGCAGTGGGAGTCTCCCCCCTTTTCCCCCGCCCCACACACATACTCTTTCTTTCGAGCTGACTTCCGTTTCTCTTCATTGACCTCATGGTTAGCATCCCGGAGCTTGACCTCCCGATCTGAAAGGCTTGCTGGGATGATGTCCAGCTCTAGGTCCTTGTTATCCTGCATGAGAAGTGTCACAGAGGTCACCTTGGGGGAAGCAGTAAAACAACCTCATAGAAGTGGGTGACAAGATGTGCAATCAATCCTTCAAGGTCTCTCCATAGGGTAATTCTGCCTTTCAAGTAAAAAAGGTGTAGAATGTTCTGGCCAAATAGTTAATCCTACTATCTGTAGCTACAGACACATATCTGTTTTCCAGGCCTTTGGCCTTGATTAAATCTAAACAGGAATCAGCCAGAATTGGTTCTTCATCAATAAAATAACTGAGAATCAGAAACATAGGAAAGTCCGAAAACATCTCATTTGTCAAAAGAAAATAAACTGTTTTTACTTAAACAAGCAGTTTCCCTTGGAAACAGGAACAGAATTCCTGACCAGTGACTGAACCTTGTAATTGCTCATCCCTGCTTGCTTGAGTCATCATCCGTGTTGCATATGAAGGAACCCACGGAAGGAAACTCACTGGCTGGGGAGACAGAAGCCTTAAGGTTTAGTGGTTTGACCACTTTACTTGAGGCTGCTCTGCTTCGGAGCATGGGACTGTTAAAGACATAAGAGTGGGAAATCCTAGGATTAAATGCCAAGCTGGATTTAGCTTTCAATTCATAGGTTACCGACCTCTATTATTAAAAGGAGATTAAGAGCCGGTTTTCCTTTGCTTCATGGAACTTAGTACCTTCTTTTAGCTGAAATGTTAAACAGCCTTTATGCACACTGTGACCCTTATTCCTGAAAACCATTCCTATACATGTGAGGGACTCTAATCACTGGCTCATTAACATAATTGGTCAGATGCTAGTACTGATGAGACCAAAAGAAAGGGTTTACTCAACAGTTAACTACAGGGAAAGAAAAAACCCTCTGCTTCGTATTCACAGGCCTTGCTCCTGGCCAGCCAATTCTGCAGTTCATCGAACATTAATCATGGTGGGGGAAGGGGGGATGAATGGATCAGAATGGATCAGAATGTTCCCCCCCACCCCCCACCCCCGCTGAAGCCTGCTAAAAATGCATGAGGTTCATGGGTTCCGCAGCTCAGAAGACTGCCTTGGAAACACACTGCCTCAATGGATGCAGCCAGTGGCTCTGAGGGGAGGAGAAGGGAGGCAGCTCCTGTGGACAGCATGTCATACCTACCTCCGTGTTGACTCCCAGGGCTTTCTCCAGGGAGTACCGGTACTTCCCCATCCTCAGGGAGAAATCTCGGTAGTGCTTGTCCACCGTGGTCACCCATTTTCGTATCTCTGTGGCATGAATGTGGCCCTTTTCCACAAAGCTGTCTGCTAGCTGAATCAGAAGCTTCACCTTCTCTTTCGTTTGCTGCCCCAAGAGATGGCCTAACATTACTGGATCACATTATTCTCAGGCTCCTTTGCCCCCAAACCCCCTCTGCTCTGCATGGTACCTCCCAGTGGATGCTAGGTTTGCATGGCAACTTTGTCACTCACCTTTTGAGTGGCCTAGAACAAATTATTAAAATCTGTGCTCTGTTAGTTTCTTTACCCACAAAATAGGAATCATAATAGCACTGCTTCATGAAGGTATTGAGAACATTAATGGGCCAACAATGCCTACTGTCTAGAACATGCCTGGCACACAGTAGGTGCTTACTACAGCCACTGTAAGAACCTTTGCTATGGAACACTGTCTTTCAGGTGTGATATGGCCACAACTCTCTTGGACTGTCAGCAGCTCTGATCACCTCAAAGAGAGCTGTGTAAATTTGGGCCTATTGACTTTCTATCGCGGAGGAGAGGTGGGGCTTCTGAGGCCTAACCTTCCCAAGGATTTATAGACAGTTAAAGGTGATGAGGAGGGAAGTTCTCACAAGGCCATGCCAATTCCAAAAGATATATAAGCAGTGAACAGTTTCTGGGGGCAGTGACACTTCCTTCAGTGGTACAGTGGCTTGTAACTTTCCCATGTTCCTGAGAGTAACCCCTGTAAGTTCCTAGTGAGTATAACTGCTTATTTGGTCTGTCATTGGTACCTTAACTAGGTGAGAGGCGTTTGTTCATGTCTGCAGAACATGCAGAAAGTTCACACAACTAGTTAAGTCAGAAACGTTAGCCATTGCTATTGATGTGAGATTTCTTATATTAATATAGCCATTTATTAATTTATAGTGCATGCTGCCATCATAGATGAGATTCATTTGAGTTTTAAAACATCTTTAAGAAGCATGCAGAGGGGGATGGAAGAGTCTCTGTGAGCCAGATGCAAAAGCTTTTAGAGCTGGTTCAAAATCACACCATCAGTAATGACAGCAGTGTTTGCCTCTGGTCCTCTGTTCCTTGTTCCCGCCCCTCTCTGTACCTAAGGCAGGCACTAAACATCTGTAAGCTTGTACAGCCTAGGATCTGATGAATCTGACTAGCAGACTTCTATCTGCTCTACTGAGATTTTTTGTCTTTCTGTCTGTTCGAGGGAGATATTAGAGGGCTAACCTGTCAAAAGTCTGACGTGTGTTGGGTTAACTTCATTTGTAACAAGAATATGTTCAGGATTTCCTCTGTCTACAGTTCTCTGTAGAGAGCTGTGGGCTGGGCTTCGGGGATAAACAAAAGGAGAAATTAAAAAAAAAAAAATTCATTTGCCCCTATCTAAAATCTCCAGAGGAGACAAGATTTTCATACAAAATAGTTGACAGCTTGGGGCATCATGTAATTGAATGCCAACGTGAGAAGTCTGCTACAGCAGAGGGCTTTTACAGTGGAGGAGATGAAGGCGGGCTGTATGGGAAGACAGAGAAGGCCTGCTGGGTAAGACACAGAAACGGAAGGATGAGGACAGCAAAGGCCTACTCACCTTTTAGTATAAAAGTATGGATTTTGAAACTAAAATTTATCAGAAATACCCGGGAAACCTTGAGGAAAAGGAAATGACATTTAAACAATATGCCATAAGGAAAATGTTCTTTTGAGAAAAAGGAGGGGGAAAGTTTGAAAGAGAGCAGATCTTTCCCATCTTGCAAGATGCAGAGTGAAAAAGTGGATAAGCCAGACATCATGGAAAAGAAACCTGGTGTCACAGGCACCACTGAGAAGGGTGACACTAAGGAGAAAAAGCCTGAGAGAGAGAAGTCTGGACATGGTTAGGGAAACTGATAGGTACTACCCAGCTGCTGTGTGTTCCAGAAAGTTCCAGTATCACAGGAAGTCCAAGACTGAAAAGTGGAATAATAAAGACAAGATTCTAGCCAGTGTCACAAAACTTTTCAGGGCTAACAAGAGTGCTGATGATCACGAAGCTAAGCTTTGCAGGTTGCACAAATATCATCCCACTGACTGTATGCATGAAGCTGCTGAGCTGCAACGAACACCCTTAGGCCAGTGTGTGAGATGGGCACGCCATCAGCATCCTGGGACCATCCTTATGGAATATCAGGGATCAAGATGGCGGTTTTCCTTATGCAGCTGTAGCAGCTTGTTAATTGTAACTGGACCTCCTCCCTCAATCAGATTCCTCTGTGTAGAACACATCAGAACCCTGTCACTGTCACCTCCATAAGAATCAATATCAGCCATGTAAAATTCCCAAACACACCGACGTTCCTTCAAGATGCAGCAGTGGCAGCCTCAGACACCTGGAAGGTGAGATCCTTACCACAGAAAGAGAAAGATGAGCTCACAGAACATCACAAGGTTGACTGACATTCTCCATGGCAAACTTGCCAAGGATCAAAGCTATTCCTCAGTTCCTGAGCTATAGGCAATCCATTTTCTTGATAACAAATGGAATTCACCCTGACAAATTAGTGGTCTGAACTTCTTACCAAGAATCTAAGCAAATAACTGATTTATTACAAGAAGACAGCAGGGTCTTTCTTTATCCCACCATTATAGTCTCTAACGGCTCTGACTACCCCATGTACCCTTTTCTAGGCTCATCCACGGCCCTTCCTAAGAGAGTAATGTTGAAGAGGGAACAAAATGCTCTCCCTGATGTATGGCTAGGGCACAACACAATTAGTCTCTCCTCTTTCAGCATGGTGGGTTGGCCAGGGTCTAGAGTCATGGGCTGGAAGGGCTTTGGAATGGAATAGAAGAGGTGGGTGTGAGGCTTGGAGGAATAATATCCCTCTACCATGAATCGGCAATAGTAACCATGCCAGGAACGGACTAAGACAAGAAACTTGGGCTCCTGAAGACTTGCATGTCATTTTTCTCAGGGTTTTTATTTTTTTCCTGTGGGGGAAACTTTTTAAAAATTTGTTATTTTCTTAAAAGTGGCTAATTTTTGTTCTAATAATCAAGAACCCCTTTTTATATAAAAGTCTTGGAAGTCACTATTCTCTGCTCCTGGTCAGGTGACTTGACTGAAGGCAGTGTCCTTGGCCAGACAGCGGCTGGACGGCTAGTGGAACCTGGATTGGAAGGCATTGAAGCTGACTGGGATCAATAAGGAGAAAGCCTGTGCTTAAGGTTATGACTGAGATTTCTCTATGTCCTCACAGAGGCTGGGAGTGAACAGTCAGCAAACAGTGTGGTCAAGCTCTATTCCCCTGGCCCTGCCTGACTTTGCAGGAGTCATCTCTGAGGCTCTCCACTGCTGAGCCACAGCCGTGCTGAGTGTCATCCCCATGCATGGTGGGAATAGCACCTGTGCATCCTATCCTCAGGCAGGTAGCCCTCCTGCAGACTGGTGGGTAGAGTCCCACAGTTCCACGGACAGGCTTCTATTTCAGCATGTGTCCTCTCCATGGGCCTGGAAGCCCCACCTTCCACGTTACTCATCTGTCCATCCTCACTGGCTAGCTCAGTCTGGTGTTTTAATTCTATCTTTAGCTTTAGCTCACTGCTGTGTGAGCAAAGATAGAGCCCAATGGGGCACCAACCATAACCATGCCCCACCTCCCAGAATACAATATGAAGCCATCTTTTTGCCTGTAGCTGATGAGATCAGAGGCTAAAACTTGTCCTATCAGGACAGCTTCTCGGTGTGGGTAATCACTTTTCAGGTGTCCCGGCTGTTTCAAGCCTTCTTTAACCCTGGCAGCTTGTTTCTCTGGCGATCTAAACTACAGAGACAGGGGTCAGGTGGGGGCTGCAGAGAAGAGGAGAAAACACAGAAGAAAGGCAGGGGAAGTAACAGTAAGAACACTCTGGAGCACTTTGGAGGCAGAAGCAGGAGGACCACGTGAGTGCTGAGGTTTGAGCAGTGTGGGTTACACAGTAAACTCCCTCTCTCTCATGTTTCTTCAGACAGACAGGAGCTTAGTGCTACTAAGTATATGGGGATGCTGGGAGCTGCACACACTACAGGTAAGAGCTGCTTCAGAATTGGAAGTTCCTCAAAATTAAACAGAGAGGCACAGGATGGCCCAGCCATTGCATTCCCATGTGTACATATAAGAGGACATGTTCACACAAAACTTGTACATAGTTTTAACATTATTCATAAAACCTTCAAACTAAACACCAGTCATGTGATAAACAGGAAGTAAATATCCATCAGCTGAATGATAGAGCTAGATCTGCATAATGAAATGTTATTTAGTCATCAAAGGAGATGACAAGATGACACATTAAAATACAGGTGAATATGGAAAACATTGCGCTAAGTGAAAGAAGCCAGACATAGAGGATTATATATCAAATGATTCTATTCATATGAAATGTACAGCGTGGGCATATGCCTGAGGAGAAGAGGGGGGGGAAAGAACTACTCCTAATGCATACGGGGTTTCTGGAACTCAGCTGTGGCAATGATTATATGAGCTCCTGAATGTACTAAAAATCTCACTGTATTGTTAAAAGAAAAGAAAAAAAAATCTAAAAACCACTTTGTTTTTAGGAAAAAAAACCAGAGTTCTGTTAGATGCTGAGAAGTTCAGCTTCCCTGTCATCAACTGCCTTTTCCCCTATAATTTTTGAAACAACAAAAAGTATCATTTGTACTCTTCTAACTGGATTGCCTATAGGCGTACCACAACATGCAATTGTGTGTTCTTATCTTCGCCAAATCTGTCTCATTTTTATTCTTATGTTTGAGGGTTTTTATATAAAATTGCCTTTCTATATTCAGTGTTTCTTTGGCTTGATCTCGTCTTTGAAGCAGAGTATAATAATTCAGCATAACTCATTGTACTATGCAATTGTGAGGGTCACCATATTTCCTCTGTCACTCAAGGTCAGTTTGCTCTCCATACCAAGTTCACTTCACTGATTATAAAGACTAGAAGCCAGAGCTGACTGGTTAAAAGCCTCTGGGGAGTTGGGCTGGGGTGGGCAGGAGGCTTCGGTCAGAGGCTCCTCACCTGAGCTGAGGAATATCCAGTAGATGTTCTGACACCAATGGCTCTGAGATGGAGACCATGCTATATGGGAACACGGTAACTACTTACAGACATAGCTCAGCTGGGCGGAAGACAGGAAACAGAGAGCCAAGCTAGAAAAGCCACATTAACATAGACTTGAGTGTCATAGTTCTGAAATCTACCCAAGATTCCTAAGGTTTATGCATGTTTGTGACCTGCCTTCCATACGTTAGCTGTGCCTGGGGACACTGGCAAGTGAAGGTGGTTCTTGTCTTCAGGGACACTGTAGGAGATAGCTCTGAAAGAGACTCCTTGAGATATTCAGGCTAATATAGGAGGTAGTCCTGCACAAAGACTCTGAGGTGTTCAGCGGGAAGATGGGACCGTAGAAGAGGTGGCGCTGGACTGGAAAGGTGGGCTCCTTTCTGAAGCACCAACTAGAAAGAAGGGATACTATTTTTAGTGGAAAAATTGTATGAGAGTGGTAGTGAGGGAAAAGTATATGATGGATCTCATGGAGGGTAAGAAAGCGTATCCACTCTGTCGAAGCCCAGGCTAGTGCAAAGGAACAAGGGACAAGGAAGCTGTGGTGTGGGAAGCAGGGAAGCCTGAACACACTGAAGACCGTTAAAGTTCCTAAGAGATCCTTTAGAGATAAGAAGAGTGAAAGTAAAGGTCAGGAAAAAGCAATCTAATGAGGAAGCTGCTATAGTTAACGGCAGAGATAATGGACAAAGCTAGAAAGAAAATTGTAAAGGATAAACTAACGTGACCAAATTCTCTGCATTTCCACGTTGTTTATAAACAGACTCTGCTCCCAAGGAGTTCCGGTTACTGCTGTCGTCCACCCACGCAGGTGGAGCTGACACTGTAAGCGCCTCCTGTTGATGGTTCACTAATGAATGAGTAGAGGGCAGAGAGACCCAAACTGGTGACCTCAAAATCCACTTTCATTTGGATTTGAGCAGGGTTCTGTTCTGCTACACTCTTTGTGCCGCTTCTCTAGCTGGTGTTGAAATGAACCTCCTCTCTGAATTCACAACTCGTCATGGCAGCCAAGAGGTCCCAAAGCTCCCAACGATGCAAGGCTGCATGCCTGACCCTCAGTTCGCAGCACAGTCACAATGTGGACAAATAGTTTTGAATCTTGGCTCAGGGAGCAGGCTGAGTTTTATTAAACTAAGCTAGAGGAACACGTGCTATGATCCTGAAGGGGTCTCTGCAGAAGACAGGATTAGTGTGTTTTCCTCTTCGGCCCCCAAACAGCTCTCACTGAAAAGAGCATCTTCTAGTGTGTGGAGGGATCCCACAAAAAGCAGGCAGATATACAAGGTACTACAAAGAGAGGTCTACTACACATTAACTTCCCATTCAAAACAAGGGCCCTTTCGTCACATGCTGGCTGTGAAAACTGATTTTCAAAAACTCAGCTCTTTTTTTCTGTTACAGCAAATCCTGTTACCTCAGTTAACGAGCTTGTGAGGTATGTACACTTTGTTCCTTAGAGACCTAGCCTGGTCACTTGCACATCTGGGGACAAACGGAAATAGGTCTGAAAGCTGGAAAGTCATCCGCTTTTGGAGCCTGTCCTTGGTGGCTTCCCAAACAGTTCTGAGGACAGTGGCTTTTGCTTCCCTTATATGAAGGTGGCCAGAGCAGGGTGCTGAGAGGATGATCCGTGCTATGTGGCAGGCACCCCGAGTTTTCCTCAGTTCCTGAGTAGTAACTCAGTTCCATCCCGTGAGGTGTACCTCCCAAGACATTCCAATTTCAAGGATACAGATATAAGTACAATTTAGGTATGTCTAACCTGCAGTACTCAGGTCACATGCATCCTCAGAGAGACACGCACACAGCCTAACGCATTTGTGACTACATGGCACAGTGTCAAAGGCTGGCTACTCCAGGAAGCTGTCTACAATATATGCATAGTTTAACATGAGTGTGCCCTTTCACCTCTTATCAGTTCTGAGAAAACAAAGGAGACCCCAGAATCTGGAGCGTGATGATGAGGTGTATTAGTAACCGATGTCCTGTTTGGAGATGTCATTTGGGGTTCCAAAGGAGACAATCCCACACAAGCTTTCCTCGTGCCACTCAGACTACACAGTTCTGCACACAGAGCCCGCTCTTGTTTCCATATGTAAAGTTTCCCACAGAGAGGAGCACTAGGAGGACTCAGGGAGGGGCTGGGGCACTTCCTACCTTGGCAGGCACCCTGAATTCTCCGTACTCTTTCAGTAGCTCCTGAGTCTCCTCCGTGGTCTCTCCAGTGGAGGTATGTGTTGAGAGGTAATATTCTCCTGTTTCTTGGATCCAGTCAAGTGCCTGTGGGAAGAAACACCACCACTAGTCCCCAGAAGGCAGCTCTCAGTGGGAAAACATGCCACACTGGGAGGAAGGCTTATGTTTGGGACCCAGGAAATGTGACAGGATGGTGGAGTTTTGGTTTTGAATTTTTTAACTTATGAAGGCTCTCCTTTGAGTTGGGACAGCTCACCCCAAAGCAGTAAACTGGGGACTATCATGTATCAGAGTCAGTTTGCATTTATGTATAAACTGGGGGCTATCACAGGTCAGACCTAGTAAGCTGAATAGCTGAGTATAAACTGGGGGTTATTATAGGTCAGACCCGTGGATACCTGTGCAGCCCATCATATCTCCTGGTGTCAAACTCAGGATTGAATGCTAGAAAATCCAAATTATGGACAAGGGGAAACCTGTTCTCCCTTATCCTGTCACCTCTACCCCCTGACTTAACTCCGTCTGCTAGTGTGGTGCTCTGTATACCCCTCAGCAGTGAGACAAAGCCAAGGGAGTTCTGGACATACCTGCTTAGCACTGCGCTCAAACACCACATATTGCTGACACTGATCTAACCGCCGCTTCTTCAAGGTCCAGAAGTGCAGGACACGATTCTCCCTCTGCAAGAGCTCACTCAAGATGGCTGTGGGTAAAGCGGGTGAGTAGCATCATGGGAAGGCTCTAAGCAAGGTTCCAACTACTTCAGTCTCACTACCAAGGGGACTGGAAAGCCTCCCTTTAGGACTAGTAAAGCACCAGAAGAAAGGGAAGGATACCTAGAGATGGATACAACTCCCCAGAAGGGACCAGGGAGCGGGGAAAGCTCGGTAACGACCTGTGTCTGAGGATTCCATGGACATATTAGAGTGTCTCCAGATTCTCTTCACAGCAGTCAGTCCTTATGGTAAGAGAGTTTGGAGAGAGAACTCCTGAGACAACAAATGACATAGCTGGTCTGGAGCAAGCATGGGAGCCTCTGTGAGGACTCCTAGGCATTCCTGAGGAGCTTCTGGAGGAGAGGTGGGATATGAGCGGCAGTGAGGAGGCCAGGAAGACATTAGGGTGGCCCACAGAATGAGCTACAGTCTCAGCCCTGCACAGGAGTCAAACATACGGCACTTTAACAGCAGAGCTACGGGTAGAAGCTTCTGGGCAGAGGGTGGGTGGAAGCTGGGTGGTAATGGGGGCTACATGTTGTCTTAGGCCCAAACTCCACACAGGTTTTGATCTGATCCTAAGGAAGGCTGAAAGCTCTTCTTACATCTCCTGAGTGATACTATATCTGAGACTATATGTCAGGCATTTAGTACAACAAGGGAGCCGTGGGGGGTGGGGTGAGGTATCCAGTACATGTCATCTGTCTTCTCACTGCTCTTAACACTGTCTGGTGACCTTGGTTGATTTCTTAAGTGTCTTAAGTAGTATGCTCTATGCTTTAAGTATCAAATTTATTTGTCTTATATCTGCTTCTTGTTTTCTGCAAACTATTAAATATACAGTATTAAATGTGCTTGATAAAATATACAGTAATGAGGACATAGATAAGCATGTTTCCTAAGCATTCATTATGTGTCAGGCACATTTTCATAATACTCATGATGCATGTATCGTGATGGCCCCCACTTTGTAGATGAAGATACTGAGGGAAGACCTGAAATTTGTGCAGACTCATTCAGATAGGGAGGAGTAGAGTTTGGAGTTAAGCAGGAGCCTTTGACCTGAGGCCACATTCTTAGCTACTCTTGGTCTCCCAGGTCCTTGGGGATGTAAAGTACACATTATGAAACTTGATTGAGCTATCACAACCTGAAATTCATTGATGTTACTTATTCTTTAGTTCCCCTCATTGCCCTGGGTCTGGAAGTCTGACTGTAAGGATGGACTCTGCCCATGCCCCTTTAAGTTTGACTATAAGGATAGACTCCACCCATGCTCTTTTAAGTCTGACTGTAAGAATGGACTCTGCCCATGCCCTTTTAAGTTTGACTATGAGGATAGACTTTGCCCACGCCCCTTTAAGCTAAGGTACTCCATCGGCCCCTGTGGCTCACTCACTATCCATGTATTCAGCATGGAAGTTTCCCCTCTTTCCCAGAGTGGGCAAGTGTACTTTCTCATTCTCAGGCTGACCTGAGGCTAATTTCTGTATGGCAAGAGTGAACATTGAAAGAACAAAATGATAATTTAGGCCAATGTGATCAGACAATAAGCAATTTTAAAGGATATATGCTGTTTTTCATATACTCACACACTTTATAGAATTCAAAGAGATAATAAAGGTGAGTAGTTATGTAAATTCTATCTGCATACAGAATGCAGGTTCTGACTCTGTAGATCTGAGTGAGTCCGAAATTCCATTTGTATTAGTGTCCAAGTGATACCAGTGTTGCAAACTGGACACCATGTTTTGAGTAGCAAATGTTTAGACAACCTTTCTACTAAGCATTGTGGCCCAAGACTTAAATATAAATGAAAACAAAACAAAACAAAGAAAAACAAACAAACAAACAAAAAAACCCCAAAAAACTCAACAACTTGGGGAAATCTTTCAGCATGCTAAGAAACTGGGTCACCAGGCTGGTTTCACTCCCTGTGAGACTATTTCTTCTTAAGGGAGAAGCCCTGGAGAAACTGAGATGACCTGAGAGCTAGATACACAGCCTGTTGCGAGACGGGGTGTCTGGCAACTGAAGCGAGCTGTGGCCCTGCAGGCCTCCTACTCACCTTTTACTTGCTGTTCAGGTGCCCTGGTGTGGCTGGCAACACTGGGCATGCTCACATTGTTCCTGTGGATGTACTTGAGGAACACCTCGGCGTTCCGCCGCGCCAGCGTGCAGGCCTAAGAGAAACGAAGCTGTGAGGCCCAGTCTCCAGTCCGCACGTGGCGTTCAAGACTTTCGAAGAGGTGTCTTTTTAGAATGATTAAGGACCTGATGGTGATGGGGATACTGGAGCGACTCAGAGGGAGAAGAGTTCTGGAGGTCACTTCCGGTTCACGGGACGCTAATTCCAACTTACAAGGCTTCTACTCTGAGCTCTTTTAACCAAGCGTTTCCTTTTCCCTTTCAGACAGAAATCAGAAAGCAGCCGATCCTTCACTAAGCTGATTGGGCATTGCTAATGTTCACGTCCAGGCTGGTTTTCTTCTTTCACAGGAATGTCTCTTATGTGACCACCGTTGAGAGCCCAGGGAAGAGAAACTTGCTTTAGCGCAGCCCATCTAGCAAACACACTTGATAACCTAATTCTAAATCTAAACTTAAGTTGCCAACGATTTTCAAATTTGATTGCCAATCACGTTCCCCTTACCTAAATAACACTAACAAGTACTCTCTTGTTGGGAAATATCAACCTCCATAAAAGAGTCAGAGCCATTGACGACTCCCACCCACAGGGGCTGCCAGAGAGGACAGGCCGCATTCTCCTGATGATGCATAGGGCTGAGGGCTGGGAAGAGCAGCGGAAAAGAAGCCCTTCAATCTAGAATCCAGATATGCTGACAGAGCATTTCTAATGTCTCTTAAACTCATATAATTTCTCTAAAAATCAGTTTTATCCATAGCTATAAAACTAGTATATACTTGCTTCCTAATTTTAAATTACTAATTTGATAATAAATTAATGCATAATAAACTAAATTATCTGTAGATCAAGTTAAATTTTAAAATCTTATATTTATCTTTTGATCATACAAATTATATAATTACAATGATTGTTATATAATAAATGTAAATTTAAGTTATATGCTTTTATGATTACATAAAAAGTAGCAGCAAAGCTGGATCTGGTTAAAGCCAGTTGATGGGCCCAGGAACTCACAGGCTAATGAACTGAAAGCCATTAGTGAACGTCAAAGACTAAGGACTCTAGATGAATCAATAAATGATAAACGGAAAAGCTGTGCACCATCTGTTGGGCAGAGAATCCCACAGTTACCGAGAGAATCTCACAATTACCTGGAGAATCCCCGCAATTACTGGGAGAATCCCCACAGTTACCGGGAGTTTTGTCTCCACAGCTCTAGGAATATATGAAAAACATCAGCCCAAATGGTTTTCTTTTCTTCTTTAAAAGACTCATTTAATTTTATAAGAAATAATCTTCACTTTTCTCTCTGTGTCCATATGTGTGCTGTATGTGTGGTGTACTGTGCAGGTGTGTGGGGTGTACATGTCCATACCTGCATGTGAGGAGGCCAGAGGAGGAGGTTGGGTGTCCTGTTCAACCACTGTCAACCTTGCCCTCTTGAGACAGCATCTCTAAGAGAACCAGAGCTAGGCTGGCAGCCAGCAAGGCCCAGTGACTCTGCTTCTCTGTCCTCCACAGCGCTGGGGATATGTAGGGCATGAGGCCGTGACTGGCTCTCTACATGATGCTGGGAATCCAAACCCAGGTCCTGATGCTTGCACAGCAGGTACTTCCCTGCCCCAACCCATTCCCAGTCCCGAGAAACACTTTTATAACTCTACTTTAAACCCTTCCTATGCTCCCTCAATTATTTTCAATTTTGTTTTGTAATAAACTTTTAAATTATTTTAAGCACTGTAAAATTTCTACTTATCTGTATTAGTTTAACCTGCTTATCTGTGGTTCTGACTGATACCTGCGCAAACACTAGACAGTAGGAAGGAGGGTAGGTCCATAAGGGGCAGGTGGGTCTTAAGAAAGGAACAGAAAGATTTGTGGTCAAGAGGAGAAGTCTAAAAAAAAGGTGGCTAGTTATAGAAGTGTGACTTTAGTGGTCAGGGAACACAAATTCTCTGGGAGAAACCCAGAGGAAGGACATGAAAGTTTTGGGGTGAGTGGAGCCTGTGGACCAGCCTGAACTGGGAAGCTTGCTGCCAGGGGACTTTCAGAAGGACTTCCCTTGCTACTAAAAGCCTCTATGGGCCAGGGCTGGTTTCCCTCCCTGAGACACTAGGGCAGTATCAGAAACCCCTGAGAAATGTGTTTCTGCTTTCATATAAGAGAATAAACATTGTGATATTTATTGTTAATTGAAAATTGCTAGATTGATAAATAGTATCTAATTTATCACCCCAAATTTTGCAGTATCTACTAACAAAAGGTTCATTTTAATAACTTGATAAGTAGGCTTATACTGTTCAGCCAAAAGAACATTTCAGGGCTAAGGTTATTGATCAATGATAGAGTGTTAGCCAAACAGGCATGAGGCCCTGTGTTCAAACTCTAGCACTATAAAAGACAACAAATTATTTTTATAAACTGAATATAAGTAAGTAAAAGCATGTGACCATAACCACGTGATTTTGGAGTATTCTAACATTGCAGTGGCAATAGTAATGTATCCTATACCCAATGAAACCGAAAATGTCAAGAAAGAAATGAACATTTAAAATTTAGTTTATGGCTTTACACATTAACTAGGAGCCGTGACTTCAGGCAGGCAAAGGGAAGCCTTGATGAAAGTGGGGGAGAGGAGAGGCGAGGCTGGAGTCTGAGACCTGTGTGGCATTGTACACCGACCTTCAGGAAGGCCTCCTTCTGCTCCAGATGCTTGCTGAGGAGTGGAATGACGTGGTCCATCTCTGCTGCCGGCCCAGCTTGTCTCTCCCGCCACACCAGTCCTCGTCTCTCCGGTACTCCTGTTCTAAGCTCTCCAGAACACTACACACCTGGGGAATCATGGAAGCGCAGGCTCGTTAAATGACCTGCTCAGCGGGTACTCTCTTCAGACTTCTGCAGCAGAACTTTACACATTGCAGTGAAGTCCAGCCTGGAGATTTAGAGCAGCCACACTCCCGGGATATTCTGAACAGATATTTTGAGAACCTTGTGACTGGAGCTTGGACTGTGACTGGAGGTCAAGGTTGTGGAATTGTCTCTTTACAGCTGATGGCTAAAGGCTGAAGCTATAAGAGGTGATAATATCACTCAAGAATATGATGAAGAGTAAGAGATGAAGAAATAGGCTGGATATTTGGGGGCTTCATATATAGAGAGACACACAGAGACACACAAAGTGATATATATATCACATAATATACATGTGTAACATATATCATATATATATGTATAACACATACATGTATCACATATATGAGATATATCTCATACACATATTCATATGCATGCATGTATGTATATATTATGTTATATAGCTATATTGTTGTAACCTCATGATAATTATGAATTATGTAGACCAGGCTTGGAGATGATACTTGATGGCTTGCCTCAGCATCTGTACTTGTCTGTCAGTCAGGAGCCTTAAGCAGTGGTGAAGTGAAAAGCTGCCTCCCTTGTGTGATTTATGGGCCATAAATGAAAGTCATCTTTCAACTCCCCTGGGGACAGATGTTCAAAGTCCTACCATAAGGCAGTGACATCTTTAGCATCCATCTTTATTATAAAATCACATTTCTTTCTGAGGGAAAATACATTTGAGTTAACTTCAAAGACATATTTTTTTTAAGTTATAAATATTCAGAGAGACCATGCTGAGGGACCTTATAAATGACCTCAGAAGAAAACAGAGCATCAGAGAGAGTTCACAGGGATAGTTATGTTGAGTGTTACAATGGGAGTCTCATGGCAGCCTGGTATCAGTGCATGGAGGGTACAGAAAATAGAAACTCAGCAGACGCTTGCGTAGGAAGCATAAGAAGACAGCTTCCATCCCTAGCATGGCAAAACCAACCAACCAACCAAGCAACCAGAATGCAGAACCCGATTTCCTGCAGTTTCCTTCAACAGCTTTGGGTACTTGCTGGGCACAGAGTTGGGAGAATAGCTGTAACCATCTCGACCTTCTCTGAAAAAGTCATTCTTCTTAGTAAAGATTATGTCTGTTTGTTTTTGAGAAACGGTCTCATCAAGCCTAGGCTGGCCTTGAATTTGCTATGTAGCTAAAAGTGACCTTGAAATTCTGGTCAAGGGCTTTGTGCATGCTGGGCAAACACTCTACTAACTCAGCTCCATCCTTGTCCACGGATGTGGCTGTTGGACAGAATGTTCACTGAAAGCAGGGGAACAATGACTCAGGCAGAATCCTCTCCTCATGCTTGCCATGTCACGAGAAGTGTGTCCTCAACCAAAAGATCATTTGTCCAGCCCACCTTTCCTACTTTTAATGCAAGACACAAAACATGCATGCAAGCTTATGTCTTCAGATAAAATAGATAACAAAACATGCAGAAATGTCAGGACTAAGACACTTGAGACCTGTTCCACACTAGGACAGAATCAAAGCCTTGAAGAGGTCTTGAACAGTAGGTTCTGGGTTCTTCTGACTCTGAATGCATTTTAAGTAGCTGCTGACAGGGAGCATGAGAGACACATGAGCAAGCTGGATGCAAGGTACAGTTTGGAGTCTAGATATACCAAGTTCAGGGAAATCAGCTGGATCCTAGGTACTTAAACAGAAAACAAATGCTGACTTATAGTGTGGGGGTAGTTGTTACACAGCACTATTCTGACTGTGGCTGAATGATACACTGCTTATTCAACACACCCGATTTCTACTTCAACACCTCCATACTGATCTGATGAGTTAGAGACATTTATGAAAAAGAAAATCACATGGTTCGTTTCTGTAAAGGAAAAAGTAAAATAAAAAGGTAAGAAAGCCAGTGGTAGTACTCCATTTTATTCTCACTGGTTAGTGCCAACACACCTGGCTTTTGATGCCGTACTATAATTTGAGGCAGGAAACAGCCTCTTTCATCTTCCGCTCATGTCCACAGACTTCCCTCTCACCTGCTCAGAGGTCTTGTAAAAGGCCACGGAGGCATTGACAAGTTTCAGCCGGTCTTCCATCTTTAGCATGAGCTGTTGCCAGTGGAGGGCCACCTTCTCGGCACATTCCCGGATGGCGTCAGCATCATAGTGGCCAGCCTGGAGCAGTGCCTCCGCCTTCTGCTGTACCTGCAGGGCGCTCTGGTGCGTCTTCTGCAAGGAAGTGGCATGAAAGAGGGACTGGGCACGAGGGGAGGAGAGAGAGGTCCATGGAGCAGCCCAGGTGTGATATGGGAGGGGTGGAGTGAGGTGTGGTTGGAAAGATGCAGAGAAGTTAAAGAGCTTTAAATGACTGATCCATTTGTCACGGTGATTAATACATTACTGTCTTTAAGGCACATTTACACAAAGGAAATCATACATGTCATTCATCTCTCAGGATCCTATCCTGACCCCATTCTCAACTTTCTACTTCCATTACCCTAGATTTTAGGGCTATTTCAGTTTACATAGCAGAGAAACAGAAGATATGTAGAAACCTTGTCACTGATTGGCCCCTTTAATCTCTTTTTCAAATTCAATCATAAAATTGCTCATCGATGAACTTTCAATGATTACCAATGCAGCATTGTACAGATTAAATAAGCACTTTCCCCCAAACACGCGTAATGCACGGCTCAGCTAGCAGTGCACATCTGAACCATTAATGATCAGCTGAAAAGGATTCCGGTAAAATGGGGAAACTTGGTAGGTTACTAGGCCAGAAGAACGAACTCTCTGGTCCCACCCTGACCCATCAGTTAACTCCACCAAAGAAGCAGACCTGCAGGCAAGAATGAGCTCAAAGCAGGAGCCTTTTGTTATTTGCAACGGATTTTTAGAAGACAGGTACTTGCTTTATGGTTTCTGATTAGGGCTAACTCTGTTCTGGACCTTAACTGCGAGAGGCTGGGGGACCTGGCCAGAGGATTAAGTGGCAGGGAAAACCCAGCCAAATGAGGTTCAGGCTTTGTAAGACAAACACAGATGTGATGATCCCTCTGTTGGATAGTTTTATGTCTACTTGACACAAGCTAGAGTCATCTGAGAGGAAAGAACCTCAATTAAGAAAATGACAAGCCTGTAGGGCGTTTTCTTATTAGTGATTGATGGGGATGGCTCAGCCCATTGTGGGTGAGGCCGTCCCTGGGCTGGTGGTCCTGGGTTCTATAAGGCTGAGCAGGCCATGGGAAGCAAGTCAGTAGGCAGCACCCTTCTGTGGTCTCTGTCAGCTCCTATCTCCAGGTTCCTGTCCTCTAGAAGTTCCTGTCTGGATTTTCTTCAGTGATGAACAGTTCCTCTCCAACTTGCTTTGCTCAAGAGATGTTTTACCCCAGCAGTAGGAACCCTACCTAGAACAATCTCCATGAGGACATCGGAGTGCTACTGACTTGGGAAAGCTACCAGCATTGTGCCCTGGGCTGCTGGATCCTTCCAGCTAATAGTGGTGAACAAGGGTGGCTAGAACACAGTGACACTCCAGAATTCTTTTCTACTTGGCTTGGGCAGCAGGGCTCAGAGCACTTTTATAGCTGCCTCATTCAGCACTCTTTGGGTCTGAGGGCAACTCCCTCATTTTCCCCTAAGTTTCTCCTTGATCTCACCACATACATCTGCCTTTTCCCGTCATTAGATCTCATCCTGTACTTTCTACTTACTTAGCTCTGTCTACCTGGCTTCTATGTGCTCCTCCCATCCCAAACTTGCAGCAGTTCCACGACTCCATCTCTACCAGCATCCCTGGCCCTTTGGAGAATTTACCCCGACAACCTCAGTTCTAATGACTGTCAGTGCTGGGCTCCTCACTGCTAGATAAAGCTAGAGAAAGTAAATGAAAGGGCAGAACAACCCCTCCGAAGCCCTGACTTTCTTTGTATAACTGGCACTGTTTCCTAAATGAAGAGGGGCTAAGGTTAGCCTTGCTAACTGCTCAGATCTTCAGAGCTCTTATCTGCTCCCATGGCTTCTAGTATTTTCTCTTTGAAGAAGGCTCTTCTTAGTGTCAGATTCTCTTCTGGAATTGCCTTCTGATGCAAAGGAGCCCACCTCTCACCCTTCTGAGGAGGTGCTGCCATCTGTGGCAGGGCAGATGCCAAACCCTCAATAGAAGCCAAACCCATTTCTTTAAAAACAGTTCCTCAAAGTCACTGGTCACTTATGTTGGTGGCCTCTTCCTACCTATTTCCCTGCCATCTAGAATTAGTTACAACCTTGGCCTCATCCCTGACTGTGGCTCCCTGCTCCTCCAACCCCGCCGGACCCTCACAACTTCATATATGCATGTTTATGCAGGAGAAACAGCTATTTTTCTTTCCTTCCAGCTCTATTTCACAGATCCATCCTGTGCATTGTCTTTTCCTTTTCTTTCCATGTGGCATGCTAGGATTTGTCTTGGGGTCCTGAACATGCCAAGCACACATTCCACCACTGAGCCACCTCTCTAGTGCCTCTCGGATGGTATCAGCCGTTCTGCTTAATTTGATGGTTTAGGAAGTGCTCCAGTTACTCTTTTCATCCCTCAGGCCTCCATCTTATAAACACTTCTTTCTCTCAGTTCAAAAGTCTTCAACGCCTCCCTCATTGCTTCAAAACTAGGTCCGAAATGACTGTCACAAGAGCCCTCCACGATGTGGTCTGTCTTCACAATACCAACTACACTTTCTCCCCAAACCTCCAAAAGCAAGCCACAAACTTTCCTGTCTTGCCCTTCTTTCTTCCTGTCCTTGGTAGATGCTCTAAGCCCCTGTCAATGATCCCTTCTGTCCTTTGAAACTTGCCTCAAACCTGCTCTCTTTCAGTGAACCTTTTCAGATGGCCTGAAACTCAGGCAAAACCCCCTTTCTCTGAACTCCGTTGTTACTTAGCTAACTCTTGGAGAGTTCCTGTTGCTTAGAAGAAAAAACTGTCACAGTGGGGGCAGAGGTGTGTGTGGGGTCAATCAAATGACTGTCACTTCTCCAAGGGTGTGTGTGTGTGTGTGTGTGTGTGTGTATGTTCTGTGCTGGGCCCTATGATTATGCATTGACTTTTCCGGTTCCCACAGCACTTCTATGAGGTGGATTTTATTTCCAGCTCAGAGATTAAGACATCAAGACACAGCAGGCTAAACAGCACACCTCAAAACCTACATCAAAATAAGTGGTAAAACCAGACTCCTGTTTGACCTGCTCCCAAACGTACATTCTTTTACGGCACATGACTTTTTCTCTAGGATTGGAATGAAATCTATGGCATCTCTCATTTGTACAAAGGTTCTCCAGATAAATGTTAGTGATTATGACAATTATGTCTTCTGCCCTTAACATGTAATAACTGCCAGTGTAAACCTGTTTTAATGTCTTATCTTCAGAGAGTGCAGAGCAATCTCCCGTTCTGTGTAATTTGTGTTATGTAATAAACTCTGTTCTTTACTCTGAAGCTCATTCCTCTATAGCAGTTTTGAGTGAGATTTTCTTCTTTAATTTCCTGAATGATAAATTCTCATCCATGTGGCCTAATCTTAGCCTTGCTAAGCTTAAGTCATTATTTTGGGTCCATTTTCACTCCTTAGCATCTAATCCTATTGAGCGTTAGAGTTTTAAGATGTGGGTTATCAAGGACATTAATATTTAGTAGGTGTAAGTGCAAGAAAATTGAACCAAATCAATTGAATTTATTATCCAGTTTTTAACCACTTTTCTGGTATAATATTTATACTCAAATGCATGGGAGGATTTCAAATAAAAATGGATTTTAAAGTTGAGCTTCTCTGTCTGAAGGTCGCAGTTTCTGAGGGCGCAACAGCCTCTCCAGAGCATTAACAAATAAGAATCCGTTTTGTTTAATAAACTACACTGCGTTGAGGCATTGTTTGGTTCTCTGTGCAGTGTTCTGGGGACGTTTTCCTGAAAACAAGGCTTATCAGGGACAAATTCTGACCTTTCTAGGGAAACCTCCAAAGCAAGGCTTAGAACGATCCTGGCTTGGCCAGGGTCATTCCAGTGTATGACTGCTTTTCTAGATTAGTTATCAATAACCCTCTCTTTTCCTTTTGATTTGATTGAGATAGAGTCTGTCTACATAGCCCAGGCTGACTTTGTAATCCTCCCGCTTCAGCCTCCAGGAGCTCTGGGATTATATAATTGGCACTCTCTTTACTCTTAAAAAACGTCTGCTTACACAACAAATTTCATTGTCTCATTAATAGGTATTTTCCCTGTGGAACCCTTGAGCTAGCTTCCTTAGGTAATAAGAAGGCAAATTATACCCCCATCCCACCCCAGCAATCAGCAAAAGACCTGCAGTAACGCTGGCACACAGGGAAAGCCAAACTAGGCTGCTTAGTCTTCCTTTAAAATCACTTGCATCCAGCCAGGTATAATGTGGTACGTGTTGTAGTCCATCACTTAGAGGGTTGAACATTAGGGCAGTCATGAGTTTGAGTCTTGCTTGGGCTAAATAGTTAAGTTCAAGCTCAGCTTGGCCTACACAGTGAGACTCTGTTTCTTTTTTTTTTTTTTTTTTTTTTTGGTTTTTCGAGACAGGGTTTTTGGTCCTGGCTGTCCTGAACCACTCTGTAGACCAGGCTGGCCTTGAACTCAGAAATCCGCCTGCCTCTGCCTCCAAGTGCTGGGATTAAAGGCTGCGCCACCACCGCCCGGCCCAAAGATTTATTTATTTATTTATATATGTGAGTAATGTAGCTGTCTTCAGACACACAGAAGAGGGCATCGGATCCCATTACAGATGGTTGTGAGCCACCATGTGGTTGCTGGGAATTGAACTCATGACCTTTTGAAGAGCAGTCAGTGCTCTTAACCGAGACTCTGTTTCAAAGAAACATTGCTTGCATCTTCTCTGGCATATTCTTCTGATGCAGAGCCCAGTTTAAACTTAGTACAGACAACCACAGGCTGTCTGGAGGAGCATATGAGCAGTTCTGGCTGTGCTCCTTGTTCACTTAGTTACACCACAGCCTAATGACCTTCCATCACCAAGATGTCCTAGTAATTCTATATGCTCTGCTATCCCAGAGATTACAGACATACTAGAGTCACCTATAGCTTAGCATCAATTATTTACTAAAGCAATACCCCTACAAACCCCCAGGAGAGATTAGGAAACATTTATCCCTAGCCAGGCTCTACTATGTAACAAAGTAGCAATATCTCCCCAAATTAACACCTGCTGCATACACAGAGTTTAGTCTTTCAATACACTGTGGAAACATTTACCCACCCTTTATCAAAGTTCACTGGGGTTCTCTAGTGTGCTGTGAGGCTTGGTCTGACTTATCAGACATTTGTTTAAGAGACTGGAAATGTAATCACCCAATCCAAGTATTCTTATTCAAGGAGAAAGACGACCAAGAGTTATCTTTGCCTAAAGCCCCCGTAGCTTCACATCCTGCTCCACTCTGTTGACAAGCCCTCACTGCTGCCTAAGCCTATAGAGCAGTGGTTCTCAACTTTCCTAATGCTGTGACCCTTTAATACAGCTCCTAATGATTATTTCATTGCTGCATTATAACTGTAACTTTGCTACTTTTATGAGATATAGTGTAAATATCTGATATGCAGGATATCTACTATGCAACCCCTGTGAAAGGGTCACTCAAGCCCAAAGGGGTCATGACCCATAGGTTGAGAACCACTGCTATAGACACTTGACCAGTAAGTACCTGGTTATAACCCTAATCTAGGTGTCTCCTGAAGAACTCTTACCATTATCAATTTGGGATTGCCAATAAACTGTAACAGAGACATAAAACTCCTTGCTTCGGGTAGCTCTTCTACAGCAAGCGATTGCTCATACTACATATGAAATACACTGCTTGCTTTTCAATCTCGAATCCCAGATGGTACCTACAGACTACTAATACTTCCTAAGAAGATATCAAGTAGTTTATGGAAACATGTCAGTCATCTTAACGCCATTTTTAGATGCATGAAAGATGGCTTCTGGAAAATTAAATGGCTGAATTCAATTAATATCAGTTTACAAAAGGCTATCAATCAGTTGGACTGCCACATTAAAAGACATTTATGAGCACAGATAATTAAAATTCAATATTTTTCTGCCACTGTTATGTAAATTTTTTTGTTAGTGGTAATTTTAAAAAAGAAAATAGCCCCTTTGTAGTTCCTACACACCCAGAAGTAGGCAAAGTTTTCCACTGAACCACATGTACCAAGGTTTTTGTCCTATGTCTTTTTCCCGCTGGTGCTGAACCTATTTTGTTTTTAATATAGTTCTGTGGGCCATTTCTATTCTTTCTCAGACACCACTGAGCAGCAATCTGCTGAAGTCTCTCTGGGAGGAGAATGTCCTAGCAGGAAGATAATTGAAGGTATTATTTAAAGCAAGGCAGCATTACTTTATCCAAAGTGAATTTTTCTTTTAAAATGGGCTTTTTTTTTTTTTTTTTTTTTTAACCTTAGTAAAAAAGTTTACCAAAGTTCCAGCTGGTAAACGTCTACCTGCAGTTTATTCTTCAAATACGGCTTCGGCTAGTATAACTGAACGGCCACTTTGAGCATGCAAACTACATGATACAGTTTGTTGCAAGCCTTGTGGTCCTTGTTAAAAGTCAACATTCTAACCGAGAATCCAAGTTTTATAAGAATTATTCCAATTTACTACTGACCTGTGCACCTGTTTCTCCTCATTTCCAAGTAGCTTTCAACAGGAAGTCTTGTCACCTTTTACCTTTGTATTTCTCACCGGTATATAGTTTGTGAGTAAAAATGGGTAAAAATCTAACTGCACTAGGGCCTTAAAGCCTGAGGGGGCAGCACATATTCTCATCTGAATACATGGCTCCTGGTATCTTGGGGACAGAATGAAACCTGCATTCTGTGTACCCGAGTGTGAAGGAGGCTCCTACACTATGTCACTACAAAGCACAAGGGCTCCACCACCTGAGGCAACACTGCTGTCTCAGACAGCCATCCTACCCGAGGCCCAGAGTCAAAGAGGTGAACAGAGACAGTGCACCAGATTTGGGGGTTACCTCGATGGCTAGCTGGAACTGTTCATGCTCCCGCTGTAGCTGCTCTGCCTCAGACAGAGAGCTGGCGTTGACCAGGCTGGCGTTGAGCATCGACTCTCCATTGCGGATCCATCCCAGAACCTAGGGAGTTGGGGCAAGCACTCAGGTGAATAGCTCTCCACAGTTTCTCCAGAGCTGTTGCTTTCCCTATGGCTATCTCAATCAAAGGACTATCTTCTCTTCCCTGTCAGAGACGGACAGCAAGGATCCTGAAGCGCCATCTTCCCAATCTCTCTGTAGCTGCTGTCCTAAGACATGTATCCCTGTACCAGCTTGTTCTCATGTCATTTCCTCCCGTATCCCCCTGCCGTCCCAAGGTTCCCACTAAGTTAATTAACATGACTTCATCTAGCTGTATTTTATGCATGTCTAAACTTCTTTCTCAAACACAGAATGAAATAGAGAAATTCCAATTGTTGATATCTTTTTCTTTCAGTGCTTTTATTATTTATGTATTTATGTTTTATTTGTTGAGAATTTCATACAGTATATTTGGATTATATCCTTTCCTCTTCCCTAACTCTTTATTTTTTTTAAAGGCCCAGTTCAAATAAGATCCTTTTGAATTTGTCACTCTTCTTGTTAAAAATAATCTTCCCTCCTGCAGTATGGCCGCTGTATTCTGTGTGGATCACTTTAGGATGACTTACCACAGAACAACTTTTGGTTATTTTGACCTATATTTTACCTCTCTCTTAAAAATGTGAACTCCCTAAAGTCTAGGGCAAACTTCTAGTCAAACTTTAATCTCCCATATTCACTTAATGGCTCTTGCATAGTAATGTTTTGAAAGTAATGCAGATTACCCAAGTCATGCCCTGGGGACCTAATCTTACGCAGCAGCCCAGAGTATACAAGCGTGAGTAAGCAAACAACTTAAAGGAAGGACAGGAAGCAAGCAAAAGTCAAAGACAGATCATTACCAAAAGGGAGAGTAAAATCTAATGACCTTAAATTACCGAGTGGCCTGAATACAACTCTGAGGGTTCCTGATAAGTACTGGGGGCATGAAATCTAAAATGGGAAATATCAGGAGAAAGGGGAGCAAGAATGAGTACTGCCCAGAGAGCAGTGATTCTCACGACCACAAGACATGGCTCAGTAGCAAAATTACAGTTAGGAAGTGGCAATAAAAATAAATGTATGGTTGGGGGTCCCTTAGTCCCTTGGAAATATATTTTCTTATGGTCATGACCCACAGGTTGAGAACTGCTGGTCTAGAGTGGTCACGGAAATAGAGATATTGTAATTATCAGGCTAACAGACTTGGCACAAATAATCCAAAGGGAAGACCTAGGCTCTGAAGACTTACCTGGTGTGGGCCACTAGAACAAGGCAAATATCTCCTTTCCTAGGGAGCCTGAGACTCTTGCTTGGTGAGGAAAAAAGTTCTGAGATTTCAAAAATCAGTGAATACCATCTGTATGTCACTCCTTATAAAGGAGAAGACACTGCAATCTATTTCTGATTGGTTCTTAGCTTTTTATTTCTTGTGTTGAACAAATGGAAACTTTGCTCTCCTGGTCTCCTGTCCCATAACTCTCATAGGCACCCTGCAGATTTCCTTCCTAAGCAGAAGCTGACTGATATCTTATTGTGCATAGATAACACGAGGAATAAATCCTGCCTGAGCTGGGTGATTTGGACTGAGATGTTAATTCGTGGCCAATCTGGCAGATTGTGGATGAGATGCCAGTCTGTATAGTAATTAGCTGTAGGAAATAACTGTTCTGCTTGTATGTGTAAAACCCTTGTTGTCCCTGGTGGACTGTGGCTGGCTGGCTCGAGGTGCTAATGACTTTGAAAAGCTGCCTGTTGATCTGGGAACATGCATTCACAGACTGCAAGGCCAAATTCTTTGCCTCTTTGGAAAAACAGAGCTCACAGTGTATATTTTTAACTACATCCCTCAATCATGTTTCACTGCTTCCTGCATGCTTTGGAGACTCTTTTGTGGGTGTCATCAAAATACCTTCTGCATGAGCATCACAAGTTAATGTTAGTCTACTCCTCAAGAGTCTTGCTAGAATATTTTCCTCTAGTTCTAGCCATGTCAGTTGTAGCTATAGTTGTGGGAATACCCACTTCCCAGCATCCCTGAGTGATGTCATGCACTTGCATATATACTTCTTTCAGTAAATCATAGGATATTCTTGTTTAGCTGTATTTCCAAAATGCTGTTTACAAAGGCATTCTGAACTTTAGAATCCTAATGATCTGTCTTTAGGAATACAGAGATGCACAGAAGTTTATAGCATGGCTTTAAGCCAGGGTGGAACTGAGTACCGTGAGTCAATTCTTGAAGCAAAACGGGCATAATGGATAGAAGAATAACATCTGAAGTTGGAGAGCCTGACCTCGTTCCTTCCTTGGAAAAATCGATAATTTCCCTGAACCTCAGTGGTCTCCTCCATGTCTGGATAACCCTTTCCCTCCTTTTGGCATCATGGTGCTGAGGCAATGTACCAGGAAATGCTAAGCTGGATGATAATGACTGTGCTGCTAGTTTTGATTTTCAGCTTGGAGCTAAGATGGGCATTGCTGTGATTCTTCAGTTACAATTCTCCCAGCATGGAAAAAAAGTCATTTAACTTTATTCAGTTATTTAAATGAACACCATTTTGATGTCGCACCCGTCTCCAGGTTGCTATCATTTTTTGTTCTCAGATCACTTCCAGTCCTGTTGGCATAACTATTAGGAAGTTCTTTTAATTCTTCTGGTTGATCAAATGTGTTAGTTATTATCCCTTGAGTATCCAAGTGTGCTAGGTAGTGAGAAAAAGATTGTAACTAAAATGAGAAAATATTGGTTCTATTAATATCAAACTGTGACTTTAGAAACATTTAATCAAAGGTCAACTTTCTCACCTGTAAAATGTGTCTACTTTCCTTCACTGAACAAAAGAATTAGAATAAAAATAAAATAATGTAAAAGCACTTTTCAAATCGTAATAGTAGCATTCTGCTCTAGTCAACTGCAGTAACAATGTACCTAATGGGTTAGCGCTAAGGTTTAAATGTAAAATGCCTTCCATAGGCTCATGTGTATAAACACAGTCCCAAGATGGTTCTTGCCACACTCTTTGGGAGGAAGTGGGTTACTGGGCAGGCCTCAATGCTTTAAACAGTGAGCTCCTCTTTGTTCATTTTCTGCTCCAGAGTGCTGACCTCCTGACAAGCATGCTTTTTCTGCCTGCTCTCACGTCTTCCCCACCATGACACACTGTATCTCTCTGCAAGCCAAAAGAAACTCTTCCATTGCAAGTTGCCTTTGTCAAGGTATTTTATCATAGCAAGGGCAAAGTGACTAGGACTTTGATGGAGACAGATAACTTTAAAGGTCATTTTCTGCTCTATCACTTTCCATCCTGATAAAATCCAAAGATTGTCCCTCGAACCATGGAGAACCATGTGTATTCAGAAAGAAACTGAATATGTAGAAACCAGAGATTGGAAGAATATTACTGTTTGGGGCCAAGAATTCAGCTTAGACTGCTTTTGCTTAGCAGGAGAGCTAAAAATACAGTCCTCTTATTTCCTCAGGTCAAAGAGGCTCATGTAAGCCCACACCAGGAATAGACAATGGCTACCCAAAGATGATGATGCTCTGAAGCTGGGCAGCCTGGATCCAGTTCTCTTGGAGGTTGGAGAAATGGCTTGCAGATGACTGTTCTCCCAGCCATATCCACCATAAAGTCAAGAAGTTGTTCTCAAGTCAACTGACTCAGGATTGTTACTGCAGATGACCTCTCTCTAGGCCTGGTTACTTCTGTGACTCCAACCACAAAATAAATTCTTGGCTCCCTAGATGTCTACCTTCAGAATTCTTTAGTTCTGGAAGTGCATGAAAGTGTATGTATTCATCATTTATGGCTTTATAGGCTGTGTCCACATCCCATTATGTCCTCTTAATTATCTCCATTTGAAAACAATGTCCTTTTGTTTCTCTTGCTTGGACCTACGCCAGCTCCTTTCTGACTCTGATACACACTCACCCAAACCGAACCCAGTAGTCATCACAGAAGCATAAGGGCAGGCTAATAGTTTTTCTTTGTTTTAAGTGTCTATACTGATTATAAGCAAATTCTGGCTAGATTTGGCCCACAGAAGCAATCCAATTATTTTACAAATACATGATCTCTCAATTTATATTCAATATATACATACAGAATACATATGGGCATGCATTCCGTTTTATGCCATTACATCATCCCCAAACACCACCTGAATTTATCTGATAGATGTGAGGTCATCTTTACCTCAAGCAGTAATGTTCCTGGAAGCAGCCAGAGAATTCTGTGGCGCCTGGAGAGTAATCTGAGTGGCATTCGGGTGACCTGGGACCTGCACCGGGTGCTGTAATCAGTGCAGTGATTTCCCTTCGGGGTCTGGTTTTCTCCAGGGGTATGTGTCCTGCCTGTCTTAGATACAGCGATCACTGAACAAGAAATCTGTTGGCATTCATCAGTCTGTGACATTTCATTTGTTTGGAATAGTTGAAGATAAATTTCAGTCAAATGTCTATGAATTCTTCATTCTTTAAAGCTTAACTTTGAATATAATTTCCAGATAACTACCCTTAGGATTATGATGGCCACATACAATCAAATGTAAACCATTAATTATGATCTCCAAGGACAGAGCTGTATCAAACACAGTATTGATCCCTCCGATTTTGGCCTCATTAATTGCACTTTAATTAAGGTGTCTCTCCCCCTCTCTCTCGCCTGACCTCCTGCCCACCCTCCTACCCTCCCACCCTCCCACCCTCCTGCTCTCCACTTTTTCCTCTTTGAGAATATATTCTATCAAGCCCGCATCTAAACTTAGCTTCACTGATCAATACTGACATCTAAATTAACTCCTTTTCCAAGTGTCAACAGCTTAGAAATCAATATTTCTTGCTCCACCAATTTCCATCAGAACAAAATGTTCCTTTGAAAGTGGATCCGATGGATCCTTGATGAAGGAGCCTCTACTGACAAGGAAAACAAGTCTGACTAATGAGGCATGGTGGCTTAACCAAGCAGCAGTTCCTGCTGCCATGGAGGACCACTGTCTTCTGGAAAGACCTCTGTGGGTTTCTCAAGTGTCGGTGAGCACTCATTCTTTCTTGTTTGTTTGTTTTTTGTTTTTCTAGACACAGGCTTTCTCTGTGTAGCCCTAGCTGTCCTGGAACTCACTCTGTAGACCAGACTGGCTTTGAACTCAGAGATCCACTTGCCTCTGTCTCTCTCGAGAGCATTCGTCCTTATATAGATTTTTAACTACAATTCCCTGCGGGTTATCCATGCCTTGCTGCTGAGCAGGCACCTGCAGAAGGAAATGACATCCTCCAATTCATAAAATTATAAATGGGAATGCACTTAGATATAGTCCATTGATGCTAGAACAAAACATAGAGCAAAAACCAAAAGCAATAGTATAGGTTTTTCTTCAAAGTTCAACAGGGATGTTCTGTCTCCTACTTTGTTTGAAAGCCCAGTCCTACCACCACTAATCATGAAAATGATCAGGCACGGCCACACAGCTAGACTTGACATGCCGAAGCCCTGCTGACCTCAGGCAGGTGCCATTCTCTGTGGAGCCGAGGCTACCCCTGCCCATCTTCTCAGATATGGTGAGGCCATTGAAGCCTGACTGTGTTCTGCTGCTGATTCTCTCTAGGCTTCTGCATGCACATGGGGTTGTGGGCCCCTGCAGAAGAAAACCCTGGATTTTGGAGATGCAAGTTTCAGATAACAATACAAGAGGCCCATGTTGCTCCCCAATCCTATGGTACTCCAGTTTTCTTACTTGTACACTCAACGGTTTGCTTGTTCTCATGAAGTAAGATCGTTCTTTTCTTCCCATATGAAAATAATGCACTGTAATCAAATAATAATGATTCTAAGAGTGTTAAAAATCTGTATGTGTGTTACTACTCTCATGCTGGCACTTCCACCACTCCTCCTTATGAAAAACAGGTCTTTCTGGAAGCTCAGGTGGACCCTGATCTGATTAGGCTGAGAACATCTAGATAGCAGCTCAGCGAGCAAGCTGGTGTTGTGGCTCTCAGATCTTCAGAATACATGTGCATAAGCTCTGACTGAGCTCTGATTGGAAGCTCGGGATAATGGAGACTATTTCACCCAACACAACAACCGTGTAACAAGTATGACATAAGCATCAGAAAGGGGCACCCTAAATATAAACAACTGAACAACAGTTAAATAAAATGGCATGTCAACGCTAACACAGTTAATGTAAATCTAAGTCCAGTTATCACTGCACATAAGAAAACATGTTTACAAGTAGAAGATGCTTCCCTGCCCAGAATAGTTCTGGAGGTAGACCTTGGCCTCCAAAGCAGGCCATTGGTCTCTTAGGAGGGGGTGATGCAGACATCAGCCGTCATTGAGGTAAGGTGGCAGGCTGACTGACATGCTAGGCATTCCTAGACCTCTGGAGGGTTGTAGTGTGTTCTTTCCTCGTTGTGACCATTGTCTGGGACCCTCTAAGCTCTAGTGGCCCCACTGGAGAATGGGATAGTGTCTGCCTCAGAGAGAAGCTATGAATGTTGCCGGGTAAGAAACAGCACCCAGAAGTAGAGCTGCTAATGTTTTCACATCTTCAGTCTCACTCTATCAAGAGAAGCCTCCATCCACTGTCCACAATAACTGCCACTTAGGCTGCTTAGGATAGCAACATTTACAAGTGTGCCACATGTGTATGTTTCTGAGTATGTCCCCCAGTAATATGCTTGGTATAACACCTTGTGCAGATAAGAATTCTCTTTCTTTATCTTTTTTATATTAACTTTTAAATGGCAAGAAAATGTACTTATATGATACATATGCATGTATTCACATGTGTGATTGTGTATATGTGTGTGTGCACATGCGTGTGTGAGAGGGCATGTGCATGTCGTGTGCAGATGTATGTGTGCTTGTATGTGTGCCTGTATGTGTGTGCATGTGCACATGTGTGGTGTGCGTGTGCATGTGTGAATATACAGAGGCCACATGATGATGTTTGGTGTTTTTCTCAGTTTCACTACCCCTTTCCTTTCTCTTTTCCTTCCTTCCTTCCTTCCTTCCTTCCTTCCTTCTCCTTCCTTCCTTCCTTCCTTCCTGCCTGTCCTTCCTTCCTTCCTTCCTTCCTTCCTTCCTTCCTTCCTTCCTTCCTTCCTCTTCTTCCTCCTCTCCTCCTCCTTCCTCCTCTCCTTCCTTCCTTCCTTCCTCTCCTCCTCCTCCTTCTTCCTTCCTTCCTGCCTAACATTTGATTTCATATGCATGAGTGCTTCACTTGTATATAATTATATGCATCGTGTGTGTCTTGTGTCTGCAGAGGTCAGAAGAAGGCATTGAACTCTATTGGAACTGGAGTTATGGACAGTTCTGAGCCATCATGTGGATGCTGGGAGCTGAACATGGGTTTTCTTCAAGAGCAGTGAGTGCTCTTAACTACCGAGCCATCTCTCCAGCCCCAGCACTATTTTCTGAGATAGGGTCTCTCACTGAACTGGCTCAGCCAGTTCAGCTGGACTTGCTAGCCAATGGATTCTGAGGATCTGCCTAGATGTACTTGAGCCTATCCCACCCTTGCTCTTTGGGTATATTTACTCTGCTATGCCTGCCTTGTTTGTGGGTGCTGAGGATCCAACTTAGTTCCTTGTGTTTGATAATGAGCACCTTACCCACAGAGTGTTACCCAAAAGTGTTACTATAAGGAGCAAACACACATTGGAAATAATGATAATTGCTACTACTGAATCATTACTTACCAACTGTGTGTCAGGAGCTGGACTAGGCACTGAGGTGCCCCAAGGAGAGCAACCTGGCTCTACAGTGGAATATAATTACTGAGAAAGGATTTTTTTTTTTTTAAATTTCTCATTGACTATGTGACAGAATCAAGCACAGGAGAGGAGAGCATGGATTCAGTGAAGAACACTGAGAATTCTCTGGGACATTCCTAGAGCATCGTATGAGAGAGGATTAATGCATTCATAGTCTGAGCCATGGTCCCACTGGGTCTTTTGCGACAACAGCCAGGCTTGCAGGAATTAATCCATTTAATTCACATGCCAACTTCTTTTCTAAGGCTGGGTTACTCAGAGGGCAAACCCGTGGCTCCGTGTGCCTCCCTGCAGGAGGGCAGGTGCCAGGCAGGCTCACCTGTTTGACCTCAGCCTGGAGGTGCCGCAGCTGGAGACACTGCTCTAGCCGCTTGTGCGTCTGCTCCGCATTGAGCTCCAGTTCATGCTGCTTCTCGTGGAGAAACTCCAGTAGCTCCTGCACCTGAGCTGCCAGGTCAATGTCTTTTTCACAGATCAACTCGATTCCTGGTTTTAAAAAGACGCAAACAATTAAAACCCAGGCAGCATGGAGCCGACAACATTGCTTTAATTATGTAAGAAAGCTGGACTTGGGGAGTGGCCGTTATTGGCCTTCTCCCAACTGCTACACAGCTCACGGCGCAGCTGGACAGATCCTGTGCTCAGTTCTCACTTAGAATAATGCCAGCTCCTTATGATGAATGAATCCTTTGTCCAGGAAGCAATTTTCAACACATGACAGGACCAGTTCCTTTTCGTAAATGGAAGAAAGGGTGCTGTGGCTCCGGAGATCCATCCTAGGTGAGACAGCTCCTGACAGCACCTGTTTGGAGACTTGCCAACACCCAAATTCATAAGCAAACTTGAATCATCTTGGACATGATAAAGCCAAATCAAAAGGACCCTGTCTCAGGAACTCCTGCCAAGGGCATATTCTATTTTAACTGGTTAGGTATAATTTATGATCTGATGAATGTAGCTAATGACTTAGGTCTCCTAAGAAATCAATGCTATCTTCCAAATATACATGATAAATATTCCCAATAATACCACAGGGACAATGAATGTCATTCACATTCAGAAAAACTGTCACCTTTAAGTTTTGCTCACACACAGAGCCTGCCCATCATTCTACCAACTCAGAGTACGTCAAAGGCCAGTCACTTGCTGACACGTTTCCAGTGTTTATGAACCTAGCACCCAACCTAGAAAAACAATCAGCCTGGAGCAGGCGCTGCAGTCAGTACCAGCCAAAGGCTCTGTCCTCCCTCATCAACCTCTCTGCCTCGCTCTTTCTATATCCCTCTCATGACCTTGAGTGCAGATATCCACACTTCCTTCTCTCTCCATCAGCAACAGGTCCAGGTTCACATTAAAATCCTTGCAGAGAAATTCCAAAGGAGAATCAACCTCAGCCTCAACATATGGCCACCTACAAAATCAATCTTCTGGAGATGCCTCCATTACCCTGCCACACCATTGGAAACTTGTCCCTCCTCCAGCACGCCTGCATCTGCATCTGGGTAGCACAGGCAAGTCCACCCACACTTGGGAAACTCATTTCTGGAGGCAAAAATAGAGTTTTATATAAGGACAATATGGGAGAGTGGGAAAATATTTTCTGGTGTTACATGATAATAATTTCAGTATCTTTTTATGTTTATTTTTTTCTGTGAGTTTCATAATCCCAAGTCCCAGCTCCTGAAATATCTGTGGGAGACGGAAGAGAACGGCTTGTTCTTTTGGCAGCCACCCCCCTTTGCTTACTATTTTCAGTCACCAGAAGGGTGCAGTAGGTAGAACATCTTCTGGACTGAAATAAAAAGAACTGAAGCAATTTCTACTCCCTGTGGCTTGCCTACGTTGAGGTCTGGGGTTAGCAGGGGTGGGAAGAAAGGGGTATCGGGGGCAGGGGGATAACTCTGACCCTGTGCTGGCTCTCTGGAAATGTCATTTCAGACCCATCTCTGCTTCACCGCAGTTACAGTGTGGGCTCTATTCCAGACAACCTCTGCTTCACCGCATCTCTAGTATTCAGAGTGCTGGGCTTTGACTTTCTCTAGCAGGCATGACTGAACCCTGCTGCTGCACGTGTGAATGGCTGTCAGAGTTAGTGACTCAGCAAGGAAGCTTCTCAGCATGTGGTTGAGAAACTCCAAGACCCAGGCTGTGCAATTCTGTTTGTCTTGCTTGTTATTGTCTTATATAAAGTGGACAGGGACTATAGGGATGAAGAGGGTGCCTACTGCACCTCCAACCCTCAGTTACAGGGGGAGGGAATGAGAGGAACACGCGGACTTCTCCTGGCCACACCTAGAGGAACCCATCACACTCTTCCTTCCTCTAGCTCCTAGTCACACTGGTGTGAGTCCCAGTTAAGCCCTACCAGCTGGACGGTCTCCAGACATCACCACTGAGTAGAGTTGGCTTTTGCTGACCACACTGCCCTCAATTTAATGACAGACCTACCTGTCCTGACCTACCAGTAATAATGCCCCTAACAGTAAAATTTACTCCCAGTAATTGGGCAGAAAGACAAGACTGTCTTTTTCTCCCCTCAACAAAGAGTGAATGTATTCCCCTTTTAATTTTTTTTTTTTTTTTTTTTGAGATTTCTTTTCAGTGACTCACTATAGGGAACTGACCCAGTTCCCTCTCATGGTTGACTTCCTATACCTTACATTGTCACTGGAATGTAGGCTCTCTGGTGCTCAGGCCATGTTTGTTCCACTCACCACTGCCTCTTCTCCCCGTGTTCTCAGCTCATATTGCTCATTCATTGCTCTGACCACTGAGCAAGCAGGCCTCTTTGGGGATGACGTGGGTTTGTGCAGTATGGTGGAGAACTCTGAGGAGGGACAGGCTTAGCTTTGAGGCTATGCTCTGAAACCTGTTAATGGTAACAGTCTTGGCTCTGTACCCTTCCCCAAGCCCCGCTCTCCTCATCTGTAGAGTGGGAATCATAACCTACAGTTGCTGTAAGGACAGGGAAATTAATGAGAATGTAGTGCCGATTACCAATGAAACTGCTAAGTGTCTCTAAATATGAAATCTACGTGACACTTATGCACCTTACTCAATGCATATGTTATAAATGATGATGTTTTGAATGTTACTAGATTGACACTGTCAACATGGTTCATACTGGATTCATCTGAAGAACCTTTGAAAATCACTGTGTCCTGCGAACACCACAGACACAGAATCTCCAGCTGGGTGGGACTTAGCCATTAGATATTCTTAAAGCTTCTGAGGAGAGTCTAACAACAACTGGGGTCTATAACCACTATACAGATGACAGAGGCCACAGCCCAAGAAGCAGGCATTCTTTTTCTGTACTGAGTTGTAGAGTACTCAGTATTCGTGTGTGTGTGTGTGTGTGTGTGTGTGTGTGTGTGTGTGTCAAGGTCACAGCTAATAACACATGACGCTTCAGTTTCTTAGGCTTTTAGATCATGGTGCCACTTTATTATTTTCATTTTTTCGAGGTGCTAGAATTGGATCCAGGACTGAGCATGTGTCCTGCACTGAGTAAGCTCTCAGCCTCCGTTATCATTTTAATTTTCTCAAGGAAAAAGAGAGCCCTTAGGGGCCGTTGTTGAGCATCTCTGGCTATATTGCCAGACCTAGAAGGGTTTCAGCTGTTTCTGTCCATTAAATATCTGTGTTTGCCATAGAGAGAGGACATTTTTCTCTTTCTTTTCTCCACCCCTACCACTCATCTTTCTGTGCCATTTTGTCTGTAAAAACCAAGGTAAGAAAGTACAGTCATTTAGTCAGGTTCTAGATCACATGACAATGTTGATCTAAGAACCTCAGAAGTTCTTAAGGACAGCCTCAGCCCAAAACAGGCCAATTAAGGATAGCTCCCTAAGCAATGAAGCCCAGACACTGGTGTTTTTAAAAACGTTCCCTAGGGGTTCCAATGTGTAGCTGTATTGTGAGCATTGCATTAGTGAGCATTGGCTTACATCATGGTATTTGTGAAGCATAAGTAAGCATTGGCTGACATCATGGTATTGTGAAGCATTAGTGAGTGTTGGCTTACATCATGTTTCTCTTCTCTCCTCTAAGCTCCAATAGTCTACACCACTGCTAAGCCCAGAGTAGCTTTCATTCTGAAAAAGCACAAGCTTTGCATTTTCTTTCCATTTATGTCACAATAAATGGAAAATAAATTAGTCTCTGTCTATTATTTTTTCCTTCATCTTTCCCACCCACACTGATGTTTAATTTAGCAAATGTCAGTATGAGAACTTGCTATACATAAGGCATAAGCATTCTGCTAGAGGCTGCTGGGTAGGAGACCTCACTCACATTTTCTGAAGAAGCTTCTGAAGCCAAGTAACCCCAATAGGATACTCTATGGGCTAGAATACAAACACAACGCTGGATGCATTATCCTCATTGGACCTCTTCCATGCTCGTGTATGATCCACTGCATCCTCATGGGTACCTCAAGTGGTAGGTTCCTCTTTCTCAGAGAATGGTGAGGTTTGAGGAGATTGGGTGACATGTTCCAGGACACCCAGGTGGTAAGAATGACTGGGATTCACACCAGTATCTCCTCTTATATTTGTGCTCTCAGCTGCACGACTGAGGAGGCTGTCTGCAAGCATAGTTCATGTAAGCATGTATTTACATCTGACCCTGGTGGTGCAGGCATGGAGGCTCTGATATTCAGGAGGCAGAGACAAGAGGAGAGCAGGTTCAAGACCTGCCTGGGCTACAGAGTGGGTTAAAGGACAGCCTGTGAAACTTAGTAAAAACTGATCCCCAAATAAAAGCTAAAACTAAATGAGATAAAACACTCACCCAGTAAGTGTGAGACTTTGGGTTTAGTCCTCACTACCACTAGCAGGATTTTCAACTTCTGAGGCTGATAGTCCCAGTAGGAACAGTAAATTATAAGCATTCTTGCCACAGACTTAATGATTGTGTGTGCGTGTGTGTGTGTTGTGTGTTATGTGTCTCTCTGTGTGTGTGTCTGTGTATGTGTGTTTAGAGGCTGTAGGTTGATATCTATAATTTTCCATCTTTTCTTCTCTTCCTTCCTTCCTTCCTTCCTCTCCTTCCTTCCTTCTTCCTTCCTTCTCTTCTTTCCTTCCTTCTTTCTTTCTTCTTTCTTTCTTTCTTTTTGAGAAAGGGCTCTTCGTTGGATCCCTGGGGCTCAATGACTGCTAAATTGGCTGCAACTGAACCATGGGAACTTACCTATCTGCCCACCTCCCTGTCCTGCCCAGTGTTGAGATTACAGAAGTGTGAAGTGTCTACTGTGCTCAGGGATCCAAACTCAGGTTCACGTGCTTCTGTGGCAAGTGCTCTATCCACTGAGGCATCTCTTTAACCCTCCACAAATAACTTTCAAACTCAAAAATGCTGCCTAAGAAGGGAGCTTGGGGCTTGTGACCACAAAAGCAGTATATCTGTAAGTCCTATAGCTCTTGCCTCAGTGCTAAGGTCAAATGTCACAGTTTGCTGGATACAGGACCTGGGATAAAGTCAGCAGGACAGGAGGTAGTGGGAAGCTGAATCAAGGCAAATGAGAGAGGAAGGAATTTGTAAATCAAGTCTATGTGGTGAACTAGACAGAAAAGACTAAGATCTAATGAAGAAGAAACAGGATGTCCAAGCCAGGCTGCTCACTGGCAGCAGATCTGGGTGTGAATCCGGAGTGTTTCCTAACAGCAAAGTCTACCACAGCCCACCCCGAGGCTCAAGCAGACAAGCTGTGGTGAGGAAAGGATGGGAGTGGGTGGGAATTGTTCCTGTTTCCTAATTCCTAAGGTGGATACTGACTCATTCAAGGCTTTTGCTTCAGATGTACTGAAGGCTTCAGAGAAACATAACACAATGGTATGAACATCACACCTGAAAATAAGCGTTTGCAAATTCTCTAGTTTTATGAACTACTAAAACCAATCAGCCTTAATTAATTTAGCAGAGAGGGAGAAAAGTCTTAGTTTTGATAATACTCCTTATTTTCCAGTACAATTGTTTACTTCACCTTTACTCAAAATACAGCTCAATAAACAAATATTATATGACTCGAACGTTGTGTCCTGCTCTGGATCCACCACCAGTCCCTACCCTTCCCCTAGATCAAGGTGATCTAACCAACCCTGATCTCCTCTTGTACGCTCAGGGTTGAATACAAAGATGCTTCTCTGCAGAGAAGGGCAGAGACAGATAGTGAGGCTGTAGCCTCTCTAAAATCCATGGAATCATCTCCCTTTAAGTCTCACAGGCTCTGCCAGACTGAACAGCTAGCTATGGTAGGCGGAGGGGAACAGCCAGTCTTAGTAGAGAGGGCTGAGGAGGCCAACCAAACCTCTTTCAACAAAGCTCCTATCTAGAACAGGATGTTGTGGGGGTGGGTAGCCCATCTGCTTGGGGGTATTTTCACCCACTCAGCCCTCCTGGTGAAGATGGATACTAAGCACAGCCAACCTCCAGTCATGAGCAGTCCTTGGAGACTGCCAGCTCCTGGCCATCTTTCTGCTACCATGGGTATTTGGATCCTGGCATAGAAGTTGGCTTGCCAAAGGTCATGTCAGCACACATATCCATTTGGAGACACGACCAGAAGTTTGAAGGGCAAGCATCTGAGTTGCTCTGTCCAGCCTTTCTTCTAGTTACACTGTATCTCAAGGCTCCCATCATAGCTGGATGGCCAGCTGGAGAGAGCATCATCAAGGCTAAACTAACCCCTGAGAACAGATGAAATGGTCAACCATAGAAAAGGGATCTTTGTTCCTGTGTTCTCTACTCTTCCTTTCCTGAGCAGGGCCTGAGAAGATCCAGCTGGTATGTCACACACTGCATCTTGGATTGCAGGGAACACGGTCTACCTGGAGATTCTGTTAGCACGTAGCTTCAGACTCACGTTCAGGAACACCCAGACAGGAGCCTGAGAACTGTCACTCTGAAGAGTCCCCAGTAAGTGAGTAGGCCTTCTTAGACTCGTTAGCGTGTGGGCTGCACATGTAGAATGACCTGTGTCTCACATACAACTGCATCCTGTTTGGGACATACATGGACCATGGAAAACTTTGCTGACAAAAGTGACAGAACTCACTGGGGTCTCCCCTCTTTGTTCTGAAGTGATGCTCATTTGAATGGCATACAATACTCATTTTTCTGATCTCCAGAATAAACACAGTATCATAAAGTTCAGTAGGACTTTCAGCAGCCCCTGACAATCCCGTTTTAATGGTCACCATCAACAGGTGCATGGCCCAACTGTGCCTTAAAGAGGTGAGAGCCTCAGCCCAGCTACTTCAACCTGGAGAGCAACAGGCCACAGGTACTGCTGGTCAGGAGAGAGAAGGATGGGTCCTAGCACTGCACAGGTCTAATGAAGGATGTGTGCTTTCTTTTCCTGACCATCAGCCTTCCTGAGTTGCTTTGTCTCTCTCTAGTTCCAGAAAATATTGCCTTAGAGAGTGGCAGTAAAGAAACCACATTCTTATGGAAAACATATCAAATAAATCTTGAGCAGAAAAATAGTAATAAAATGTCATGTTTTCTTAGGAAGGAATAAAATAAAATTACACAACCTCCCATAAACTTTTATCAGCACTGTTTATGTTCATATATAGACCAGTGAACAAAACTGGAAGATTCCGGGAAGCGTAAGCCAGAGATCAGGAAACCGCCTGCGAGGAGCAGAAGGAGCAAGAACCATAGCACAGGTGGGAGAGCGGCATAGGAGCTGACTGCCCACGCAGCACAACTCTGGGAACCTCAGACTGCTCTCAGTCTGCGTCTACACGATCCCTTCTGAAAGCCTGGGCTAGCTTCCATCATTGGTTCTCAAGCCTCAGGACCCATAGACTCTGGCTCCAGTCTCACCTTTCCCACAGCCTAAACCGGACAACCACAAGTTATTTCAGTTCTTACGGTTTTGTTTCCTCTTTAAAACAACGGTGAGGGCTGGAGAGATGGCGCAGAGGTTAAGAGCACTGGCTGCTCTTCCAGAGGTCCTGAGTTCAATACCCAGCAACCACATGGTGGCTCACAACCATCTGTGATGGGATCCGATGCCCTCTTCTGGTGTGTCTAAAGAAAACTACAGTGTACTCACATACATTAAATGAATAAGTATTTTTAAAAAAGAAAAAAAAACAATGGCGAACCTTTCTACTCTTTGTATCTGCAGGGATGGATGGAACGGTGTGGAAGTTGGGGCACACTGCTTGTGTCATCTCTCCTGCCAGGAGGATGAGAAGCTGCTCACCTGAGGCTTGCACTTCCATGATGTACTGGTGCAGGTCCTGGCCCTGCTGGATGACCTCGAATGTCATGTTGTTCATGGCAAGCTTCCGCTCCGTATGGCGCTGTAACCGCTGCTCTGCCAGGGTCAGATCCTCCGTGTTGAAGTCGTTCATCTGCCGGAGCAGGTCCTCGTTCCAGGCATCCAGCTCTGCAGTGACCTGTGAGAAGTCCCACCATCAGCCAGGGCTTGCTGGGTGCACAGGATGCTGCTAGATTGCAGCTCCTGGATGGAACCTTATCAACTAACCCACTCCTCGCTGTACTCTTTGACTTAAACTATAACCACATACACACAGCTTTTTTTTTTTTTTTTTTAAATAGCAATTTCAACGTCTATAGCAACAGCAAATGAATGGCTGCAAACATTCATGTACTGAGTTAATAAAGTTTGTAAAGTTTTGGTGTATTCATCTCATTGTGACCCTCACAATGGCCCACTGAGGCAGGCAGGATGGAGATCTCCAGGTCTGCCTTCTAGAAGAGGAAACTGGCCTCACTCAGACAGATGGACGGCTGTGGTTGAAGTTTGCCTTGATAGTGAGGGACACAGTTGCTTGGTTCTCCTGTCTGCAAAGAGTTCATCTATCACCTTGTAACTGTTACTGTAAAAAATATTTCATAATTGAAGAAACCTTCAGAGCTAAGTAGTTAGTTTGCTTCAGAAGCCAAAATTGGAAGCCAGAGAAGTCTGGAGAACGACTCAGGCTTCATTGTCGGTTAAAGAGCTAGTGCATACTGAAGGCAGGGCTTCCCTTCTGGTTCCCATGTTCCACTGTGCTAGATTCTCTCTTCATTACAAAGAGCGATACCTGAAAAGAGTGACCAAACTAAGTGTAAATGTGTAACAGTCCTCTAGAACAGTGGTTCTCAACCCCTTTGGGGTAGGGGTTTGATGACTCTTTCATAGAGGTCACTTAAGACCCATTAGAAAACATAGATGTTCACATTAAGATTCATAACAGTAGCAAAATTACAGTTATGAAGTAGCAACAGAAAAAATTTTATTTGGGGATAATTTTTTTAAAGATTTATTTATTTATTTGTTTGTTTATATGTACAGTGTTCTGCCTGCATATATACCTGCATGCCAGAAGAGGGCACCAGACCTTACACATATTTGCGAGCCACCATGTGGTTGTTGGGAATTGGACTCTGGACGAGCAGTCCAGTGCTCTCAATTTCTGAGCCATCTCTCCAGCCTCCATTTTGGGATAATTTTATGGTTGGGGGTCACCACAACATGAGATAATGTATTAAAGGGTTGCAGCATTAGAGAGGTTGAGAACCAGTGATCTTGGAAATCAGGCAGATTATAATCTACAGAAAGCAGTAATGATATCATAAAGTATGGAGCATGTAATAAATAAAAGCACTGGGCTGATGGGGATTAGCTAGTTCATTCTCCACACCTTAGCTCAAGCGATTTCACCTAATCTGCCTCTGGTCCTCTGCTAATTAAGGCCAAGCCCTCTGCCCTCTTTACATTCTCTACAATGACCCACAGAGAAGAAACGCAAAGCACTGAATAATGTTTCTATTAAGTCTTCGTGTGTGTCGTACCCAGAGCCAGTGAAGGCAAGAGTTTGTGTGTGGCCATCTTTTCTGAGGAGTGGAAATGGAAGTCTCTCTGGCTCATACATTTGCAGCATGACTCAGCAGTTGTCTAAGCACATACCCTAGAGCCCCAGTTTAGTGTTCTCACTACTCTGGGTCTATCCCAGCTGACAGGTGCCATCCTCTTTCTAGTGACCAAATGCAAGTTGTTCTAAAGTCATCAGAGGACACCAGGAAACAGAAGCCAGCTAGAGGCAGAAGATGTGCCCTTGAATCCAAGCTATGGCCGGGCAGACTGGGTTAGAACAGCAAAGCAGTCCTTTTTGGGGCTGCTTGTCTGTGTCACAGGATTCTACCTGTCATCTAAGGGGAAGATCTTTCTCCCAGCGAAACAGAAACAGATAAGAGCACAGTAGCTGTCTTTGAAGTGGAGACTCGGCTACAGAGTTCCTCCCTCACTTCTCTGGGTTCCCCACCTCATGCTCCAGATCTTTTCAGGTCAACTCAAGGAGCTGCTGAACTCAGCAGGGAAACCCAGTATCTACTCATTGTGGAGGAGACCTGGAAACACACAGGTTAGCAGGAAACAGATTTCCACTGGATCCTTGTTTTTGAGGGACACTTTACTTCCCAACACCAGAGAGGGGTTAAACAGAAAATAGGAGATATCTCATTTTATAATAAGAGAATTTATAGAATGAACATGCTGTTATAAAAGAGGCATAGAAGTAGGCTTTTTCTTTCTATGATTTTAGAAATTAGAATATGATTTACATGGAATGCACATATTTTGAGCACTTAGTCCTGAGAGTTTTGACAGTTTCATACATTTGGGTGTATAGTCATCACCCAAAACAAAATGCACACCCATCACCTCAGGGAGTTCATTCGTGATCATTTGTAGTCAGTTGTTCCCTCCTTGCATGAGAAGACACTTTCAGATTTCCATGAGGTATAGCTCTGCCTAGTTTTGGATTTTTTTATGACTGAAATCATAGAGTATTATATGCTCCACTGTCTGGCCTTGTGTTCAGCATGCTGTATTACAGGCATCGTGGTTGTATATAAGTAGTTCATTCCTTGACATAGAAGAATGGAAGCCATTGTCCAGATGGTTCACAACTTACTTTTCCTCTCTCCTGCTGACTGGTGTGTGGCTATTATGAATAAGACTGATGTGGGAATTCTCATACCACTCTTCTTGTGGGCACAGCTTTTCACTAGCGTTGAACAGAAGAGGTCCATGTTTCTAAGCTACTGGCAGAGATCTACAAGGGGATGATAACCTGTGATGGCCCTAGTTACAACATATGGATGTTTTAGTTGCTCTACACTCTCATCATCTCCTGTCATTACTATCTGTTTAACTTTGATGATATTACTACATGAGGAGTGATACTTCATTGCAGTTTTTTTGTTTTGTTTTGTTTTGTTTTGTTTTTTCAAGACAGAGTTTCTCTGTGTAGCCCTGGCTGTCCTGGAACTCACTCTGTAGACCAGGCTGGCCTCGAACTCGGAAATCCGCCTGCCTCTGCCTCCCAAGTGCTGGGATTAAAGGTGTGAGCCACCACCGCCCGGCAAAGTATTATTTATTTTATGTATATGAGTGTAGAGACACACCAGAAGAGGGCACCAGATCCCATTACAGATGGCTGTGAGCCACCATGTGGTTGCTGGGAATTGAACTCAGGACCTCTGGAAGAGCAGTCAGTGCTCTTAACCACTGAGCCATCTCTCCAGCCCTTCATTGCAGTTTTAAGTGCATCTAACTCGTGGTGGTTGATGCGGATATTTTTTTATATGCTCTGCTGGCTGTTTGTATATCTACCTTTATGAAGTGGTTTTCTTTGTCAGTGTTTGTTTTTTTGAGACAGAATGTTGCTATGTAGTTGACCTTAAGTTTAAGTCATAGCATAGTTTAAGGCTGGCCTTAAACGCAAAAGTCATCCACCTCCAACTAAATGCTGAGATTACAGAAGTACACTACCATATCCCAGCTGACGAATTTTTCTTCTGATTATGTATTTTTAAGTGTCCTTAATAGGTCTGGATATAAATTGCTTTTGAGATAATCTACTGAAATAGTCAGAACCTAACTTCAGGTCTACTCCTTGTGGAACATACAGGAAATTAGAACCATAGCATGAAAGGGAGGGAGGTCTTTTATTTCAGTCTTAGCTTTTGTTTCTATAAAATTGACCCTATAGTGGTTCTTTTTGTCACAGGAAGATTCCAGATAAGTTCTAAGACCAGGAATCTTTGACATAGAAAGCTTTGTGCCAGCTGGTGGTCCCCAGAAGCTGGTTTTGGGTTGGAGGGAGAGGTTCAGAGGTCTGAAACCAAAAGTAAAGTATGTGTAGTCACCTGTGTGAAGTGTCTTCTACACTCTGCCTCCTGTCCGCTTAGCCCCAACCATAAGCTCAAGTCTACTGTATGACCTGAAGATCAAGGGCTAGAGCCTGTGTTGAACATCTGACTCCCTAGGCTAACTCCTGGCCCATCGCTCTGCAACTGGTATCTGATTCCCTCCCTTTCCTAGTTTTCTGAAACATGGTCAGCCAGAGCTGTCAGTTAGTGTAACTTGTACGTACTCAATGTTCCCTGGAGATGAAATTAGTCTCTGGAGCATCCTTACACTGGGGTCTTTTCCACTTTCTTTCTAGGGTAGAAGGCTGGCATATGACAGGGGCTCATTTTGTTTCTCTTCTTTTTTTAATGGCTTCTAACCTCCCCCTACCTTACTGCTAGTGAGCAAGGCCAGCTTTCTAGCTGTACCTTAAGCGTTTCCATGGAGAATCAGCTGGTTTAAGGCTGATTCTGAGAGTGAGCTCAGCTCCACCACCACCTGCTGGGGACCATGTTCTGAAATGACCTCATCTGCCTCCCAATCTGCTCAAGTCCTGACCATTTCTCAGAACACACCTTCCACTACAAAGAGCTTCACAATGTGCCGGGCCAGAGGCTATTCTCTGGCTCACCCCAAGACATGGGGGTGGGGTTGGTGTGAGGGTGTGAGTGTGTCTGCTCTCACAGAGACAAGACTGTGAGAACTAGAGCCTGCACCGGAATGAACTTGGTGATTTAGTTGTGTTTGGAGAGAATTTGGTCAAGCTTGAAGCAGAGCCTGAACCAAATGTGAGAGGAAATAGAAGGTTCCCAAGTGTGCTCAGCTTTCTGTTGGCCTACTTTGGTTTTTTTTTTTTTCTTCCACTCAATTAGCTCCTCATCGACTCTCAGACTGCTCGGGGGTGGGGGGGGTGGGGGGGTGGGGGGGGCTCTAGTGGCTCTGGGCCTCTGTCTTACCCACTCTCCTGATTTAGAGTTTTAGGTCAGGATAGCTAAGCTCAGTGTGTGGCTAAAGAATGAAGCCCTTTTCAAGGGCCTGAAGAACAACAGCCTCTTTGAAAAATATTTTGGAAAGAATATTGTTCTAAACAATTGTCTGTTCTAAAGACACCAGAAAGGAAATTAGATAAATAGCTAAAACTTTATTTATTAGAGAAGATTAAAAAGTAAGAAAAGAAGCCTAAGAATTTCCTACCAGAAGAGATTCACCAAAATCAACTGATGGATAAAAGTTGTCGTCATCTCAGGCAGCCGTCCTCATGGGCTCCTCCCATTTCTAGTCTTCTTAAGGTATTTAGGCCTGGAGAACTTGTTAGCTCAAGTATTTTATTTAGTATCTTTAAATAAAAATTTGTCTTCCTCTTTTCTTCTCCTTCCTTTCTTTACTCCTTTCCTTTAAAAATAATCACAAATCGGTGTGGTGGCTTGGATGAGAATGGCCCCCATACGCTCACATACTTGAATGCTAGGTTCCCAGTGTGAGGGACTGTTTGGGAAGGATTGGGAAGTGTGGCCTTGTTGAAAAGGTGTGTCACTAGGGGTGTGCTTTGAGGTTTTAAAACGACCAGGCCATCCATTCCTACTTATCTCTCTCTGCCTTGTGCTTCTGGATCAGGATGTAAGTTCTCAGCTACTGTTCTCGTGCAAGCCTGCCTCTCTGCCTGCAACCATGCTCCCCACCACGATGGTCATGGATTCAGCCTCTGAAACTGTAAGTCCCAATAAACTGTTTCTTCTACAAGTTGCCTTGGTAATGGTATCTTAGCACAGCAACAGAAAAATAACTAAGAAATTATATATATACTTTACTTGAACTTTTTAAGTTATTATGTTCCTTGAGTGGATCAATAAATTAATTGTTTGTGGCCTTGTATAAAAACTAATTTATCACTTTAAAACAGTATGTTCACCATTTTACAGTAGGGCATTCTTTGTAGGCCAATGGAAAATACTTAGCTTTCAATTTTCTCATTTTAAGAAATATCAAATCTCTGTCCTGAGGGGTTTTCCCAACATGGATTGGTTATTCATTCTGCACATGGCAGAGCTTGAGAGCTGGACATTCCTCTCTTCTGGGCAAGCCACATTCTTAGCCTTGTGGTTCATATCTGTCCAGTACTACCGAATCCTTATCAGAATACAAAGGCACACAGCATTGAACCTTGAGGAGATTACCTTGTTTTAAAAAAGACAGATGAGATTATCTGTGCTAAGATCTACAGCTCCAGACCTGCCTGACAATTGCAGAAAGACCTGAATGTGTCCAGCAGAGATCTCTGATAATGTACTGAAATGGTGATTTTCCAAAAAACTCAAGCTGTATGAATGAATATTAATGAGCTTTTTAAATTTTATTTTCATTCATTTATTTTTTTTTTAAGGAAGACAGTAGGAGAAACCTTCCAATGATTCTGATATGAGCTTAACAAAAGCGTTAGTAGCTGTTATTAAAGTACTATTTAATTCTACTACTAATATTATTAAATAAATGTTTTGAAAGAAGTTTTTTTGTTTGTTTGTTTGTTTTTTCTGAGACAGGGTTTCTCTGTATAGCCCTGGCTGTCCTGGAACTCATTCTGTAGACCAGGCTGGCCTTGAACTCGGAAATCTACCTGCCTCTGCCTCCCAAGTGCATTAAAGGCATGCGCCACCAGTGCCCAGCTTTTGAAGGAAGTTTTACTTCCCTATATCTATTATGTGAGTCCTTCTCACAGTATGCTTAGAAAAAGCTACAGTGACTGCTAAGAAGAAAAAATTTAAGAGATTACCTCAAATAGATCCTATTTTGTTTTTTTGTTTGTTTGTTTTTTGTTTTGGTATAGTCAGTATTCAATTCTTTGCAGTTTCATAAAGCATCATAGTAAGGAAGATGAAATTAATAAAGAAAAGATGATGAAGCTGGATGAGGTGACAGGGTCCTTAGGTGGTCACAGTCCACCGTGTCTATGGAGGTTTACAGCTGAGTCCCTGGAATGGTATGCTCCCTGAACTCCAAGTGACCTGATGACCAGGGTCAACATTTCAAACCTCTACAACTTTGACAGTGACATTAAGTTAAAGACTATCTATTTTCATAAGCTATAGGACTATGTAAAGAAGAAAAAGAAAGAAAAATCAAATAAAAAAAATGGAGAGAACCTATCATTTAAGTTAGAAAAAAAAGTAGTTTACCGGAAGCACTTACTTGAAGGGAGAGAAATAACAACACAAAGCCAGACAAATCAGAACATGATGTCATTGTAAAGCCCCTGCCTTGATGTTCTGGGAGAGGCTAGAGCCTTAAACAAGATACTCTCTCAGTATGGGCAAGTGAACAGGACATAGCCAACTACAGTCCCTTCATCAGAGGACAGTGAGGAGTAGTGATACCCAAAGGTCATGCCCTTCTAGAATGAACTGGGAATACACCCCACACAGAAGAGAAATCTATGGAAGTTCAGATACAGGAAAGACCCATGATAGTCTACTCAAATATTTTCAGGAATTTAAAATGAAACTTTTTTTCCCCTATTTTTCCCAGCAGTCAAAGACAAAAGTATAAAAAGATCAGAGATTTTGATTCAATGAAATAATGAAATCCTGGAGTTTTTTCTTTCTTATCCTTGTAGTGGGTTTGGCATAATGCTGCTTATATTGTGTTAATTTGGATCCCCAAAATTGTCCACTGCACAGAAGACACTGGGGGATTCTGCCCCCAGTTGGTTCTGATTGGTAAATAAATTTGCCGACAGCCAATAGCTGGGCAGGGCAGACAGAGACAGGACTCTTAGGTTTTCAGGGCTAGGGACAGGGAAGGAGGAGGAAGGAGAAGGTGAGGAGACACCATGCCTGAGAAGGTGCTGGACAGAGAGCACAGCTGCCATGTAGGACTTGGGGAATTTCGGCACCAAGAGGGCTGCCTGACTGGGTCCAGGGCAGCAATGATGGAACATAGATTTCAATAAGTAATGACTCGGGGATATTGGAGGGAGGTGGATTAGCCACGTGGAGGTTAGGAAGTCGTCCAGTCATATTTAAGGCTTATCAAAATATAAAGGCTGAGTGTGTGTGTGCTCATCTCAAGGAATACCCCAAGTTAGTCACTGATTAGAGGAAAAGTCTTCCTCTATAAATATGCATCTATACATGTTATTTGCACACATATTTTATCAGGGCTAATGAAAAAATTCTGTGACATTTCCCAGAGTCTCACTCATAGATTGGTGTGCATCCCACTCTGATTGGGAGGCAGGTGGCCTTGTGTGGTACGGAGTAGGAGGGGGCCCTTAGAGGTGGAAGCAGCCACAGTCAATCCTGAGAGGCTGCCTGTGGCCCACCTGCTCACTGCCAGCATATTTCAAGTTATTGCCCTCTTCATGGTCCCATTAAATGGATTTATCTATTATCTAGTTTAAACTAAACCAACCCTGGACAAAGACATGTGGCTTAGCAGGCTTTCTGCAAAGAAAATGCTGTTTGGAGATAATTCAAATCCTGGAAGCAAAAAATTTCTGTCAGCTACATTATGGGCTAAAGAGACAGTGGCAATCAAATCAGATCTGTTAAACAAGCAAAAAATAATTGGAAACCATCAGAAGACTATTTGAAATCTGAAATCTCAGTACCTCACAGAAAAGTTAAGTCACATCCAAAGGGTACTATGGAGTGTTGGATTACTAGAAAATGACAGAACATTTTTATAATTAAAAACTATTAAACATAAACATGAAGGGGAATATATGTTCAAAGATATTTTATTGAAAATGTGAATAACCAAAAAAATTGGAGACCATTGGCTTATCCCTACTTCTAAAAATATTTTATATTAATTTCTGATTATCCTAATTGTAGGATATTTAGAAATGCAAGAAAACATCAAAGATAAATAGTTACCCAAGTTGTTGCCACCCTGAAATATATGTTATTACCACTTGTCTTCTGCTCTCTTCCATCATGATGAATTCGTATGAATACCTTTCACAGAAAGGCTGAGCCTACAGGAGAACTTTATAGAGCATCATTCTGCACTCTGAGCTGTCTGCATTCAAGACAGGAATCCCAGAAAGGTATGGTAGGAATGTAGCCACATCCTGGTACTGAATTTAAAACCTCTGGGATGGCCGGGCAGTGGTGGTGCACGCCTTTAATCCCAGTACTTGGGAGGCAGAGGCAGGTGGATTTCTGAGTTCGAGGCCAGCCTGGTCTACAGAGTGAGTTCCAGGACAGCCAGGGCTACACAGAGAAACCCTGTCTCGAAAAACAAAACAAACCAAACCAAAACAAAACACAAAAACCCTCTGGGATGTCTCACTTCCACATGGGTGCATTAGGATCTCATTCCAGGTAACAATGTGAGGGCACACATGCCCTCATTACTGTGTAGAAAGAGACAGGGCAGCGATCTGTGCTTTCCTAACATTTAATGAGCCATCAGTGAGCTGGCTGAGGAGCCATGCTTACATCCTCCAGAAATCAGGGTGGTGGGCCCGTCCCACTTCCAGACATCCCTAGAAACTTAGACTGTGTCCACCCAATGTCTTCCTTTAGGAACAGAAGCAGAGCTGCGGTCCCCCATAGGCACTGTCCGGGCTTATGTCAGCTCTGACGTGGTTCTTTTCACAGAAACCACCTTCAGTTTCACAAGCTTCTCCAGGAGTGTGTTCTTCATCCCCACATTGAGGCATAGCTGGTATTTGAAACAACTTCATTATCCTTAAAAATAACTTCTGACAATCTGACTGGAGGCAGAGCTCCCCCTGGGTCTGGCAGGGGTTCCAGTTCTATCTAGGATTAGACACAGCACCACCTCTTCCCAGCTGGGGATGAACCCTGAACATCATATTCTGTATCGACAGATACAGAATCAAGCCACTATGTTTATCTCCTTCATTTTATTGGGCCCTCATGCCATTTCCCTATTGCATACCAAGCGTTCCAAGGCACTGTCCAGTACTAGGGGAGGGGATCTTGTACATAGAACAGCTCAAGAACACAGATTCTGTAAGTGAAAGAAAAATCCTTCTACCGACATTTAAATAAGTTCTACCTTTAACGTAGTTGTCTTGTACTTGTATCACTTTAAAAGGCTATTTTCTACATGTGCATTGGATTGCCTTTCAGACATGAAAGGAATTGAACTTCTCAGAACTACTGTAGGCAAACAGACTTTGCTAATATCTGCTACATGGTAGCAGTGTATAGCTGATGTCCAAATAAAAACCAACTAAACCCAATTTGGGACTATTCCAGTACCTCTGTTCTCTAATCCATACCCTTCTAATCAATAAATCTTGAGCATCTGACCCTCAGGTGGTTTCAATCCTCTCAAACACGTTTTGAGGTAGAAAGAAGAAGATAAAATACACAATAGTCTAGTCAGAAGAACTTCATGACAGCAGGGCATGGTGGCACAAGCCAGTGATCCCTGGGCACTGCCCTGTCTCAGGAAACAAACAAGGCTGGTAAGATGGCTCAGTGGGTAAAGATGTTTGCTGCTGGACCTGACAACCTGAGTTCAGTTACATGGTGGAGGGAGAGAATTGACTTCTGTAAGTTGTCCTCTAAAGAAAACAAACCAGCCTGGCAGTGGTGGCTCATGCCTTTAATCCCAGCACTTGGGAGGCAGAGGCAAGCAGAGGCAGGCAGATTTCTGAGTTCAAGGCCAGCCTGGTCTACAGAGTGAGTTCCAGGACAGCCAGGGCTACACAGAGAAACCCTGTCTCGAAAAACCAAAAAACCAAAAAAAAAAAAAAAAAAAAAAAAAGAAAAAGAAAGAAAAGAAACAAATGTAGGGCTGGTAAGATGACTCTGGTTAAGGACTGGTTGTTCTTGCAAAGGACCCAGGTTGGTTTCCCTGCACCCACTTGATGGCTCAGTGTTCACACCCTTTCCTTGTGGAATGTCCTCATCCCAGAAGGATACAGCGGAGTTCAGGGAGAACTCTACGCAAATTAAATTCAACCTCTTCATCTTTGGTGTCTCACTCCTGACCACTAAAGAGTAATGGCTTGTACCCTTCCTCTTTCTCTTCATCTTGTGATGCTGAGACGGTCAAGTTTGCATGGTACTTTGCATTGCTTGGCAACACACTTTTTTTCTACATGCATTTTAACTGTTCTTTCAAATATGCTTTGCTACTACATGCCACTTGAAATTCTTTTGAGTACGGATGTAAAATTCATGAAAAGTGAAAGAAGAGCCACATAGTCATAGAAACCAGGAGGAAAGGTAATTAAAATATACATTTAGAACATGTCTTTTTGAATTTTTCTTTTTTGGTATGGGTGGTGGTGGTGGTGGTATGTATGTGTTGATAAGGACGTTTTAAATACTAGTCAAGTACTCAGCTACTAAATTACATCCCTAATCTATCTTTAGAACACAAAGTCTTGAAGTAAGCATGACCAGAAACCCCGTGGAGACAGGTGCAGAGATCTGTACTCACAGGAGAGTATGGGGTAGGAAGATGATAACTTTCAATGCTAGTTTTCTTTCTCTCTCTCTCTTTTTTTCTTTCTTTCTTTCTTTCTTTCTTTCTTTCTTTCTTTCTTTTCTTTCTTTCTTTCTTTCTTTCTTTCCTTCCTTTTTAGATTCTGAAAATAAACTTTTTGTTCCAGGCCTGAAGAAAAAGGCAGCTATTGCTTGGACATTTCTCTGGTCTTGAGTTGGCTTATAACTGGGATGTTGAAGTTTTCAACATTTAAAAATAAAATAATTCTTTCTCAACTAGTTTAATGAAAGTTCCCACAAATCTAGCTGGGAAGGTTGGACCCTATAAACTCAGGTGCTCCAACTTCAGGGAGATTTCTAGATAGAAAATAAAGTTAAGAGGAAATGGTAGTTGGAGTTTGGCAGTGGAGCATTTGACTAGGTCGGGAGAGGTGCTGGCTATCACCCCTACCTCTGCAAAAAATGAAAACCAGCAGAGATGTGTTAGGTCGAGGGTAGCCTCTCCATTATCACAGTCAAGGGCAAAGAGAAAAGGGTGCTTTAAAAGCATCTTTACCACCCTCAGACGCAGCAGTTCCATGCATGCCGTTTGCTTTCTATACTCCAGAACCTCCAATGGTGTGATTTTAGTTACAGCTTCAAAACAGAAAATAATAAGAATAATAACTCTGGTTTATATTACCAGTTGATACCAGAAGGGTATGACATAATGGTAACTCCGATCTTCCAGAAGTGAATCAAAGAATCCATGGTAAAGCAAGGATCTGCCTTATCTCAGTCTGCCTTTTCCTTCTGAGTGATGAGGTCACTGATCACTGAGTCCTGCTCCAGACTGACTGACCCCGCCCACACTGCTGAGGTGCTAGAAACATAGGGCTTTATACATATGAGGCAAGTTTCCTACAACTAAGCCAGATCCCCAGAAGCTCCTTGGGGAGATGGGTCTTTCCTCTTGTAGCTCCTGACATGGCTGCTGTGTGACTTCCCCTAATGCCTGGCTTGTGTGCATCAGTCAAAGAGGCTGCCTAACTTTAACACTTCTACTCATGAAGCCATGGAGCACTCAAGAGCCAACCATAAGGAACCACACAAGAATGTAAGGAACAGTAACTATCCAGGGAAGCGATCCACAGACAGGAAGTTAGCAGAGAGGCTCTGCTGAGCAGTCAGGATGAAGGCAATTGATGAGACTAGATCCTAGTGCAAAGGGAATTCTGTGAGATCTAAAGTAACACCCAGATACATGATCCTTCTGATTTCTCTATGGATGCAGCAGTGGCCGCACCTGGAATGCTTCCCCGGGAACATCCACTATCCCCTCTCCTCCTTTCCCGTCCTCTCCTCCCGCTCCCCCCTACCTCAATGGTGTACTGTTCAAAGATGCGCAGCTGCAGGAAGATGTCCAGCTTGATCTTCCGCTCATGAAACAGCTCTTCCATCTGCACTTGAGCATCGTCCAGCTGCTGGAGGACAGACTCAATATGGCTGATGGAGCTACTGTGGGGTGTCTTGTTGTTGGATACAGCTGAGTCCCTGTGGCAAAGTAGGGGAAGTGCTGTGTTAAAAGTGATGGAAGAGCAGGGTGGCAAAGTAGATCAGGTTAGTCATTAACGAATCAGTCTATGCAAGTGCCACTGTGACCTGACACCATCTTCTTAACAAGAGAACCAGGCATGAATTCACTCTCTTTAGAATTCATACCTTTATTTCCAAAACTTGCTGCTCTCCTATCCTCAAAGGGATAGAATAGAATGAGCTAAGAGAAAAGTCATACAATATCAGAGAAACAGAGCAGTTCCATGCACAGTGTAGTCTAAGATACAACTTTAATACACACATGCACATATATAGCAGAATACATAAAGGTAGACAAAGAGATTTGAAAAGAAAAATCAAAATCTGTCCTATTTCTGCCTCATGAGACTTAAAATGACATCATGCGTACCAAAATTATTCGCCTACTTCACAATGCTGTGCTTGCACTGTGGGCTGGTGTTCTGAAACAGACTGCAAGCTATAGTTAGGAAAGTATAGGATCTGGAGTCTGTAAGCATGGTTTGGGTTCCTGCTGTGACATATGTAGGCTGGTGGCCCTGGAAATCACCAGCCTGAGCCCTAGCTACTTCCTTTATGGAATGGACTTAATCTCTCCCCTTTCACTCCGTACCTGGCTATAAAGTAAGCAGTTGTGTGAATTGCAATCAGGAGCATGCTATAGAAATCATTATTAGCTCTTAAGTGGCACAAAGGAGTGCCAAGGGTTTTGTAGGGCACAGTAAGTCTGGGAGAGTAAGGCTAGCTGATACAAATGGGACAAAAGACAAGGGTTTCAGAGAGGATGGATTTGAATTTAGGGTTTAAAGAAACAGAGGGACTCATCCAGGGAGAAGGGAGGGGGGCTGCTCCTGCAGTATTCTATACAAAAGTAGTAGGGATAAGAAACATTGCAGAGTGCAATGACTTTGCAGGTGTTGAGCCTACCAAAGAGGTTACTTACGGGAAAGCTATCGAGCTTTTGAAGCTTAAATTCTGTAGAACTTGGAATAAGCAGAGCTCTAATATGTGAAATAAACAGGCATGGCTGTTACCTTGTGACACCCTGGGTTCCCTATGCAACTTAAGAGGTCAGTAGGTAAAGGAGAGAGCATTAGTACATTCTCCCAAGCAGGTCCCAAAGGCCGGGTACTTTAGCTTGGGCTTGTCTCAGAAGCAGCAGGGCCTGAGTGCATGCTGTCTGTTCCCAAAGATAATGAGAGCTCTTACTATGTCTAGCAGCTTTCCCTGTGCCACTCAGAGAGCTCCCAGCCCTACCTCCTACTCTTGGTGCATCAGGGTAGGAAATGGGCATAGTTTCTATCTCTGCTAGTGTGACTACTCCAACTGTTAAAGAAGAGGTGTGGTTAATAATGTGCATCAAGTATTTGTTGAATGTTTTGCCATTGGGAGGATCTGGCTGTTCTCTCAGATAGCTCCTCCATACAGCATCCAGAAGTAAGATAATGATGTCTACCCTGCTGTACAGCATCTGTGCAGTGTCATAGGAATCACAGAGACAATACACAAATAGCTTAGAACTAGAAAGAGTGTCAGAATACTGAACACAGAGAAGACCTGTTTCCAAGGTATACAAGAGATCCTTGTGTCTGTGCCCACTAAGTTCCACCCACTTCCAACTCTTTGGCAGTCTCTGATGTCAGAGAGGGAAGTACAGGATCGAGTCTGCCCTGTGGATAAATGTGGGTGTCATTTTGCTCTTGGACATGTGCATAGTGTCCTTGTTACAACCCATCGTCATAAACATTGTAGAGCAGGCGCCATTCACTCATGACCTCTGCCATCATGGAGCAGCCTTATGCCCTTGGGCACTGTGCAAGCCTAGCAGTTGTGAGGAACATGTGGCATCTGGGCAGGCCCAGCCCTGCAAAGAGTAAGAGCAGCCAGCCAGCTTGTAAAAAGCATTTCAAAGTTCTCTTCTGACACAACCATCACAAAACCCTACAGCTGACAGGGAGTCTAGAGCACAGGCCTTAATTATACAAAGGCAGCTGAGGCTCGGACAGCCTAAGTGGCTGCCCACCAGTTAGACTTTTTGTTAGAAGCTAATGACAGCAGAGCTTCCTAGGTAGGCAGACAAAACTGTCATGCATTATATATTCATGAAGATGAATTGGGGGGAAAAGGCAAAGAAGCTGTCTTGTTAGTATGCAATAGGAAAATTCAGTATATCTCATGTGCATGTTTAGAATAGAAATGCTTAATTTCTAACAGGAAAAAAAAAAACATACCAGGGCCTCTTAAAGGTAATTTTTCATTGTTTATTTAATTGGACAATTGGAATGGGGAAAAAGCTTTCTCCAGTTGAAGCGATACCCTGAAGCCTCAGGGCTGGCCTGGGACTTGTTGATGAGATTATTTCTGTCTATAGCTGGCAGAGGTCCCAGCACTTGGCGATTTGGGGGCAGGAACAAGTCCCTGAGGGCAGCCATCATTAGCACCATCAAATCTTATTTATGCAGCACCTGGGCATGGGCTGGTTGCTGAGGGCTTGCCTAAGGCTTAGTGACTCTTTATCTGAGGAGCCAGTGCCCTTGACAGGGACAAGAACTAAACATTGATGCCAACAGAAAACAATGAATGGTGCGGGCAATTCTAAACAAGTACACACTTTCAACAGAGCTTTCCTGATTTACTCAGTCATGTGTGTTAAGTTGACAACAGAGGATTTTCGTTATCCAGACAGAAAGGGACTGTAGAAAGGTCACAATGAGTAACCTTCCCTACATTCTTAGGGACCCAAAGCAAAGCAATGGTGCTACAGGATTCAGAGAGTGTGGCCCAAGATCAAATGGTGGATGTGAGCAGGGGAAGCCCTGAATGTGTGAAGGCCCAAGTGTGTGTGTGTGTGTGTGTGTGTGTGTGTTTGTGTTTGTGTGGTTGGCATGAACTGGCCACGTCAAGGACCTTAGCCTCAGATCCCACAGGAAAATGACAAGACCTCCCCCACTACCTCCAAGTGATAGCATTCTCTGGTGTGTGTAGATGTTCATAACATATGTAGAAAATGTCCACTGTAGATTTCTCCCCTTGGATATTTATGGTCTGAAGACTCTCCCCTATAGAAACTCTCCTACTGAGATGAGTTAAGTCTGTCTAATTGATTCAGCTGTATGCAAGAATCCCTCTTCTCTTTTCCAGTGTGTAAAATAAACACACTGAGGCTCCTCCAGCAGAGACCCAAGTTCACTCAATCCCAAATTTTCTGTGTGTCTGTGTATTTTCTTCTTCATTCTTCCACAGCCACAGAAAAGTCCATCCTTGGAACTGTGCTGGATGCAGCAGCTGTATAACACTATATGTAACAATGTCTGTCTCTTTGCATGGCCAAATAGGTCATTACTCTTAATGAAATGCTATTCATCTTATTGATTGCTGAATATCATTCTGAGTGATAAGTAATGCTTTGAAACATTCATTATTGCTTTCCCAGAACACTTCAGTCTAAACTGAATGTGGTACAGGCATTTGTAAGTCTTACAGACAGAGAGATGGAAGCTTACACAAGACCACAAAGCAGGCTGTGACTGAGTCAAGACAGCGACAGAACTTATCTTGTGTCTAGCCCGAGGCATTCCCCACTGGAAATCACTGCCCATGCTGACCTGGCCTCGGTGGGCTCCCCCAGGGAGGGAGGCGCTGACCTGAGCTGCTGGATCAGGTCTTCGCCTTCCTTGATGACATTGAGAGTGGCATCCAGGGTGGCGGTCTGCTGCTGCTGGAACTGCTTGATCAGTTCCTGGACCGCATCCACAGAGTCTGCGCAGACATCCTCCAGTACCTCCTTCTGAAGGTCTTCCATCCATGTCCACAGCTGAGTGGGAGAGAGCAGAGACTGTACTGGGGGCTGAAGAGAGAGGCCAGGACGGGAGTAAGGGCAACAAGGGCTGGAGAGGAGTCAGCTCCTAGACCAGGAGTCTCTGTCCTCACCAGCACTCCCAGAGGCCAGTGTGTGCCGCTAACTGATGTTCATTACCCATTACTGGCAAGTTCACTTCTGGAATGCTGACACGCCTAAGGACAGGAAAACCAAGTATTTCAGTGAAACCTGCAGACCTCTTAGAGCAAAGAGATTCCTCATCTTTGAAAGACCAGGACGAACAGGAGACTGCAATGGACAAATATTTTCTCTTCTAGGAAGGAAAAAAATGAGGGGCTCTGTACACTTCCTCCAGGCAGCCAAATATGGCTTCCTAGAAGTTGATCACATTGCAAATGTGCAAAACGATGGTGCCCAGTAGAAGCCAAGCAAAGAGAAACTGTAACCTAAGCCACGAGTAACATTTTTTGTTCTTTTTAACATTGCTAGGTTATTTGGAAAGTTAAGTGCTAAGGTGCAGCTTTTCTTAACTTCAGTGACAGTATAAAGTAGTTCTGCATCTTATTCAAGATGGTGAAATGGAGCTGAGATGACATTAGCTATTAGACTGTGTCAGAGAAGCTGAGTCTAGTGTTTTGAATAAATGATCAATGAAGCAGTGAAGAGTTGGAAGAATTCCTGAAAACTCTCGCTCATTAATTGTTTATTCACCTAGTGTAACGGGTGTTTCAGCCATTCTTGAACCTTCTCCTCCAGATCTATTGGAGCTGAATCATGGCCCATTGCTATGTTGAGTATGCAGTCGCTGCTCTGACCATTGTTTCTCTTAGAACACACATGGCGATAAACTAAAGCAGCTTTACACAAGAGACGGCCTAGCTTGAGACCCTCTAGAACCTTGGCAGGGTGGAGTAGTTAAGGGAGCCTTCAGTGATGTATGCAGGTTAGCTCTAGCAATGTCATCAGTGTGACCAGGAAGGGGCAGCCACAGCTGCTGTCTTTCGTATATATCAGGGCAGCCTTAGAAAAAGGCAACCAAGAAGAGCCAGAGGGAAGGGCTAGCCAAGAAAGACAGATGTGCAGGGTTGTAGTGAGGAGTGGGACACATGGCAGCAAGGTTCACGGATGAGTGGTTCAGCAAAGAAATCATGTCACCCTATCGCTTCTTCCTGCTGATTGGCTGTTCTGTTGTACGAGGTGACCTTTAGGGATGCTGAAAGGAACATCATCCCTACAGGCAAACATCTCCCTTAATCACTTTGAGGAGATTGTTTTACTCTGCCTTTCTGACACTAGCTTTTTGGTTTCTTAAATAAATACCATGTGAGTTTGGTAACTGGAATGGAAGATGAAGTTGTTTTGCTTTTGAGACCATCATTCTTTTTGAAGACCGGGCTGATTTTACTTCCATTCTGGGGAAGGCAGGTGGGCAAGACACATGCATATGTGTGTGTGACATGTGTGTTTTTGTGAGAAATAAAGGGTATAGAATGATTTCACATGGAAAAAAAGAAGAAGGGAGTATTTAATACAGCTGTCTAATTAAGAGCTGATATGGTGGCTCTGAGAATATTTTTAACTTAACATTTAACACGATTTCAAAAAAAATTTTTAAAAAATGGTTATTATGGATGTCCAGGGATGACAGCATTTCTATGGAAGCATAACAAGAAAAGAAAATTCTGTCTGGACAGTCTCTGCAGACAGATGACCTGGACTACAAAGTCTCAGGATGTGGCCTGGGACATCTCTCCTTTCCCTAGCTCTCTAGAACAGCAACCTGCCTGCTGCCCATGTGGGCTGGGAATAGGAAGACACTCAAAGATAATAATCGCATAATCTGCACTGGTCTCTGGGTGCAAAGAGGGGCCTATGCATATTCCTACCATTTCCCTTTATCAAGTAGCTCTTGCCTTTAAGTAGCTGTTAAAAAGTTGTGATTCTGAGACTGAAACAGCAAGTGCAGAGCCTGCATGGGTTTGCGTCAGATCCTTTGTGTATGTGTTATGGCAGCTGGCTTGGTGTTCTTGCTGGACTCCTAACAGTGGGTGTGTCTCTGACTCTTTCATCTGCTCTTAAAACTCACTTCCTTCCATTAGGCTGCCTCTTCCAGCCTAGATCTGAAGGCTTTTGTCTTGTCTTTTTGTGTCTTGTTTTGTCATGTTTGGTTGTCAACTCTTGGAGATTTGGTCTTTTCTGAAGAGAAAAGGGAGAAGGGGGGTCAGGTAGGAGGGAGGGTGAGCTAGGAGGAGTGGAAGGAGGGGAGACTATGGTAGAGATGAAAGAAGACTATTTTCAATAAAAAGTTTGCGATTTGATAAAGATGCAATTTGATAAAGATGCAATATTCAAAGTTCTCAAAAGTAATGTTAAGTTAAAACAGAAGTTGTGATTTTGAGGGATTGTGTCATCATGCAGATACAAAGTACTTGCTAATAGAGTGGTTCATGATTGCATGCTGAAAACAGACACACGTTAGTGATTTATTTCATTACTTATGTGTATATGCGTGTTTCTATGTGCGTGCATCTGCATGCAGGTACCCATGGAGGCTAGAAATCACCGAGTCTCTTAGAGCTTGAGCCACCCAGCATGGATGTTGGGAACCAAACTCAGGGTCTCTGAGAGAGCAGCAAGCACTCTTAACTGTGGAGTCAGCACTCCAGCCTAGAAGTATAGCTTTTAAAATCAAGCACAACATCCTAATCTTCTTAGTATATTTATTTATAGTCTTTATTCTACATGTGATCAAAATTGTGGTCTTGCTGAGTGGTCATGTTGTTAATGATCTTTGGCCATGTGGGTTACCAAATGGCTGTGCAATACTCTATCACATGAGATTCACCACGACTTGTTTAATGAATCAGTGTGAAACATGTATGTAGTCTCTAAGTATTCAAGACTAAATAGCATTGGGATAAAATGATCAGATGATTTCAGCCACCAGACTCCTATGGTTGAAAAGAATTCACAAAGAAGGTGAATAGGATTAGAAAGAGGAAGAGATGAGGTAGAATGTTATCCTATTCATATCTTCTATTTCCTTTCTGATCCTAATTAGAGTGAACCTTTTGGTATGGGAAACAGACAGAGGCAAAATTATGAACTTTGGTTTGCATAGACATAGGGAGTCTAGATTAAATCATTGATAAAGATGTAGTATATCCAGATGTTTCACAGAAACCATCCTGTGATGACATTCTAGTATATGTTAGCACTAGGGCAAACCTTTAACAAATGACTGGAGGGAGAAAGGAAAAAATGGGGGAAGTAAGAAAGGAAGGTGCTGAGGGGACCCGCCACAGCATCAAGGCCACAGTGAGCTGGGCAGCTTTTCTTCGTTTACTCCAAGTCACTGAAAGGAGGTGGAGAGGACAACCCTAACAGTAGACCTGAATGTTAATCCTACTCTAAACAGAAGGCCAGACGTTTGTCTTAGAGTCAAGCAGGGTGCATGGACCAGCACCAAGGACAGGGATACGTGCAAGGTCTGTGAGATGGCCAGTCTCAAGACATATTAACCTGGATTTGATCAGAACACTGAAGCTTGCTTCACCTGCCCACTACAGTGCACTCTGCCTGTTCTTCAGGTCCCCAGGAAAGCTCCTGCTGGAGAAGGTACTTCACCCTGCTCCTTTTAATTAATTAATTAATTAATAATAATTAATTGTTGTTTCCTTTTGGTAAGACTATTGGCTTCCCATTGTCAAAGAGCAAGACTACATTTCTCAGCCATGATCTACCTCCTCTTCAAGTCCCTGTAAAGGAGGAAGAGGGAGGGGGAGAGAAAGAAGAAGAGAAGGAGGAGGAGAAGGAACAAAGAGAAGAAAGAACAGAGGAAGGTGGAGACAGTAGAGGAAGAGGACAGCTATAGACAGCAGTTGAGAGTATAAGCATGTCCAGGCTGAGCAGCCTCAATCCACAAATCTGAAATGTAAAATACTTGGAAAATGCCAACTCTCTCAACGCATTATTTCAGATTTTGGTATCAGGTGTGTTGGACAGGATTTCAGAAGGTGCTTGAAGCTACACCACTGAGACACTGCATAACCTTAGACAAGTTCTTTCCTTAACATTCCTCACTTGAAATTGTGAATAGTAAAATCTGTAAGATTATCACGAAGATTACATAAGGTGATATATTTGGCAAGTAGCAGTATCATTTGACAATACGCACTTACAATGTTTGTACATACAACGAGCCAGACCTTGAGTGAAGGAAATCACCTATACTGTTTCAGGCTTGCTTATTATTATTAATTATTAGTATCAACATCTAATGGGGGAAGAGAAAAATGAAACAAAACAGAAGGAAAATTTGGGTTTACATTAGAATAACAATATACTTTGAGCTTCAAGTTTGATTAAATTATTTCATAAAGAAGGAACATTAGTGATCTGCACAAGCTTATGTGGTTTCTTAAGAGACTATCTGGAACAGAATCCCAGCCTCTGAATGCCACTAACAGAAGGCAGGAGATGCACTTACACAGGGTTTCCCTGTGGGGAGTGATCCTGCAGTAGGAACTGGCCTTGTCTACCACCTCCAAACAGGCCATGACCCTGTGACCCTCTGGAGGAGTGTAACTCCTGTTCAGTCACACTCCAGGGCTTTACCCACAGGCCCTTAATGACAAGGGAATCCACATGCCTTTGATTTCTAAGATTGTCATTAAGAGTCAAGTGAGGCACAAGCAAGCAGACATCTAGGCAGGAAGCCCTGGATTAGAGCTAATCCTCTTGTCTCACAGACACTCTTCTGAAGGTGGCTGTAGGTCCCAGAGAGATGAAGCAGAGGCAGCTTCAGGAGGCTCACCAGGCCTCCATCTGCCAGGGGAACTCAGCTTACAAAACATTATCTTTGCATGTTTTTCTCTGATAGGCACTGCAACCCATGGTGGTTCTGAGAAACTGTCAGAAAAGCCAGTGGATTAGTATCAGCCAGGCTTCTTAATGCACTCCCCAAACCAAAAATCAACTTAATTAAGTAGGGTTATTATTTTTTTTCCTGAGCAGCAATCAAACCTTAATTAATACCCTATTAAAATAAATTCCTAGGGGAACATAAACATTTGCATACACCAAATGAGTTCCTCTGCCAAGGATGTTACCACACAAGATGCTAAATGGGCCTCCTTCCTGTCCGCTTACTCAATTCCAGACTGCCCCCTGTTAATCAGAAATGGAGAGCAATCACAGGTTTGCCATCTCTTCTACCTAGGGACATCTGCTCTGCCAAGCACTTTGCAGAAGCCCCCTCCCCTCGCCTTCCTCCAAGTGGTGAATGATTCTGTCTTGGATTTAGTCCTCCTGATGTGAAGGGCATCTCAGTCCGGCTTCCTCCACTGCCCATCATCTTTCTTCCTGACAAAGTAAACATCAATTTTAATGCCCACCTCCCTACTCCTGAGCTGCAGACCCTACGGAGAAGACCCAATGTTTTAGACAATCAGTAAAACAGAGGTAGTTGGAAGTGCTTGCTGCCAAACATGACTATCTGAGTTTGAGCCCCAGGATCCATGTGGTGGAAGGAAACAGCCAGCTCTGGCAGGTTATTCCCTGACCTCCACACTTATGAAATGGCACAGAAGTATTCTACTTCCCCCAAAATAAATGCAATACAATTTTTATTTTAAACAATCTGTAATATTAGAATCGAACACACTTGCAACATCTGAATGCTCCTTGCTAGTAGCAAAGACAAAGCTGATGAAAGTTCTGAGACTAGTTTCTGACAGGGAGAAGCAACCGAGAGAAACAGTGTAGGTAGTGGCCCAGTTTTGCTTTATACACCCTCTTTTACGTACTATTTCTATAGCAGAGATTTGGAAATGTCTTGAGCTGCAGGCGGAATGTTCTAGTTTAAGTTCCTAAATTCTCCTGCCTCCATCACTCTCCCTTCTCTGGAAAGGATAGGAGGGAATTTGCTTCATTTGGTACTAACCTAAATGCAGGTTATCAGAAGCAAAGGACTTGGAGGCTACTAACCCCTAGCCTCTTAGGACACTGGTTAGACCCCAGCCCTCGTTTCCTCAGAGCCCAACTAACTTGCGCGGGGCACCACACCCTCTCAGACTTTACCTCTTTGGTGTGCGTGTGGAAAGAGACCGACATGTCCAAAAGAAGCTTCCGCTGCTCCACTCTGCGCACAAAGTCTTGGATGCGCACCTCCAGATGTCGGGCTGCCTTGTAGATCTCCTCCGGGTCACATTCCCCAGTCTGAGCCAGCTGCTCCGCTGCTTCTAGGAGCTTGTCCGCATTGGTGTATGTATTCTGCCAGCAACAAAAGTGAGGCAGAGTCAACTCGCAGCCAGGGAGCAAGCTTCGCGCCTTCTCACTGCTCACCCTGGGACTCCCAAAGACGTGGGCACAGAGGGCGGAGGCACTGAGCTGACAGCTCCCTGATCTGGCACCACTCTGAGTGCGAGGAGCTGGCACCTCGCCTCCTACCAGGCAACCAGTGGGCTGCTGCGCACAGCGGGCACTGACTAGGAGCCTCGCCTGCTTCTGGGATGTCTTGGAGGTGCACTGTCTCTAGAGAGAAGAAAGGAGGCCTGTAAGAACCTCCTTACCCCTTCTGCTCAGATTTCCCACCCTCACAGAGTCCCTTCATTGTCTTCACATCTCAGGCTGCTTCTGCAAGAGTCGGAAATAGCACATCCACAAGGATGCTCTGTGCTTCTCTATTCCAGAACCATGAAAACCCGCCAACTAGAAGGCTTGCTTTGCCCCCGCCCACCATCTCCCCTTCACTCTGGTGTTTATCTTTTGGAAGGAAGGGAAGCAGGCCAAAAGCAGGGGGAGGGGATATAGAATAGTTCCTTTGCCCCCGTGAAGGTTGGATGCTTGCAGGCAGCTTAGCAGGGATCTGGTGGGTTTGTTTACCATGAGCTGCTATGTCCAGTACATATACACGTGTGTGCTCATATGAGCCTCTAACCCTGTCAGTACACACTCAGTATTCTCACCAGCATTTAACACATAACCTACTTGCATTTATTGCCATCATGATGGCAGCCAATGCTTTTAAAGTAGTTATGATATCTGAGTGCAACTTTTCCTCAGCTGGCTACTCTTAATCTGACACATTCTGACATCTGTGTATGACTGATGTACATATATCTACCATACACACACCCCCCACCCATCCCCCAATATATATACCTACCCATATCCACCAGGTCAGCACACTGCCCTATGGTGAGGAACTGGTGCTTACTATGTGGCCCTAGAAGCAGAAGCCATCATCCAAACACAAAGTGAGCAGAGAACTGAGAGAGGCTGCGGCAAAGGCTGTATGGAACTGAGTGTGCCTTCCCCGAGCATCCGAGTGTTACAGGATGAATTATGGCCTGACACTAACACTGAGGTGACCCTCTGAAGGCTTCTGGCCCTGCTTCTTCATTACTGAAAGCATGAAGCTGATGATTAGGAATTGCCCAGAGAGGTCCCAAGGGGTTCTTAAGGCATGCTGCTTGACAAGCAGCTGCCCAAGGCAATGTCCTAATCGCGGCCAGAGAGGATTTAAAGGGGAAACATCACTTGTGTCAATCAGGCAATTCACAAAATGACAAATGGACAAGCCTGGTGTGAAGAAAGGGGCTTTTCCACAAATGTAAAAAATGTTAATTCTAGAGAGCAAAGGAAAGAAGCCATTCGGAGTTATCGGAGAGACGAGGATGAGAGGCAAGGGACAGGAGCCCTCCAGGTGGTGAGCCAGGGTTTAAAAACAAATCAAACAAAAGCAGTTGTTTCTGGGTTGGATATAATATTCAGTTAATAGACCCATATATTTTGAGAAAGGTTTTTTTTTTTTTTTCTTCAAGAATTCCTCAGATTTCTGCCCTGAACCCTAGGGAATCACAGATGCACAAAGAAACCGAAGATTAGAACTCTATGTTTTATACAACCAATAACATTCTGTTGTAAAGTTCACAAGACAAGTGTGATTGCAAGCATGATTTAAAACCAATAAGCAGGGAGGGGCATCATATCCTTATTTGCTAAGGGCACTATTGGTTTTAGTGCAGAAAGTTCTGGTTCACAGAAATCCCCTAATTCCAGGGAAAATAGGCTGGATGGTCACCCTAATACTAATAGCATACAATCATCTCAGGGGGACAGAAGCATGTAATATTTACTTTGTTTCAAAGAAGAAGAAAATCATCATTAAGAAAGATAACATGGTAAGAAATAAATGAAGCAAGCAACATAACAGATAACTGGGGACTAAAGTTTCCTAGCAAGAGACAGGTGTTAAAAAGAAAATGAACAGCAAGTGAGGATAACAACAGCTATAATAAACAAGGATTCCACCTTGTCAAGAACTATCCTAAAATTTTATGCATAGACCCACTTTAATTCTCACAATACCTATGAATTGGTACATTTTTGATGTGAAGAAACCATAGAGAACTGCTGACTAAGGTCACACAGCTTCAAGAAAAGTAGCACATTACTGCCTTGCTCTGCCTCTCCCACCGTGGAAGCAGATGTCTGTGGGTTGGTATGATTTGTCAAAGGAGGGAGGGTTCAGAAATATGATACTTTCTTCATGTCCAGGTACTTATTGCATGTTTATCCCACACCACAGTTGTTATCACACGGCAAAGGGACCACATGTATCCATGCCTACTAATGTGAATCCCTTAGAGGAGGGTTCTATATCTTATTCATCTTTGGTTCCCCTAACCCAGAGCTGTGTCTGGTACACAAGGAATATATCTCTACTAATCATTTGTGGAGTGGGCAAGAATAGTGAGCGGTGTGTGAGTGTGGTGTGCCCTGATAACAGAGCCAACCCAACTAAAACTGGAGAGAGGCAGAATCAGGCTGAGTGAGGCAGAGAAGAGCTGGGTGATGGCTTCATAGAGAAGAAGGGCTGATACAGACAGGTAGAAAGGCAATGTTGTATATGCTAAAAGCCGGGCTCCCTGCTTTGTCTGTGCCCAACCTTCTCCCTGATTATAATGAAAAAGACCTCTCAAATCCAGATCCAGCAGACCTCCTGTCTACTTAAAAGGGTTTGTGTCTTCTTACACCCTTGGATAAATGACTTAGCATGGCATATGGGGTCCTTCTTCATCTGACTTCCCTGTCTTCCCCTTCTGCATTAACACACATCACCTGCCTATGCACCATCTGTAAATAAACAGCGTGCCTTTCAGAACCTTAGGCGATGACTTGCATGTATACCATTGCATCTACTTCTGCTTGGGGTGCACTTTCTTTATTTTTCTACACGACCAACTCTCATTCACCTCTTAAGACCCTGCTTCAGCATCACTTCCTCTAGGAAGTCCTCCCTTGTCCCGTTCTTTTTCCGAAGGCTGACCTAGGAGCCCTTTTCTGGGCTCCTAAAAGTGACCTATACTGTCGCTCACTCCCACACTTCCTCCCAACAAGGCCTTTCCTCTAATTGTGCCACTCCCTGGGCCTAAAACATATACAAACCACCACATCCTGCCTCCTATCATACCATATTCTCTACTTTCGGGCCAGATGGTGTCTTCCATCTTTTTTTCTTCAGATCTAGTACCAAGAAAGTGTTCCATAAATTTAGTAAATCAATTGGTAAATTAATAATACATCAATCGCCACAAATCCTGATATTCAACTCTGCTCCCCATACATTATCTGATATAAGACTTTACATGATAAAACTCACATTGCTCATTCCCACTTAGGTGACCTGATGACCTGGTCCAGTCTTAAAATAACAATCTGTTCAGAGACTATAATTGAAATATTACCAAAGAAATATGCTGACCCCAAATCAAATCAGGACAAGTATTGACAAGAGATTTAAGCTCATCTTCTCACCAAATCAACAATGGGTGCTGTCCCCAGGCCAGGCTTGACCTCACTCTGACATAACTCTTGGCCTGCGTTACCTTGCCATCACCTAACCCCTGCGTTGGCCCTGAGCCCTTGCCTGTGGTTCCCACCTGGCATGCCAAACATACATTCAGTGCTGGATTTTGCTCTCCCAACCATCAGATCTTTCACGGAGGGCCATGGTAGCCAGCACCTCTTGGGTCATGCAGATGTTACAAGTTATTTTATTGCTCTTGCTCCTCTCTGCACTAAGCAGTAAAATACTCCCAATAGTTTAGCTCTCACACCTAAGTTTAATTCCCTACTGTAGTCTTGCCTCATTATCTTTTTTGTTTGCTCCCTAGATATGTAACAAAGCTTTCTAAGATAGTTTATCTAAAACTATAGGAATTCCAGCAATGCAGACATTGCTTCAGATTTCTTAGGATGGAAAGAAGGGCAGGGGACATGCCTTTTAAAAGCAAGGGGGTGGGGAGACATTGAATGAAGCCTCTCTGTAATCAAGAGTCAGTTTTCTCTGGATATGGAATTAGTCATTTGGCTTTATATTCTAGGAGGAGAAAGGATGAGGCCTGGAAGTAGCTCTTATTATTCAAAAGTTCTAACTCATCCTGGAAAGCAGGCTTTACGAGGACCAGTAGGGGACTCCTCCCCTGACACCTAATAATTATTTTCAAAGCCCCATGGCTAGAACCAACATGATTTGAAGGAAAAGAAGCAAAGGAGTACATGCATGGAGGTGAAAGGAGCCACGGAAACACGGCACCAGGAGAACAGACTTGTCATGAAACTTAATCATGAACTGCAATATTCAAAGTCCCGAGCCTTACCCTGGGTTAGCACTTTATAGCTGACAATAACTTTCATTCTTTCCTTACCCTTTCTGGGACAGAGTTACAGAAGATCCACCTATGCTTGTGAAACTACCTGAGGCTAGACCACCAAAGCTGACTAGATAATGGTACCAGGACTCACTAGGGCTAGAAATAGTATTTGTTCCCACCACTCAGCCCAAAAGATCCCTTGAGGTGCATGGAATATTGGTACAGTACTCAGGAGGGTCTTGGCTTTGAACAGGTAAACTATATACTGTTTGTTTCTTGCCTATCAAAATTATTTTTAAAGATTCATTTATTTTATGTATGTGAGTATATTGTTGCTGTCTTCAGACACATCAGAAAAGAGCATCAGATCCCATTACAGATGGTTGTGAGCGACCATGTGATTGCTGGGAATTGAACTCAGGACCTCTGGAAGAGCAGTCAGTGCTCTTAACCACTGAGCCATCTCTCCAGCCCCACCTATCAAATTTTAAGATGAAAAAGGATTGAATTTTTTCCAAGTCACTTAACTGTATCCCAGAGAACTTAAGATATTTATAGAACTAAAACTACTCAGCAATGGTCAAGGCAAATTTCACAATGACTAGCATAGAAAAGAAAGAAAAAAGTCCACAGACATAAAAAAAAAAAAAAAAAAAAAAAGTGGAAAACAACCCATGAGAAGAGAAACAAAAGTCAATCAAGACAGACACAGAATGCATATATGTTAATATATATTACATAATTTATATAAAAATATGCATATATGTTAAAAACAGTGAACAGTAATTTAAAAATAGTCCACTATATCTATATTTCACATATTCAAAATACAGAAGACGAGAAATAGAATACTTTAAGATTTTTACTCTCAGTGATAAAATGCACTGGATCACATTAGCAGCAGATGAGACAACTGCAGAAGACAAGATTACTGAGCTTTAAAACGTAACAGAAATGGGGAAGCAATCGGGACATAAAGTGAGTAAATAAATTAATCAATGGGGAACACATAGCAGTAGAAACTATTCAGAAGTGGAGATGAGCACAGAACAAGCCGAGGACCTGAATTCAGATCCATAACCCAGGCAAGATTTTGGGTGTGGCAACGTGCATGTAAAGACTCCAGTATTGGGAAACAAAGTCAGAAAGATTTTCGGAGCTCATTGGTTAGCCAGTTTAGTCCAATTGCAGTGAGCTCTAGGTTCAATGTGAAACTCTGTGTTAAAAAATAGGATAGACCTCCGGCGGTGTGGCGCAGCTTATCCAGCTTGGAGGCAGGGAGGCGATTTTGAGTTCCAGCCACTGTCTACGAGCAGTTCCAGGACACGGACACACAGAGAACCTGTCTCAAAAAAAAAAAAAAAAAAAAAAAGAAAAAAAAAATAAGGACCCCCCCAAAAAATAGGATAGACCAAAGTGTGGTGCTTCGTCCTCTAGAAGATAACAAATACTTATGTGATAATGGAGACAAAGTGTGGGACAGAAACTGAAGGAGGGGTCGTTCAGAGACTGCTCCACCTGGGTATCCATCCCATGTGTAGTCACCAAAGACAGACACCGATGTGGATGCAGGAAGTGCATGCTGACAGGAGCCTGATATAGCTGTCTCCTTAGAGGTCTGCCAGAGCCTGATATATACAGAGGCAGATGCTCACAGCTAACCATTGAACTGATCAAGGGGTTCCCAATGAGGAGTGAGAGAGAAGACTGAAGGAGCTGAACGGGTTTGTGGCCCCATGGGGAGAGCAACAATCCCGACCAACCAGAGCTCCCAGGGTCTAAACCACAGCCTGGGAGCACATAGGGAGGGCCCCACAGCCCCAGCTGTATATGTAGGGGAGGATGACATTGTCAGGCATAGGTAGGAGAGGAGATCTTTGGTCCTGTGAAGGCTGGATGCCCCGTGTGGAGGAATTCGAGGGCAGGGAGGTGGGAGTGAGTGGGTGGGTGGGGGCACAACCTCATAGAACCTCAGGAGGAGGGGGGATGGGATAGGGAGTTCTGGGTGTGGGGGGAAAGGGGATAACATCTAAAATGAAATAAAATATCCAATAAAAAAGTAATTAAAAAATAATAAATGCAACAAAAAATAGGATGGAGAACAACATAGGGGGACATGTACCTAATATTCACCTCTGGCCTTTACTTGTGCAACCCCTCTCCAAATTGCCCCCCACCCCACCATATACAGCAACTATTCAACTGAAAACCCAAGAGAGAAAAGGTAATTTTAAAACTGAAGCATCTGTGAGGTATGGCACACCTTAAGTAGGCTAGTGGCCATGTAATTGAAATTTAGCAAAACCTGTAAATGCACAGATCTGAGAAACTCAAAAAACCCTCAACACACACACACACACAAACGCACAAAAAATTATACACATAAAACCCAGATCAAATAAATTAAAAAGAGAGAGAGAGAAAGAAATCTTAAAAGTAACCAGAGAGGAAAAGGCATGCTGTATGCAGAGGACTAAAGATGAGGAGGACACGGACTTCCGACAGAAACAGTACAGGCAAGATGACGGTGGAGCAGGATCCTTAAAGCACTTGATAAAAGCCCCCGAAGACTGAATTTTATACCCAGCCACGCCTTTTTCACAAAGGTTAGATACTTTTTCAGATATACAAATCTAAAATAATTCTTCATTAGCAGACTTACATGGCCAAAATATTAAAACGAGATCCTTCTGGGACACTAGAGATGTCTCAATGGGTAAAAGGACCTGATTTCAGGTCCTCAGAACCCATGAAAAAGCTAGATGCACTAGCATAGGCATCTGTCATCCCAGCATGCCTATGGGCAAACTGAAGGTAGAGAAAGAGCATCTCCAGAAGCCTGGGGAGCAGCTGGCATGGTGTATGTAACAGGGAAGACACCCCATCTCAACAAAGGAGAAGCTTAGGGAGCAACATCTGAGAGTCTTCTCATCTTTACATGTCCAGGTCAACATGCATGTACCTGTATCCACACATGAATGCACATGTGTGGGCATGCACGCACACACCCCCTCACACACCCACATTGTGCATATACATAAAATAGTAAAATAAAGAACATTCTCTGAAAGAAAGAAAAACAGTGTCTATGGAAAACTGGATTTATACACAAGAGTGAAGAGTCCTGGTGATGCTAACTAACTGGTACATATGTCTTTCCCTATCATGTACATCTCTTTTACTTATAATTGACAGTTTAAACAAAAATAATCTAGTGTGGGATTTTAGCAAAAGTTTAGGTAAAATATATGGCAACAATAGCATCAAATTTTAGAAGGTAAAATGGAAGCATGCAATAGAAAAATAGAGTATTACTTGTAAATAACTATGATAAGTTTAAATACTATCTACCTTAAAGCAACTATTCAGAAAGCAAATAAGCCAATGAAGGAGATAGAGTCCATCATCAAAAATACTCAATTCATTTTTGCAAAAGCAAAACAGAAGAAAGAAGGCAACATCACCACTAATGAAAGACAGAAAGCAAGCCAGGTGTGGTGGTGCTTACTCTAAATCCCAAGGCCAGCCTGGTGTACAGTGACTTCCAGGACAGCCAGGGCTATTATACAGAGAAACCCTGTCTTGGAAAACAACAAACAAACAGACATAAAACAAAAGGAAACAAGATAAGAGACTCAAGGCCCCATCAAGTGTCAACTGTCAAAATATCATAGTCCCAATCAGTGCTGTCAGGTTGGGTTAAAAAAAAAAAAAAGTTCAAACTATATACTATGCAGAATGTTGTTCAAACATATAGGTAAGCTTAAGGTAAAAAAAAAAAATTAAAAATTGTACAATAACCATAACCAAAAGAAAGTTGTGTGGTTATATAACCAACAGATACACTAGACTTGGGAGTGTCTATATTACTATGTAAAAAGGTCATTCCATAATGATCAAAGGATCCTTTATCAGATGCACAGAAAAATGCTAAGCATTTATATAGATAAAAACAAAGGCTCACAGTACAGAAAACAGACTCTGGTGATTATGCAAGGAGAGAGATACAAATGCACAGTTACAGCCAGTTCCCCTCTTTAAGTGAGTGTGAACAAGGAGAGAAGATTTGAGTAACCCAGACGGCTTGGCCTGCTTAACTTCTATGGAAAATCTGCTCAACTACAGCGGACCATACATTCTTTCTGAGGACTCCTAGAACATTTACCAAGACAAAGCTTATGTTTGTGTATAATGGCAAATTCAAAGGGACACAAATCACCTTTTTTTCTCTGACTATAATATAATTAAATTAGAAATTAATGAGAAAGTATCTATGGAAAATCTCTACACTATTAAAAACTAAATAGTATATTTAAAATAGCCAGCACCAATTAACCCAGGTGGCCACAGGATGCTGGCCTTGTGTTAGGGCCTTACCTACTCAATCTCCAAGTTGGGGAATTGACAACAGAGATGTGCTATAATTTCATCTTTAAAATGAGGAGTTGAGGCTCAGAGTTAAGAGTCTCTTCCTCCTAGAATGTTACATGACGACAAAATATGCCAAGTCTAAACGGTAAACCTCAAAGCACTTTTCACAGAACCTCATTCTCCAAACCGCAGTATAAACTCTCCATCCCTTCTTCCCCCACTGCTTGGTATAGCCTTCATCTGATGCCCTCACTCTCCCACCGTGATACTCCAGCCTTTGTTCTTGTGGCTCTGAAACACACCTCCAGGACTGCTTTCCACATTCCTCCTGCAGGAAGGACTCCTGTCTTACCCAGCTGTCTCAGGACCTGTTAATGCATCTCCTAGACCTGTACTCTCCATGTTCAGTGGTCATTCAAACTGAAAATCCTGCAGTGCAGCAGTAAGTCTCTGAAATGGATGTTCCCCTTCTATGCAGGCTGCCCCCACCTCTACAATGAACAGTTGGAGAAAATTACTTGTAAGTGATAGCTCCATTTAACACTAGAAATATGTCTTCCCTGCAAATGGGAGTTAGGTTACTGGGATAAATTTTAAATGATTCACTTGAGCATATAATATGTTTAAAACATAGTACTGGTACAGTATATCCTCTTCAATCAGTGAGGGCAGGAGAGGAAGATGTTTTTCAGTGTCTAATGTGGAGTACCAGGCAGTTCTCCATCTGACTCTTGTGGGGATGTTATGGGGACAGATATGACAATGGAAGAATGGTCTATGGTGGAAGTCACAGGAGAGACAGAGAGGGAGGGGGAACCATTTCTGAGTACCAAAGATGAACTCCCCAACCACCTCGCTTTGTTGGAAGGACATTCTCCTACAGCTCTAAGAATGGGGCAAGCAAACAATAGCTGGCCCCATGACGGCAGCTTCTATGTCCAAATAAGGGGTGTCTAATGAGGAGTCCTAGCTAGATGCTCCTTAAGTTGAACCCCGTCCATACAAATCTTCAGTTATAATTGGGATGGATACCAAAAATAACTGTAGTAGATGCCAACACTTCCCAGAACAAATAGCTTGGGCGATGGATCTTCTCTGGGAACCTGAACGCCGACTTGATCACTTGTACATATGTAATCATCACCCTGTCCATTCCCATATCTATCTCGACTTGCTAGAAAGTGTTTTCTTCTTCATATCTAAAATGCTTCAGCACCTTTTCTATAAATAGTTCATTTTAAAACTTTGAATTTCTTAGGATTTTAATTTTCTTAAAATAAAACTCTCTTAGTCTGTTTTTTTTTTGCTGCTACAACAGAATATCTGGTAAGTTTATAATGAACAGAAATTCATTGGCTTACAGTTTGCTGTGTCATTAGAGACAGAGGTATAAGAGCCAATAATAGACCAGGTTTGTTCTTTCATAAAGGTGCAAATCCCACCTAGGGTGATAGAACCTTTAGACCAAGTCACTTCTTAAATGTCCCACCTCTTAATATTGTTACAATAGAAATTAGACTTCAACATGAATTTTGAAGGGGACAAACATTCACACAATATCACCTACTTGTTTAATAATGAACCTGAAGTAGATGGTCACCTAGTAAAGGGACTCTGCTAAGCGAGATCGAGTTGATTCCTGGAACCCACATAGTGGAAGGATAGAACTGACTCCACAAATTTTACTCTGATCTCCACATATGTGCCATGATTTGTTTGTGTGTGTAATACATTAATGTAAAAATATGAATGAAATTAGGCCTAGAAACTCTAAATAGAGCAGTCGCTGTTTTTTGCTAGGGTAGCCACCCCCTTCATTGACTCTTTTTCCCTTTCTGATCATTAATAGCCCTCTCCTCTTACACATTGGGCTTCAAAGGCACTCCTGTGCATTTTGTCTTATCATGGGCTGGAACTGAATGCCTAGGACTCTCAGTAAAGGGAGAAAAGGAAATAATAAGAACTGTCTATCAGGCAAGCAATCCATTAGTACAGTAACAACAATGGAACTGTGCTTTTCAAATAAAAGGCATGGCCAATCCTAAGGCTGTTTCTAGGAATCATAAGGTATGAGTGGACAGGAAGTACCAGGGCCAGCCCATAAGAAAAGTCCAGTTCAGATTCCAGAAAACATGGCAACCCTCATGGGACTGACATATAGCAAAAGAAAGAATTTTTCACATTTCTCTTTAAAGGGACAGAAAAACCAATTGAGGGCAGATACAGTGCTGGAAGACAAAACTGGCAGAGCCCAGGCTAGTATTGAGATCTGAAAAATAATAAAGATGGTATAGAATATAGAAGGACTAGAAGCTGACCCAGAGCTGCTGGATACACAAACCAAAGGAAACAGCAGGGCTCCGATGCAGGAGTATGCCTATGCCACAACATAAAGACAAAATGCTCTGAAGATCACAAAAGAAACATCTTTCATCATCCTGCAACTGGATAACACAGTCTCTGCTCCTCCGATCATCCCCACCCCACCACACCTTGACTCTACTCAAATCAGCAAATTTGAGTGGGAGTATGTAGCCTCTTCATGAGACTAGAATAAAAATATTATAGAGTTGAGGAAGCTAGATTTAAGAATCCAGATGCAGACACAGAGTGGGTCTGGTCCTGTGGAAACTCATTCTCCTATGGAATTCCTTGAAGCCAGAGAAGCAAGCAGGTAGCATGACAGCAGCCTCGTGGCTCAGAACGAGGCCACCTGCTACTGGGTTTGGCAACTGGAAAGATATGGGAGGGGGTGCACCCAAAGAAAAGTTCTCTCTAGAAAGATGGAACTTTCAAGTGTTGCTGTTTCTCCTGTTTTCCATATTCTAAGTTTGGCTGCCCGTGGGAGGCAGTGCGGGTGACAGAGGAAGGCAGGGCTTTGGAGAGACAAAATAGCTTCAAAGTTGCTGAAAACTTTGGCACTTGTAGATTTATTTTTCTTTTCTGCTCCATTGCTAAAGAGGCAGAGAGGACAAGATTGCCTGGCCCAGGGAAGATGGGGTCAGAGGCATTCCTCCAATGCTGGTGCAGTGTTCCGAATCCTTCTCATTGTCTGGGTCACAAACATCCTTGTAGGTCAAGGTGGTGACAACTCAGAGGTTGACTGTTATAGCGAGTTGGCCTAATGTTGTTTGTATTTTAATATTAATGTGGGTGCCCTATAACTGTTTGCCCCAAAGACAGAGTCTGCACATAAGACACTGACGGACCCTGGTTAATTCTAATTGGTAAATAAAGATGCCAACAGCCAATAGCTGGGGAGAAAATACCTAGGTAGGGTTTAGGTTTCCCAGGCTTGGGACCATGAGGAAAAAAAAAAAAAAAGAAGGAGAAGCAGAGAAGCCATAGAAGAGAAAGAACATATAGGAGAGGAGGAAGGAGAGCCGCCATGTGGTAGGGGCAAAGACAATGTGACCCAGAGGGCTGCCTGATTAGAGTTGAGAGCATCCCAGATGGAGCACAGTGACTGATGGCTTGAGATTATCTATGGGAAGGTAGATTCTAACAGCATGGAGGATAGGCAATTGCCCAGCTATTGTGCTGCCCATGGCATATTTAGAATTATAAAGGCTGTGTGTGACTTTCATCTGTGATGAGGTCACGGACCCTCTTGTTGACAGTGTTCCTGTCTATCCTCTTCTCTACCTTTTGGGACTCTGCACCCTTCCCTTCCCACCAGTCTTAGTCCATTCACACTGTGCTGGCAAATACATTGGAGCACATGGCTTTTAAAGAACAGAAATCTCCAGGCATCAGTTGGGGGGTGGGGTAGGGTCTGAGATCAAGGTGCTGGTAGACTTAGTGTCTGGTGAGGGCTCCATTGAGGGTTCATAAACGGTGCCTTGTCACTGTGTCCCAGTATGGTGGAGAAGATCTTCAGGGTAGTACTACCATTCATGAGCCCTGATTACCTCTCAAAGGCCTTGCTTCTAATACCATAATTTTGAGGATTAGGCAGGAATGTGGAGGAGATATAATACTCAGGCTATAGCATCCTCCTCCTATCTTAGCTACCCTCACCTGGGGTGATGCACAGATGATAAGGACCACTTTCTCAATAGCACCCTGACTCATGTCTTGGACCTGACTGCACATTCTTTAAGGGGTTCTTCCAGGTTAAGTTCTGTCCTCCTCACAGGTTGAAGACCTGTTAAAGCTCTCTTAGTACCTGACAGTATAAATTTATTTGAAAAAAAAAATGTTACAGATGTAGACAGTTAAGATATTGAATAAGAATAGAATAGCCCATAATATAGTATGACTGCTTTCCAATCAAAAGACAACATGTGGAGAAATAGATACTCACCATGTGGTATGATGGCAAGACTGGAGTGATGTAGCTATAAGCCAAGGAGCACTAATACTATAGTACACTACAGAAGTTAGGGAGACAGCCCGGAACAGATTCTCTAGACAGCTCTCAAGAAGAACTCAGTTTAGTGGATATTCTGATCTCAGATTCCTTATCCTCCAAAATTGTGAGGAAATACATGTCTGTTGTCTTAATCCCTCCAGACTACATCACATTGCTAGAGCAATCCTAGGAAGCAAAAACCACACCTATCCTGCCACTTATAGCCAAGAATACATGCAGGGCCCGGTCTCTGCTTCCTTCCACCATTTTATCATCCTGTCCTGTCCCACAGGATGCCTTTAGCAATCTCTTCTCCAGACATGGCAACCAATTATATTCCAGATGCAGACAAATGTCTCCGAGTGAGAAGGGGGACAAAACTGCCTTCCAGTTGAAAACCACGAGACTGCAAGACCATAGAGGAAGTCCCATTGAAAGAACCACCCAACTCTCAGCCTAGAGTGTTTCTTTGCTACTGTTTAAGATGGCTAGAGCCTGAAGAAACCATCCAATACCATGGTTCTTATGGGATACAGATGAGAGAGTAGTAAAGCTGTGAGTAGAGAAGGGAATTTGGAGCTTGATTTCAAGATACTTAAGTCAAGACGAATTAATTCCAGTCATTTATCCATGTTAATACTGGCCAGTTAATGGCAGGGCTCAAAGCTTGGGCTAGAACTCAAGGATGAGCTCACACAGTGACATACACCTATAATCCCACTGCTCAGGAGCTAAGGCAGCTTGGGCTCTGTAATAAGATTCTCTTTAAATTGAAACTGTGATGGGGATTTATTTCAGTTGACAGAGTGTTTGTCCATCACACATGAAGGTCAGAGTTCAATTCTCGGCAGCCTATAACAATAGGTGTGATGGCGCATACATACGTAGACCTAGCCCTTTGAGATATGGAGGCAGAAAGAACAAAAAGCCATCTTCAGCTATCCAGTAACTGGCTTATAAAATCACAAATTGTATTTTTTCAGAGGTGTGTGTGTGTGTGCATGCAAGTGCGTGCATGCGTGTGTGTGAGTGCGTGCGTGTGTGCATGTGTGTGTGTGTAGTGTGTGTGTGTATGGCGCCTAAAGAAGGTCAGAGAAAGGCACTGTTTCCCTGGAGCTGGAGTTACAGGTGGTTGCTAGCAACCAAACCTGGGTGCCAGGAACCAAATGTGGGTCCTTGGGAGCAGCTCTTAACATCTGAGCCATTTTTCCATCCCCAGACACAAATTGTTGATAGACAAAATGTTTGTCATCAGTACAGTTTATCCTACCCTCTAAGCGCAGAAGCCATCATGGAATAGAGAATGGAAAAGACAGAGGCTGGGGAGGACAGGATCAACAGTGTCTTCTGGACACAGGATTGCAGCACTCATGAACTCACAGTAGTAGGTGGCTGTCGACACAGAAGCAAGCCAGTCAGCAGTCCAGCATGGAGAGGTGGGTACCTGAATACCTCAAGCTGAGGATCTATTGGCTCCTGGGGGTGGGGCGGTGAGTCAGTTTTTTTTAAGGGTGTGGCCCCTGGTTGGTTGCCAACCTTCCAGTGGCTGGCCCCATACCCCGTGAGTATGTAAGCAACATAAACTGTACTCTGGGTTATAGAAACAAAACAAAAAGGTAGGCATGCTTGGGAGGTAGCAGGGAAGGGAGGGGTTAAGAGGAATGGAGGGTGAATATAATCTTGATACATGGTACGCATTTATAAAATTCTCAAAAGGGTTAATACAAATAGATCTTTAAAAGAATAGTTCACTATATTGTGTCACACCTCACGTTAGAGGATTATGCAGTCACCCTAGCTGTGTATTTCAAGAATATTTAAGGAACTGAGGAAGTGAAGTCAGCACAGAGCCAATCACACTTCTTTCTTATCTATTCAAAAGCTACTACTGATAATGGCTGTAAGTCTGGGATCAATTGATAAGTATTATTCATGGTAGATTATGCTCGGAGGGAATAAAAACCTTGGGGAAGAAAAAGAACCTGAGGGAGTCCTCCTAGCGGCAAGTGGTAGACGTTTAACTAGGAGTGCCCCACTGATGCCTAGGCAAAGCGTTCTTGGCTGTCGGGGACTCTGGATACAGTTTGTGGGTCCGCATTCACAGTGGTCATCTCTGAGTAAGATTAGCAATACATTCTCTTTTCTACTACGTCTCTGTTTTACAGTTGTTCTCTGATGAACATGCCTTGGTTTTGTTATTAGAAAAAAAAAAACACTTGTGATATAAATTTACATGCAGGGAATTCTTTATCATTCAGTCTAAAAATAAACAGATTATATTCACATGTTTGTCATGATTTCCTGGGAAGGTGGGATGAGGGACCTGTGAAAAGATGAGTAGCTTTTAAATTCATGTATCACTGGAACGTTCTATAACTAAAAGGGGTTTCTTCAAAATTAGAAAACCACAAAATACAATAAAGCTTCAAAAGATAAAGTCAAGGATTCAATAGATTTGTCCACCAAAAGATGACGATTTGAGTGCGCTTAGAATTGCAAATAAGTCTCATTATAAATGTACTTAGAGAGGGGCGTGTTTTATCTGACCACCAGAGCGAAGTCATACACAGCCTGTAAATCTTGCTGCAGCTCCAATCAAGTATTTCCCCTTTGCTGGCTTGAATCTGATGATACTGCTCATCACGGTTAGAAGAGGCGTGTTCCGGTGTGATATATACATGCAAAAGGAGATTAGATTAGAAGCAATCACCTATGAAACCTTAGAAATTATTCTTCCTGGCAGAGTGCCAGCAGTATTCATGACCCTCAGATGATTTCCCCAGCAGACAGGGAGAGACTAGTCAAAGGAGAATGCATACCAGGGAGAGAGGCTCCCAGCCTAGAGACCCTGTCTGAAACAGGCTCTATGTGTTGGTTGACATCGCTGTCAGACACCTATCAAAGCTTACCACAGAGCTGACAGCAGTATGGATGACAAGCATGATGCTGGTCTGTCTGGGGTGTTTCCAGAGATGGAGCCTGGCAAGCTGACGTGAACAGAAATGCTTAAATCTCTGCAGTAAAGACTAGCAGAGCTAGGAGAATCAGCCCACTCCTTCAGTTTTGCTGTTCCACCCTGGAACCGAGTCAGCTTTAGAAATACCCTCACTGGGAATACTGCTAAAAGATATCATTGCCGTGGGCCAGCAGGCAGCTCTGCAGGTAAAGTATCATGATAGCCTGGTTTGATCCCTGGGGCCCACATGATGGAAGGAAGGAAATGACTCTGGTAAGTTATCCTCTGACCTCTACATGTGTGCTTAAGTGTGTGTTCGTGGGCAAAAACATGTGCTCATGCAAAAACAAATTAAATAATAAAATGTGATAAGTATTTATTGAAAACACCATCATTGCCTGAGAGAAACGTGGCTATGGGACGGAGCTGCTTTAGGACCTGCAAGAAGTGACATACATGCCTGCAGGACTGGACGCATGATCAGGGCCCTTGAACTCATGCTGGCCTTGAGAGCTACTACACTGCTGTGTTGGAAGGAATCCTCCCCGAAGAACAACCTTAGTCTCTATGCTGGGCCTTGGCAGGATCTCTACTCATCATGAAATTAGTTGGCCTAGGGCATCAAGAAGAGAGGTATATATAGAATAATCTGTATATAAGGCACAGACTATACATTAGAACTGTGTATTATTTACCATCAGTAAAATTGAGAGTAGAATTTCAGCAGGAGATCCTTAGGGTGAAGTCTTAGCTCTCTATAAAATTAAATTATGTAGAACAGTTCACTCTCTAAGGACATGAGAGAAATGAGGTGTGACACAAAGTACAAATTGGTAATCTAACATCAGGGGCATGTTAGGTAAAGAAGCAACCGGGACAAAATGGGGAAGCCGGGGGACATTTTTCAGTAGGAAACATGCTTTTGAGCCAACTTTAAAGTCTAAACTGTAAGGCCAAAGGCAGTCATCTTCTGAGCAAAGGACAAGCCCAACCAACAGTCAGAGGAATCTTGGTCAAAGGTTAAAGGAAGACAATGAGGGGTGGTCCAGGCAGGCTAGTGAGGGAGCACTGGCTGAGAGCACCCACTGCTGTCCTCAGACAACTATGGTTTGGGAGTCAGACAGGCCAGACCAAGTGATCCCTGTGGGTTCAGCACCCCACCTACAGTGTCAAAGACTGAAGGCAGGGTGGGGAGGGGGCAGGGAGTGAGGAAGACACAGGAAGGAGACCTACTACCCCCAATACAAAGCACCATATTGTTTCCATTGGCAACTGCTTTGCCCCCAGAGTCTCACTGACCCAACTTACAGAAACATGAGAACAAAGAAGATCCTCGTTCAACACATCATTAGCTTTAGCTTTAGAATGTGGAAAGAATTCCAGCTAATCCAGTGAGCAAGCCTGAGAACCTGGCCCTCCATCAGTGAAGTAGCCCAGGGCATCACGAGTTCAGTCAGACTGAGAGTCATATTCCCTCTCTTGGGAAACTCCCAGCTTGTTACAATCCCATCAGTCTCTTTTGTATCTTTAGTTTGTCTTTTGTGAATGTGTTCCAGATATGATCTCATCCAGTCACAGTATCTCCTGAATAAGAATGATAACGATTAGCATTTGTTCTGTGCTCTAAGTAAACTGAACCTTCAAGTATGTTATCTTAATGCCTATGTCAGATAAGATGAAACAGACATTATTCCCATTTTGTAGATACAGAAAAATGACGCTTGGCAAGGTTATGTCACTGGTAGGGTAGCTCTAAGCTCAGCATGTGTACCCATGTGCCCAAATCCCTGTATCCATCCCATTGACATGGATGCTTATTCCCCATATAGGGAAGAAAGTAGGAAGGATCTGTAATTGGCATTCTGTTGATGAGGGGTGGGGTGGCCTGGGGGGTGGGAGGAATGTGGTACTAACTGATCCAATGGCTTTCATGGAAGAGACAAAACAAAGAGAAAGAGAACCTAGGACTCTGTCCTGTGTTCAAGTCATCTAATGCCTCACTGGGTACCCTGAAGTCATGATAGGATATGATTTTTTCAAATAAATCCCAAACTGTGACTCTTTCTAACCTTATAAACTTGAAGAACTTTTACTAGAGTGATGGCTATAGCAGGTGGACCAGATCCAAAGTATGAATGACAGTCTGATTGGGTTGAAAGGCACCTAGATGATTGGAAGACAGACTTCTGAGCCTACCTGTGAGGCTGTTTCCAGAAAGGATTAACTAAGGAGGGAAGGGGGAATCACTCTTCCACAGCCTGTAGCAGAGGATGCAATGAAAAGGGGTGGGCACAAGCTCTTGGGTACAGAAGCACTCTCTCGGTGCTTCTTGGTAGGCCATCTTTGCTCTGTTTCCCATGATGTTCTGCTTCCTAGCACAGAAGCAGCAGAACTCAGAAACTGCAGGCTGTAATAGACTTTATTTTTTTCTGCCAGGAATTTTCTAACACTAACAAATGGTCCAATACAAAGTTTATATCTAAATAACCCTTTCTTCCATAGCTCTAACTTTTTAAGCAAATGAGAATGACCACACACATAATTTTAGACAGAGTTCAAGCCTCATGGAGAAGAGAGATGAAAATGGAGCGAGTCCATCACATGTCTTTGGAATTCTCGTTTTAGACTTTCTCACTGCCTCCTCCCTGGGTGATATTTTCAAATTCTAGGCATGTGATGGACTAAAGTCCACCAGAGCTATTTCAGTCTGAATTTGGCATTATTGAGTCTAAGATATAGTGTACAAAATAGCCCACAACGTGCAACACCATGGAGTTATGTAATTAGAGATGAGGTAACCCAAAATTTTGTGTTGCTGGTCCCTAGACTACAGAAGGACAGTTGTCTATCAATCCCTTCATAAACCCCACAGGCCATGTGTTGGCCTAGCATTTGCTTTGTATATGCCAAGGCAAACACAGGCACCGATGCAGATGAGGCTAGGGTGCCCCCTGCCCCCGCAGAAGGCTTTAAAACTCGGATCCCTTTATCTAAACCTGGCTTCCAGGTGGAAGCGCTCCAGTTTGTTCTTGTCAGAACTTGGCAGTGAGTTTTTCCCTGTTGAAAATTATTCCTAACAAATGGTTTGTGAAAATGTCTCCAGTTGCTCCTGGCAGAGAAAGAAGGCCTGGATCTGCCTGGTGGGTCGTTCTGTTTGGTGATGTATAGTCTGGGGCTTGCATAACACTGCCAAGAACGCTTCCACTTAGAGTCTTTGCATGTGCTGCTTTTCTGTTCTCACTGCCTGCCCTGGGTGCCCTGTTCACCTCCAAATTCTCAAATGCCCTTACCCTTTTAGCTCAGACACTCAGATTTATTCCTTTTTCTGAGTGTCACACTCAGGAAGTTCTTGCCTCATGGAGGTCTCAGGGTTGTGGAAAACACTGTCCATCTGACTGAAACCACACTTCAGGTAGAAGCAGCATGGAGGGAAAGGACCAAGGGAGGAGGTATGTCGCAGGATATTTGACCACAGTGTGAACCCCACGATTGGGAATTGGGAAACCTTGTTGTGGCTGTGGCTCAGCTAGCACACACCTTTAACCCAAGAGCTTTCTGTTTACTGTAAACAAGTATCTGTGGTGTGGTCCAGCCCTAGCACACAGCTTTAATCCAAGAGCTAAATAAAGTCAACCCTAGGTCAAGCGGCAGAGTAAGCAACCAGGGAGTGAAGAGAAGTAAACAGAAAGGAGGGGCATTAGTTGAAAAGCATTTAAGACAGTGGAGAAGGAGAAAGAGCTTTTTCCTTCTGGGACATCAGTGGAATAGGAAGGTCAGCTGGGTGCTTCTCTGAGTTAGGAGGTTTTCACCCCAGCATCTGGCTCCTGAGTTTTCATTGGTAAAATTGAGTGGCTGGAATTTTTGTTTATAAAATAACAGAGGTAGGAAGAATGCAATGAAGAGAGGGAGGAAGAAGAGGAAGAAGACACTGGCTAGGAGGAAGGAAGAGGCTCCAGACGTCACTGCTTACAAACCCTCCCATCTCCATGGCAGTCCCTACCCCAGGGGGGTTTACAGACTGAGAGTCTTCACAGACCTCTGATGTGTACACCTGCAGTGAGGAACATGGAGGGGCTTGGGAGGAAATTGCCATTCTCTGATGTCTTCTCTTGGGAAAGGATTTGTTATTTGTGTTTGCTTTTTTGTAAGGAGGGTCTCATGTAACCCAAGTGGCCCCCAAACTTAATATATATCAGAGGATGGCCATGAACTTCTGATTCTCCTGCCTCCACTCCCCAAGTACTGAGATCACAGGTATATATCACTGTCTGGCTTAGAGAAAAAGACTCTTTGTGGTTGGTTTAAGACCACATGAAGCTCAAGGATCAAGAAAGACCAAAGTGTGGGTGCTTTGGCCCTTCTTAAAAGGAGTAACAAAATACTCATGGGAGCAAATATGGAGACAAAGAATGGGAAAGAAACTGAAAGAGGGGCTGTCCAGAGACTGCTCCACCTGGGTATCCATCTCTTGTGCAGTCACCAAAGGCAGACACTGATGTGGATGCCAGGAACTGATGCTGACAGGAGCCTGATATAGCTGTCTCCTTAGAGGTCTGTCAGAGCCTGACATATACAGAGGTGGATGCTCACAGCTAACCATTGAACTGATCAAGGGGTTCCCAATGGAGGAGTGAGAGAGAAGACTGAAGGAGCTGAAAGGGTTTGCGGTCTCATGGGGAGAACAACAATCCCGACCAACCAGAGCTCCCAGGGTCTAAACCAACAGCCTGGGAGCACATAGGGAGGGCCCCATGGCCCCAGCTGTAGGGGAGGATGACATTGTCAGGCATAGGTGGGTGAGGAAGTCCTTGGTCCAGTGAAGACTGGATGCTCCAGTGTGGGGGAAATCATGAGTGGGGAGGTGGGAGTGGGAAGGTGGGTGGGGATATATCCTCATAGAAGCAGGAGGAGGGGTGATGGGATAGGAGGTTCCTGGGTGGGGGAAATGGGAAAATATACATCTGAAATATAAATAAAATATTCAATAAAATAAAATAAGCCCTCAGCTTTCAAAGCTTATTTTGTTTTTCTTTATAACCTCACAATTATAACTGGCTTTAATAAATTTAAGTTACTAGAAGCTGGAAAAGAATAAAAAGTCTTTATATGAAGTACATTGTCAACAAAGGGAAAAACCAGGTATTATTATCATGGCTATCTCATTAGAAAAGTCAGCCAGAAAATATACCCATACACAAAACTGAGAGATATTTGGGAGAATAAACAGCAAGGATTAGCAACTGTGAGACAGTTAGACAACTGAGTGGGTGGATTGTTTTTGTTCCTATTTGCTTCTCTGAATTTTCTATATTGAAAATATGTAGTTTCATAATTAAAAATAAAAGATATAAAAATAACATAGAAACTTCCTTTAGAAAAACAGTCAAAAGAAGGCTTGAGTCAGCCCAGTTCTCTTGGTTCCTCCAAATGGATGCATGCTGGAAGCCTGGGCTCTCAGTCAGCCCGCTGGGTTCAGATCCTGCTTCCTATACTAAGCCTAATTCCTCAGCTGGAAAAATGAGGAAAATATTTACACTGACTCTGTAAGAGTTGCTTCAAGGATCAAATGAGATTTTTCCTCATAAAAGTATGCTTCAGTAATGGCAGTTCTCACTTATTCTTGCATGCTGGTTATTACAGAGCAGGTTTGAAGTCTCTTAAAGGGGGATAGTTGCCTTGTTGTGGCGTCTATATAGATTTCCCCTTACTGTGGGGTCTGTATATAGTTCCCCCTGATGTGGAGTCTGTATGTATTTCCCCTTGCTTTGGGGTCTGTATGTATTTCCCCTTGCTTTGGGGACTGTGTAGATTTCCTTGTGTGCACTTACCACTAGCTTCCTCTTAGCCTCAACTTAAACAAAGACTGGCTTCACCCACCATCCCCACTCCAGAGGCCTGTTCTGCTGACACAGAAACAGAAGAAGCAAGAGCAAGTTGACCCTGTTTCTCTTCATCTGGGCAAGCTAAGCTGTGTTGTAATCAATCATTGGAAACTGTTGGAAGGAATGGCTTACCTTCAGAATCAACATTTGCAGAGGAAGAAGCTCTTCTCTAGGACTACTTTCCTGACTTCTTTTCAAGTATCTGCTAGTGATCCTCAGAGCAGCCCTGTCATCTATTAAGTTCTTCAGTATAAACTGTCCATCTTCTTCCTTGGATCTGTCAACACCATTGGCTGCTGGAGGTCTAGCTGCTGAGTATCCCTTCCTGCTGTCAGGATGTGCCATTACACTATGGATTTCCTTAGTTTTGACTGGTCAAACTGGGCAATTGCTTCTTCTATAATGGTTAACCCTTTGATCATGATTGCCAGTATCTCTGGAGTGTTGACTCAGTGGTTAAGAGCACTGACTGCTCTTATAGAGGTCCTGAGTTCAATTCCCAGCAACCACATGGCCCACAACCATTTGTAATGGGATCTGATGCCCTCTTCTGGTGCATCTGAAGATAGCTACAGTGTATTAATATATATTAAATCAATCAATCAATCAATCAATCAGTAAACAATGATTGCCAGTATCTATTGCTGACCTGTTTCCTTGGTACCTGGCCATCTCAAAGGACAGATAACTCTTAAATCCATTCAACATAGTTAAGCATACCATCTTATGAATTTATTTTGTTATTTATTCATTGATTGTCCTTAGAAATTAACAAAAAGCTTTGTGCATAGCAAGTAAGCAATCTTTCACTGAGCTATACACCATCCTTCATTTTTTTTTCTTTTTAAATTTTTATATTGAGATGGAGTTTTATTGAGCAGCTCAGGCTGGCCTTAAGCTTGTACTTTTCCTGCTTCATATTCATGACTAGTTGACATTACAAGCCTATATCACTTGGCCTCTTTCCCAAGCTATCTTGAGAGATGATAGCATAGCATTGATAATTTATCTAGAATTGACTGAAGTCCAGATATAGTCACAAGCCATGCCAGAGGGACCACAGAGGCCAGCATTTTTGAGTGTCTTCTACAAACCAAACTCTCCATTGAATACTTTCCATTTATTTTTATTCTTAAATAAATAAAACTCCTATCACTCTTTAGGGTGTCACTATCATTTCCAAGGGAAACACACAGAAGCTCAGAGAAATTATATGACTATAACAAGGTACAAGGTTGAAATGTAAAGTACAGAGGTACTGGGCCACACAGATAGACTATTTTGTGCTAAAACATAGAGATAAAGACTCAGGGTAGATACTTTCTGAGGCCATTATTAAACAGACTAAGCTCCAGCAGAGATCAGAGCCAGCTGTCTTTGGGTTACATGCTTCAGATGAGCCAGATGACAGACAGAGAAGAGTGGAAGGTAGTCAGACAGCCCCATATCCTAAACCTGTCACCTTGAGCTAACTCACCTCTTTACCTCAGATTTCTTATCTGTACGTTTATATCAGATATGTCTCCTTCATGTTGTAAGGTAGTGTCAGCATTAAAAAACTATAGAGGAAGCTCTACAGCCCAGTACCCCAGGTAGGAACCTTCAGAGCCAGTCTGCTCTATGGACCCTCCCAGACATCCTATCTACCTTGGCGCTCCAGAACCATAAATGCCAACATAGACATAAATTATATCCAGCAAAACTAGTAGGATAGAGAAAAACCTTTTGTGATAAAAACAGATTTAAGAGGGACTGGAAAGATGACTCAGTGGTTAAGAGCACCGGCTGTTCTTCTAGAGGATCCAGGTTCAATTCTCAGCACCCACATAACAGCTCACAACTGTCTGTAACTCCAGTTCCAGGGGATTTGTAGCCTCACATAGACGTATGTGTAGGCAAAACACCAATGCACATTAAAAAAAAAGAAAAAAAACCAAGCCAAACCAAAACAGATTTAAGGAGTTTATGTTCATGAAACCAGTTGTACAGAAGAGAAAGAATACTTTTTTCCAGATTGAGGCCTCAAAGTCCTCACTGCACACCAGGCAAGCAAAGGCAAGCACAAAAGAGGGCACAAGGAATAAATAAACAATTCTAGAATAGTAAATTGAAAGGTATCAGTGAAAACAATATTACCATAACAAAAAAATATATATTGTTCATCATGTTTATTGTAACTGATGTTTGTTATAACTGATTAACAAACATTTTTCAGCAATAACTCTCAACATTAATAGTCTCAATTCCTCAATAGAAAGAAATAGACTAAGATACTGGATTAGCAAACAGGGCCCAGCCTTTTGCTGCCTTCCAAGAATCATCTCTCTGTCAGTGACAGACATCACCATAGGTAAATGCATGGGGAAAAAGTATTCCAAGCAATTGGAATAAAATCAAGCAAGCACAATTATTCTAATATCTTATGAAATAGACCTCAAGCCAAAGCTAATCAGAAAAGCCTGGGAAAGAGATTTCTTATTCATTAAAAGAAAGACCCATCAACAGGACATTATAATTCTAAATATTTACACACTAAAGACAGGGACACTCAATTTTAAAAAAGAAATACTATCTAATCTAACACCATAAACTGGCCCCAACACAGTGTTAGTGCATTATTTCAATAGGTCAATAGACAAGTTATTTCATAATAGACAAGGTTATCCAGACAAAAACCAAACATAGAAATGCTGGTGTTATATGCTATCATAAATCAAATAGGTCTAAAAGACATTTACAGAACAGTCCATATAAACATTAAAGAATATACTTTCTGATGGGCATAACGACATACATTTAATCCCAGCACTCGAGAGGAGAGGCAGGAGGATCTCAGTTGCGAGTTAGCCAGAGCTACATAGTGCTTATGACCCAATCTCAAACAAACAAGCAAAACATTTAAACACACAACAGAAAAGTATGCTTTCTTCTTAGCTCATGGGACTTTCCTTAAGATCAGCCATGTGTTAGAACACAAAGCGAGTCTCAACAAATTTAGGAAAATTTATGTGATCATAAAGAAGTGAAACTGGATATGAACAGCAGTAGAAGTAGCAGCCAGTATACAAATTCATGACAACTAAATTTAAGACTGTTTGGTGAAATCAAAGAAGGAAACTGAAAAATTCCTGGAATTAAATGAAACTGAAAATATAATATGTCAGAATTTATAAGACACAATGAAGGCAGTCCCAAAAGGAAAATTTATAGCACTAAGTGTCTACGTAAAAACCAAACCCCCCAAAACCCTGGTGTGATTTCATATCAATATCTTAATGATGGACCTGAAGGCATTGGAAAAAGAAGAAATAAGACCCGAAAATAATATATGGGAAGAGATAATCAAAATTAAGGTTGAAAATGATGGCAAGGTAGTGGGGGTGCACGTCTTTTAATCCCAGCACTTGGGAGGCAGAGGCAGGTGGATTTCTGAGTTCGAGGCCAGCCTGGTCTACAGAGTGAGTTCCAGGACAGCCAGGGCTATACAGAGAAACCCTGTCTTGAAAAACCAAAAACAAAACAAAACAAAAAAAACAAGAAAGGTGAAATCAAAACAAAACAAAGCAGGAAACAAACAAAACCACACAAGGAATCAATGAAACCAAAAGTCAGCTCTTTGAAAAGATCAACAAGATTGACAAACCTTTAACCAAATTAACCAAGAAAGTGTCAGTGAGGGGACTCAGACTAATAAAATAAGAGAAGAAAAGGGAGACGTTACAACCAAGGCACTGAAAACAAAACAAAACAAAACAAAACAAAAAACAAAAAACAAAGAACAAAAAAAAAAAACAACTACAGAACCAGAATAACGGATTGACTGAGTGAGGAGGCATGTCCTTGGCTGTGGCTTCTGAGGGTTTGGTCTATGAGCTTGGGGAAAGCATCATGGTGGAGGGATGTGGTGGAGGACATTCACCTCATGATGGCCAGGAACCAGAGTAACAGAAACAGGAAGGACAAAATACTTCCCAAGGACCTCCCCTAGTGACCTACTTCCTCTAGCTAGGTCCCACCTCCCAAAGGTTCCAAAAGTTCCTCAAACAGTACTATCAGCTCAGGACCTAGGCTTAAATCCATGAGCCCAATGGGAGGCCTTTCATATTCAAATGATAACATTATTTACTCAAACATGGATATATCCACTTATTTTAACTTCACAATCCTGGCAGCTTTTCAACAACTACATTATGTTTTATCAATATATTTTAAAAGTACAATTTTCATAACTAGGTATAATATGCTTATTATACAGCCAGAGTACAGAAAAAAATTTTATTTCTGATGTAAAGATTCTATTTTAGTTTATATTATCTTTCAAACGCCTCTACCACGCTTCTGTCCTCCAAGAATAAAGTCTAAACCCATGTACCTAAAGGTCAAGTTTCTTGGGAGTTGAGACCTCAAACAGTGTCTGAGCTTTCAAAGAAACACATAATTATTTACTTTCTACGATGTAGAATCCTTTGCTCTTAACAACTTAATTGGCATATGTATGTATGATCACACATGTTCATACATGTGTGTGTTAGAACTCCGTTACAAAATTCCCAAGAGAAGCTGGAAAATACCATAGTTGCCTCCAGAACTAGAACAGCACTTCTACTGCCTCCATCTGAGGGAGCAGTGTGGACAGTCCATGGCGTGTGTGTGTGTGTGGACAGTCCATGGCGTGTGTGTGTGTGGACAGTCCATGGCGTGTGTGTGTGTGGGGCAGTCCATGGCGTATGCGTGTGTGTGTGGACAGTCCATGGCATGTGCGTGTGTGGACACTCCATGGCATGTGTGTGTGTGTGTACAGTCCATGGCGTGTGTGTGTGTGTGGACAGTCCATGGCGTGTGTGTGTGTGTGGACAGTCCATGGCGTGTGTGTGTGTGTACAGTTCATGGCGTGTGTGTGTGTGGACAGTCCATGGCATGTGTGTGGACAGTCCATGGCGTGTATGTGTGGACAGTCCATGGCTTGTGTGTGTGTGTGTGTGGGCAGTCCATGGCGTGTGCGTGTGTGTGTGGACAGTCCATGGCGTGTGTGTGTGGGAGGAGGGGGCAGTCCATGGTGTGTGGTGTGTGTGTGGACAGTCCATGTCTTGTGTGTGTGGACTCCTTATGTTTTCACATTATTTCTTCATATTTCGTACTGCCCTCAGGCTATAGATTTTATGAAGACATGGAATGCATGGAACTCCCTGATATATCCTCACTCCTACTATTAGAATGATTTTTTTTTTAAACCAAGACTCTTCAGTTACTAGTTAAGAGACTGATCCACTAAGGCCACAGGGAAATTTGATGCATTTGCCTTTTTGTGTCAAAAGCTTAAATGTGCTAATTGTTGTATATGCCATATGTTGATGTTTTTTTCTTCCTATATATACTACCTGTGTGGGGCCTGAGGCATTTCTGGTATTTACTGGGATTATTTCCCACTTCCACCTCAATTTCTTTTAAGCCTGTCTACACAGATGAGCAGGGTTCTCTAACAAATGGCAGTCTTTCCAATCTTCACAGAGCATGCTCTACTCCTTGCTAGGAGTGCACCGAGCTCACTCTGTAGACACAGCCCAAAGACTTCCTAAAACACTCTTCACACAGACAGCCAGTTGTCTCTCAAAGCCTGCCTTCTTTGCCAGTCACTCCATCCCATGGAAAGAGAGATGAAAACCTCAGTGCTCGAGAGCCTTTCAGTTTGTAAAAGGCATTAGGAACACAGCAGGAATGTGCTCTGGATGTGCAGGAGGTAGAATAGAGGGGCTGGCTCGCAGTCTTGATAACAACGCATACTGAGCTTTCCATAGTATATTCAGCGGAGGCCCCCACCCCAATTATTGACACAAAAAGATAAACAAAAATGACCTTCAGAACTCTTGGTTAGGTGTTACCCACACATAAAGTATCTTTCCCTTGAGAGTGGTTACAAGTTCCTTTCTTCATTAGCTCAAGCTCATAACTTTTCCCTGGTGTCCACAGAGGGACATCCTGAATCTATCTGAAATGTCACACAAAATCCAAAGGGCAAGGCAGCCCCTCTTCTCTTCACATCCTTCCACTCGCCAACTTCATGACATTACTTTCTAAACATGTTCTTGGCTTTCTTCTTCAGGATTTTTTTTTTTCATCTGCCTAAAAACCTTTCATCCTTGCAAAGGAGCCAGAGTGTGAAGAGGCATCTGTTTAGGCTCTCCCACTTTTGCCGCCTGCTTTCGTTTGCAGCTGCTATAAATGGTCAACATGTCAGGCTGAAGAGACTGACTCCAAAGGTCACTGTGACACCCACAGCAGCCATGTTTACTGGATCACCAGATGAGGTAATGCTAGGCCTAGCTTTTACCCACAATTCCATAATTTTTTCCTCTCTTAAGAGTAAACTTTTATGAGGGTTAAGATATGTTTGTTATGTTTTCATTAGATTATAGGACCTGTATGTCTCAATGTTTAACACCAAGACTTGACGGTGCACACTTCTTAATGATGGCTGGTGGCCAGCTTCCAGGGCACAGGGTTATGCTCTCCATGCACAACCCTGGCTTATTTGCCTGTAGCACTGCAAGTTCACAGAAGGCACTTTTGAATATCTGGTCATTAAAGACGTGCTGACCCACTAGAGTCCCTCCATTCCCACCCACTTTGTTTTCATTCCAAATGCAAAATAGATTTTTAAATGTATTCTGTTCATGTTTGAGATTTAAAAAATACAGGGCATCATACAGTAAAACAAGTAAATGGAGATTTATTGACTGAATTACTTCATTGTGTAATTAATTTTTAAGTTGTCCATTCTTTCCAAAATACTACACTGATGCTACTTAACTGTGCTTAGCTGCTCATGTGTGATTTGGTGTGTTGAGACTTTTGGCAACATATATTCTAACTTGGGGCTACCTAAGCTTATAGAAAATCTGTTTTGTCACATAATGAGACCATAAAGCGGACCACTCACAGGGCAGTGCAGCTGTCTTCTAAGCTGTGGGCATTTGAGCACTTGCCTACCACATGACAGTATGTCAGGACAATACAGCAGAGCTATAGACTCCAGTCTGTTACCTGGAAAGACACAGGCACATCTTCCCCCTCACAATCATGCTGCTAAGGGCAAAAATTCACCTTATATTTATTATCCCAATGTCAATGTGCCTCAAGAATACAAATGTCTCTTAAACCTGCTTTATGCTATGGCTGGGTCATTTGGTGAGTTTAAGTTTTTAGCAGGATCAGGGGATATTCCTATCAGTGTCAGGGTGCCGTGTATTCTATAGGAACAAAGAAATATACATGGTCTGTGGACACAGATTCCCTGGGGTATCCCTGCCTAGGCCCTCACTACCTGTACATTGGGTACCTCCTATCCCTACCCCTCTTGCAGGTTCTAGGGACTGCTGCATTTCCTTGTGGCTTAGCTACTAGGTTGCTTATTCAAACAGTGCCATCTGCAGGATAAACTGAAGGCCCCTAAAACCTTTATTTCCTTCAAATAAGATGTATTCAAGTGTTATTAGGCACAAAAGTTGAACATTCAATGCTGAATACTGGATCACCACATTGGTTCTTCATAGAATTTACAGCTGTCTGAACTTACAGCTGCCTTAACTGTCTTTATCTCAAGGTGACCAATCATAGACACCTCCACCATCCCGGAGTGAAGTTGCATTTATTCAGGGGTTTTCCAGCCCTTCAACCTCTCTTCAGCGTTAGTCTTTTCCTTTGCTTGAGCACTTGCTCTTCCTTCAGAAAACTAAACTTCTGGGGACGACAACATATGTAGTAGCTCTCTCCCTGATCCAATGTAAAGCAACTAAAGAAAAACTCCAAAGCCCTGAATACAGAGAATGAATGCTTAGAGCTCGCTTCTCATGTCCGAGCCTCCTAAAAAGGTAAGGTTAAAAGATGAGGGGCCCTCTAGGATACTGTTTATAAGCAACCTGCGATTTGCCAGTCTGCAACATGTGTGACACCCTCTCTACCATCCTTACCACAGTAACACCAAACAATACAGAGCAAGGGCTGTAGCTTTCTGTCATGGCTCTCTATCATTGTTCAAGAATTTTCTGTGTTGACACACATGTATGATCCCAGTACTCAGGAGACTTAAACAGAGGACAAGTTTGAGGCTAGCCTGGACTTTTAGAGAGTTCCAGATCAGTCTTGATTGCATAAGAGAGATTTTATATTTAAAAAAAGAAGTTTACACTTTTTGACACTTCCTTGTAATAGTCCTTACCTCACTGAGGCCAGAAGCAAAAGCCAAAGACTAAACTTCTGCTGGAATTGCTTGTGCAAATCCCCAGTAATCATGCCATAGAGCAAAGCCTGTCTCAGGCAGGTAGCTACTGATGGTCCATTTGCTCTTTTTGTCGTCTGATTTTCTCACATAAACCATCAATTAAAGAATGCTATGCAGCTTAAATAGTTCCGAGTGGGAGATAGGACAAAGAAAGCAGTTTGATTGATTTTCAGACTACAATTTGCACCTTTCCTTGCTCGTTCACAAAACCTCATGACACTTGCTTAGGCAGTTCCCTTTTGGTCCACCTTGTTCTTTATAGAAGGCATGCTCCTGAGCCGTTTGGAAGGTAGAACTCCCTTCTGTTTCTTTAAATAGTCTAACTAGGAAGCTCATGTAAAGAAATATGAATTATTCCAGATAAAACTGCAACGGCTGCCCAACAGGATGGTACTGCTGTGCCCTTACCCTCCCCACTCTTTCTTTTGGTCGTGCATACTGTGTATGCCAATGGACACTGAGAAATGAATTTTTTTTTTTTTTTAAGACAGAGTTTCTCTGTATAGCCCTGGCTGTCCTGGAACTCACTCTGTAGACCAGGCTGGCCTCGAACTCAGAAATCCCCCTGCCTCTGCCTCCCAAGTGCTGGGATTAAAGGCGTGCACCACCACTGCCTGGCGAGAAATGAATTTTATACCCAGCTCCTATATACAATAAAGATGAAACAAAGATACAAAGCTGTCTCTGGAGCTTGATATACCTGGATAATCTCAGCAGAGCTCCTGAGAAGCAAGATGATGTGGCCATGTTAAAGAGCTTTCTAAGTCTCCATGTTGTCTTCTATAAAACAAAACTGAGTATTTACTCATAGCTTAAAACATACTTTCTTTAGTATGAATTTAAGCTAGTAAGGAGTACCAGGCATTGCTGGAGGAGCCAGAAGAAATGGAGTTGTGGTAGACACTGATTTGTTTGACTGTAACAACACACAAAAGCCAACCATCTCCCTCTGGTCTACAAACCTAGACTGCAAATGCCTTTGAGGCCACTGTAGACAATGAGAAGTCACTAAGGAATGCTGAGCTGGGTCAGGGCTGAAGGTGGCTTTAATGACATACTCCCAGGAAAATGAGGGTCTGGACTACAAGACAGCCCAGAGAACAGGGACAGTAAAGCTATGGGATGGCTCTATTCTGAGAGACCACAGCAGGTATAACAGCTCCACTCTTTGAGGTACAGATATGAGGTACAGATACCCTTATTTCACTCCTCTTGGGAATATCTTGCTATAATTATACTTTACAATTTTCAAGGAATTGGCATAGTTTTCCACAGTGGTGCATGGTTTCATATCCCTGTTGCCATGCCTACGTTGTCACATGTGACTTCTCCCACCACTCACATTGCCTGAGTTCAGATAATTTTGAACAGGGCTTTCTGTCTCTTGTATGACCATGGTCATTTCTGCCCCACCCCCACCCCCTATTTGGAAGATCTCCTAGAGACACAGCGATGTTCTATAGCTCCTCTGTCCTCATTTGGTTCTTGGTGGGTCTTCTTTCTGAACCTACAGGTTCACTGCTTGCCTTCTAAGATGAGGGTTCAGGTTCTGCACAGTGCTCAGGGTAGCATCTACACTGAAGGCTGTCTGCAGGTGGAGTCACCTATCTCTGGCTAAAACTGTGATATGACAAGATATAGCCTTGTTATCCTCACTACTTTAACACACAGACTCCTACAGCCCATTTCTGACCCCTACAGCCCATTTGAACACCTTCCCTAATCCTATTCTTAAGAGTTTTATTTATGATCAGTTGAGTTTCCCACTGCAACTGATCATACCTAAAAACAAACAAACAAACAAACAAATAAACAAGCAAACCAAAATAGCTGTGCAGCAATACTTCATCTTGAAGATGAAGGTTTTCAGGATCTACTTGGAAAATATCCCAATAGACAAATATAAGAGATGTTCCAGAAATTAATAACCAGCTACTCAAACTATATTGTTGCCCAAATTAGAAAACAGTGATCTTTTTAATGTGTGTGCTCAGCTAAATATTGAATAGACTGAATATTGAGTACATTTTAAATTAAAGATGGAAGTGATTCTAAGAACATTCTCTGGGCATGTCTGCTCTGTAGGTACATGGCTGACATTCAGGCACCATCTCTTCCTTCAGGTCTTGGATGGTGCACAGCTTTGCAAGTTTTTTAGCTCCCACTTATCAGCAATGACAATGAAAAGCTGGAACCTTGGGATGATGATGGGTCTAATGGCAATTAACCTCCTTCCAGGATCACTTGTGGACAGGACATATTTTTAGAGCATAGTGGTTGGAAAACTTTCTAAGGCCTTGAGCTAGGGGTTTATGCAGTGACATCCAAGGGAAGACAAGGCCTTTTTATATTAGACCAGGAAGATAGACCAGGAGATATTGACTATCAACCCAACATGTTTGCATCTAACATCAAAGCCTTATTTGACTTCACACAAACACACACACACACACACACACAAACAAAGTACCATACCTGAGCCACTTCCTCAAAGTCATCATGTCTCTTCTGTAGTGCCCGTGCTCGATGCAAGGACTTGCCAACCCCAGTGTGTTTGCTGAGAAAGGCCTCGCCATGGTTTTCAATCCAGTCCAGCACCTGGCCAGAGAAAGAAGGCAGAAACAATGACTTCTCAGAAGGAGGAAAGATATATGGCACCATGTACAACTGAATCCTACTTACGAACCCATGCCCATGAGATCAGTAGTCCAGATAGAAATGCTTAATTGACTGTGAACACAAGTCCTTGGCAATGGAATAGTCCCACCCTTAACTAAATCCAATTTTGATCTCTAGAACAGCTTCCCATTACTTTTGTTTGTTTGTTTGTTTTTAGAGCCTTAGTCATGCCATTATTGTATTTATTAGTACTTGTTGTTATTACTTTGGTGCTGAGGATTGAATTCAGGATTTCTCACATACAAGCCCATTTTTCTAAAGGAGCTACACAGGCGAACATCCTCATGGCTTCTACTCCATCAAGTAAAGTCACGGAGTAGGAAATGAGGCAGGTAACAGCAGTGAGGTAGGACTAGGCCACTTGACACCATAAAATGTCACAGCACTAACACCCTGGAGATTCCCTTCAATCTTGCACCCTGAGCTAGGCACTCAACATATTCGATCACAAGGATAATAGGCTCCTCTGCCTTCTTGTCACCTCTCTCCAACCAACGAATCAACCAAGCTAATCAGTCAAGGTCTCTCCATCCTAAGGCCGTTAGTATTTCTCTTGCTAGAATGTAGTAGAGACTCTGAGCTCTCACAGGCGTTTTCCTCAGTGTTGAAGCTCAGAGCAGCAGTGGCTCTGGCTGTCGAGGGAAAAGTGAGGTGTTAAAGTAAGAAATAAACACTTCTCCTAGGGGATACTCGGGAAGGCGCATAGACACCTTGAAATGCAGAAGGAACCAAAGCTTAAAAAAAAACACCATTTACATTTCACAAACGGTCTCACAAATATGAATGTGTCCAAGGAAAAGGGAGGCAGCATATCTTCCAGTCTCTTGAGGAGTTACTTCTTTAGCCACCAAGATAACTTAATGCCTGCAATTTGCAAAGTATTAGCATCAGTGTCTCTATGTATATATGCCACAAGAGTGTGTGTGCAGACCACAGACTCTTGATTCTGATCCATGGCCTTCAGTGTAACCTAGCTTTATGGGCATCCCTGTACAGCAGGGTAACGTGCTTCTCAGCAGGCACTAGCAGTACTGACAGTTAACTCACACACTGGAATTACACATGAAGCTCTGGAATTCTGAACACCCCTGCACTTCTGGTGAGTTGGTTTAAGTGGCACCAGAATCTGAATATCAATGAATGAAGAGAAATTGGCAAGCCCTGGATCCCATTGGAGTATAAGTAGGTATCAAAGCATTCCTTGTATGTATCTCCATGTTAAGTCTTTCTCATCTGTCAGATTATATTTAAAATACATGATGATTTATAGTCTAGGCTGTGTAGAATGAGAGCTATGCAGATCTGCTGATGGCTTTTGAGCTTGTATTTAAGCATTTCTGGCACTGGAGATACAGTCTTTTTGTTTTTATCTAAAGAGTCCTTGAGCAAGCTGGGCATGGTGGTACATCCTTTAATACCAGTACTCAGGAGGCAGAGGCATGCAGATCTCTGTGAGTTCAAGGCCAGCCTGGTCTACAAATCCAGTTTCAGGACATCCAAGGCTACACAGAGAAACCCTGTCTCAAAAAAACAAAACAAAACAGGTAAAGAAGAATGGAACATGCATAATCATATATTCCTATGATTCCTTACTAGTCTTAGTGTGCCCTAGAAGCAGGTACTAGAGCTATCCTGTAGATATGAGGTTGCAAAGAGTCACAAATGGTCCTGACTCTAGGAATTCAGTCTATGGGCTAACAAACATCAGTCACTAAATCACATAACTCTTCATCAATTGCAGAGGTGAAAATCACCCAAAGCCAGATACTGCCTAGATGGAGTTGGGAAAGGTCTCTGAAGAAGTGAGATTTTACTTGATTCAAGAAACAATAGCTGGGCACTGGTGGCGCACGCCTTTAATCCCAGCACTTGGGAGGCAGAGGCAGGCAGATTTCTGAGTTCGAGGCCAGCCTGTCTACAGAGTGAGTTCCAGGACACCCAGGGCTACACAGAGAAACCCTGTCTCAAAAAACAAAACAAAACAAAATAAAAAAGAAACAATAGGACTACCTTATTGTTAAAAGACTTAACTTTTAAAAGATGCAAATATAACTCAATCAGGAAGTGAATAGGAAATAGGTCCAGAGAAATCTAAACCAAACTGCAGTGAGTTCTGGTATACTGGATGAAAGGCTCTAGTAACTATTCTGTTATTTATCCACTGAAAGGTTGCAAAAGGGAAGACATCATCAGATCCCTATGGAACAGCAACTGTTCTGATTACGGAAAATCAACTGAAAGGAAGCAAGATGAGGGAGGCGGGAAAATGAGACAAGTGTAGAGATTCTCACAAGACTGCAGGTTTAGATTTGGAAAAACAACTGCCAGGATCTGGTGGCTGAATGTGGTGGTGACAGAAGAGAAAGCAGTAAGGCCAGCCACCAAGGGCACAGTCTGATGGTGAGCAGGAGGGAGAGGCAGTCACTGGACAGAAGCAAAGGAGTACGGCAGGCCAGCAGAGACACAGACATCTCAGAATCTCTCTCTGCATGTACGCCCTGCTTTGTTCACATTCGACAGAGACCTTTGTGACCCTGAACTTGAGAGGGAAATATCCTCTAGAGACAACTGTCAATCTGATATGGCAAGCTGTGTGTGTGTGTGTTTTTTTTTTTTTTTAAGAGATGTAAGTTATATAGTAAGAGTTAAAAATAAATGATTAAATTGTTAATGTATGAGGCTCCATTAAAGAATAAAAAAATAGGGGACACAAGTCCAGTTTAGAAACACAGCCTTACAGGCAGATTTCTGAGTTCAAGGCCAGCCTGGTTTACAGAGTGAGTTCCAGGACAGCCAGAGATACACAGAGAAACCCTGTCTTGAAAAACCGAAAAAAAAAAAAAAAAAAAAGAAAAAGAAAAAAACAAAAGAAACACAGCCTTAGCCTTAAATGGAGACGGTACCCTGTTGTTGATAGGGATCTTCAGTGCAGTGTAGTTTTGAGTGCCCTGCTAACCCAATACACAAATCCCACAAAACTGTGACTGGCCAGTGACTGGTCCAGAGAGCATCCCCACACCCTGCTCTCTGGAATCCCATTCCGAGTGTTTGCCTTCCCTGGAGCTGTCTATGCGGTTCTCCCTGTCTCCACCCCAGGATCCCTCCTAGTTACATGTTAAGTTACACTTAAAAATCACTGTCAGTCTTTTGATAACCTATCCAGGGGAACGTGGCTCTTGACTGTCAGTGACTTTGATTTTGCTTTTGAGGCAATGTCTTATATTGCCAGTCTGGCCTCAAACTCAAGATGTAGTTAAAGTTGTCCTTGAATTTTGGATCTTTCTGCTCCATCTCCCAAGTCCTGGAATTACAGACATGTACTACCACACCCCATCCTTTGATTCTGTTCCAACCACAATTACTAATTTGAACAAAGTGTAAGGCCACATAGGTATGAAAATACCATGGTACAACCCATTATTCTGTATTAACATAAATTTCAAAATACACATAGAAGAAAAAACCCTCCACAGTTATGGCCCACAGACCTGTCTCTCCCACGGTTCTGTAGTAACTGCCTCATTTCAGAGCACAGCATAGACCAGCATGCAACACTGAGTGGTTGCTTAGTTTGTGTCCAACTGAGCTGAACTCAAACTGAGCCCTTGAGTGCAGACCTATGGGGACAGATGTTACCGCCCACATATTCCTACCGTGCACAGTCTGCATTCAGAGTTGCCTCTCTGTGTTTCCCTATCCCTGTCACTACCCCACTTGGCAGGTAGTTCCTAGGAGAGTGAAGAAACATGAGGTTTTCACATTGAACCCAATCCTCCTCTTTCTCCACTACTCAGCACCTTTGCCTGTACCTCCTGCTTAGGGAAAGGGTGATGGATATTTATGGCCATAGGTTGCCACTCCTCTGTAGCTAAGGCTTCTGCTCTCTCTGTTGAGCAACCCTATTCTGGACAAGCCTAATTTTGCTCAGCCACTGGAGTAGCCTGGACTCCAACAACGAGACAATCTAATAGCAACTTGGAAATCTCCTGCTCCATTCTCCTGCCCTGACATTTCAACCAAAAATAAGCACTTGCCCGGAACAGCCTTTTCTTAAGAGATGCTCACATCCTGAACCAGATTTGAGAGCCAATTATTCATGGTTTCTTAATCACCCGTTTCTTTCTGTCCAATTGTGTTCATTCCAGCTAACATACAATCAAGATGAAATGTTCTTCAAGGCAGGAGGCTGTCCTTTCCAGTAGCCAAGGAGGAGGGAGTCCCCCTTTGAAGGAAATTATTGCGTGTCACTGAACAGTGACCTGGAACACAACTGAACAATACAAGGTAATCTTGGTATCAAGGACTTTGTAGTCCTTCCTCCACACCCTGACTCTCTTCTTAAACCACCCCGGTGGCATTCTACTCGGTTCTCTACTCCCACAGTCCTTCACACGCCTCTGCAATATGTACATGTTTGTTTGGTTCGATCCCTGTTTTATTTCCGCCCACAGTATGAACGCTATATGGCCAAGGGCTTTTTTAGTTCCTCGTTGTGTTCTCAAATGCTAAATAAATGATCGAGTAAACTAAAAGAAACATGTTTTTAGCACTTCCTGTATGATAAGAAGTTAAAAAAAAAAACATGAAAGGAGATGAGGCCCTTTTGTAGTCAGATACAGACTCAGAATTCTCTTATTGTGATTCTCTTATCTGGATTTCTTTGATAAATCATCTTATTAAAAATAGGCTTTTAATTTCTTATACTAAATTGGTCCATGGTAAAACAAGCAGGACATCCGAAGCTTCTAGAATACCAAGGAATTCTTCCTCTCAACTTGTGCCAGTGCCCCACCCCATCAATTCAGAAAGCCATCCTTCTGAAGTGACTGTGCACCAGCAGGCTTCTGCAACACGTTTTGTTGCTAAAGGCTTAAGTACACAACGTACAAGAGCACCTGGAGAGTCCACCAAATCATTACTCCTGCCTATTCTCACAGTACACAGAGCACTGCTTCCAGAGGGGACCGGCCAGGACCACAAGCACCAATCAGGTTGTGAGTAGAAGCAGGCAGGCACCACTTAAAGTGCTCAATTTCCAGGAACATTTTTTTTTGTCTCCTCTTTGGAATTAGTATGATCAAATTAAACATCTTGCTATGGTGGGAGAGACCGTCACTTTTTCTGGGTGGGTGGGGCTAATGCTCAATAGCTTACTCAGTCTCTGTTTCCCCTCAGAGTTGCAGTTCTTCCTGCTGACAGAGTCATGCCATGTGGGAGGCGTCTGAGAGCCTGAAAACCTCAAGTTTCCTCATTCTCATTCAGAGCCATGACATCTCAGCCAGCCCACACTGCTTCCCCCTAGGCAGGACTGAAGTTAGCACCCGGCACCTCTCTGAAAGATTCTCTTTATCCTGGTGTCACTTATGGACTCCCCCTTCTTCTCAGTAAGGCTTGAAACTATTGTTAGAGGCTCTGAACTTCAAAATCATCTGGGATTCTTTTAAAGTATAGGCACTACTCAATCCCAGATTCTGAATCAAAAATTATGAAACTGTCTCCCAGAGGGTGTTTGGAAAACACCTCTCTCCACTGAGATGACTTTAATTCTATATGTGCATTTGACGCCTCCTTTGTTTCTATTGAAGAAATGGGCAGTACTGTGTAGTATTTTTACAGGAATGTACTCAGATCCACAGGGCCCAGTTACCCTCGCTCCAGCTTGCCATACTCCGTTACTCTGATCCCCTGCACATGAATCCCTATTAGACCCCAGCCCACTAAAATCACCTCCAAGTTCGGAAGAACTACACTCACTGATTTTGTTTCACTTCTGCTCAGAGTCCTTCCACTAGTAACAACATGAATCTTGTAGCCTGTGTCCAGGGCTCTAGAATCATTGTGTTAAGGCCCAAGGATGTGCTAAGCACAGGAAGTGACGGTGCAGAGTCTTTGATTATTCATGAACATAACTAAAAGATATATTGAAGACATTAAAGATGTTATAAACTGCTCATCAAGGAAGTCTAAAGGAGTCAGTGACCCCCTACAAAGGAACTTCCTCCTCTCGTCATTTCCCACACTCTGACTGGCTTCCCAAACAGACTGAGGAAGTCCTGGACCTGTTTTGCAAGGTCATTATCATCTTTGGAGGATCACTCTTCAGTCAGGATGGAGTTTTCACTAAACACACACACACATACACACTCACACACTCAAACACACATGCACACACATTCAAACAACAAACACACATACTCACACACACACATGCACACATACACATACTCAAATACATATATGCACATACATGACAATACCATGGGAGATGGTTGTGGTGGGAACAAGAAGCAAAGCACATAGAAAGAAGGGTGTGGAGGGCAGGGTTGGTGTAGGATGGAAATTGGACTCTAGAGGAAGTGGATGGTACAAGAGGAACACGAAAATCCCAGGAAGAAGGGTATGAACATGGAAGCAGCCAGCCTGTAACCTGTGTCGTCTGAGAAAATGCAGAGAGAAGCAGCACTCACTGCCTCCCTCCTCCTAGAGGAGAAGGATGGAGCATGCCCAATAAGGTAAGAACACAGAGAGATGGGTGTCTCTTTATCTTCCCTCGGTCAGAAAGCTACTCTGCCCACCTTCCCTCCTTCCTTTGGCACACTCAGCTAAGCTTCCTGGTACTCTGGCTGGGTTTTGTTCTGCTTAAAGAATCATGTGTTTTATACTTGAAAATGTCTGAATGAGTGGATTATCATCATTAAAAATTTAAGTGAGAAATTTTAAAGTGCTAATTACTGCCACGGGCAAGTGGGTTTTATTCAAATCTATGCTACAAAGGACAGAGCCAGCAAGCTGAGTTAACATCACGGGTTGTGGAAACTGAGAACTGGGAGCCGGTAATTTTAGGGTAATTTGTATTACGCATATGTAGGTGTAGAGAGGAATTGTTAAATGATGGGACATAAGGGAAGGTGGCAGGGAATGAGCATGCTTGTTTTGGTGGCACAGACAGTTTTGAGGATGAGTCTTAGGCTGCCAGTAGGGACACAACATAGGAAAAATCTCATCCGTGGAACCAAGTCCTCTCCCAGGGCTCTTTGATCAGTGCAGTCAACGTAATTAACCCCCTAGGCCGGGTGTGTCTTCTTCTCACCCTCCCCAACAGTGCCAGTGTAGGCTAACAGCATGAGCTGATGTCAGGTAGACCTGGGTTTGGATGCTAATTTGCCATCGGGTGTTGGATCAGAAGTGAGTTGACTTAAACTGTCTATGCCTCAATGTCCTCCTCAGAAAGATGGAGACCAAACTGCCACCTACCTCATGGCGTTGGGAGATTAAATAGGGAAAGGCAAGTGAAGGGATTAGATGTCCAATCGTATTTCCTCATACAGAGGGTGAATCCTGAGCTCCGAACAATGTACCTTTTATAGATAATTTAGTCTCAAGAGCTGGAACTAATCTCGTCTTTGATGTTTGACTTTCTTCCCAATATTCTTACCATAAGATTGGCTCATTTCTGATCTAATATGACAGCTCCTCATAGGTGTATTCTGAGATCTGATTGTGTGCACAAGGTGTGCGAGCCTTTCCTTCTTAGACTTTAGTCTTTCTCTGTGTAGGAGAAGTTAGTTTCCAGACTCCCCGTGTTTTAGTCACTTTTTGTTGTTGCTGTTGCTGATCATTTTCAAGGCGGCCCACAATGCCCACCTTTAACTACATAACACTGCCAACTGGATTATTCAGATTCAGTGGCTAAACTCACTCCGTCTGATTAGGGAGCTGTAGTCACTATAGCTAATGAATGATTTATTATCTGTAATTAAAAAATACTCACATTCTCTTTCAGACATTTTTTTTTTTTTTTTGGCAAACAAAATCAACAGAGTAAAATCTATAATTTTCCACATGAGGCACCAGGAAAATTAATGCAGGAAGATTCCTGTGCAGCTCAGGAAGTCTGGTTCTAATGGTACTTTTCATCAGCTGAGAACACTGCCACCATGCAAGCCAAATCTTATGCTGTTCCCATTAGCTTACAGAGTAGACGGTTTCAAAACAAGATGTTCTTTTTAAGGGGAGGCACAGGAGCCTCAGAGGTGCCAGCTCCCCACTCACACCACTGCGAACACAACCGTCTTCCAGTCAGCAGTGGGCATTCAGCCAGACGTTCTCGCTCTGCTCTGCCTGTAGATGGCTTAGCTCTCTGCACGCTGACCTTCCTAAGAACTCTGCTCCAAGCCTCTGCCTATGCACCAAGAGCCAGTGCAACTCTCACCCCACCACCAGAGGAAGCTCTATGCTGGACTCCACCAGTCCATCATTCTTTTGCTTTCAGGCCGGAACCCAGACAGCTGTGTGTTACTAGTAAGTCCTAATAACGTGCATATGTCTTCTCAGGAGCAGGGGCTTCAAACTTCTAGCATAAGTAGACAGTCCAAACAAAACAAAACAAAACAAAACAACATACTGTAGGGTCATTAAAAAAAAAAAAACAAAAACCAGGCAAGGAAGAAAGGCAGAACAAGTTGACCTGCAGGGTTGTTCTGAAAACAGTTCCTCTGACTAAGAAAACACACAGCAATTTACTTCTCCCAGAAAGAATAGATGTCTAGTTAGTAGTTACTCCTCGTTCTTCCCAACCATATGAGGTCTATGTAGGCTTTTGCATACACAGGAAGCCAGAGGAGTTACAGACCATACAAAGTAGAGACTGGCTGATGCAGACACGGGCTGCTTTTATGCCTGATGCTGACAGGGACAGCTTTTATGGCTGTTGCTCAATACGGTTCTAAGCTAAGCTGAGGGAAAAAAAAAATGAAAAAAAATCCACATTGCCTGTATAGCAGGCAACCTTATCTTTCTTTAGTTAATGAATCCAAATTCCAGTTTTACCTGCAAGCCAAATTTCCAACATTCCTACAACCCAGCAGGGAGAAAGAAAGCTGAGAACACACCTGCGGGGACCAAGGGAAGGGAATCAAGTCAGTTCTAGAAGCAAGTGTTTAAATGGAATCTCTTACACTGACATCTTCTGCTTACACATCTCTGCTTCACAATGATTTCAAGCCTAAAAGGGCAAAATATGCCTACCTGGGCAAGATCTAACTCTAGAAATAGCTCTGGGGCAAGATGGCAGACAGGCAGAGCTTGTCTCTGTCCTCCCATTAGGAGACCCTGGCTCTTTCTTCTGTCTGCATTTTGCATGTTGTTTCCTCCTTCTGCAGCTATACCTGCCTTAATGGCTTCCATCTTTAAGTCTGTTTCCTTTTATTTTACTTCCTGCCTATCAATCTGTGTCTCTGCCTGGGGTATGTGGTCTGCCTTCCCCTGTGTAATGTGCATCTTTCTGTCTCCCCCGTCTTATTTTCTATCTTCCTGTGTCTCTCCTGAGTCTTTTTTCTAAGACAACTAGAATGTGGACTAGATTACCTACTTTCTGCTCCTGGCATTAATAACCTAGCTGTGTGGTTATGATCAAGTCACTTGACATTGCTGGAACTCAATTCCCCCAACTGTATAGTCAATTTGACTGGCTATGTTGATTGCTGGCTTTATTGAGCTTTGAGATTTAGTTACTGAATGAAATGAACTCTTTTTATCAGCCAACCTACACAGCAAATGTTGTGGAGTCTCCAACAGCACAAGCACCAGGGGGCACCCGAGGACCATGGAGAGAGAATGTGATTCTGTGATAGGCACTACTGTGTTTGATTCTGTATCATACAGAAGGTGCTACTGTTATCAATCCTAATTTAGAAGCAGGAAAAAGAAAACCCAGAAGCATCATGTGATGCAGGGAATTGTCTATGTTCTGCTGCTCACAGAGATCAGACATATTGAGAAACAGGATCTACTGACTCCTGAACCCATGCTCTGGTGTCTACCATTCTGCTTTGACCTGACTGATGATGCTTGCACATGAGTCTCCCATGCAGTCTTCTGAGAAAACATCTCTGGATCCCAATGTGCTTAGCTATCTTGGGTCCAGACTATGTAGGATTCAAAGAACTCTCTCTTCCTTTAAGACACCAATCCTGACGCCTCACTCCTTTGCCTGAAAGTGTTGCACTAATACTCAATTACCCTGCATGCTGCCAGGCATGCTCTGGTAGACCTGTGCTTTGTATTTCTTGTCTCTTTCTAACTAACTAACCTGGCATCTCACCAGTATGTAGATCAATTCTGGGCCCATGGAAGAGACCTGAACTTGTTGAATAATCAGTGAGCATCATGGTATACATGAGCATTGAAATTACATCCCATGTTCTCAGCCTGGGTCATGAACACCAAGAACCTGAAGCTATTCTACCACAGTCCTCCTGGCTGTCTACTCACCAATGAAACACCTACTGCATGGCTGAGGGAGGGCTAAGTAGTCACTTGACAAAAGCAAGTGGAGGAGGTCTTCTGATAATTGCTGGTCAATTCATTAGGCATAAAGAGAACCCCAGCTTAATGTAGACACAGCTAAAAGCTGTAAAGAACTCAGAAAGAAATACTGATCTCTGTTCTTGAATAGACTGGAAGGAATGAGACACATGGTTTTTAAATGATGATGGGATTCAATGTCGAGTATGTTATCAAGATTCCGTTTTTTGAGACTAAGCCTCACGTAGCTCAAGCTGGCTTTGAACTTACTATGTAGCTTAAGATGCCCTTAAATTCTTCACCATAAAGGCTAGGATTACAGGCACAAACTTCCACGTTAGGATGGAGCAGGGAAATAGATTGTGCAGTCTGTATCTCGCACAAGGACGGGCATGCAAGGCTGGGAGTCAAGAGACAGAAAACTACATGCATCACTCCGACCCTCATGGCTGGGAGTTCAGACAACCCCCAGGCGGAAATGATGGACTGGATGTCAGGCAGGCAACTGAGACTCAGCAGCAGGTTTGCTCAGCCTTACTTTTGGTTTTCTCCCGTCTATGCACATCTACGTGTGCCAAGAAGTAAGCCAATGATGAAGCAAGCAGGATGCTGAGCGAACAGCTGAACAGCTATGCTCTCAGAAGCCACATTTGTGCCCGCTAAAGAGAAAGTGGAGCTGACCACTCTGAGAACTCAGTAGTCACGAAACATCCACACTCACCTCCCAATCTTCTGTCTGTTTTCCCAGTACCAACAATATGATAAACAGAGACACTTATTTTTACGATGTTCTAAAAAAACCACATCTGCACTGTTACATTTCTCTCCCTTTTTGTAGAGATGCCACATGACCACAAGAAAGTCTGATGACTCTAGATTTGAGAGAATCCATGTGGGACACCTTCTATCTCCAGAGCTGTTCTGCAGCTCTACAGAAGCCCACCTGTGTCACAGCAGGAGGCAGAGGAGGAGCCCAGCACACTATCCCACTTGAACCGGTAGGCAATGTCATCTTGGCCAGTCACAGAGAGTTTATGGATGTGGCCACAGCCATCTTTTGCCTTTGTGGGGCAGACACTTCACTCATCTCTCTCACGTGCAGACCAGACAGCTCCCCTGATCTCTGAGCTCAGAGTGATGAATTTTTCCAGACAGCTCCAGATGGTCTGAGCAGGCAGCTAACTCGTCTGCTTCTTCTTTCCTGCCAGCCCCAGGTCTCAGAGCTGATTGGCACACCAGCCGTGCTCACCCCTGGGGACTGAGGTATCTTTCTGATGACTCCATCATATGTCAGTCAGGAAGGGGTGCCAGAAAGGGGTTAGGGGAGCCCAAGAAGGAAGAGCAAGCCTGAAGGCCTTTACTCATGCCAACTCCCCTGACTGCCAGGATGTGTAGCAATAGTAAGGATGGTCTCTATCCTGCCTGTCAACAGGAGTTGTGAAGACATGTGCCCAGGCTCTCACTCTCTCGTGCTATCTTGCTCTTTCTCAACTATACTCACCCAACAGCACAAAAGAATGGAAGGAAAGTGACCTGGTACTCCCTGTGTCAGATGCTGAAATTCCTCAGCAGACATGGCTACGGGAACCTGACAACAGGTGTTTGCATCCAAGTACCTCACCCTGCCTCCCCAGGAAAGTTAGAGGGGATGACCTTGGCCTTGGTCTTGGGTTCAGATTCTACTTAGCTTTCCTACCCAGTGTATGATCCTCTGGGCAAAGCTCCCAGGGTCGCCACAGACAGAGAAACAGAAAACACAAGGGGAAAAGAATGAGCAATTTCCTCTGATAGGCATTGGTGGCATGGCTATATTGTTACAGTCAGAAACAATCATCTTATTATTACCTAAAGTGATGAACAAGCAGGGACTAGCACAATAACAAAAAAGACAGACAAAGCTGGACGTGACCTCTGACCATGGGATGTACAGTAATTGACAGCCCTTGCTTTAAATCTTGTTTCAAAGGTCCAGCCTCATTAATCAATAATTTCAAAGCCCCAATATGCTGCCCCACATGTAGTGAGAATTTTGGTTTCTTTTAAAACCCAGTTATATTGTGTGAATATGTTTTTATTTTAATCCCAGGTTCGGGATACGGGGCTGCTTCAGTTTGTCCACAGCCACTAACTATGATTGTCTTGTACTCTTGGGGGTTGTGATTTTTGCCAGCTGCAGTTAGTTTAATTCTGAGGACTCTAGAGAGGCTATAAATGTCCCTGAGAGGCCTGTGGTGGTTCCTGCTCCCCTGCTGCTGCTGCTGCTGCTGCTGCATTTGCTATTGCTGGATTTCTGGTTGGAGGTATCATGACAACGGAGATTGGACTTGTCCCAAGGAATCTGACACTCCTGATCAGCAGGAAGTAGTCTAAAGAGGTCTATGTCCCCCTTTCCTCTAACCTTTCTTTTCTACCTACTGTAGGGGGGGCAGTTAGAAGGGATTAGGGTGGAATAAGGGTTGGAAGGGAAGTAGATATAAGAAACCAATAAAAAAGCCAACACCCCCCTCCTACTCTGTCAGTACACCTCATCCTCGCTCAAGACATGAGTTCACTTTCTGTGGAGCCCCTCTACAGAAGTGCTCAGAGGACCCCACAACACCAGAGTTGTGTTTCCCTGCTTGCATGAAGAGGATGCCTGTTACCTGACTACAAGGAGCTGCTACTGAGGTTGAGTTCCTACTTGAACTGCTTAGCAAGATGCACGCTAGGGCATTAACAAGGCCAGCTGTTTGTCTTGTCGTCTGTCGTCCTCTCCTGCAGAGGGTGGAGGAGCAGCTGAGGACTCAGTGGCAGTGTTTCCTTTACCAATGCAGACCACCTTGAGCCTGATAACCAGGTCAGGGGTCCAGCTGTCGGCACCCTGAGATGGAAGATGGGATGTGGGGCACAGAGCCTGTTACCTGCTGCACATCCTGCTGGAAGACACACAGCTGCAGCCGCTGGTGAAGCCGCACCTTGCGGTGCTGCCAGATGCTCTCGAGCCGCCGCTGGTGGTGTAGCACCTCATGTACCACATCCAGCACCTGGTGTACCGCCTTGGAGTAGTTGGCTGTGGCTGTGAGGGACTCGGAGTTACCAGGACTCAGAGGACGCTGCAGGACATCCAGTAGTGCTTTCCCATCCTGGCTGACCTGCAGGAAGGGAGGGTGGTCAGGTCAAGAGCCCTGAGCAAGGAAGAACAGAAGCAGGCAGGGTCTGAGAGAGGGGGGAAGGAATCTACCCTACCCGGGGGTTCCTGATGAGACCTGATACCCTCAGTCCTCACAGGCTCATCACAGGCAAGGAGTGTGCCAGCCACAGTGTCTACAGTCCAGAGGAGAATGGAACATCAGGAGTGGAGGTAGAGAGGATCGCTAGCCAGCTGTATGTGAACTCCTCTCTCCATCTCCAAGTATAGCTGGCTGTACATAAGCAGGGGGTCTGCCTTGCTCTCAGTCCTTCCCACAGTGTCCACGGCAGTGCCTGCCCCACAGTAGATGCTCCCTGAGTATTTTGAATGACACTGACTCTATCAGCTGGCAGAACTTCATGTCAGAAAGAAAGACACACATGTTGCCACCCTAAATCTCTGTTGCTTTCTCTTCCTCAGCTTTCTCAGCTTGGCCCCAAGCTTCTAGATATATTAACAAGGGCACTGGTCCTCAGTGCCCTTGTCTGTAAAGGGGGAGTGATGGGGTGCACACTTCACAGAGTGGTGGTGGGTAGTGAGTTAGCACATGCGGGGTGTACAGGGACCAGCTTACAGCCCTGTCTACCACTTTATCTTCATCTCTACCATCTCTCCTGTTACGTTCCTTTTTTATTTCTTTTCACTTTCTTTCTTTCCTTGATCATTACTGATTCTTTTACCCTTTCTTCTCTCTATATACAAACCCCTTGTTTTTCTTGAAATGCATCCACTAGACTATGCAGGGTATGGTAGGGACCTTCAGATTTTGGACATACCATTCGTGTTCCTGGACTCTCCAATTTCACCCTCAGTGCTGGTGGCAGTGGGGGCTGCATCCCTGCCATTCTTGTCCTGGGAACCCTGCCACAATTAGAAGCACTGCTCATTCTGAGGGGTGGTACTGTAGGATCAACACCACTGGCCCTGCAGTGCCAGGCCGAGTTCACATTGAATGTGTGCCTCTCCTCTTGACTCAGAGGACATTGGAAATTTTACAAGTCCAGATTAATTGGATTAGAATCAGAGTTGAAGCAGGCATGGAGTTGAGATGGCCTTTCTTTCCTACTGGAAAGGTATATAGAGGTGTGTTTCCCTAGCTTGTGTGTGATGAGCCAGGAGCCCTTCCTAGCTTTGCAGCCTCCCCCCTCTTCTCCTCAGTCTTATGTGAAAACTCCAGAACCCAGAAGCAGCTACATTCTTCTTAAGGGAGGGTCAAAAATGTGTTGAGGTTTAAAGAAGTAATGTGGTAGAGTTAGGCTAAAGCATCCCACCAACCCACAGGCCCCATCCCCATCCACCCACGGCCCACCCCCACCCATGGCCCCACCTCCACCCACCCATAGGCCTCATTCCCATCCACCCATGGGCCTCGCCCTCTATCTTCACCTCCAAAGTGCCCTGGTGAGGGAGGGCAGCTCAGAGATAACACAGAGGAGATCCCCTCCAAAGATGTGAACAGTGATATCCTAGTGCTGAAGCTAGGACAGTTCTCCATGGGGGACTCTGAACAAATACTATATCTTGATGCTATGCTCAGAAGTGGGTGGCAAAGACAGTGGCCAAATCCTAGAAATTCCAATCAACATAAGGTCCATCTCCATATCTCAGTCTCCACATCTGTAGAGGCTGAGAGGAACCTCCCAGATCCATGAGATGGGAGAAACAGTCCGTCTGTCCATACACCAGTGTCCCCTGTATCTCAAGGATATGAGTGAATGGTGTAGAGGTATGAACCTCGTGGACTCTACTTTCCTATTTTACAAGGAGTAAATTTAGAGATCTGTGGGCCATGGGTAGAAGAGGCACAGCCCTGGCATAAGACAAAGCCTGGGTGGGGACCATCTGGATTAGAGCTGCTGGGATTTGATTTAGTTCAAAAGTACCCTGTGTGCTTCCTGTACTGACAAGACTCTCTGTATTTAGTCTGCATCGCTGTCGGACCTCGGCCAGGCACCTGGCACATGTTATCCTTACATCCCTTAACACTCTCAGGAACTTCGCAGACCCAGAGCTCAGCATACCAGAGCTGCTTGACTGGGGCCACACAGCCAACAAGCGAGAGAGCCCAAGATGCAAACTGTCTTCCCTGAGGCAAAGCCTTTCCATTGACTATGCAAACTCACCTGGAGCAACGGTTATTAAAACATACGTGGTAATCCCCAATTTTGGACATTTTTATTGCATCCTGCATCTTCAGCTGTCAGCTGAGAATGATCAGATGTAGGCAGTCAGGGAAGCCACTGTGACGAACACTTCTCACTGACCTTGCCCAGAGGAGAGACGCCAGCTGTAACTGCGAGCAACTCCTCTCTTCACCTAGCTTCTGAACCCTCCCGTCTTTCCCCCTCAACCTGTTCTTGGAATCCATGCCGGTCAGCAAACGTTCATGCTTGTGTATTTGCACACCTGTGTACACGTGGTTATTTCCTTTCACCTGGGAGGGAGTGTCCCACAAAATTCCTGTTTTCACCCTTCAGCATCTCCTGCCTTAGATTTTGTTTTTCAATGGAATGGCCTTTCAGTTTGCCATTTGCACAAATGGCAGCGTCCTGCACACTATGGGGCTTCCCTGGCTCTTCTAGGAAGAAAACAAGGATTGTTCAGTGACCTGCTTTTATATAGGGGTGTAAGTGCTGGCATTACACATTCTTTTACCAACAGGAAGGCAAACTCAGAAGTGTCGGCATTGCTTCCTCAAACCCTTTCTCCTCAGGAGGAAGTTCACTCCTCACACACGGTGAGGAGGTGTCTAGGTACATTCGAAGGGACAAGAAAAAAAGGAGACAAGGGAGGCCTGGAGGAGAAATGAGCTATATGCAGCAGGGTGGGCCTGGCAAAAAAACCAAATTTGCCCCTGGGTAGGGACTCCACAGCTCACAAGCCAAAATTCCTAAAGATACAAAAGAAGAAGGCTTTCTTTCCTTAAAATTGAACCCAGGTTATTCCACAGTACACATGGCTGCACTCTAGGCCCCTCACCCAACACACACAGACTTGTGGTTGTCCCTTCAGTTCTTACCTCTGTGTAGGCCTGGGTCACCTGCTCATACAAGGACTGGTGATGGTGGATTGCCAGCTCCAGGTCCTGCATCTCAGAAGGAAGGCCACCTTCGCTGCACATCTTACACCAGGCGTCCACTCCTGATAGGAACTGGAAAGAGATGCCAGGTGAGTGGGACATTGGATGGAGAATAAGTAAATTGAAGAGGAGCCAGGGTCAACAGTGATGAGAAATTTTAGTATTTCAGGAACACCTTCAGACGGCTGGACTAACCCCTAGTATGAAGTTCAGCCTGGGAGACATTTGGAAAGTATGGTTTCTACAAAGAACAGGACAGGGCAGGGCATCTGCATGTTCAATAGGGCAATCCCTGCAAAATCTGCAGACAGCAGGCACCCACACAGCCCACTGTAGCCCGTTGATAATGAGCATTCCTTGTACATTTGGGCACATGAGAGGGACTGAATGAAATGCAATGAGAGTCTGCTAGCCTGTGCATCCTGTGTACAGGGAATTGTGGGAAAGGCACAGAACACCCCAAGAGATCACGAGCATCCCCAGGACCATGCAGAGACTCCTCTTATAGGGTATACAGATTAAGGCTCCTGAGGGCTGGACATACAGAACATAGAAGGGCAGACTGTGCTGCTTCTACACTGGCAGTGGCTTCTGGGATGTGGTGTATAGATATGCCCTAGCAAACATCCAATTATTTAGAAATTAAAATTAACAACTGTAGAAAACTATGGCTCCCCTGCACAAAAGGTGAGCATTCTGAAACCGCACAGATTTATTAGGTGGAAAAATACACCTTTAAAATGCAAATAATTCTTCACCCAACAGTCTGAAATGGTACTGTCTGTGATTCCCTCGCCTGAATGCACAGCTCCATTTAAATTAATTGCCTAAATACCTTTTTATCTCATTGCCTAAAACAGCCCATAGGAGGACAATAAAGAGCTGACTAAATAAATGCTTAAAAAATAGTCTTGAATCTCTTCTCTTTTTTTCTCCCCAACTAAAGAGAAGCATGGTTTACAACTTCCCCAAAGGACTGGTAAATCCTGAGGAAAATGCACTAAAATAGATACAAGTAAACTTGGTTTTGACCCAAACCAATCCAAGTCAGAAAACAAATAACCTTAACTTCTCCATTTCATCTCAGTTCTGGCCCTGTGTTTTCTTCAGCAAATATGTGATGGCTCATCCTGGTGTCTGTCTGCTCTTAGCCTCTGGCCTGTTGGTTGCTACATTTGGTTTTACATTCTGTATGTCTTTATGCATCTCCTGGCAATTCTAGAAGACTGCCAGTTACCATCTAGTGTCAGATGGGACAGACACATTAGGAAGCTTCCTTCTGGGTTACTGTTCTGCCCACAGGTTCCTATAGCTACCTCGGGTAGCAACAGATAGTCCCACTCACTGCATTCATACTAACTTCTCATTATCCACAGCATGTAACTAACACATGATTCCTGTAAAATCAGTTTCCTCTGCTCTCAGGACTCAAACCACCACTTTTCCATTCCTCTAGTCTCTGTTCAGAGTACACTAACCAGTCACACATACACACACATACATGTGCACGGACACACACACAATCACACACTCACATACACACATACCACACACACATGCACACACATACACACACATACACACACATACTCACACATGCATGCACACACCACACAGATTTACATGCACATACACAAACACACACACTCTCTCACACACTTACTACACACACATGCACACGCACACATATACACATTCACATATGCATGCACATACCACACACTCACATACACACACAGTACACACACATCACACACATATACACACATACACACCTAACCTATACACCACACACATACTCACACACACACACACACACACACATATACCACACATCAACACACTCACATACACACACATACATACACACCACAAACATACACCATACACATTCATACATATACAATGTACACATTTACATACACAAACACACATACACACACACATACACCACATACCAACATACTCACATACACAAACACACACACACCACAAATACACACACCATCCACATTCATATATATATACACCACAAACACACACCATACACATTCATACACACACCACATACACCTGTCTCTCTCTCTCTCTCTCTCTCTCTCTCTCTCTCTCTCTCTCTCTCTCACACACACACACACACACACACACACACACACACACACCACCTTGCAAACCGAATGCAAACACTCTCTGAATCCTCTCCTGTTTGTGTGAAAAGTAGAGCCGTAAGTTACCAATGTTCCTTGTATATGTAGGACAGAACAAGGCTTATTACCAAATCTATTCAATGGGATCTCAGGGTTCTGTATGGAGAGAGTGTATGTGTGTTCCTACTCTGCCATGCACTGCTCCCACATGCCTTCCGCTACCACCACTGTCACAGGCCTCTGGGTCTTACCTGTCTGCCTTCTGATGGAACACAGCAGACATAGCCAGGATTGTACTGCGTTCATCCAGGGCAGCAGCAAAGCTCTTCCACTCCTGGTCTAGCTGCGTGGAGATCTGCTTGATTTGCTGAGAGGCATAATGGCCGGCCTCTGAGAGGCGGGAAGCGACGGACATGATGCGGTTGATGTTGACATAGGCATTCTAGGAGACAAAGCAGGGTAAACACTTAGTGGGGAAGACTGGATAGGTAGCCATCCATTGAGCATTACTGGAAGAAGAGTATTTGGAGAAGAAGACCACTCAAAACTTAAAGCCTGAGAGAGACTGGAATAGGCTTGGTATCTGTGTATAGAATAGGCCCAAGAAAAGTTCTTACAGAGCTGAAACATTTCAACCAGAGAACCAACACAGATTGCATGTGTGCCAAAGGCAAACACACATCAGTGCAGTCTACAGAACCATCACCATCAGTGAAGTTACTCTTTATGGAGTACTCTTTGGGAGCTGTGGATCATGGCGGGAGCCGAAGGATGCAAGGCCATCACTATTACTCTAGAGAGCTGTACACAGGGTATAACTGTCCCCTACAATACAGCAGAATGTTTATTGTAATCAATCAGCTTCCCATCACCGGCCAAAGGTGTCCTTCCCACCTCCTTATCGTCTCTTTCTTCATCAAAACACCTAGCCAGGTTTAGAGCACTAGCCAGGGTTCTTAAAGACAGAGTTTGGAGGTTGCAATGGCCCCTGCTTTTCCCTGTGTGACGTGGGAACATTCCCCTTCTTGATTCTGAAAGCCACCAACAGGTGTCCCTCAGTGCATCTGCAGGGACTTTCCTCAACCTGCTGTCTCCTTTCCACACTGGTTTCCTTGGCATCCATTCCTATTTTTGCTTGCTGGTTAAAAACCTCATGAACATGTATGTTGTTTCCTGCTAGGCCAGTAGAAAGCTTCCCTGGAAGGAAGAAGACAAAAGGAAAACCCTAGCAACACAGCCCAGCGATCCTGATTATTTTTAACTGCTCTCTCCTATTAATTGTCTGTCAAAGCAGCCATGTAATGTGGCTCCTCGGGGAGCTCTCCAGCACACATGATGCCTGGAGGACCAGGAGCCAGGTTATTCACACTCTCGCTCTTGTTACAAATCTCCTCAGATGATGATAAATCCTCCCCCTCAGCAGCAGTTTCTCTGGGCTCTATGAGCTGTGCAGTAGTTCATTAACACTTGGAGAGGCGTAATGAGGGCTCCCTTATTTTCCCTTCACAGTCCCCATTCATCTCAACTGTCCCCAATCTCCATACACTCCAACTCAAACCTGGCCCAGGTTGATAAGGTCTCTCTTAATTTAAAAGGTCTCTGTGGAGGTTTAAAAGGTTAAGTGGGTCCGTAAGCACAAATCCATTCTGGTGTCTGAAGGCCCCTGTGTACTCTCTCTGTTTTTAGTGTGGCATGAGCCCTTCCACAGATAGCTCTTTTCCTTAAGAGCTAGAATCGTGCTGGCTGTTATCAGGAGTAACGACCATCCTTTATAGAATTAGGGATCATTATCGGCACTGTTTTCTGAGTTAGAACACAAATCCACTGAAAAATTAAACTATTTATAGAACTGCCAGAAAGAAAAAAAAATGAGAAACAAGAAAACAAAACCCCACTGCACCCTGACATGAAGAGGGAAAACGGAAGAAAAGGGTGGTGCTGGCTTTAAAAGCTTTCTCTTCCAGGAGACAACACCGAAGTCCTCTCCAACATCCTGCTTCTGTCACTGATGTTTGATGTTATAAAACAGACCGCAAGAGTCAGGAGACTTCAGGGAAATACTTGGTTTGGGCACTCTCCCAGGAAGCACAGTGAGGGTCATGGGTGGGGTGGATACAGGGTGTATTTATCAGTAGGTTAGTGCTATGAGCAGCTGGGTTCAGTCTCTGGAGACCTTCGAAGGAACTATCAAACACACCTCCACAGATCCTGTGACAGGTGTAGGGTCTGAGTTATTGGCACATTAAACCCTACTGCTCAGTGTCTAAAGGTCCCTCCTAGAGTAACTCTGGCATTTGTAGCCTGACCTCCCACAGGCCACTACTCTAGAGGCCAGAGAAACACGGGGAGCTATTGTCTGCATGACCATCTGCAGACAATGCCCAGGGTGCCTATAGAAAGTGGATTGGTGATTTATAAGGATTGATAATGCCTCATAAAGCTGTCCTCTCAGGTGGTTCCGGTCCCAGGAGGTTCCTCTCCTATTTATGTAGATCTCTTTACAGTATTCAGTTTTCCTGTCCCAGGGGAAGGCTGGTGTTCAGCTTTGGTCACACAGGGTACAGGAAAGCAGGAAGAATAAGACATTTGTCACCTTCGTGACCACGTGTTTGCATTCTCCTCTCACACAGGGAACACAGGGAGTGATTATAGATGTCCTACTGTGGCCACCTCAGGAGACTGTTGATATCTTGTCACTCAAATATTTATAGAGAGTGGGGCAGGCTCTGTGTGAGGGGCTGCAAGAAAGCAAAGAGTGGGGCAGAATTCCTGCCTGCCTATTCTGTACCCTTAGAGTTCACCACGTAAGACAAATTTTCAAATGACTATGGAATCATTCCCTCCACTCTGGCCCCTAACAAATGCTTCTTGCACAGCCGTCTGTCAGAGCATCTCTGTCATTGGACCAGAGGAAATATATGTGAGTTCTGCCCCAAGCAAGGACGCTCACTTAAGCTGTCATGATGCCTCTGTGCCTTGGTTTCCTCACTTGGTGATCTCAGAGCTCTCATTCCTGGGTCAGCAGTACTGAGGAGGCAAGGATGGTACTGCTTACCCGAGATGCCTGCAGCTCAGCCTTGCTGTCCACGGGCCGCAGCTTGCCTCTTCACTGCCTTGCAGCATGATCACCAAGTCTGGAGCGGGATCGCCTGAGTTTGTCGTGTTCTACACGACCAACAGCCCTCTTCATACCCTCTCTCCACACCCACTCCCTCAGCAGAGCTTCTTAGACAAGCCAGAAGATATAGCTCATGCGCATGAGGCATGTCTTTGTTTGTGCACATACTGACCTCAAAGTCACTGTTCAGCTGAAGGTGACTCTGAACTTCTGATCCTCCTGCTTCTACCCACTAAGCGCTGGGATTTGAGGCTGTGGTAACCATGGTGATGAGTATCTCCTAACATCCTTCAGAACAGATCGACTAAATTCTTCATATACACTCAGCACTACTATTATTCATGGTCATCGTTATTTTTTAAAGTGAAGTACAGTGTGAGCTATAACTACGACCTACTGTACAGAATGCAGTAGAGTTGCCTCATGGTCTCTTGTATCATCTACCATCCTCCTTGTCATTTGGTGCAAGAAGGAAAAATAAGTCCAGCAAGATCTTGATGATTTGCAAACCTTCTCTATTGCACCCTGCCCCCTTTTACTACCTACAGAATTCACCATTTGTTTGTTCCTTCTCAAAGTCATTCATTGGAGATCACAGGCTAGACTGCTCCTTCTCCCATGGCCCTGTCAGCCATGACCACTGAAATCAAGGAGGTAGCCATTTTCTGAAGAACTACTTGGCAGAATCTTGAGCTTTCAGCCGCCCAGAAAGAGCTCTACTTGGAACACCCCAAGTGGCTGTGAAAACATGCAAAGATGCTTACTGACACAGATAGTGATAGCTTCCCATAAAAGGTACGAGCAAATAATTTTTATGAATTAGGTTCCTTTTGTGAGGAGACACCAGCTCTAGGAGAAACAAGCTATGATTTTAGCAACCTTACGCTCTGCGTCAGGGACTGGTTGCTAAAGAGATCATGGCTAGGAGTCTGCATTGTTTGAATCCCATTCACTTTTCTTCTAAGAACTGGGACAACCATCATAGCCCTGTGGTCACAGGCTTCCCTCTCATCAGACACTGTGTGTTACCTGAAGTAACACAAAGCATCCAGTCGGTTGCCTGGTAACTGTCGATGTGACAGACAGCATTATCTTTTCCCTCAACCAGTTTCCGAAGACTGGCCTTATCCCCAACCTGTTCAAACCAAATCAAAGTATTAGTAAAAGCACAATAAAAAGTATGTCAGCATTCATAATCCGAGGCACCATGAGCTGTCAAAATCCCAGCCTGGTTCATAGAGCAAAGCACAATGTCCCCTACTATTTCCAGGAAGATTCACTTTCCATAGGGCCGGACACATGTGTGCCAGCAGTACAGCTGCCAGCCCCTGCCCCACTTACTATACCCTTTTCTGGCAGATAACTGAGCCCTAGGGGGAGTTAAGTGACTGAAGCTCTGAGTTATCTACAAGGCTTTCCTTGATCCAGAGAGACCTGAGAAGTCACACCCTGCTAGCAACACTGTCTAAGCTACACTCTTCTGATCTGATGTGCTTCCATTCCTTAAGTTAGAGAAACAGATGACCAGCAGGCTTGAACCAGACTTCTTGAGACCGCTCGACTACTTGGCATGTGCTTGCTACATCCACAGCACCTACAGTTGGGCTGTCTTGTCCTCACCCAAGGGGACAAAGAGTCTTCTGCTTCTCTCTGACAGGACTGACAAGCAGGAAAGGACCTTCCTCCCAGGGCTGGGCATGAGGGTCTTCATTTTATGCTCTAGGGATGCTGTGGCTTTGCCTCCAGAGGTAGCAGAAAGTCATCAAAGATGTTTCATCTCTGTAGAGGTCAAGTCCCAGGCATGATACTTAATCCCATACCAGTTAAAGGAACCATGGCATTTCCATGGCCACATATGGACATAAAGTCGTAGCCTGTCTGCCCAATCATCACAAGAGTGAGGCCTGAATACCACTGGGACTCAATCCTTTTGACAAGTCCCAGAGCCCTTGACTCTAAATTCAAAGCTATATAGGGAACTTAGGCCAATGACTGGCCAAGGGCCGACATGCTCAGAAAACCATATAGGTCAAAATCAAATGTTAAAAAAAAAAAAGAACAAGATATATAAATAGTATTACATCAGCTGAGAACAACACTGTGCACACCAGGGACCTACACACCCGAGCACTGGGGTTCTGTGGCAGCTACACACAATGGTTGGTAGCTCTTAGGAATCTTTTCTCCTGTTAATTCTCTTAGGCATATAAAAGCTGGTTTAAAATATATTCCCAATTAGAGAACATATGCATTAATTATCAGGAATAATTGTGTCCTTAAATATAAAGGGAGGAGACTCTCTTTCTAACTAGTTAATAACCACAATATCCCCTCTCTATGGGTTACAGAGCCAGTGGAATTTATGCTCAGCCTCCTATTTTTATTCGGCTCATTCTTTTGTTATCAGCGTTGCAGAGTGAGTCCATGCCTCTGCACATACGAGGCAAGAGCTTGAGTAACTGAGTCACACTCCAGCCCCCAATCTTAAGGAGGAGCAAACATGATTTGAAGTTTCTTTCTTTTCCACTTTGAATACTTTGGGTAGCTATGGATATTTTTGATTTTAATACATTTTTGTATTTTTAATTAAAATTAAGTTTATTTATTTAAAATTATTGATCTGGCCAGGCTGTATATAGTCAACATTAAACTTCTCCTATTTTCCCATTTTTTTTAGCTTCAGTAAAGCTTTCACTTTTTTTTTTTTTCAAAAAGTGGAGTCAATTTGCAAATAATGAAACAGACAGGTTTTGATGACTGCTATTATAAGCAATGGAAACTCACTTTATTAGAAGTTTTTCAGAATCTAAGTTCATGTAACAATGTCATTTTATACTTAGAAAATAAAAACAGAACGTAGATACATCTTGACTTCACTTAGGTTTGCTCAGTGCTCATTAAGTTCCGTTGAGTGATGTGTTCAAAGTCACAAAGAGAACAAAGCAGACAGAACCAGAGCTTTGCTCCCCAGTCTGCTAAACCCCCTTTCTTATTGCTACCTTTTTCTTGTGTCCTGCAACTATATTTTTATCTTGTCACACTCAAAGAGTGCTATGGAAAGTTATTTGGAGATTTTCTCATAATAATGTCCTGTATTGGTAAGAAATAGAGATCGTTCCAAAGCTGAGCTGGCCTTCCCTCTCTCTCCAGCTTAATAAGACCATGTGTAACATCTTTGTAATCCCAAGCCCACTTTGGGTCCTAGAGCTGCTAAAGCATCAGTTTATGATTAATTAGTTTAACATTACCATGTAAACCTGCTGATCCCACCTCGAAACATATGGACATCGAGACTGTAACATCTGGAGTAGGAATTGATACTGCTTGGAGCCACACTGCAGCAGCTACAGGAAGCAATGAGCTCTAAGCAAAACCTCCAACCCTGCCCCCTCACAAACCACAGGCTGCCCTCTAGGGGCCAAATAGGGAAGCTGATGGATGACTATCTGCTCTGGTTTGGCTAGACAGTAGGTCAGTCCAGGTGGAAGCCATCTGTCACTGCTGGCTACAGAGAGGAAAGAACAGGAAAGGCCTAGTGCTCAGCAAAGACAACATTGGCCCACAAATCCTTTTGCCCCTCTGGCCTGGCTTGTTGTAGAGATGTTTTCTCCAGCAATTGCTTCACAAACCATTAAACAGCCATGAAAACAATTGCCTGGCCATATGTCAAAGGGCCACAGAAACCCACAGCAGGTTGAAGGAAAAGAGAAATGCCCTTCTTTCTTGGCACTGAGAGAAGTCTCCATGGAGGTAAGAGAGAAAGAGAGAGAGAGAAAAGAGAGAGAGAGAGAGAGAGAGAGAGAGAGAGAGAGAGAGAGGAGAAGATAGAAAGATGGATACATGATAGATTGATAGAGAGATAGATAATATCATTGCAAGATTAAAAAGGCACACACAGCTGCTATTAGACTTAAGGACACCAGGAGAGAATGTGATTAGGAACAACACGGCCCTTCAGTGGCACATGGTAATTCTAGGCTATCTTTAATGCTGAAATCAGAAGCTAAAACTTCAGGCAAATGCATTCATCAGTATTCCCTCTATCCCTTGACCTTCTTGTACAGGGTCTAGCTAGAGTATGGTCTGGGGCAGCAGTAGCAGCAGTAGCTGAGAGGGTCAGCACCTGCTGACCTTCTGCATCAACTCAGCTATAACATGCTTGCTTCGGGTGACAATGTCTGAGAAGTCCCACACTTGGCAACTCCAAGGAGCTGTCTGAAACAAAGGGTATTTCTTATAGCATTTCTGACATGACAACAAGAATAGGTGGGCATTTGCCAAGCACAACACCATGTTAAGTGTGTGCCCAAAAGCAAACAAAACCAAAGTTTTTTCTCAAAATTCCCAGCAAAAGCACTGCCCTTACCCTCAGGCTACAGAAGAGGCCACGAGGAATGTGAATACCCTGCCTAAGGCTACACCAGAAAGGAAATGCAGAGCTGCAGTTGGCACCCAGTGTCCTGGCTTGTCTTGCCAGGATATTTGACTTTGCCCTGAATGTGAAAGAATCAGGCTGGCTGAGAATGTTCATTACAGGCGATGGAACATGGTGAAGCGACATTTCTTCCAAAGGTATTATGAATCATACCCCAAGGATATGTGGTCCCTGGAGAGAGAATTAAATGCCCCCATCTTTGAAGACTATCGCTGTACTCTTGACTTGCTCTGGAATTTGTAGATTAGTCCCCTTCTAAAATGGGCAAGGAGGTCTGGCAGGTGGACGTCTTCCAGCCTCTTCCTTCTTGGAACAATACTATCTACCAGGAAACCCAAGGCTACAGAGGAATAAGAATTTGTCTACATAGAACACAAGAAGTCCAGGATTTCAAGGCCTCTTTAGTTCGTGTCTTGCTTTATTATTCAAATTTTAACTTTGTTCTCTTATGTATTTACTATCTGTCTGTTGGTCCATCCATCCATCTATCCACACATCTATCCTGTTATCAAGGAAGAACCAAGATTCAAAATTCTTATGCCCATGGGTCTTGTATGTCGTTAGGAACACCAGAAAGTAAGCTGATGTGGATCTTCTAGGCATGTATTCTGGTGCCATGTAAAATAGATCTGGGAAAAGAGAGAGCGCAGGGGGATGGTGAATGCTACAAAAGATAGAGAGCAGGGGCAGGCTTTTCAAGCAGTAGTACCCAAGTCCTCAGCATTAGCTCAGAGAAACTTTTTGGAATCAACCTGAGCCAATGGCTGAGCAGCTGGTTTGTAAGCCAGTGCAGTGCGCTAGAGTGATGTTGAGATGTTCTTCCAAAGCCCAAGGATCCTGGTGTTTTCCATCCAAACAGGGCTGACTGGGGACCAGTGCACAAAGGCAAAGGGGCATCAGAAGCATTGGTGGGGACCAAGAAGGAAGGGGTGAAGACAGGCAGGTGCTTGACACTGGTTATAGGAGTCGTTCTCCAATCAACCCTACTAGGTAACAATGATTACTGTAGAGCTCAATCCAGGGCTAATGCCAGTTGCCTTCATTTCTTCACATTGGACTGTCCAATCTCTAATTGATTTCCAATCTTATAGAGATTTCCTAGGGTTCACTCTGTACAGTTAAACCACAATCTAGGGCGACAAGAGCCAAACATATCATGTTTTTAAAAGCTCTCAGGTGACAGGGTGAACAGTAAGAGTAGAGGCCTGCAGCCTTACATGTAGCCACCCACTTCCCCATGCTCTGTTCTGCTTGCTCTTCTCCCTGGTCTAGTTATATACTGATGATGGTGCCAAGCAGAAAGGTCATAAACAGTAAGAGTAGAGGCCTGCAGCCTTACATGTAGCCACCCACTTCCCCATGCTCTGTTCTGCTTGCTCTTCTCCCTGGTCTAGTTATATACTGATGATGGTGCCAAGCAGAAAGGTCATAAACAGGTCCAGGGCTGGTCAGAAAATAAATTCTATTCCTCCTACTGAGTAGCCAGAAAAGGGAAATTCCACCCACAAAGCTGTTTGTAGAAATACAAACATTGCATCCTGTTGAACTTGACCGATAAGAACAGGCTGGCTGGCATTGCATTCGGTACTTTGCCCTCTCAGGTTCTCTGGCAGGCCTGCCTAAGATGTAATCCTCAGAAAAACCAATCTCCCTTACTCTTGTCAGCAAGGAACATACAGTAGTGGCTCCATTTCCATCTTTAGGATCAGATTCTCTCAGGTCATGTGAACCTTAAAGGTCACCAAGACCAGTGATTCCTGAACACATGTTTGTGTTAGGCCTACAACACATATTTAGCCAGTGATTCCACAAAGGAGGTGTCCAGACACAAATCTGTATTTCTCTGGATAATGGCTCAATGTTTTTCCATCTTTGTATACTCAATTACTGTGTATCTTTGATTCTCAAGTGTATTTCCTGTAGAAACCAAACATTTAGGTACTGACTTTCTGAAACCTGACAATTAGCATCTTTGTTTAATTTTTTTCACCTTCAGTGTCATTATTTTTTGTATGTATATGTTGTCTAAGTACAGGTGTTCCTGACTGTGCATATGTGTATGTTACTGTATAAGTATGTGTGTGTGCAGGTCAAAGATCAACATTGGGTGTCCGCCTCAGTTTCTCTCCATCTAATTTTTTGACATAGAGTCTTTCACTGAACCACCAGAAAACACTAGAGATCACCAATTTAGCTAGACTGGCCAGTCAGGGAGTTCCTGTAAGGCACCTGTTTATGCTTCCTCAGTGTCAGCACACCAAAATGCCACGCTTTTTACATGGTGCTGAAGACCCAACCCCAGGTCTTCATGTTAATCCAGCAAGCATTGTATCGAGCCATCTCACTGGCTCCTGGTGTCATTACTGACACAGTTGAACCTACACTTGGCGACTGCTTTTGTCCGTCTGTCACAGATTTCTTCCTACATCTCTGCTCTCCCCACACTTCTGCACTAATAGAATACTTTGTAATGTAGCATTTCAATATTGTTACTGATTGATTCTTACTATTTTTAACCTATCTTCATAGTTATCTAAGAAATACATCTTAGCAGAATCAGCTTCTGATATATGGTATTTAATCCAGTGAGTGTAAAAACAATTTCTCCTGGAGACAGCTTTACTCCCTTTCCCTATGGGCTGTGGTATTGTTCCCATATATATTACATCATAAATGATTCAAGCTCAACACCACGTTGCCATAATTACCACTTTTTTTTTTTTTTTTTATAATTGCATGCCTACTAAGTCTGAGATAGAAAAGGAGAGTTAGTATATGTTATTGCTTGTGTTTATTAGCATCTAAGTTATCATTTCTACATGTTTTCATTTGCTCCTGTGGATTCTAGTTACTACTGGAGATGTTTCCTTTGACAATACAGATTTTTACCCACATAGCTCCTTAGTGTGTGTTACTTTATTACATTTCTATGTTATAGTTCCAACAATACATGTACATATTATTTTATACAACTGCTTTTAAAATCAGTGAAAAGACAGAAGGAGAGTGAATTTGTACATACCTTGCCCTTTATAGTTACATAATTAATTTTTACCAGTACTGTCAATTATGGTAGATTCAAATTACTTTCTGGGAACAGTTGCTTTCAGCATAAAGAATTACTTTTGTGATTTTTCTTTCCCCAATTTTATTTGCTAAACTATCAGGTCTAAAGTTTAATCTACATCTCCAATCCCTGCCTTTTACAAGATTCTCCCAAGGGCACTTTTAAATGCTCTATTGCCTTAAACATCTGTAATCTCTGTTGTAGATAAAGTCAGTTCCTTTGGTTTTGTACAGTATGTTTCTACCCTCAATCAAATCTCCAAGTCATTCATGGCTCTAGGGCTGGGGTTGGAGGGAGGGGTGTGCTTTCCTTGGTGGAACCTCCACTTTAGGAGCTAACATCTCTGGGATGGGGTGAGTAACCTCAAATCTTCATGCCTTGTCTCACCCATCAAGGGGAGCTCCTAATATTCTCACAGCACTGTTGCCCTGGTACAGCTGCTGTTCCTGAGTGAGGGCTCTGAAGAATAGCTCTACACCTCTAGGCTACACTCGCTCATACTCAAACCTCAAAACAGGTGGTTTGGGGCAGGAATAGACATGTCCTACATGGGAACATAGTCCTCCAGCCAGGAGCTGGAGGACAGAGGACTTGGAATCTTGGTTGCAAGCAGTATGGAGTGGCTTTTACCCACTGAGTGGGAGGGTAGAGGAAGGAGGGTCCCTGACTCAAATTCCATGAATACTGTTCTTTCTGAGTTTTTTACAGCTTTGTTTGTTTGCTTTTTGTTTCTTGTTTTCTGCAGGAATTTCGGATTATCTCCAGAGACTTCAATAGTGTTTTAAAATAATTTTCTCTAGTTTCAATGTGGAGTGAGGAGGTCCACAGAGCTCCTTGGGTCAGCACACTGGAAGTCTTCTCTTGGGCTTTCAGATATTTTGTTTTAGGAAGCAACTATCACACATATAAAGGCTACAGAATAAGAGTTTTTTCATTGTAATGGGAATATAAATTATTTGGGGGAGCCTGTTAAAAATACATATTCCCAGGGACCAACTCACAGAGACTGTGATTTTCCAGGACAGGAGAAGGAGGAAAAAGAAGAGAACTATACATTTTTATCAAACTTTCTAATTTAATGATATCAACTTTCTAATTAGTAATGTTTAAAAAATGCGTACAGCATTCCTTCCCTCTTCCCCTATGTCCCTGTCTTCCCCTCCCCCTTCTAGGACAACGAACGTGGGTGCTTTGCTATTCACATTTACACTAGCGTATAATATGTGTTCATGTATGTGCAGACATGTATGTATGTATGTATGTGTCTGTGAGAGAGAGTGTGTGTGTGTGTTGGGGGGTGCATGTATTTCTACTCTAGTCCAGAAATTCTGCTGCTGTAGGAAGTGCAGTAGAACCCTGCTTTGAGGCCTCCCCAATCAATAATGACAGGGCACTACATAGCAATATGTCTGAGTGAAGAGAAGAGCTCACCTGCCTAGAATCTTTCTATCTCTTGCAGCAGTTATGGCTTTTCCATGGGGGTTGTCATTTGTAACGTTCCCTCAAAACTCTGTAAGTGGCTTGATTTACGTACCATCAAATGCAATATTTGCCTCTACTGAATGGATTAATAGCATTGAATATAAAACATGCAGTGGCAGAAAGGCCCCCACTGCTCATGTGCACATCACTACTATCACTACACAGTGTCATCACTACTATGAGCCTTCCCCGTCGTCATAACAACAGAAAATGAGTAGTATTCTGTATTATAAAACTCCAGACAGGTGCCATTAACAACTCATTTCTTCCCAAAAGAACCAGCTAGTTAAAAGTGTAAATAAGGCTGGGTTAGGTTCACACACGCTCCTGTGAGGGCCCCTCAGTCACATGAAGAACCTTACATAGATAGCTACAAGATTGTTCTGTGTAGACTAGGCTCAGACTTACTTCCAGCTACCCTCACTCCCAGCAGAGAAGGTCACACTCAGGGGATGGAGAATTCGCCAACAGAAGGCAAAATTAAGAAAGAGGAAGGCCCCGGAGAGCTCAGAAAACCTGAGGCACCAGGGAACCAGAGAACCAGAGAATATTTTCCTACTAGGTTTAGTAGGTCAGTCATTATAATTATTGATGAGAAGACCAGCATTCCCCTGTGAATTGAATGAGAAAAAAAACTAAAGATGAAATAGTTTCAGCTTTTTTCTTGCAGATTTGCATACACACATACACACACACACACACACACACACTGAGTGGGGCACTTTTCCCATACTCTCAGTGTGCTTAATTGGTGCACTTTATTGGTAACAATTTATAAATAAGACCGAGGAAGCTCCTGAATTTCTTCCCAGAACTTCTACAGTTATTTCTGTATTATGTACTAAACTAAACCCACATCCACATGTTGAAACCCTAAGCCCTAGCATCTCAGAATGTGTTCACATTTAGGGAAAGGGTTGTTAAGGAAGTTGTTCATTTAAAATGCAGCTATTAGTGTGGGGCCCTGACCAATCCAACCTGTGTCTTATAAAACTAAGAGATCAGGACACAGGGACACATCAGGGGTCAGTACATTCTCAAAGAAAACATTGTATGAGGGCAGACCTCTGCCAAGACATTGAGAGGCTCAGGGGAACCCAGTCTGCTCACCCATTGGTTTGTGTCCATGTAGCCAGACTGTAAGATAATACATTTCTGGTCTTTTTGTTTATGATGTTGTTGCTGGGGTCAGAATCCTGGACCTTGAACATACATGCTATGAACCTGTTCTACCACTGAGCTGCATTCCGAGGTCTTTTTCTCTTCACTTCCGATGTTTAAGACATACTAGTTGTGGTATTTGCTATAACATTCCTAGAAAGCTAATATATTCAGTAACTGTCACCCTAGCTAGAATTACATATTTAATCAGTATATAAACAGTGGATACAGGGAAAAAACATAAGTGGGTGACTTATGTGCTGATGATTTTATATATAATTTGATTTACCTAGGACTTAATGTATATCCCTTAATTCACATGTTATTCATGATGATCATGAGGGAGCTTGTCAAGCCAGTGCTGATTGCGAATGAAAAGTGCACCTGATCCCCTCCTCATCTGAATCCAGCCCTGCCTCTTACCCTTGTCACAGCAATCCTCGCTCTGCGACATGAGACTATTGGTTTGTCATTACATATTTATTGGTGAAGTTATACATTTAACATCTGTCTCTCTTGTGAATTCTGTGGGGTACAACTCTGTGTGTGTGTTCATCACTACAGGCCCAGTGTCCAGCACAGTACCTGACTCTCAATTACTTGTTCTGTGATTTACAAAAGGAAGTTATCACGTTCTTGAGTTCTAAAATTGGGGAGGTTGATCAAGATACACTGCATTGCTTCTCTTAAAAATATTTTAAAACATTACATATATAATATATATATATATATATATCCATCTGCAGAGAGGACCCATAGCTTAATTTTACATGATAGGGCTCTATGACCTTCCCCAAATAAGAATCATTGGCCTAATTCAGTAGTAAAACAAGATTAAAGAGTAAAGAACTCATCTGCAGTTTGAAGTAAAATATGCTACATGCCCCCTAGTGTGTGTGTGTGTGTGTGTGTGTGTGTGTGTGTGTGAGAGAGAGAGAGAGAGAGAGAGAGAGAGAGAGATCCAAGAACAGAGACAGAAATGCCTCAATGAATTTGAGAACCATCCACATCCCTGCCCCATCCCTCCACTCTCCCTGAAGAACGGCTCGCCCCTGCAGTCATTGGCTGGAGTCGCATGATGCTGGCACTCATCTGCTTCTTGGCAGCATCATTCATCACTGAGGGCAGGGAAAGCGCCTATAATTCTCTCCATTCACCTGTTTGGAATGATGCCACCCATCTTTGTAGGAAGCTCCTTTTAATAATAACAAGTCTGTAAACTTCCCAGAAAACAAGGGCAGCGAGCAGTGTTTACAAAGCACAGGCGCCATGCAATTTGACCAAAGAATCCTGGGATTTCCCTCCTCTTACCCAGCAGCCAAAGAGGAGATCCAGCCTAATCAGGTTACAGACACCTCATCTTGCCACTGCTTGCTGCTGGCACACTCACTGAGGAGCGAAGGGAGGCTGTGGATGGGTTGCTTCACACTAATTGGCTATTGGTATTAAACCTTTCCTCTTCCAGGTTCTGAAGAAGCTCTCTTCAATATTTCCTCCCTTATTTTTGTCCTGAAAATGACTTCCACAGTAGATTTGTCACCATAAAGGTTTTCAGTGTGTCGTTAACTCATAGTTACCCACAGTGACTGGGGAGAGCAGTAGTGCAGATAATTTACAGCCAAAGGCACTTTCTGTCTAGCTTGTAACGCGTGGTTCAAGGGGCTTGGTGGCAGCCTTACCTCCCTAATTATGTTTGTCTCTGCTGCTTATTAAAATGCGTCTGACTGCCTTCGGGCCAGGCAGTTGGGTGATGTGAAAATTCTGACACAGAATTTGTGAACATCTTCAGGGGAAATCCACAAGGCACACAGATAATCAAACTTGACTAGATTTGACCTCACAGTCTAATCACCTGTGATCAATCACTTTGTTCCTGTGGGACTGAGTCTGGGATAAGAAATAGCTGTAGTTGGGAGGGAAGGGATCTTTACATTTAAGATGAGGACACAAGACTGGGTGTCCTCATGATCCTGCAGGATCATGTTGGTTTTCCTATCTGGCTTTGCAATCTTGTTTTCTGCAGTTAATCATCTTCCTGTGCAAACCTCACAGTGCTCATCTCTACCTAACAGCCTTTGGTGGCTCCCTATGCTTGTTATTGACGCTGTTTACAACCAGCCTACCTTCTTGGAGAGATGACCCTGTGCCCTTGAAGTTAGAGACAGATACTGAGGTTGATACTAGCCATTGAAATATGCATGAAAACCGGCCACTGGACATGTCACTTCTCAGAGTCAGCTGTGTTTGGTTCCATACTTTGTCTGGTCAATGTCTGGCAGCATCTGAGATGGCTGCTGCTGACTCTGTCACTGGTGCCTGGGATGAGCCTACTTTGCACTAGGTTTCCGTCACTAAGATTTCAGTGCCCTAAGCTAACTTAGCATATCTGGCAATGCACATCTCAAACTACACTGCGACTGAGTTCCAGCTCTGTAGGCAGACAATGAACAACTAAAGGATGGAATCATTTTTTCTTCAGCCTGTTATGTCCAGAACTAAGCACATTTAAAACAATTTTGTCAATTTGTTGACCATGAAATTTTCTTCCTTACCAGCCCCTGCCATCTTCCAGGTTTGTGTTTCCCACTCCCAGGGGCAAAGCTGCAAAGGGGAAGTTAACCCTTTGTTTTTTTCAGGGAAAATGATGGAGCTGTGTCTTTGGACCAACAGAGCCAGAAGGAAAAAAACTTAATAAAGGATGTCTTTGGGGGATGCATTCTTAGGCTCCGTGTGTTTGGAATGTAGAAGGTTTAAGGACAGAGAAGATTTCAAAAGGAAGCCTTGGAGCATTGACACAAAAAGCATAGTATCCCCAAAGCTGGGTTTCTGAGGGATCACGTCATTCACTCCAGACTTCCAGGTCTACCATAACATCTGCATTTACTGATGACTCACCACGGGCCAGACACAGTTCCAACTTCGTTACAACTAACTTGTTATTCCCCAAGCAAACTATCCCAAGGTAGTTATGATTTCTATTTCACAGATGAAGGAGCTAAAACATTGAGGTAAATTCCCTGTGGTCACGTTGCGAGTATATGGTCTGCTCTTCCTTCAAGCCCACTTGAACACTCCCATCATGCATGTTCACTCCTATGTCCCACCCCTCCCTGTAAGCCACACTGCCAACTCCACAGGCTGCCATCCTCTGGAAACGTCTGCCTTCTAGAGCAACATAAAACAACTCTTCTCCCTTCTCTCCAAATCAGCACTCAAATATTTGAAGGCAGCAATCATGTGTCCCACAGGCTTCTCCATCTCAGTCTGCGCAGCCACAAGTCACTCAATACTTCCCAATACAACACAGCTTTAAGCCCTTCTCTGCCCTGCTCAGTGACTCACACATGCTGGGGACCAAAAAAATGTCAGTGAAGTCAGTGAAGTGGAACCGGTGACTCTCTGGCCTTTTAGTCTTGTCTGAGCTAATGCCTCCTACAACCCCCCAAGCACATTCCTCTCATAGTGTAAAGTGGAGTGGAGATCTGTTGTAGAAACAGCTGATTGGCTTGCTGCCCTGCACAGGTCCCCATATTGGAAAATGGAGTGGTAAAGGATCTGCACGGTCAGTGCTCCCTCTTCTAATTCATCTGCTCCTCCTCCTCCTTTGTCCCAGCCCCTTCTTGTCCTGTCCCGGAGGCATGTTGAGAACGACCTCTCTACTCACCATGGAGTTCATGGCAAAGTGGTTGTGCTGTGTCTGGAGGTCTAGTGCATGCTGGTAGCTGACTCCAATTTCTGTGTGGCTCTGAAGAAATAACTCCTTGTTGTGGCTTATCCAGTCGAACATCTAGAAGGGAGAAGAAGGAACAGAGTGGTGAGAAAAGTCATAGGTCAAGCAGGACAAAGCATTCAAAGCTACAGAGAAGAATAAAGCCCTCCAGCTGTTTCCCAGGGAGAAGCTGCCATGCCCTTGGAGTCAGGGTGGGTTGCAGTCTGGTATTACAGGAGAATTCTCATTTCTTTAGCATAAAAATTTACAGGAAGCTTCCGTTTTTTCTAAAGAGCCTAGGGAAAAGAGACCAGGAGGGTGAGTATTGAGATGGGATGGTGGTGTTTATTATCCAAACTGACCCTATGTAAAGTCTTTAGAATGCTTCGCAGACAGGCACTGAGAGAGCACGTGGGAATCCTAGCCACTCATTCAGGTAGCTATGTCTTCTCCAGAAGTCCCCACACTGGAGACTCACCAGAGCCATGATTCCAGGAAGTCCCTAGCTCTTAGGAAGCAGTGCGTGTTCCTTCCCAAGCATTCAGTCTATCTTGGAGATAAGACTGTGATGCAATCAATGCAATAAAAAAAATGACGTTTCTTAGAAAGTGCTGGGAAACAGTTCTTTAGGCACAGTGTCTCTTCCTTTGATGCTGTCTGTGTGTCACCGATCTTATCCTGCTGTAGTCAGCTGCTAGATGCCAATGGAAAGGAAAGGGTGGAGTCAAGGTGGCTGCAGCAAAAGGCCAGAGCCCTGACTGAGCTGGGTTCCATCTTGTCTGGACCTGAGGCACGAACTCCCCTCTATTGCTCAGTCCACTTTAAGTTAGGGTTTGTAGTTTGCTGCCCAGAACAGCAAAGTGAGACAGGCAGGAAAGGTGTGAGCTCTTCTCAGGCCCTGTGCTCCATGTTTACATGCTTACGGGTGTGTGTGTGTGTGTGTGTACATGTGTGTGTGTGTTTGTGTGTGTGTGCGCGCACATGTGCGTGTATATGTGTGTGTGTGTGCGCACATGTGCGTGTATATGTGTGTGTGTGGTGGGAGCACTGTAGACACTCCCAGGGTGGTGAGAGGACCAGATGAGCTGAGATAGGGTATGAAGGCTGCACCAGTTTTCCAGTGCTAGCTTCTCTCCTTACACAGAAAAATAAGCTTGCTTTTCTAGTTAAGTTCAACTAGTATGTATGGGATACCTGCCATGCCCAAGATGACAGAGGACCAAAAATGTTGAAAAGGTGGTTCTTGAAATTAGGTGGCTTTTATAAAGTGTAGAAGCCGATGTGGATCAGATTCTGTTTGTTTGTTTGTTTGTTTGTTTAGAGAATTTCATACTGAGTATAACACATTTTTATCATTAACATCCCTCTCTTCCCTCCAACTCCTTCTGTGTCCCCCAACATCCTCTTTCAAATTCACGAACTCTTCTTCTATAATTATTGTTTCTTGTGTGTGTATGTATGTATGTGTGTGTATGTATGTATGTATTATACACACACATACACATATATATAGTGTGTGCGTATGTTTGCTGTATGTGAATGTATGTGTGTATAGTGTGTGTGTGGTGTGTTATATGTGTGTGTACAACTTAAATCACAACTCTAAAGGTCTATGAATATGTTAGAGTCCATTATGAGCTACTAACGCGGAAAAAGAACACTCAACTCCACAGAAAACAGTTTCCTATAGCCTTGACTCAGAGAGGAACCAGAAAAGCTGAAGGCCAGCAGGCTGAGTGATCAGACGAAGAGAGAATGGTGACACAGGGTGGAGACTGGGGCAGCCCGATATGTCACAGGCACTGAAAGCAACTCAGTGCTGCTTACTGTGCCTGGCTTGACAACATGCGGCTGAGGAGGCAGGTGCACAGAGTGACCATGAAGGGGACATGCACACGAAGGGATGTGGACCACATGTTGACAGTGAGGTGTGGGGGACAGTCCTATAAAATGTGAATGAGCTGTGGCAGCAATTTAGGGTGTGGACTAGGAGAGCCAGGGGACATATTGGGGAGAGGTGGCACACCAACCCAGGTATAGGTGAGGGCCTGGAGCGACAGAAGAGTCAGAGAAGCAGGGAGGTTTGAGAACCCTCTTTGGTCAGGACCTCCCAAGGGCTCATTATCACTTGGAGAAGAGAGGGTAAGAGAGATCTGGAAGACCAGCCATGGCACCCCAAGTACCCCTATGGGGACTGCTGAGGGATAAGGATAAGAAACTTAGGGTGTACAGAAATAGTCCTGCATTTGAGAGGCATAGGGGAATTTAAGTCAGGCATGGCCTATGGGCAGCTAGATTCATGTGTCTGGGGGCCTACAGAGAGACATCAGGGCTATAACGACTCATGCCTGAGCATAAGAACATTAGCTTACAGTCTGGAGACTCTCCCGCCAGAACTGCTCAAGTAGCAGAGGGTTTATTTCAGGCTGCAGGCTCCTGAGCAGGCTGAGCAGATATCTGTGTTGAGTACAGCATTCTGACTTTATCAGCCTTAGCGAGCCCCACACTGCAGGCAGCTGGCTAGGGCTCCCTCAACCCCTAGTTACCATTAAGAATGAAGGAGAAAAGAAGAAAAGTGCTGGAGTTTAGCAGATTCTCATTCTGTAATTTTTTTACCTTAAAATTTCTTCCTTCAAGCCTCATTTCAAAATAATTTCTCCTCCTTCTTCCTTCCTTACAAAAGAATCAATAAAGTTAATGAAAGTCTGAAATGCCGGGAGCCCTTGGAACTTCTGATGACAGTGTTCCCCCTTGGCTATCTCAGCGGCCCAGCAGTGACCTTGTACTTTCTGTTGAATAACTATTTGGATGTACACAAACAGGCAGAGGTGTGTGCAGCACCACAGTGATTAGGTTGCTGGGCACCAGGTCCTTGCTGGGCTGCAGAGAGAGGCGACACAGGCCAAGGGAGGTAGAAAGCAATGTAACTTGTAAGAGGTAAGACAGAGATTGCTACAGCAGCTATGCGTGCGCCCTGCTGGATCAGCTCCTCACAGACGGCACCCGTGCCGTCCCCAAATTCATGGTCTGCTGATGAGCGGCTTCCTGGTAGTGAGGCACCCTGACAAAGTCTATCGTGTTCTGGGGAAACTGCTTCTAAAAAGTAACACACATCCCAGGAAGACAGAGGAGGCCTAGATGGTCTCATGCAAATACATGTTCTTTTTAAACATTTTAAAGTTTGTGATAAAAATATTTATATTTATTATATTTTAATTATATTATATTAAATATTAATGCATTAACTGATAGCATACATTAATATATTTATATACTATATTACAAATATGTTTTATATATTTATTATAATATATCTTACTAAATAGTACATTATACCATATATTCTGATCTATAATACATTACATATTTGCAAGGGGTAGTATTCCCTAGAATGGCGGTAAGTATCCTGGCTTACAAATCGCACATTTTTGAAACCCATAAAAACATACTTTTTCTATTCAAAACAAAAATTAGTTTCATGGAGTCTTCTGACTTAAGAAGGTATATCCGTTGCCATAGCTCCTATTTCTAGTGACTGAATTAAGGAATGTAGCAAGAAAACTGGTGCTGTTTTATAGCCAGAGAAGAGTGGCTCCTTAGTGGCTACCATGACATTTCTCAGGTGCTTTCAAGTTCATGATCAAATGTCCAATTGCATATATCCTCTTATTGTGATCTCAAACAGTGTCACATGGCTATTACTATCAGGCAACAACAGAGTGTACTCAGAGAAATGAAGCCCAAATTCTAGAAATCATTATTCTACCCTGTGCTACATTTACCGAGTGACTATCAGCCAGGCTCTGAGAGGTTGCAAGCGCCAGGATGCCCCAGTCAAGGAGAGGTGCTTGGGGCCACTTGTTTGCCAATACTCAGCTACCACCTCTCTGGCTACACCACTGGGAAGGATCACAGGTGCCTGGGAATAGCTGCTTGAACAGTATTTCTCTCAACAAATGCTGGAAGGAATTAAGGAAGGAGGGGGATGGGAAGGAAGGGAAGGAGAAGAAAGAGGATGACAGTTGGCCATAGTCTAGGATTGTTAATGCCCAGAGAAGAAAAACACTTCTAAACAGTCCTAACTTCAAACCAAGACCATTTATTATTTAATCCATTTGAATGTGGCTATCTGGAAGATCCCTGAGCTGGAGCAACCTAAGGTGTAAAGGAGGATTAGAGCAGAAGAAAATATAGCTACAGTAGCTTTGGGTTCTTTATGTCCCTGTCCCCACTTTTTGAGAAACTACAAATGTTACCTTCAACAAAGTCTAATATGAGAGTAACAAAAATCCTTCCAGAGGATGGTCATGTCTAAATAATGAGATTATATCTCTGTCTGAACAGAACACAGTTTTCTCTGTAGTATTAAGAAAGATGTTATATGTAAGCTACTTGAGGCTTCTTTTTCTGTTTTGTTGTAACTAAGCTAAGTAATTTTTTATGCTAGCTAACAAGTAAAAATACACAGATCTGTTTCTTCATAAATAGTCAACATTAAAGGAATCTATTTAAATGCAAATTAGGAAAATAAACACAAGACTTTCACTTTTTAAAAGATGGGGTAGCTAAACGGTTATTATTGCTCTGTTCTGTTTTTAATGAAGCATAACTATTTCATAGAGCAGGGATATTAAGTAAAAATCTTGTGTTTATTTTCCTGCATTTAGCAAAAGCAACTGACATCATCTAACTTCCAAACCACCTGACTATGTCGGTGTTGTACACGCTCTGATTATAGATTACATTGCAAATAAGATACTCATGCTTAGCCTTGATGATTAAGAAAATAGACACAAAATCATCAGTGGGTTCCTTTGGCTGGATGCACACATCCTAGTCCATACAAGGATGTGTTCTGTGCCCCTGCAGCGCTCGTCTACAAGAGCTGTGCCCTGTGAGCTTCAACAACCTCCTGCAGGTAAATCTTGTTAGGCCCAGGGAAACGAGGTCTCCAGCCAATTATAAAATAAAACCTTGTGTTAGAGTACAAGAGCAGAAAAATACAACTCATTACAGGCTGCTGAATGAACTCTGCCAAGTTGTATCATGGATTCGAACCTCAGCTTTTAGCTGTAAGACAGGAATATTAATTTATAATTTTTAAATCTTAGGCTACCAGGGGCACTCAAATAAAAAGAGGGGTTAGAAAAGGCTTTGTTGAAGCCTGTACACATACGGCTTTTTAATCCATATAATGAGTATATTCTAGCCTATTCCCACTTAAAGCAAGACAGTAAGTAAAAGGTATGGATGTAAAGCTGAAAGTTACAGGAGCTAGTGAGACTCACTCACACCTGCAGTTCATATGTGCACAAAATACCACAACCCAACTCACCTGAGTCACACAACTAGAACAACCACAGGCCTCTTTAGAGGGCAGTCCAGAGGCACCAGCCTTCACTCACACAGGGACCCTGTGGGTGTGGGTGTCTGCCTACAAAAGACTCAGAGCCCCTCCATCACTATTCCTTGGAACTCTGATGCCTTCCAGCTGTCTTGGATGACCTGACCACAGAGATAGTATAGTAAAGCAAGACCTTGGTCCTCATCTGCCTCTTTAGCAAGGACGCATCCCCATTTCCTCTTCCTCACCCTTTTGGCCAGTACTAGAGACTAATTCCCTTTGGTTTGTAATAGGTTTTTTCCCTCCACTCAAGAGAGATGCCTATTAAAAAGCTATTTTTCCCTATAATCCCTTTTGAATTAGTTTATCCTGGATATAGAAATAGCTCAATAGGTGTTTTCTGAGCACAAGTCATGGACGTGATTCTACAATTGGCAGAGGGATCTCAGACAGAAGATGAGAGGCCCTACACACATACACACACATTCACTCACACATACACACGCATGTACCTGGGAACCAAGCAAATCTCCTGACTTCACAATTCTGCTTTCACAGAAACTCTGGCTGCCCTGGGCCACATGTTCTTGTACAAACAGCGCAACATAAGGTCCACCCTTCAACCCTGGTTTTCAATTATCTACTCTCCTAAGATTAAACTTCCTGATTTCCTAAAGAGAAGGGGGAGGGGAAAGAGAGGGAGGCAAACAGGGAAGAGAGAATATTAAGGACCCCAAAATATGAACCTAGTTTCTAGGTTTCAAGAGCTCCTTCTGTAGCCAGTCGCCTCTCCTGTATTGATTCATTTATTCAATCCATCAGACTGTGTGTGTGTGTGAGAGAGAGGGGGTGGGAGTCTGAAGAGACCATCATTACACTGATCTTAATGGAGAAAGACACAGCCCAACAGGCTGTCGTGGTGATAAACATCTATTAAAGGAAAGAAGGTGTTCTTAGCTGTGCCTGTTTTCTGTTCTGCTGGTGGCATGTCTGCCTACAGATGTTTATGTATTTCTTAAAGGAAGCTGCTTTTCCTGTTGTCAGAAGCCCTGTTTGCTCTTGGGAGGAGAGCCCTGCTGACTATCTAGGAGGCACCATCTCAGTTTGCTCATTAATTAGCTAGGATGCGATGCCAGTGTCGCCAATCAGGTTGTGTCTGTAGATACACTATTGACCCCATAGTACACTTCCTTCACCTTCCACCCAAATTCCTTAAACCTTAACACCCAGGTCCAACTGCTGTTCACAACTTAAACAGTCCTGGCTTCTCTGTAACGCAAACAAATGTCCACTGTGAGAAAAAACTCTTTCCTTCTTCTGCATAGTAATCTAACCTCCAGTTAGCATCAAGATCCTGTTTCTATGACAACAAATAAAGATGCGTCACACCAGCATGTTATTGAATCTTGGCATAATATAAAGATGCTCCCTGACTGGAAAGCTGCACCAGGATTGGGAGTAACTACAAAACCCCTACATGTGTATTAATGTGGACACCAAACCTCGGGCTTCCTTGAATGTGGCGACTTTTGCAAGGAAACATTGTTCTTTGCAGGGACCTTGTCAGCTCTGTCAATGTTACAAGATGTACAGGTTCCCCTGGGGCACTGAGTTTGTAAGCATTCTTGTGCTTGCAGTTGTCAAGGTAGATGCTATCTCCTCGTACTTGGGCTGGGTGGCTGGGTTGGGCTTCTGAAAGGATTGCCTGGTGGCATGTGGGAAAAACTGAGGGGCCCGCGGCAGCGGCCGGTGACCTGCGTGGTGGAAGCCTCCAAGTGGAAGACAGGAAGCCTCCAGGCAGCCTGTTTCACATATTAGAGGAAGGTTCCAGGTTCCAATGGCTGGAGGCTTCGGTGGCGGCAGGCCCGGCAGGCCCCAAAGATACGAGGAAGTCCTTGGTTCCAAAAGGCTTTATTGTCATGGTGGATGGTAGATGGTTCTGGATGTACCCCCCAAACTCAGGGCAGGCCTGGGTTAAGTAGGGAGGGAGAAAGGGGGAGGTTCTGGGGAGGAATGGTTAATTGGCTCCGCCCTCTGACCTTCATTAGTATGTAAATCTCTAGGGCCTGAGGCCTGTAGTTACACCCTCTACCTGTGCACTTTGGGAGGGGCTGTAATGGCCTACGTGACTGAACAATGTAGGTCTATGGAGATTGGACTGCTTGTTAGGACTCTGAGTTCTGGGGGCGTGGTCGAACTCCTGCCGTTTCTCCCTTGGAGTCTCGGGGTTCTAGGCCCATGCCCAGCCAAGAACCAGGATACCCTTATGCAGTCCCACAGTGGCAAGCTATGCTTCTCATCGTATATCATTCTCAGTAGATCAGTGACAAACACTGCCCCTTAATTTGTAAGTCTGAATGTTTAGAAAAGACTCAGACTCCTTGCAGTTATCAACCTGCACTGTCAAAGCCAGAACATGTTGACAATAACGCAGTACTTTCTCCTCATCTTCTGGTTCTCCATCCCTCATTCTCACATTCAGATTTCCCATATAACAGTAATAACACTAATGGTAGCAAAACTGATCCAGTGGTTACTACTTTTTGAGTACTCTGCATGCTGAATATTGTCCTAAGTATTTTACACATATTAATCTACTTAATTCTCCCAGTGATAGCCTAATTATCCCCATTATTAAGCTCCAGTATCATACCCATTTTACAGAATTGAAGACTAAGGCTCAAAGGATTTAATTAATTGATCTAGAGGTGCATACCTAAGTCACAGGAGGGTCCGGAGGTTCAGTTCATTTGCTACTCTAACTTTGGTGCTGCAGTTTCCAGCAGGGTCTCAGCCTGTGCTTCCTTCTCCCAAGCTCTTCAGACCTGTGCTTTGCCTCTGCTGCTCTGGTTTTTCCTCTGTCTGCTTCCTCTGTGAGTTCTTGTAATGGGGTCTGCTTACTGCTTGCTTGTGTCTGTACCCACAAGAAGAAAGTCAGGTGCTCCCTACTTCCCAAGTCTGTATTGTCAGTTTATTCTCATGGAGAATGGATGTGGTTTTGTTTTATGTTTTCCTGACACTCTGGCCCTCTTAGCCAGGTACTCTTCGGCTGCAGGCCGTCTGTCTGCAGACCTGTCTAGCTTCCCCCTTCTTTCCTGGCACCCAATAGCAGATGATTTTGTGGAAACCAGGGTTTTCTTATACTTGAACTTTCTTTTATCATGTTTTATACCTAAGTTTCAGCATGCTGGAAATGGCAGAAACATCCTAATTTTGAAAGCTCGCCAAGTCCATGGGCATCTCCACATTTGCCTTCCACTTCCTTGGCTGCTCTCTCTTGGATCCCTTTTGTGTCACTCAAATCTTTCCTATGACAGTGTAAAGACTGGACTTGCATGGTTTGTCTCTAACAATCCTCATGTTAATATTGTCACAAAAGGCACTGGAAGTTGTGTTTTAACTTACTGTGTAAGAACTTAGTACTATCAGTTCTTCATATCTGAGGATTTTGAATCTGGGAACTTATTAACTGTGATTACACACACACACACACACACACACACACACACAGACACACATTTATAGATATGGTATCTCCACTGTGTTAGGTATCCTAAGGAATCTACAGACAACTTAAAGTATCCTGGAAAGTGTCTGTAGATTACATATCAATATTACGTCATTTGCCACAAGGAATTTGAACATTCTCAGATTTGGGTATCCTCAGAAGTTCCTGGATCAACTTCCCACAGGTCTGAGATGATGTAAGAAGAAGTGCAGTAAATTGCCTAAGATCACACAGCTTAGAAGTGATGAATATCAATTTAGAATCTAATGCCATTCTGAATTGACGTCCCATGTAATTTCCTGTTCCAGGATGCCCTCTATCTGTAACTTCTTAGATAACTGACAAACTATGTGACCAGAGCCACACAGTACGATTTATATACATGATCTCAATCTCTATAACAGCTCAAGGAGGTGACAACTGCCAGCAGCAGCCCTCTAAGTGAAGGAGCAGACTCAGAGAGATTCAAGTCAAGGTCACACGGTCAAGCGAGCACACTAAAAACTCAGATCTAGCTTTGTCTGATGCCAAAATCCATGCATTTAAACCACTATTATGATATCTCCTAAGTACAGCAGACATAGTGGGATATGTGTGGATTCCATATGAATGCATGGCACCTGTGGATACAGCAGAAATGTCCCTCTGATGTTCTGCACACTTGCCAAACTGCTATATCCTTTCTATTATGTTAGCACCTGCTCTCCACTTTCCATTCCAGGCCTATCATTTCCAATGCTTCTGCTATTCACACCTCAGCCTCTTCTACCTGGACCATTGCAATTACCATCCTATTGATCTCTCGGACTCTATTCTGTTTCTTACAACAAGTCACCTGCCTGGACCAAGTTTATTCTGCAAACACTGCTCTCAGCAGGACATCCCTACACCTGCACCGTCCATCATTGCATAAGACTTCCACAGCAAACATCCATCCCAGTCAGTGTATTCAGTGTCATGCACGCATGCATACAGTGCCACGTGCATCCTCCTTCTACACTGTTGCCTGCATCTTTCCCTCCCAAATCTCCAGATCTTCCTTATAAATTGAAGTCTCAATTTCTCCTAATGCCCACTTTGACTAGAGAAGTCACTCCTTATAAATGTTTTACCTAAAGTTCTTTAGTGTCTGCCTTAATAGTTCATCAAATAGCCTTAGTTAAGAACCATCTGAAAAGTTTTCTTAAAATCTACAGCTTCCTCAGCCCTGCCCTTGAGATTTAGTCAGAAGGGGAGATTTTGATGGGCTTACATCTTTATTAACAATTTATGTAGACTGTGGTGTGTCAGGAATAAGGGAACTCCTATTAGACTCAGCCCCATTATCAACAAGCAGCATGGACTGAGGAGCCTTGAAAGAGGAGGGTACACACTGAAAGTCTCCTGTCTCCCTCAGCTCTCGCCCACTGGTATTTTCCAGACTATGGGACAGTGAGACAGGAGCTTAACAGCAATGGTCCTATTCCGGTGCCAGGGGACTAAACAAACTAGGCAAGCTCTCTACCCATGAGCCACATCTCCGGCAAGATGACAATAGTCTTGGTGAGTATTAAAAATAGTGGTAGCTTTCCTTTCTTAATTTCTTCCAATCCATTTTGTCTCAGTCTTTGCTTAACAAGTCAGAATGAAGGAAAGTGTGTTCTGCTAACGTTTGTGCTTTTATCCTAAAGAAAGAATGAGGCTGTCTCGGGTGCAGGTATGCCGTGAACACTGAAGGAAGAAAAACACATCCTTCATGTCTCCTGGGATTCTAATTTCTTCTGGCTCTAAAAGAAATGAGAGCCTATCATGATCACCTGAACAAAGGCCCAGGAAGTCAATGGGCAACTGTGCAATGCAAGGTGCTAGGACTTCACCAGCAAACAGGAGCATCAGGGTAGGGCAGGATGCAGTCAGCTTTGCTTTGCCTCTGACCTGGGGGCTCTAAGCTAACCCCAACCTTAAATACAAAAGCAATTAATGTAGTTTAGACTTCTCACCAACTCAGTCTCTGCCTTCACTTCCCCCTGATTCCTTCCCTCCCCACTTCCTTTTCAGAAACCCTGAAATGTCTGGGGGAAAGCAGATAAAGATGATGACGTGCAGAAGGAGCCAGACGCAGTGTGATGCACAGCAGATTCCAAATGCATGCCAGCTCCTTCCCACTCCCTTGGCTGAGACAGAGTAAGCCCACAGCACAGAACGCAGTTGCTTTCTGATTACAGGAACCCAGGCTGCAAACCCTCATGCTAAAGTCACACCCTGTTCTTGACAGCTGCACTGCAAGCAGCCCAGCTCTGTCTGGAGGGGCACATGCTCCTACCCAGCCTCAGAAGGTCTTTCTCCCACTCTTGGCCTCTCACCCTAGGGGCTAGGATAAAGCCTTTCCCTATTCTTTTGCTCATATAAATATTTTCAAGCAGCAAACAGCATTTTTGGTTTTTGTTTGTTTGCTTTTTTGTTGTTGTTTTGCATTTCATTTCCAACCTGTGTGCCCCGATGTACCGAATCCCCTGGAGCACTGCAAGGCTCTGCCCTCCTGAGAGAATGGAATGGTCACCCAGCAGCCAGCAAGTCAAGCAGATGAGAAGCAGAACCAGCCAAGCCAGGAGGCAGCCCAGGCAGCCCTGGGTTATTGACTCTGAATGGCCAAATTCTTTCCATTTAAACCACAAACACTGATAAAATATTTTCAGGAACAGAGTAAGGGAATGCACTACCCTCACTTCCCCAAATGTAGAACTGAAGAGGTCAAATCCTATTTAAGAAGCTGAGAAAATAGTGCCTGACTTTATCCCAGAACTAAATTTAGGCATCCACCGAGATCTGGCCCCTTGGCAGGTTAATTTAGATGAACTAATGGTGTTCCTGGCACACAGGATATACTCAGTAAATGGGAACTATTATCTTTACTGTAAAAATGGAGTGTCTGGTTGATGTTCTCATCCAGTCCTCCTACGCATCCTAAAATCAGATGTGCCAATCATTCGCACATCTGGGAACAAGACTCCACGGGACTGAGCAGGAGGCAGCCTGCCTTCTGGGATTCCTGCTCTGGAGAGAGGGATGCTATGTTGAAGGGATTTGGGCTAGGTAGACTTAACCTTAAAGATCTGAGGAAGAGGGCCAGACCCCTGTCTCCTCTTCCCTTAAACCTCAGCAGGTTTGAGTTCTGGAAGGAACACACGGGGTGGGGGCGGGGAAGGGACAGGTACTTGTGTGAGGAGGTGCATGGCTTCCAGACGCCCATGGACAAAGCTTACTGTGCAGAGCTGAGAAGCGACTTCCTGAGTAGAGGGGAGTCCACCACTTCTCATGGGACTAAAGTGAACTCCCATGAGTAAGGTTTAGAGAGAATCTGCTGTCCTGGAGGGCAGGGCAGAATGCAAGGACCCCATGATGCATATTCACGCTTTAGAAATCTTTACCTCTTCCACTCTTCCGTGCCTTGGAAGACATTACACTTTACATTTCATTTGGCTATCTATCCTTCCTCCAAAATACTTCAGACTGTGTTCTCACCCCTCCCTGGCAGCTCATGGCCTTGGCATTCCCCTCCTTTCCCCTCTAACACAGGCTCATCCCTTGGACTTGCTTCCTTCCCTTGTCTTCAGGATTGCCTCTCACATCCTCTCTGTCACTCCACCGGCCCCCGACTGGGTTCCCGTAGACGGACCATGCTGGGTTCTGCTGTGAGGTGAAACTCTCTACAATTCCAGTTCCAAGCAGCAAGGGCCTTAAAGAGAAGCCCTTGGACTGCTCAGTAGGTGGTGCTCTTGTGCCAGCTCAGAGTCAGTGTTCAAAATGTTTGATTCTGACAGACAGCCAAAGGAGGGCAGAATGTGCCCCCTGGGAAACCAGAGTTATCAAGAAGCTGGCTGTGACCTGCAGGCACTGCAGTGTAACTCAGAAATGAGGCTTGTGAGCTCATAGTTTGAAGGCCAGACGGTTCAGACAGGGCCAATGGGGAGCTTGTACCTACTTCTGATGCCTCCTCGTGATAAAGTCAGAGTTCCAGGGAGTTTGCAGGTGGGACAAATACCTTGTGATGGGACCGACATGGTCAGCATGCAGAAACCAGCCCCTTTTCCTCTCTACCAGGAAAGTTTATTACCCCTCCCTCCCTCCCTTCCTCCCTCCTGCCTCACACACCAGGACACTGTTGGAAAAAGAGTTTACTGAGGAGGGTCTGAGAGTTAGCAAAAGAGACCACACTGGGATTTCTTGAGGAACATGAAACACAACCATGAAGGAAGAAGCTATCTTGGGATTCTAACTACAGGTAGTTTTCCATGGAGTTAAGATGCCTTACCACAGGTGGGAGTAGTTTTTAACTCTTTCCATGACAAAGCAATGCAACTTCAGCTGTGCTTAAGAAGATCAATGGGACCCAGAGATGAGGTTGGAATAATATATGCCCCTGAGTTGGGTTTCTCCTTGAGGAATGGAGACCGGCACTGACCTGGGCACCAGAAACAGCGAATCCAACACACTCAAACTAGAAGTTCATCCCTACGATTATACATGGGAAGACAGCCTCCTGTGTTTGTGTATGAGGCTCTCTGAGTGATTTGCCTCCCTTCTCTAGATGGGTAGGGCCCAGGGTTTCCAGGTTGAACGTGGAAGCAACTTCACTTCTCACCACTGCAGACAAAATCTTTTCCTTGTCTGTGCAAACAGGGCCAAGGGTTGCAGACTCCGCCTTCCTCTCCTATTTGAAAAGCTGGTCACAGGAAGGCCATATTGAGAGCCAAGACTCACATCAGTGAATACAGACTGAAATAACTTAAGGGACTTTGTATGGAGCAAAGAAGATGGGAAAGGATTACAAGAACCTACCCAGTCACTAAAGGACTAAAGGAGCAGGAGGAGACTGGTTCTCGTGCATAGCAGGGACAAGGCTGGGACCACTGGATGGAACTTTCAGGAGGTAGACTCTGGGCTCAAGTCCTTTCTTTCTTACAATTGTGACTGTGTCACTGTGGGCATGGGGTAGGTCTCAAAGCTGTGGTATCCTTAACCCTGGGAATGCTCATCAGAGTCTGGGAGAATACAGGTTAGAAAAGGAGGCTGAAAAAGAGTTCCATCCGAGGAAAGACTGGACCTGATGTGGAACCTCCAGGATTCTCAGGTGGCCCTGATAGGACCTAAGCCAGTCGTGGGAAGCAGCTTTTAGAGTCACTGCAGTAGATTGCTGGCCCTCTGACACAATCTGAGAAGTAGGCACTGTCGCCTGGCAGCTGCCTCTTGCCTTCCTCCCTCGGATCCTCAGTTCCAGCAGCTCTGGACCACAGATATTGCCAGAACACAGCCTCTGCTTTGGAGCTGCTGAACTCATGTTCACACAATCTCCTTTCCCCAAACCCGAGCTGAGCTAAACAGGTCCCTATTTAAGTTCCCATCGCAACAATAGGCACCTGGAGATTTGCTGCCTCTTCCTCAGCATGAGAGGGTGCACTTGATCTTCCAGTTAGCCATCTCTAGCATATGGCTTGATACTAATAACTCAGCTAATCTTCAGCGACAATAGTCTGAGGTCATGGTCAGAAGCCTCCATTTCCTTTCCCTCTGCCAGCGTGAGATCTTGGGACTGATGGACATTGGCCAGCTCCTTTTCAAGAACCCCTTCTTAGTTCTTCCATTCACCTGGTCCCTAACTGGCCTTATGTTCTGTTGTCCATAGTCCACTATGGTAGTCTATGCTATCCATAGTCTACTCTAGTATTCTTATGGATAAGGCTATAATCTCTATCTACCTGATATGCCCCATAAGAAAAGTCCATCCATCCATCCATCCATCCATCCATCCATCCATCCATCATTCTTTTCTGGATTCCATCTTTATATCATCTTCATAGGCCATGTTAGGCCTGCCTCTGTAAGTCTATTGGGCTCCATGCACACCAGATGCACAGTTTCCTTTATCTACACAATAATCCCAAGGCATGTATTAAGATCAATAGTTTATAGATAAAGACACGGGAACCCAGCTGCAAGCACACAGTGAATAGCCAAGCTGGGATTCAAACCCAGGCTTCCCTGATTCCAAACTTAGTGCCTCTAGAAGCCTTGGCTGGCTGCTGTGGCCTGTACTCTCTGTCTGAAGCTAACCTGGGCTACACAACAAGATTCTATCTTCAAACGAAGGAAGAGAGTACCCTAGTCATTCCTCTACTTCTAAGAACAGACCTAACATGCTTTCTGTTTTTGCTTAGACTACCACCTACTCTCTCCTGTATACATTTACCTCCCAGTCCTACTCTACCTCAGTAAGAAAGAGTACCTTGGTATCTTGACTCACCTAAGAGTCAAACCCATCTCTTTCTTATAAGGTATGAAGAACTGCATCTATGTTCTCATCCAATGCTACTCAGAAGACAGCAAGGTGCAGAGCGTGTGGCCAGCACTCAGTGACCATTTATAAATTAGTTAGCTAATGTTTCTGAGGTGCTGCTCTGTGCCTGCTCTGGACAGATACCCTACCTTTGATTGCATTTCCTTTTCTGGATCCATTCATGAGCAGAGGCTGCACAGATAGATTTTACACATAGCACTTGTGGGATTTATGCCCTCCAACCCTGTGACAGGACCACAGCGGTGAGTCAAAGACCCCCAGAAGACCCTGAACACTCCTCACACCTCCCTCCATGTTGTTCACACACATTCCCCAAAAGGATGCTCCTGCCCAGATACACGTTGGAGCTGAAATACAAGAGAAAGGAAAAGGGAGGGGAGAGAGAGAGACAGAGAGAGAGAGAGAACAGAGAGAGAGAGAGAGAAAGACAGAGAGACAGAGAGAGAGACAGAGACAGAGAGAGGAAGAGAGACAAAGAGACAGAGAGAGATAGAGAGAAAGACAAAGAGACAGACAGAGAGAGATAAAGAGACAGAGAGAGAGATGGAGAGACAGACAGAGAGAGAGACAGAGACAGAGAGAGGGAGAGAGAGACAAAGAGACAGAGAGAGGGAGAGAGAGACAAAGAGACAGAGAAAGGGAGAGAGAGGACAAAGAAGACAGAGAAAGGGAGAGAGAGAAAAGAGACAGAGAGAGAGAGAGAGAAAGAGAGAGAGAGAGAGAGAGAGAGAGAAACAGCTTTGGACAAAACACATTTCCACACACAGCCAGTGGGACATTATGACTTGGATTATTTTCGGGATCTAACGTTTCTAATGTGCAAGGGGAGGAAATGAGAAGTAAGTACAAATTCCCAGGGCCGGCAGGCTGGAAATAATTCAGAACGCTGTGTTCTGTGTCAAGGGGGCGGGGAAGCGACACACTTCCTTGCCCTGAGCCCAGTCAACAAGAGGCAGAGAGGAGAGGTTCTCTGGTTTAGGTCTGGGGAGGAGGGGAGGAGACCAGTGGCACCAGAACCTTTCTCCAAAGAAAGCAGGAAATTACAGACTGCCCAGTAAGGACCTTGCCCTTTTGGCATCCTGGAAGGTGGCAGCTCTTTCTGAAACCTCCCTTCCAATGAAAAAGGCTGAGACAACTGAATCCCATGGAAACTCGGCACAGCCCCCCCAGCAGCCTCCCCAGTGCTTGGGCATTTACCATAGCAGTGGTAAGGGCATATGGAAGGTAACACTTGTCCTCAGACCCTTGAGCTGCTCTCTCTCCTGTATGGCAAGAATTCTCTAAAAGACAGGCTGTGTATGGTTGTATTTGCTAGTACATATGAGTGTGTGAGCATTTGCCAGTACATATATGCATGTCTCCATCCCTCTCCCCCTCCTTCCCTGTGTATATGTGGGGGAAGAGTGATGGTGGGGACAGCACTGGCCTTAGAGAGAAATGCTATTTTTTGGTGCTGCCTACCACTCTTCTCTCCCAGGCAAAACTCTCCACATCACTGTGCCTTGGTTTTTCTTACCTGCAGGGCAGGGCTTAGACCAATGCCTACCCAGGCCTTACCATAAGAAGCAAACAGTAGACCAAGGGATGAGCCACCAACTGGGTGACTTTGGGTGGGCCTTTGCTCTGGTACAAAATTTTCTATGTAAAAGGAAGGGCTGGACCAGAAAAACTCTAAGGTTGTGGGTGTGAGCACACTTTCAAAGCTGACAGTCAAACACATACCATGTATTGGTATTGTGATTACTACAAAAGCACTTCACTGTGACAAATGGCTGTGAAGTCAGACTACTGGCTTCCAGGACACTGGGCTGGAGGTCAGGGGAAGAGAAGAGACAATGGGCCCATGTCCTGTACAGAAGGAGAGCTAGTGGAATTTCTCTTCAACTGACTACCCTGATTCTGGCCACCCCACTTTGGGGTCTGCTTTGGGCTCTAGGGAGTGATCAGAACTATTTATAGCTTGGAGGGAGAGAGCGGTAAACAGCAGTGAAGACTCGGCCCAGCAATGGGGCATCCTGGGGATGTCTTAAAATGCTAATATGGCTAACAGGGCAAAAACACATATGCACACAGCCCTTCCCCAGGGGCCTGAGACCTACCATGAAGCCCTTCACCCAGTAGTATCCCATCTATCTTTTCTCAGAGTGATTAACACGAAAGCTACGTTACTTTATTTGTACAGAATTCTAGAAAAATAAAATTCACACATGTGCATTTGAATAGGATAGGAAGTATTTCTGACTCTATGTTTACAAAGGAATAAAACATGGTGCTGCAGAGGCGATGGCTCTGCAGTTAAGAGCACTGGTTGCTCTTCCAAAGGACCCAGGTTCAATTTCCAGCACATGTGGTGGCTCACAACCACCTGTAACCACTCCAGCTCCAGGCATCCAACACTCTCCTCTGTACTCTGTGGGTTCGAGAGATACAGATGGTACCACAGACATGTGTGCAGGTAAAACACTCATGCACAAAATATAAAGTAATAAAATAAAATAAAAAAGACAAACTCCTCATTGTAATACAAAGCAGATAGTAAGTGGCTTGGATATAGAAGGTGACAAGAGAGGATTAATGGCCTCCTCTAGGACACTAGAAACAATCACTATGCTCTGGGATGACTTCAAGGATAGATACTGTTTTCAAAGACCCTTTCCTGTGGAGGTTTCCCCTCCCATCCAACCCAGTAGGTGTGACCTCAATTTGACCTCCTTTGACTTACCCAAGGGCACTGAACAACCTGCTTACTTATAAGGTCCCCATGAGTCTATATCTTAGTTCCCAACTCCTCTCAAATATCAGTTCTTAATGTTGCCTCATTAGAAGTTATCAGAAATCATTTGAAATAAGTCTACACACAAGTATGCGGTTTTGTCAACTTGACACGATCCTAGACACACATGGGAAAAGGACTCTCAATTCAAGAGTTGCCTTTATCCAACTTGTCTGTGTACACATACGTGGGGCATTTTCTTAGCTGGTCGTTGATGTAGGTTGTTCATGTAGGCCTAGCCCATGATGGGTGGTGACCCTGGGGTGTATAAGGAAGTTGGTGAGCAAGCCAGTAAAAGGTTTCCCTCTATGGTTCCTGCTTCAGTTCCTGCCTCCAGGGTCCTGCCTTGAGTTCCTGCCCTCCCTTCCCTCAGTGAAGGACTCTGACTCAGGAGTATAAGATGAAACAAACCCTTATGTCCTCAAGTTCTTTTGGTTAATCTTGTATCACAGCATCAGAAATGCAAACGAGGACACTAAGGGAGCATCCAAGACATGTGGCCTGGTTTCAGCAGGTTGCTGTGGGTGAAGACGACACCAGGAGTTCAGTCATACAGAAGAAACCTGCACAGTGGAAGTGACGGGCACTCAGTGGCCAGGCACCTCACCTGCACAGCCCATTACATCCATTAACCCTTTTGGCAGCAGCTTGGCTTTCTAAAGCTGAAAGGTACTTAGGAGATTATCTGAGAAGTTTGCTACTCTCCAGAATCCCCGAAGGCAACAATGCTGTAGGAGGACCTACTGCAGACACAAGGGGAGCACGGAGAACAAAACAGCAAACGGTATTTCAGAACCGTTGAACTATGAAAGGAAAAGGTTTCGATATTATCCAGTGTGGCAGGTCTCAGGGCAAAGCAGTAAGTATTTGGAGTGTACTTCATCAAACTGCTGTGGAGATTTGGATGGTCTCCTTACATCTCAGCTACCTCCGCCGCCGCCACTGCTACAGCTAACACAACTGCAACTGTGGCCACGCCACCCTGTCACCCCTTGAAAGATGTTTCTGTTAAGGGAATGTACTGAGCATGACAAATGCAACACGGAGCAGAAGGCAGATGGCACAGAGTCAGTCCAAAATCTGTGTTTTGTTGAAATATAAATGGAGGTCAGAGGTTAGAGATATGCATAAGATGTCACAATTGGTCACTGGCATCAGGACAAATGCTAGTGTCATTCAGCATGCCTCTATTTCTGCACTGACATGGCCCCATAAATGTGAAGAGAATGCAACTGTGCAAGAATAAATATACAACCAAGCATTTGAAAATCAGGGGCATGGGAGAGATGGAGGTATTGTCTTGTTTTGGGCACTTCTAAGGTACATGTTTATCTATGAAACAAACAGAGCATCCTAGGTAAAGCAAAATAATCTTCCGGTACCAGAACTAGGAGGCCCACTGGGTCACCCTGCTCACTGCTTGGAAATTCTGCCAGAATTAGGAATATTCACTTTCTTCTCAGAAAAGCTATGTGCAGGCATAAATACTAGGTTGACTGGAGAGGCCTCAGGACAACCCTCTTTATTCAGAAATGAGTAGCCATGGTTTCTCAATCATTTAGTCAGTTGTCTCAGGGATTTTTCTGAGCAAGTTCTCTCCCCATGAAAATAGGAAGAGGAAGGACCATCCTCAGATGGGACTGCAGGAGGTGAAACAATGACAGTTGCTTCCTGATACTTCTTGTGGGCATCAACTTAACTTCTAAGTGGGCATCGTGAAGTGACAATGGCTGCTATCACACAAGACTGAGCTTCTTACCATGTGTGGGAGGTAGGCTTTTTGATTTAAGATCCCGTCCAAGTCTAATATGTTAAATGTTACCCAAGGCTCTGAGGAAGCGGTATCCAGAGAAGAACCTCCACTGTGAAGCATCCACCCTTTCCCTTCTGTAATCCAGGAACCTGGTTACTGACCTTTGATTCCACACATATCCCACCCTTCTCTCTGGTTACAGGCTATGGTTATACTGCATACATTTTCCTCACATGGGGCCCACTGTAGCCTGGGCCAGATGTGGCCGAAAACAAAGCTGTATAGAGCAGCATAATCTGTGCCAGCCTAATGAGTAGCAAGTGGGTCTATGTTATTCTGTGAACACAGTGCTGTATGGGTCCATTAGTTACAGGCCAGAGGGCGCTGGGCTCAGGCAGAAGTGGTTCGTCTCCCAGCATCACAGGCTAGTTAAATCATCTCGGAATTACCCAACACTCCCAGCTTTCTTATTAAGGCCTCTCCATCACTCCGGAGTTCTGATGTTCCCTCTTCTCTGGGAACTCCCAAACACAGCAGTTATGCCTAGGGCAGTCCAGGCCATAGCAGATGTTAAAGAAGAGTAAAGGGAGAAGGGAGGGCCATTTAAAGCAGTAGTGCTTAACCTTCCTAATGCGTCAATCCCTCTATACAGCTCCTCATGCTGTGGTGACTCCAACCATAAAATTATTTTTGTTGCTACTTCACAACTGTAATTTTGGTACTGTTATGAATTATAATGTAAACATCTGTGTTTTCTGACAGTCTTAGGCAAGTGCTGTGAAAGACTAGTTCAAGCCCCAGAGGGTCGAGACCCACAGGTTGAGAACCTCTGGTTTAGCTAGTGAGCATGCGTGGTGATGGCCTCAAGGTATTTCCTCACAATCGTTTCCTCAGACTGTACCTTAAATATGTGCTTTCTTACAGATCAGCTAAGCCTCAGATCTGTTTGGACACATAAAGAAGCAGGTGCTGATATATCTGTCTTTTTTATCAGATAGTAGACTACTTGGGTTTGGAAATTCCAGACTATGCATATTTTCCAAGTAGCTCATTCTTGCTCGGAACCATTTCTCTGCACTTATAATTATATAAACAGGGGAGGGGATGCTTTATGACATTCATAGAGTAGAACCCTCCCCTTCTTCCTGTAAGACTTGTAATACAGTGTGGCTATCACAGGGGTCAGGAAAGGTGCTAAAAGACTGCTTCATTCTCAAAGTTCTGTTGGATCTAAGGATGGCTGGGGAGTGGAGAGCCGCCAGCCTATTATTCATGCCCAGAGGGCAAGTGGTCACCTCACAGGGCCAGAGGAGAGACTCTGTCCCCACCCCTGTTACAAAAATAGGAACAGAGTGGTCACTGAACTTACTGCCAAAAGCTTCCCAGATCTGGAGAGGCTTCACTGAACCCCGCCAGCCCTGCTGGGAGGCCGAGGTGCGGCTCACACAGGGACTCTTTCCTATGCCCTTGTTTAGATGTGGATGTGCACACAGCCCTTCCTCCAAACCATCACCCCTCTGACCTCTGTCCAAAAGCACCAAATAAGTCAAAGGCTGAGGCACTTAGCTCTGCATGGATCTTCTGAATTCATCTGGACGCAGCTCTAAAGCACTGTTGTTTGCCCTGGCTCCACAGCCAGTGTGGTTTTTTGTGGCAGCTGGGTCAAGCTTGAGCAGCACCTCGTCACAGACTCAAAGTCACCACCCTTCCTCCGCCTCTGTTTTGTTTTTAATATTCTCTGTCTTTCTCCAACTACCCCTACACAATACACAGATGTACATTCACATACATGGACAAATACACTTCATTTTCTTTTAAATATGATTTGCTGTGTGTGTAGGAGCGTTTTGCCCACATGTGTGTATGGATGTGCATTGTATATGTATTTGCGTTACATATGTGCGATGCCCACAGAGAACAGAAGAGGGTGTTGGATCCCTGGAAATGAAGCCACCAACAGCTGTGGATGCTGGGAATCAAACCTGAATCCTCTGAAAGGACAGCTTGTGCTCTTCATCCTTGCTCCCTCTCTCCAGCTCCCTTCTTTCTCTATTTAAGGAGTAAGTACACATCACAGAAGATGGGTTCTAAACTGAGTGGATTTAAGTAAGTGGATTTATTTCCACTGATGTCTGGCTGAAATACAGCATTATTTTCTATTGTGAACACAGAAAACTAACTATCCGGTGTTAGTGGAAACAGTTTCTTTGATACCAGCAGCAACTAAGCATTTCTGTGTCACATCAGGGCACTGTCCTGAAGTGTCATCCGTGTTTATCACTGTTTCCAAGTTATGATGGCTACTAGACTTCAAGCAGATCTTATATTTGCCACATTAAAAAAGTACATAGTTTTTTAAAGTTAATGCTGTATTTTATTTGTTTTATAAGTCTATGTATATTTTTTTTCTATATTTAAAAATATTACTGTGAGAAGTCCATGTGTTTCACTAGAGCAGAAGGGGGGTCCATGGCTCGGATTGGGTAGGAGCTGAAGAGTCCACATGAGAAGGTGTGGCGTGGGGAACAGAAGAGATGACTCAGTGGGTAAGAGCCTTTGCTGCAGAGGGATGAGGACCCCAGTTCAGGTCCTATACCCATGTAAAAGGCCAGATGTGGCCATGTACATCCCTGTAACCTGAGAGCTACAGGAGAAGAGACAGGAGGCTCCTTGAGACTTCTTGGCTACCAGCCTGCCTCTAGGTTCAGTAAGAGAACCTGTCTCAAAGGAAAAGGCAAAGACGATCTAGCTAGACACTTGATATTTTTCTCTGGCCTTTATGTGTATGCACAGGGTTGCATAACCACACACGGGCAAAGGTACCTGCACATAGCTGTATCACCAACACACACACACACACCACACACACACACACACACAGGAAAGTGGAACTGGAGACTTTATTTAGAATACCAATGCATTAGCCAACTGACTAACAAGGCGGCATTCATCCTTAGTGTAGGGCGAGCCCTGAGAATAAAAAGACAATAGGGTTGCTGGAGAAGAGTTTGGGTAAGCTGTGAAGGCCAAGATATTGACCCTGATTAACCAGCAGTGTGGTCTTGGGCAAGCCACTCCATGTCTCTATTTACCCAGGAATACTAATATACTGTGCAATCCTTGGGAGTATGAATTAGGAGGCCCTATGAGAGACAGCAAGTGCTGGCGAGCCGAGAGGACTGCAGCTGGTTCTAGAAGGGCAGCCTTCCCTACCTGAGAACTTCAGAAGCCGACATGTGTTGTTTTGTCTTTGAGTTCTCTCATCCTGTCCTAGCTCTGGCTCCCTGACATAACCACCCAGGATCAGCTTCCAAATGGAATCCCTGCCCCAGAACATAGGGGATCTCAAGTGAAAAACTTTCAAACCTCTCTAGAACTAAGTATCTGTTTCTGGCTTTCCTGGGAGCTCCCTCCTGGCCTGACTTCTTGTCACTCAAGGAGTGGTACATGGATTCTGTGATCTAACCAAGTCAGGCAGGATCAGTCTCAGGTGGCCACACCCCTGGGTCAGAGGTCTAGAGGAGGTCAGGGAAACACCTATGTATGACTCAAGAGAGGACCAAAGTTTTACTGTAGGAATGGATATGCATTCTTTCCAAACTATATGGATTGATTTTCTTATGATCACAAAAGATCAAAAAATATATCCATCAAAAGTAAAACCACCCACAAGTTTAAAATTTATAAATTAATATATATATAAATTAGGATTGTTGTCATATAGAAAGTTTTAGATCTTAATTTTACCACTTCAAAATACCTAAGATAGTTTCAATATTGGTTCTTGTATGTATGTGTGTGTGTGTTTATGTCTGTCTGTCTATCTGTATGTTCCCAGAGCTGAGAGTGCAGCATAAGCCACCCTGCCTGACATTTTATGTGAGTTCTGGAAATCAAGCTCCAGTCCTCAGACTTGGAAGGTAAGCTCTTTATCAACTGAGTTCTCTCCTCAGGCCGTGATATAGACTCTTACAAAGCTCTGTGTCAGACACTGTAAAATTCACAGGCTCCCAAGAGAGGCCATGGTATTACTAAGAATAACATCATGCATTTAGTTTAAACTACACCTAGAAAACTAGTAAGAAGGAAGCTTGTGTCTCTCTTCTTAAAGGACACTTGGTAATAACCCTTCTTTCTCCACTTCAGCTTAAAGAGAGTGTAGAGAAATACTTTCTTGTGTTCTCAGCAAAGAGACTCTAGATGCCTTTATTCTTTTTTTCCTTCCCATACCTTACCTTTTCATAACAAAGAAAAAGCTTTGAAAATGTGCTATGGTGAAAATGGCATCTTATTTGAAAAAAGAGCTTGAAAAAGACGTGCATGGCAAGGAGAGTCTGTAGCTTAGAAACAGAAGACTGGATCCACAGGTCAGCTTGGTGTCAAGACAGACACCACCATACACCTCACGGGACTGAAAGGCTCTACAGACTAAGCAGGAATCCATTCTTGAAATACTCACTGAAATGAAAGTCTATTATGGAAAACAGTAATGGTTGGTAACAACGTTGCTCTTTTGGCTGTTGGTAGCTCAGTCCACTTGCCCATCACAGGCAGAGGGCGGTGTCTAATAGCATCACTGTAAACATGGACTCTGCACTAGATTACACTGTCTAGTTTAGCTAGTTCCACCGTAAAAGGGGACCATGGTAGCCCACTTACCTCTGGACTCTGAAGAGGCTTAAAGCAAGTTAATGTATATATAGCTCCAAGGACAGAGCCTGGCATACAGTAAATAGAACGTAAGGGTACATTTTAATAATCAGTGGTTAATGGCCAAATATGAGAATGAAGTAAATTTAAACAAGCTGGAACCATGAAATCAATGGGCATCTTATAAAAAGGATTTCCATCAAATTTCTTCAATCAGAGATTTGGGTCAACAACCCCAACAGTTTCCCTACAAAGCTGTGCCCCACCACACTGAAGCTCAGGATAGGCCTGCTCCCCTCCTACCTTCTCAGCATCCTGCTCAAAGAGCCGCAGCTGGAAGCACTGATCCAGCTTGAGCTTTCGTACGTGCCACATCTGGTGCAGGTGTTGTCGGGTGGAATGCAGCTTATCCAGGAGGCTGGTGATCTTGGGTACAAGGCTCTGGAAGTCGGCACTTCCTGGGATGCAGTTGCGCCCTGAGAAGCCATCGCTGCAGCGGATGCACTGCAGTAACCGCTGCCCCTCCCGGTCCAGCTCTTCCACGGGGGCCTTCAGCACCTTTTTCTTAAGTTGCGTGTGCTCGTCAATAAGCCTCCGAGAGCCCTCCACATCCACAGGGAACTCCTTCCGGGCCAGCATCTCCTGCAGGTCCTCAAGGCGTGAGAGCAGATGTACCGCACTGTTGAAGAACTCCTCCAAGGAGAGGCGCAACTCAATCCACTCCTCATGGTTGTAATCCAGGGAGCCATCAAACTCCTCTGTCAGCTGGGAGGGGTCCACCAGCTTCGTGAGGCCCTCCACAGACACCATGCTTGTCTGGGAAGAAAAGACACAGAAATAAGACACAGTGATGTGCACTGGTGGGGGAAGACACCAGGGCAGAAATAGGCAGGAGGAAGAAAAGGACAGGTCTATGCAATTAGAACCACAGCCTGACACAAGAGGATGAGAGGGAGTTGAGTCCTACCGGTCAGGAGCCACAAATCAGCCGAGATCAGCAGACTCGATAGATGGCTGATTGCTTCAACACACCTCTCCACCTGACTGCATTCATATCCAAGGATAGACAGTCCTGTGTTCCATCCTCTTCCCTCCTCCACAGCCTGAGTTTACCACAGCTGGGCCTTCCAATTCTATAAACAAAAACTAGATGAAAAACCAATCCAGCAGCTGGCATGGGACATGGGGGCCGATTTTCTATAACAAGTCCAAGCTTGTGGCCAGAATATCATCACAGGTGGATTAAGCAATGTGGTCAATTCTTGGGCTGCCAGTATTTCAAAGACTATCTCAGTTGACCAAACTGATGTGAGCTCCTCTCCCCTGGTTCTCTCAGGACATTGAACTGGGGATAGGGCCTTCTATTTCCTCTGTGAGGAATACTTGAAGAGTAAAGCAGAGACTGTTGTGTCCAGGAATAGTGCCTCTAACAAACAACAGTACAAGCCACCACCCTATTCATCAGTAAAGACCTTTTCCTGCCTGCAGGGCCTTGAACTTCTCCTCTCTCTGGAGAAGAGGCTGTGAAGGGAATATGTGGATAATAACAGGACCTTCTTTCACTCACTAATTTCATGATTCAGGGCGAGCTATCTAAGTTTTCAGAGACCCAGTCCCCTTCCCCGTACAGTAGAACTATAACAGGTTGAACCCCCTAACCTATAATCACAAATCTGATTAAATGTGTCTACATAGGAGCCAGGCATAGAGTAGGTGTTCCAACCTCACTCAAGGTGGTCACGTGAAGGCCTGTATCTAACTAGTTAGATACTAATGAGTATGTAACATATAAGCCTATAAGAACAGCCTGGCCCTGTATCTTTTTGCATCTGAGAATCTCCCTTTTCCCCATACCCAACCTGAGACACAAGAGGGAGCTTCACTGAAAGGAGGGATGACCTGAAGCAGGAATCTCATACCTAACTGCTCACTACAATCCCGTAGGCCGTTTGAGATAACCAATACACCCACCCCTAGACATTCTGATTTCATTAGACCAGAGTGGGTAGCTTTAAATGCAGCCACTGCCAAAGAATCCTGCTAATTAATTAATTAATTAATTAAGTCTTGGCTACTCCAAAGCATGGCACTTGGACCGTCAGTATTGTTACTGTCCTAGAGCCTGTCAGATGGTACCTTCTCAGGCCCATCACAGGCTAGAGGCAGATTCTGTGTTTTCAAGACTCCCAGGGGATTTGTGTGTATTAACTTTGAGAATCTTTACTCTGGAGCATGGTCTCTTTTCAATGTGGCTAGGCTTCCTGCTTCTAGGAAGTGTACAGTCAGGACCTGTTCACTGTTTGTTGAGTGATTGCCACAGACCAAGCCTCTCCAAGCCTCCCCATCTCAAAGGCTGCCTGAGTCTGAGGCAGGGATTCCATCTGCTGTTTGGGTAAGGCCACCACTGCCTTTCTAATTGTTGTACCGAGGGGACTCACCAGCCATCTGGGTTGTACCTCTCTGGCTTAGGAGGCAGAGACAATTTTGCTCAGCTTGGGGTACAGGGGGTCATGGAATGGGCAGGACAGCTACACAGAAGCAAATGTTTACAGATTTCTAGAACTATTCTTTCCATGTTCTTCAGCTTGTAAACATAGAGGTTTGTCGTTGCCACCTTTGCATAAACAAATCAAAACATTACACGTGTTTTTCTGTGGAACTTGGAGCTTTTGGTAGGGCCCTGGGAGAATATGATGTTTAACTTATTTTTTTTTTCACCATGACAATTTTCTTGGCTATTAATAGAGAGTGAGAACTTCCACAGTCAAGAGGTCAAGCCATTTGTACTCAATTTGCAGCCAACTGGGGCCGCCACCCCAACACATACGCACTCCTAATCCTTGGGGACAGCACTCTAGAATGAAAAACTCTGAAAGATTAAACGCAGCTCCGACTTTGAAACAATCTCTTCTCCCTGCTCTTACTCTGGGCTCAAATTTGGCTAGAACTAGAATGTTTAAACGTCTGACTTAATCTTATGTGTCGCCATTACGAAGTCTCAAGGACTCACATGCCCTCTGGAAAATTTAATTTAAAAACAACATGTTTTCATGGATACATATGTCATCCTTGAAAGAAGATAGAAAAACATGAATAAAATAAAACTGTCCATTTTCTAGTCACTTTAAATAGATCACTGCAAACAACTCCATTTCTCAGTCTCATCCTTGAAGAAACAAAAAACAAAAATCCAAGGGCTGGAGAGATGGCTTAGCAGTTAAGAGCACTGGCTGCTCTTCCAGAGGTCCTGAGTTCAATTCCCAGCAACCACACGGTGGCTCACAACCATCTGTGATGGGATCTGATGCCCTCCTCTGGCCTGCATATGAGGATAGAGCTCTCATATACAATAAATAAATAGAAATTTAAAAAATCCAAGATCACACTGTTCATATTGTTTTATAATCTGCCTTTTAAAAGTGATATACCATGAACATTTTATAGTATTTTAAAATATTTCAATAGCCTTTAAGATTTCTATACCAATGCCACCAAACTTAATGGATTGTTAGAAAAAAAATCAACAAATGCATGTACATGTTAATATATTATATATACATAAATATATGCACATATATTGTACATATATAACATATATGCATACATGTAATATGCATATATAACATACACTATTACAAAAATGAACATAATGAACATCTTTGTTAGCACTTTATAGTCTTAATTTGTTTTACTTTTTCGTTTTGTTTTATAAGAGTGGTTTTCCAGAAGAATTACTAGACCGGTGGATATAAAATTTTTAAAATGTTTGATAGAATTGCAACACTGTTGTCAGAAATACTTGTGCCATGTACACTCTCATCAGCAGTATACAGAATTGTATAATGGTGTTGTGCATTTGAGATCAGTTCTGGAGCCTCTAATTCACACTGGAATGTAACTGGTATATGAGCCAAGATGGTCAAGGAATCTGCAAATCTTAGCCTTTGACATATTTGGCCATTATAGACAAGGAGGGAGAGTGTTAAAGGTACTTCTTGCACAGAGGAGCAGAAAGAGGCGACGATGGCTGTGCCTCACCTCAAAGATGAATTTGGAGCTGCCGAAGTTGGTCTTCTGCTTCTGCCAGAAGTTGTCAGGCTTGATGATGAGGGCCACATGGATCTCGGCGGGAAAGGCTTCCTGCAGTGTCTTGAGGAGGGGCTTGATGAGGTCCCACTTGGAGCCCCGCATGTCGATGATGACGGTGAAGCCACGTTTGCAAACGTCCTCACTACGGAAGATCATAGTTTCAGATGTGGTCACTGGACAGCAGAAACTTAGGTACACAGGCAAAAAAACCTATCAGGAGACTCGAATCTTCCCAACTTGGATCACCCTGCCAACTCTTGTCATTTTTCTAACCAACTGAAAGGGTCACACCCCTCTGTCAAGGTTTTGTCTTTTGTTGTCTATTTTAATGTTAAGTGTGTGGGAGGTAAGACCTGGAGTCTACAAACAGACTCTGGACCCGTCCCCAAGTTAATTCTGATTGGTGAATAAAGATGCCAGCAGCTAATAGCTGGGCAGAAGAGAGATAGGTGGGGTTGGGGCTTGGGTAAGAGGAGAGAGGATGGAAAGGAGAGAGAAGAAACTGCCATGGAAGAACAAGATGACCGGGAGGGAGGGAGAGGGGGAACAGGAGGGGGAGCACCATCATGGGGTAGGAGTAAAGAAAACGCAGCCATGTGGGCTGGCCAATTAGAGCTAAGCAGTCCAGATGGAACATAGTAAATAATGAGTGACAGCTTAGAGTTATGATGGGAAGGTAGATTCTAACAACATGGAGGGTAGGCAATTGCCCAGCTATTGTGCTGCCTAAGGCATATTTAAAAATATAAAGATGGTATGTGTGCTTCCATCCAGGAACATAAGTGTTTAGAGGCAGTTAGAAACCATGCACCAAGATTTTTTAATAATTATTTATTACACCCCTCCTGTGCTCGGCTCATCTGACCCAGGGCTCCAGCATCTGCTTCCTCTTAGCCCTTAGCAAATACCTACATCTTCTCTAATATTGGTTGCACTTGGGAAGCTGACCACATGCATGCTCAGACTGCACCTGATTTCTCTTTTGGTTTTCATTTCCCCTTCTCCTTCCTAGGAAGAACCATGACTCCTCATTTGGATTAGAGCTCCCCAAAGACAGGGACACTACTGCTCGTTAAAGATGACAAACCTGCCTTGTGCCCACCCAAGACAGACACCGGTACACTTTACCACCTCATACAAACTGAACCAGAGCATCTTTTCCAATGAATGGCTCTAGGCTGACTTTGCCAAATGAGTGACTATAAGGTATTAGTAGCACATACTTGCCAGCATTGTATTTAAGATGAATCACATATAGTTCAAAATAAATGCCACCTTTAAAATGAAAGCTGCTGAGTAAAGCTGACCACTAGTGGATAGTGGGGTGGGGCTGACTTGTGGAGAAGCCCCAGCCCATGCTCCACACAGTCGGCCTCACAGTGGACGTCGTTGAGATAGGGCAGTAGCTGTTGAGATCTAGACCAACAGGAGTGAGACTGACCATCTTGACAACCAAATATAAGCATCTCAAAGGAACCAAGATGCTGCTATTTAACTTAAACACCTAAGCCTTAACTAGAATTCTTCAAAATTGAATAAAAAAAATATAGGTGAGAATCAGTGATATCTCAGGGGTTCTCCCTTCTTTCATTTCTTGGTTTATTTTACCCAGCCATTTATTTTTAAACCATTTCTCTATAGACTAGTATATTTCCTTGGGGGATCTTTCATCTAATATCACCTCTCCCAGATCGAACGTGTGTAAATTGCTGTGTGGGTTAAGCTTTCTTTGCCACACCATGCTTGCTTACAGCTGCTAGTCGTAAGGCCACCGTTGCCAGGCTGCGGCCACAAAAAGAAGCAAACCTTTTTTAGGCTTCACCATTAGATGTCAACCAGTGACAAGAAGGATGTCTCAGCTCATAGGACTTGTGTATGTGTGTCCCATGCCTGCCACCTTGCTCGGGCCTCCCAGTTAGATGGCTACTCCCTGCGTAGCACAGAGGAAGTAGGAAGCTGTTTCTCCCTAAACCCTGCACACTGATGGAAAAGGAGTTACCACTTCGTCTTCTTTGATACTTAATGAGTTCTCCCATGGCCACTGCCTTCTGATACATTCTCTGTCTACTGTTGACACTTGCTATGAAAACAGCCAAATCTCCCAAGGTGCTTTGTATGTATGCTATACCCAGCTGGGTGTGTGTGTGTGTGGACTTTTTCTTTTTATCTTTAATCTTTTTGTATAGTCCAGTTGTTCTCCCTCTCCTGTTGTACTAGAGAGTACTCTGACAGTTCTTCATCCCATTCCTCCTCTCCAGTCTCTAAGAGGATGTCCCCCCAAACCCTCCCACACCCTGCCAGGCCTCCCCACTCCCTGGGGCCTTAAGTATCTCAAGGGTTAGGTGCATCTTCTCTCACTGAAGCCAGACCAGGCAGTCCTCTGCTGTATATGTGTCGGATGCCTCGGATCAACTAGTATATGCTGCTTGGTTGGTGGCTCAATGTCTGAGAGATCTCGAGGGTTCAGGTTAGTTGAGACTGCTGGGGTTGTCCTCCTCCTCACTTCTGCCATCCTTTCTCTAATTAAACCACAGAGGTCCCCGACTTTAAGACCATTGGTTGGGCATAAGTATCTGCTTTGGTCTCAGTCAGCTGCTTATTGGGCCTTTCAGAGGGCAGCCATGCTAGGCTCCTGTCTATAAGTATATCATAGCATCAGTAATAGTGTCAGGCCTTGAAGCCTCCCCTTGAGATGGATCCAAGGTGGACCAGTCACTGGACCTCCTTTCCCTCAGGCTCTTCTCCATTTTTGTCCCTGCAGTTCTTTCACACAGGAACAATTCTGGTCAGAGTTTTTGACTGTGGGATGGCAACCCCATCCCTCCACTTGATGCCCTGTTTTTTCCACTGGAGATGGACTCTTCGAGTTCCCTCTCCCTACCGTTGGGCATTTCATTTATTTTGTGCTTATTCTGTGCCAGGAACCTTGGGCACTTACTATACATTATTCCATTTTATCCTCACAAAGTGGTTGTCTCTGTGTAGCAAGGATGAAATTGTAGCACGACATTTGCATAAAACTCTACAACCAGCAGTAAGCTCAGAAATGCAAAGCTAGGCACATGGGCTCTGAAGCCTATGCTCTGATCCCTGTGTCCTTCTATCCCCTACCACTCTGACACCAAGTGCAGGTGAGGAGTAGCAATGAAGGATTGATTTAGAGAACTTAAGAGAGACGAAAGAGTCCCAGGGAACAACCACTGTTCTGCAGTGAGTGCAAACGTCAAAATGGAGGAAGTGAAAGCGTGGCCAGGTATAGTAGCACACACCTGTAATCTCCACAGTCAGAATGCTGAAGCTCTACCATGGACTTATTGTAGCCTCTGGGGCAAGCACCTTCTGACATAGCAAGGCCTCAGTTCCCACACTGTAAACTGTATAAATGGTAGTAACTATCTTAAAGGACAAGTGTGTTAATAAGTATATTATTAAGAAGTATATACATATATGTATATATATATATTGTGTGTGTGTATATATCTATATACAAGTATATATGTTAATATATACATAAAGTACTCACTGTAGGACCAAACGTGTAGTAAAGTCTATCTTAGTTTGATAAGGACCTATTGGTGACCTTTCAGAGAGCACTTTATTGACCATGATGCCCATTCTCCAGCTCTGTGACAGTTACAGCTATCAGGATGAGTCTGCAGCCTTCTCAAGAGAACAGCCCTTGGCTGTTGGATGCCATTTCTCCTGAAGAAAGCAGGGCAGTTACTACTCCACTGTATGGCTAGACAGGGCCCCTCTTACACAGATGTGCTTGAGCCTGTCCGCAGTCCCCCATGGTGACTGTGGACGGTGATGGGTGCTCAGAGCCTGGGCAGACACTGCTAAGGCTACAGCTAGACTCTACGATCACGTGCTCTGGTGGCCTGCCCCCTCCCTAACTCTACTCTCAATCTCTTACAGATTTCTTCTGGAAATCACAATCTTAGTAAACCAGTTCCTCCCAAATCCTCTCTCAAAAAAGACGCAGCCTGACAATTCTTTTTTATTATATAGTCTAAATAATGTAAATATAAGTGATGTATTTCACATGTTTGCAAAATTCTGAAGGCAATTTGATATATGGCTGGAGACAAAACAACAAAAACCAAACCTGGGGTGGGACTTTATGTTTGAGAGTTGCCCCGTGCCTGCATTTGCTGTGCGCTACTTCTGTGAATGGACAAGAACCCATGTGTGTAGAAGTGTGGATCACCCAGTGGAAACAGGATAAAAAGATACATCTACGGAGTCACAGATGTAACTGACAGGAATGCTAACAGTTAAGAGAAAAAGGAGAGAAGCCTCCTGACAAAATGCAGAGTGAGTGAGAATTAGGAGGGGTGTGGTGTGGTTACAGTGTCAAATTCTGCAGAGGTACATAGTAGGACCAGAATCACTTGGTTAGTGTCTGAGAGGCCAAGGTCCAGGATCATTACCATGGGGACTAGGGGAAAACTCACATCGGAGCAGTGACATAGTCATCCTAGCTGATGCCTGCAATGATTACAAGAAAATGGCCAGGTCAGAGAAGGCTGCCTGTGGGCACTTGAAGTCCAGTGCCACCCACCTCTGGAAGCTACCAGGGACCACACACTCCCCAGCTTGCTCCCTCCCACAGGCACCTGCCCTCTTCCACAGGCTTCTGTTCCCAGTCCCCTCTCCTCTCGCTGGGGCCATTTCACCAATCTTGTCAGGATTGTCACTAATAGGCTTGCCTTCCCCTTAGGCACTTTGCCTTTATAAGACACTTATTGGTCCAAATCAAACTTTTGATGTAGAATTCTGTATTATATACCATAAAAAAAACAGTGGATTTGGGAGCAGCAGGCTTTTACATCCATTCCAATGGGAAAGGGGGTAGTTCTCCCCACTTCAAACCCTCCATGAAAACTACGAAGGGCCCCTGCTCCCTCCAGTGGTTTTCTCTCCCTCCCCTTGCTTCCAAGCTGGGGTTTGGGTCCCTCGGGGCCCCTATGGCAAGCTTCACAACATATGTGATAAATCACCATTCCTTCAAATTGAGCCAGGAACTGCTCACAGACTCTCCAGGCCTCTCAGGCCCAGAAGCCATAAATGTATATACTGAATGACCGGAAGATTGATCAGCTGCTTCTTGTACTCGATTCTAGAGCCTTCTCTTGGTTCATTAAATGTCACTAGAACTGCTTGGACTCAGTGCATGTGTGTTATCTCAAAAAGGTGCTTTTACTGCTTTGTGACATTGCTTCCTCTAACCTTAGTGACTTTCATTTTCACCCAGGTTGCTTATTAGAAAATGCTAATTTAGGAGACACTGTCCAAGTATGCTGAGGAAAGTTGTTTCTGGGACAAGGCTGGGGAGTCTCTATCATGACCAATGATATCGCTTCTCTTGGGTGTGGTATGTGAGAGTTTAAAGATTCACTTTGCCTAAATCCTATATAAGGATGCACATTAATAAACAGCATGGACCACACAACTGCATCAGAGAAAGCAACATCTGCTGTGGGAGCCAATAAGCATGCTGTCTTTGTCGCGTTCTACTCTCACTTACTAGAGAATGAAACCCTCTGTCACTAGCACAGGCTTGGTAGGATTTCTGTCCTTAGGAAATACCTCTGGCTCTGTAGACTGGGACACATGCCTAAGGAGTGTGCCCGAAGGGCTGGGCACAGCCTTCCCCAGGTACAGCTGACTGAGCACAGACACTATGGAAGTATTGCCTTCCTGGGTGCTCCCTCTATTGATCTCTAATGAAATCATGGTGACATCCGTTCACCATTGATCTGTCCTGGTAGCTTCATCTCAATTTCTAGGCAAGCCCTGGCTGTCTCTTCAGGGATCTCTAGGCTCACCCACATCTGACAACCCCAGAGTCAACTCTTGGCCAAATGAACTCTGTTAGGACTGTTGCAGATCTGACAGATGCAGGTGAGGGGGTCTTAGCTGCTGGGTAGATGAAGGAGAAAGAAATAGACACGTGACAACTGACTCTTTCTAATCTTAGTGGCTTCCTGTGCTTAGCAAGTACTATGGCTGAGAAGCCCACGACTGAAGCCAGTCCTCACAAACAGTTCTACCAGGCATAAGGCCATGCTTCTGCAGAAGGCTTGGATCCTCACTCTCCAGCCCACTACTGTTCATTATACACACACTTAATGTGGTCCATCTGTTAGCCCTGGCTTTGCTTCTCTGACTGTCTAAACTGCCATGTCACCCCAACCCAGTTTCAAAATTACAAAACCGATGGCCTTAGCCTGGGGAGTAAGGACAACGTGCCTCAAGCCACAGCCATCTGGTAACTGGACAGGAGAGCCGAGTACGTGGGTGGCAACCCTATGCTAGGGCATCACACTGGGTACCGTGTGACTGCAGGGAGCCAAGTACCACTTCCCCCATCTTACTTCCTAACCTCTCACTCCTGTACCCCATCCCAGGTCTCTCCCTGAGCAAAGCCCACCTGTCTCAGCAGATTCCATCACGGCCACGTTAGTAAACCACACTGGGTGTGAATCATAGCCTTTTCCTCTCTCCAGATCTCCTGTGTCAGAGTGGTCACCACTCCATAAGACAGATTTGTCACTCCTGCTTCTCTCAACTGCCTTTAGTTTCCCTCTGGATTATGTTTGCCTCTCATCCCTCCATGTCTCTGTGTTTGCCCACTCCAATTCCACCTTTGACCAGAGAGCGTCTAATCACCTTTCAAATCTCAACTTACAAGACTCTTCCTCCAGGAAGTCCTCCTCTCTTACTATCCACTCCCTACTCACAGTCAAGAAGGTCTTCTGACCTTGTGCTTACCTGGCAAGGCATCTGTCAAACGGGTACCTCTGAACAGGTTCTGAGCAATCAATACCTGTGCCCCTAAATAGATTGATATGGGCTGGAAAGATGGCTCAGCGGTTAAGAGCACCGACTGTTCTTCCAACGGTCCTGGGTTCGATTCCCAGCAACCACCTGGTGGCTTAAGCCCATCTATAATGGGATTTGGTACCCTCTTCTGGTGTGTCTGAAGATAGCTGCAGTGTACTCATATAAATAAAATAAATACATCCTTAAAAAATAAACTGATATGACTTCACAGGGAAGACTTAGGAATGGGGTTCAGTAAAAGTGCACAAGCTTGAGGACCTGAGTTGGTCCCCTAGAATCCACATTAAAAGTGAAGTGTGATAGTATGTGTTTGTAATCCCAGTGTAGGGAAAGAGGGAACAGACGACTCCTGAGCTTGCTGGCCAGCCAGCCTAGCTTACCTGGCAACTTCTAAGCCATTGGGAGATCCTATCTCAGAAAACAAGTTACGCAACTGAGGAATGTCATCTGAAGTTGGCCTCTGGCCATACACTCATATACATGTCCCTGTACATATGAGTACATGCATATGCACATGCATACACACAATGAAAAAGGAAAAAGGAGAACCTAGTTATGAAGGTACTCATAAGGAGCACATCATTAGCTAAATATATCACACTATCCATTAATTTATCCACCCAACAAGTACTTACTGAGTGACAAGTTTTTTTAACTGACCTAAATCTAGGGATTTGAATATAAATTTGGGCAAAGGCAGAAATAATTATAAACATTATAATCTAGAAGGAGAGACAAACACTAGACAGTGGCTAAAGAAATGGACAATATTAAAGAACTCATCAGATACTCCAGGCAAGTCACCTAAGAGCAGATATTTAAGTAGAGACTAAACTCTGAGAAAAGACAAATAAAAGAACTCAGGCAAAAAGAGCAGGCCACGACCCAGCCCTGGGAGAGAGGAGAGGACCACTGTTTGCTGTTCGGCCACCAAGCAGGAGACTGGGAGAATGGAGTCTAGTAAGGAAGCAGGGGCCAGCAATCATGTGGGGCTGGTGTGCTACAAGGTGAAGACAAAACCCCAGGCTGGAGAGGCAGCAACTCTGACCCCCAAACAGTGCAGCATGAAACAGCAAAAATGGGACATCCATATGCTAAATTTAAAAAGAACTTAACTTTTACTGATTATCTGAGGTTCTGTATATGGTAAGTACTTTATATACAATATGTAATTTATCTCTCACATGAGACTCTGTAGAGGGCAATATTACCCCACTGTATGGTTATCATGGATGTTTGGTGTAATCTGTGTGAATGCAAAGACCCTAACTCAGGATGAGACCACCCTGGTTTCCCTACAGGTACTTAGGTTTCCCTAAGGTCACCATCAGTTGGTCTTCAACTGATGCTCAACTGTGCTCTGGCCTGACTCCCTTTGTCCCCAGTATGTCACCTGAAATTCACCTTGTTCCCATGAATGTTTGGCAGATTCTCACTGTAAATAACTACTGCAATAAATATAACATGAGTCCATCCTGGAGGTGGTTGGAGGCAGAGATCAGCACGTGTGTGTGTGTGTGTGTATATGTGTGTATCAGAATATTAGTGTGGAGCCCAGGAAAGGAAAGGTCAGTGCTTGGTTTGTGGGGTTAGGATGGAACAGAATTGACCTGCAAATCAGACCTATTCATAAAGTTGTCAAGTGTTGGTGACAAATTCAAAGGCTAGCCTGGTCACTGAGGGATGGGTTCAGAGAGCAAGGACAAGTCACATTAAGGACTCTCAGTTTAATGCCACTCCTCTGTTATGATGTTATAGCTACAGACAAGAATGGCAGCTGCAGACGAGGTACAGAGGAATCTGGAGATGTCTTACCCATGGCTCCTGGTCAGACTTCTATACTTGGTGACATTACCATGTATAGTGAACAGAGCAGAGAAAGGAAAGAACGGTAGCCTCAAACAAGCCATTCCCTCTCCACTTGCCCTGGCTCTGTACGGCTCCCAAGCTCCATACATCCTCCCAGGAACCCAATGAACTGAAAGAGAAAGGGACACTGCTTCCCCTGACTCATCCCCAGAAGCCTGGAGACCCTAGCTATGATCTCAGGATTTATTTAATCTGCTCCCTGCTCCTCACTGAGTTTTCCCAGTTCTCTGCTGATGGCGCCAAACCAGGCCACATCTGCTTTCCTAAACAACCAGCAATCAGCAGGTGTGGGAGAAAACTGTTAAGGACACATTAGCACTTGCTTTGAGCTTTTCTAATCTGTATAATCAGAGGCAGTAACAAGAACACTGAAGAAGCCCTGCCTTCAGGAGGCATGAGCCACTCTCTGGGGAGCACTATCCATGAGCTGTTCTCTGGGGAGCACTGTCAGCAATGAATACACGGAGGGCCTCTCCGTGGCTGTTTGTCCAAAGGGGAGAGTAGGAGCAGAAGGCTCCCTATGCCTGCCACAGATGTCTCTCCTTTGGGTCACTGTGAGGCCACCGTTAGCTAATGTTCTACTAGGGTGTGATTTAGATGTCATTGAGGCCACCTAGGGAGCCATACTAATTCACCCAAACATTTGGTTTTTGTTCTTGTTTTGGTTCACTGGAAGACTGTCCCTTTACCCGTTATTATACTAGAGGTCTAGTGTTTTGTGTGTCTGTGCATATTCACATGTCCATGTATCCTCAGATACTGGGTGCACTTCCATAAATGTGCTCATATGTGTGGATGCCAGAGGTCAATCTCAGTTATCACTCCTCCACTTTGGTTTCTGAGACAGTGTCTCTCATTGGCCTGGAGTGCGCCCAATAGGCTAAGCTGTCTGGCCAGAGAGCACCAGGAATCAGCTTTTCTCTGCTTCCATTTTTTTTTTTTTTATGTAGATGCTGTAGATGGTCCTCATGTTTGTTGAGCCATCTCATCCCCAGCTGATGTCTTTTCTATGCCATGCAACACGATATCTTTTGTCTCTGAATCTCTTGTTATGTGAGAGTCAGAGGATGAGGCAGGGTATACTACAAAATGATGCTTTATTCTAAATTTATAACCTTAAATGTAACATGCAGCTTATGTGCTACAAATGGCCAAGGATAGCTATGAGTGGAGAGTAATACAAGTCTGTAGACTGTTGTGTTACAATATTAACAAACTGGACAGCCTGAAAGATTCTGATTGGAAGATGTGGGGTGGGGCTGTGTAGTTTTTTGGTCCTGTCCCTACCTCCCCCATTGTTTCTAGCATAGGCTACTAGTATTTAGGATGTACTGTGCTTCAGCCCACTTCCAGGACAAGGATGCACTCCCCAGATTTGCCAGGACCAAGTTTGACTCTTGCTCTGGTCAGATACTCAGGGAAACCAGAAGCAGAGGGCAAATAAGGAAGGTTGGTGCTTTCTAACTCTTTAAAGTGCATTACCTAATTTCACCCCAATGAGTCTGTTTACAAACCAGGAGCAGGGAGTGGCCATTTCAGTGTTTCTTCCTGAATGAGGAAAAGTGGAGTATTAAGTAGCAGTGATCCAAGCATTAGGGTTCCACCCAGCATTTCCAAGCCTGGTCATCAAGTGGCAGCTCAGAGATCTAATCTTCATCAGAACTTCTCATCCTCACACCATCTCTAAAGCTGCCTTTAAACAAATAGACATGTGCAAATGAAGTATGGCCAGAAAGGACATAGTTTTTCCATCCTGAAGATGTTAAAAGAGCCCTGCCACAGAGAAAGGGACTCGCAAAGACCTCTGGGACCAGTGTGAGAAGGCTGGGCACAGCAGAAACATGCAGCCTCCCAAGGAGGCCCCTGCTCCTGCAAGAGGCCACCAGGCTTGTGGCACAACCCCATGCAGCCTTTGTTATTAGCAAGGTCATTTCAGCTGGACCCTGAAACAACTTCTATTCACAGAGGAAAGACACTGGCAGAGCCAGCTGGCCTGGGTTGTGGCGGAAGAAGGACCTACCCTCCTTGAGAGAAGACTGTCTTGGACATTCTAGGAAGACCAAAGCCACTGCCCATCTGCAAAGCTAGGAGGCGGCAAGTTCAGGGTCAGGTGGGATGGAAACTGACATGTCTGCCTAGGATATGGCCTCTCTCTTCTTCTAGCTACTCAGAACATGAAGCAGAAATGAAATGGACACCAAAGCAGTGGATGGAAAGAAAGACCAATTTGGAAACCGACGCCCACAGCCTATGTCCTCACCCTCTGCCTCCCTGTCCCTCTGCAGCTAACCCGAGCCTTGCACCAACACTTTCTCTTTGCGTGCACATTTTCTCTACCTGCCTGTCTCGCCAAGTCTGAAGGGTGGAAAAACCTGTTTTAACCTAAAGAAAGCAACATAATTACTAAGCACACCTGTAACAGGCCAAGGAGAGAGTTTCCATGTAACTAGGAAGCTTGGACACATTTTGGTTTCATATTTCCCCCTGATTCTGGAAACACAACCAGACCATGAGCCTTCCTGAAGGCAAAAACTGGTGCCCCTAACTCTCCCAAGCAGTCTGCAAGGGAGAGCAACAGGAAAAGGCCATATGATCATTTGATCAACCCCCTGGGATCGGTGTATGTAAGCAACTGTTCTGTGCACTCATGGAACCGATAAAGTACCGCATCGTGGTCAGGATTGGGCAGTGTGAGGAAGGGCTGGCCCTACTGCAAGTCTGCTGCAAGGAGTTTCTCTTCAGCTGGCCAGTTAGAAAACCTGGATTTCCTGTATCCCAATCTGGAAATCAAGGATGTTCTCTTCCCACAGAGAACCAGGACGGGGTGTGTCACAACACCAGGGTCAGACTTTGGCTCAGGCTCCAGGCCAAAACCCAGCACATGAATGACGGGTGATGGGAACAGATACAATTCCAGCTGTGGACAGAACAGTACAAGAGACCTGAGGGAGAAAAGGCTCTGGCATGAGGGCCTTGGAGCTCTCCAAACCAGACCTGGTCCTCAAGTGACCTAACAGAACTGGGAGCTGGGAGAGAAGGAGCTCCCGGAGAAGAGAAGAGGCGGAGCCATGAGGACACACACTGGGATTACGTCAGTATATTATCCGGAAACATATCTGCCCTCGCCGAGTCACCATGCTGACAGACAGAGCGCTCCGTCTGGGCTCTGGGAGAACTGGCTGTCATCCTCGCTCAGTTTAGAAACGGCAGCACCTCCTCAGTGAGCCAGGCCACTCCTGCTGCCTCCAGGCTTCTGCATGATCTGACCTGGCAAAGCGCTTGGATCCCTTGTCAGGGGACAGGGGATGTCCTAAAGGAGGCTTAGTCTGGTGACTTCATGCTGGCATGACTCCCTTTGTAATGGCTCTGAGGACTCTTTGAGTAAGGCTGTCTTTTACCTTGGTGCTCTGCAAACTTAGAGACAAGTATCAAGAACCCTGCAAACCCTTCCCTGCTCATAAGAGCTCATGTCCTATGGACAATCTGATCTAATAAAGAGACTAAGAACTTAGACCTCCAACCTGTGACAAACTAGACTCAATGGCCCCTTTCAAGTTTTGTTCATGTATTTGTTCTTCTTGGACAATACTGGACAGATGAGGGAGAAGTGTGGAACAGATCTTATCTAAGGCAGCTCTGGACACCATGAGATGGTGGGCAAATGCCTCTCAGTAGAGGATAGCGACACACAGGAAAGCCCTGGGGAGTGGTGTTTCTCCCATGTTCTTGTCTTCTGAGTGCAAAGAAGAAAAACAGTGTTTGGAAGGAAAGGTTTGAAAAGACAAATTAGGCCTTTCTCTCCATCTCCAGCTGCTGAGAGAGGTGATGAAGGCTGTGGGCATCCTGAGAGGTAACGAAACGCGGGCACCGTGACTTCTGCTCTGCTACGAACGAAGGCAAGTCAGTGGCTGGAGTCTGCTTTTCTCTAGCTTCTCAGAATATGATTTTATAAAAGAAAGGTAGGAATTATTACATATATGCCATATGTTTTAAACAGATTTTCCCCAAATAACATCATTATAAAATGCCTAGTTTCAGCTGGCGATTGTATGTCTAAGCTAGCCATTTCCACGTGCAATATTTTATTTGTATTTACTACACTTATCAGAGGAAACTTGTATTAAACCTATTTTGTAGTGAAAAAACAATAATTGTCTATGGCTACTTAAATTTTAGTATTTAATAAAAAATATTAAAGTAAAGCTGGCAAACACGAGACGTCTTCCCACGCAGCTCAGCAAAGGTGTTCTACCACTTGGTGGCGGCATACCTGAATTTCCAAAAGTCTTTAGTGAAGGCAGCCTCTGTATAAAACTAGTGTCCAGGAGCATCCGTATCTCATGGATGCTCGAGGGCATCATACACTACTCTGAACGCCAGTGAAGGACAGAGCAAAAGACCGAACCAATGATGAGTCTGGAAAGTAATAAATTGGAAACGTGCTGGAAAAGCCCCTGAAAGGGGGGGGGGGATAGCACCAAATCTGGAACCTGCCAAGGAAGAAAACCAACCCCCTTATTGCCAGGCTGCTGCTCAGTGTTTGTATTCAAGGAACTCCCTTGTTTCCAGCACAGCCACCAAATGAGTCCTAGCTAAATGCAAATCACCCTGATTACCTAGCATGAACGTCAGCAAGGCCTGAATGCATTGGGTCTCATGTCTTCTGACACTGAAGTTTACCTAATCAAGGTTACAGCGGACACTTCAGCCTCTTAATCAGCCTGCTCCTGGAGAGCTATGGGCTCCAGCAGCTTAAAAGAGATGTTAAAGACCACACCCGAGCTACCCAGAGATGAACTCCCAGGAGGCCTCACTTTCCCCATAGAGGGCAAGTAAGGTCTCTAGTTCAGCTGGGCATAGAGAACTTGACAGCTTTCGCTGAGCCAAGGCAGGGATTGACAATTCAGCCAGCTGACAAGCTAAAACACAAACGGGGAGAGAAAGAGAGAAAAAAAAAAAACCCAAAGGTTCACCAAGGACACAAAAATCTGGCTTTTGCTGTATATAACATCAGCTCTGAAGACTACCGCGAAGCCTCTGTCAAGGGGTCATGCTATATAAGTAAGGATATCCTTTGCCTGGAAGACTCAGAAGCACAAGCCCCATGATTAAACCCCTCGCCTTTTCACAGCCAGGATCAGGCCTAGCTGTGTAGTGTGTGCTGGGTTTTCTTCACGATGGTGGGGGACAATGTTTGGGCAGTGATTCCTGGACAGCGGTGATCAAACGCACTTAAACTTTTTGCCAAAGTAAGGATCAGAAGTTGAAGCAAGTCACCCTGGGAGTATAATTCAGGAATCTTGAAAGCAATTTGTCTTATTCACTGTAAGCGTCCCATGACTGCCACAAATCTATACCAACCCCCCCTCCCAAAACAAACCAACACAAAACAAACCAACACAAAACAAACCAACCCACCTAAATCTATAGGCAACTGTGAAAAGCTGGGGTTGGAGAAGTTGCCTTCCCTGAGGAAGAGCACACCAACTGGTTGACCAGTGCCAAACAGTCAGTCTGGAAAGCACACACAGGTAGCATTGTGGGGCCTGAACAGGTTATGCTTAGGAATATGTACGTATATGTATGTGGTAACAGTTAGAAAAGGCCATGAATTTGAAGTAGAGCAGGGAAGGAGGGGTACATGCGAGGGTTTGGAGGGAGGGAAGTGGAAAATATTGTAATTATAATTTCAAAAATTAAGAACAGAAAGAAAGCACTGAAGATGCAGACAAAGGCTTATATATAATGATGTTCACAGAGGACTGCTTCTAACCGTGCTTTGGATAATTTAGATGTCTTACTGTACTATTAGCTAGTGTGTTGTCAACTTGACGCAAGCTAGAGTCACCTGGGAAGAGGAAACTCCAAGTGAGAAAGCTCTGCCATTTACACTGACCTGTAGGCAAGCCTGTGGGGCATTTTTTGATCAATGATGAATGGGAGGGTCTAGTCCATTGTAGGCGGTGCCACTCGGCAGGCGGTCCTAAGCTATATAAGAAAGCTGCGAGCAAGCCAGTAAGCACCACTCCTGTGCTTTACTTTCTGCCTTTATTTACTGCTCTGATTTTTTGTCCTAACGGGTTGTAATTGGAACTATAAGCTGAAATAAACTCTTTCCTCCCAAGTTGCTTTGGTCATAGGTGCTTTATCATAGCAATAGAAACCCTAAGACACTTCTGTTAGAGTTAATTTAGCTGTGATACATCCCATGATACAACTTTATCGTGTTAAGAAACTATTTTGTGGTATAAAACGAAGTGAAAATAGAATAAATGATATGACTCCCTGTTTTTTTTAAAAGCTCTAAAACACAGGAAGGAAACATAACAATACATTAACTCTTATTATCTGTAGGTGGTACAGTTATAAGCGCTTTCTGAAAGATTTTTTTTACTTTTCCTAGCTTTAAATTAAAAATACACTAGAAATACCTTTCCAATTTAAAAAGAGGGCCAAACATTAGACATACACATTCATTCGTTCAGTATCTACCCCAGAGCTACTCTGCTTTTATCCTGTAGCTTTACCACCATGACTTAAGCATAGCTCTGTCCCTAATTGACCACCAGTTTGAGGAACATCATGATAAGGCAAGATAAACAACTGCCCCTTGCAGCCAGCTGTATCTTTTTGAGGTAGTTCTATGTGTCACCCAGGTGAACCCTCATGCACATTGTGATTCACAGGCAAGGGAAGGGTTAGTGGGCACACCATACTCCTGCAGAAGGCAGCTCTTCTGGGCTGGAGGCCCCCATAGAATTTGCATGTATGTCCATAATTTTTCTCAAGCCACTCTTTCTCTGCATTAGCAGACAATTTCTTCTACAAGGTCAGTGGCAATGTCCTCTCTTTGAGGCACATGGAAGACACGTGGGGCAGACACAATCCTCTACTAGGATTCTTTCATGCAGGGCTCAGTCCTTGATTTATCTCCTGAAGGCATTTCCTGGTTCTTGGAATACCCAGGACTGCTCCGGAAATAACTGACCAAATGGTTTCTGCCTCTGCTGGCCTGGGTTATCCTTCTCTGGGAGTCACAAATGCAGCCTTTGCACCCGAAGTATTCTGCTCCCTTCCTCCCCGCAACTTTTTTCTTTTCAGGCTTTTCTTAGCCCCTGCAACAGTTGGCCCTACTAGGACTGCGTAGACCTGCCAAGTCCTATGGCAGTGGACCGTCACAGGAGTGAACCAACCCCAAGCTGCAGACTAACTGACTGCTAACTCCAAAACGTGTGCTGACCTCAGAAGATGGCAGAAGGCAGAGACACAAAGGCAGCTGCAATAATGGACCCAACACAGGCCCGAGGAAAATGAGAAAGGAGACTATCCCTAAACTCTCATAAGGCACACCCTACCTGCCAGATTTGCACTGGACAGTCTTTATTTAGCTCCTTAAAAATCCTACGGTTTAATTGCTTTTACATTTTCCCTATATCTCCTGGTACAATCTGGTGTTTTCCATAGTTGAGAATAAACACACTGAGTTTGTCTGCAACTGGAATGTGAGGGAGAAAGACACCTACTCTTCTCAACTGTCCCAAACTCCCAGAGCCATAAGCCAGCTCTGTCCAGCCTAGGGTTGCATTTCCTGCCTCAGCTCCCTTTACACCCAGCTTCCACAGAGAATCATTGGGAAGCAGGTTAGAAGGAAGTAGCCGGAGCCCATTATCAGCACATGTCTCGAGCTCCTTACTCTCCCCCCCCCCCTCTTTTCCAGTTCAGTCTTAGCCATCTTTGAGCTATCTCTTTCCATGTAGCCTATCTTTGGGGCTATCTCTGTCCATGTATCTCAGTCCCCTGTACTCTGCCACCACTATGTCCTTTATTATGGCTTCCTTGTTGTTTCAATGCATAAAACATAGGCTTTGCTACTTTGGAAATCAATATGTCAGTTTCTTAGAAAATTGGGGATGTATCTACCTCAAGACCCAGCCATACCACTCCTGGACATAGACCCAGAAGGTGCTCCACCATACCACAAGGACACTTGCTCAACTGTGTGCATAGTAGCTCTATTTATAATAGCCAGAAGCTGGAAACAACCTATATGTCCCTCAACTAAAGGATAAATTTAAAAAAACAGTGGTACATTTACACAATGGAGTATTACTCAGTTTAAAAAAAAATCATGTAATTTGTAGGCAAATGGAGGGAACTAGAACAAAATCATCCTGAATGAGGTAATCCAGACCTAGAAAGACACTCATTGTATGTACTCACTGATAAGTGGATATTAGCTGTGAGGTAAAGGATAGTTGCACTACACTCCACAGACTCAGAGAGGCTAACTAGTAAGGGGACTTAAGGGGGGAACGCAAGGATCTCCCTGGGAAGGGGAAACAGAATAGATATCATGGTGGACTGGGGGTGGGTAGGGTGGGAACAGGAAGGATCAGGTGTAGCAGGGTTGGAAGGAGAGAATATTGGGAGAGATAACTGGATTAAGAGGCATTTTGAGGGTGAGGTAGGAACAGTGCAATGGAAACTCCAAGGAATCTATGAGGGTGACCCTAGCGAAGACTCCTAGTAATGGGGATACAGAGCCTGAACCAGCCGTCCTCTGTAACCAGGCATGCTCTCAAGTAGAGGGATTGGGACACCAACCCAGCCACCAAGCACATGTTGTCATGCCTGCAGAATGTGCTGGAACTGAAGCCTGGTATAATGATCACCAGAAAGGGAAGCTTCCTCCAGCAACTGATGGGGACGGATGCAGAGACCCACAGGCAAATACTGGGCAGGGCTTGGGGGTCCTGAGGAAATTGGAGAGGAAGAATTGGAGGAGCCAGAGAGGTCAAGAATGCGACAAGAACATGGCCCAAAGAATCAACGGACAGGACTCAAGTGGGTTCACACAGATCAGGGAGCATATATAGTCTGACCTAGGTCCTCGGCATATATATTATGGTTGTATAACCTGGTGTTCTTCAGGACTCCTAACAGTGGGAGCAGGGGTGTCTCTGACTCTCACCTGCCTTTGTGACCCTCTTTTCTTCCTATCGGGTTTCCTTGTCCAGCCATGATGGGAGAATACTGCCTGGTCCTATTGTAACTTGTTTTGGTGTGTTTGGTTGATGTCCCTGAGAGGCTGCTCTTTTCTGAAGGGAGGGGAAGAGGGAGTGAATCTGGTGAAAGCAGAGACCAAGGGAAGAGATTGAGGGAGAGATTGAAAGGAAACTGCAGTCAGGACATAATATATGAGAGAAGAATAAATTTAAAAAGGGAAAAAACACAGGCTTTGATGCTAGAGACCATCTAGCTTCAAATTTATACCAGCTATGACGGAACAGTCATTTAACCTTCCCTGGCCTCAGTTTACCCTTAAGTGAAATGGGATAAATAAAACCATTACTTTCAAGAGTTATGGGAATTAAGTCAGTGTTTGTAAAGTCCCAGCAGTTCCTGGAGCAGACCTAGTAGGTACCCAGTAAATGCCAGCCATTATTATCATCCTTCATCTCTATTGATACAGCTGTGCACGCCCCAGCCTCCTCCATTCCACCCTCCACTCAGCTGCCAAAGCCAATCTAAAAACAAACCTTAATTGTCCTTCTCCTTATGAGTGACATCAGCAAAACTTTTTTTTAAAAAAAAAATTATTTTGTCTTATATTACATTCTAACTACAGGTTCCCCTCCCTCCTCTCCCAGTCATCCCACCACGCACACCCCACAACCTCCGTCTTCCCCCAACCTACTCTTCCTCCAACTCCCTTTAGAAAAGGGCAGGCCTCCCAGGTATATCAACCAGACATGGCATATCAAGTTGTGTAAGACTAGGTACCTCCCCTATTATTATTAAGTCATCAAAACTTCTTAACTGGACCTATGGAATTCCTCTCTGATACCCTCAAAAGTCCTTATGTTTCTATCCTCCTGGGTTTTTAAAACTTAATTTGACCTCTGACCTTCTCTGCCTCACTCTTCCCTTGCCCCAAGCCCTTTGCTCTGCTTGGGCTGCCGGTCATCTAAGTATTTAAAGCCAGAGTCTCCTGGTGTTCCAGCCTATGCTTTGAGTACAGCCTTGTAAACCCCACCCTGACCCCAAGGCAACAACACCGCAGGTGATCATCTGCAAGCCCACAGCACTGGGCCCAGCTCTGCATCCGGCACACAGGGGCTGCTCATGCCTATGTGCCTGCAGGACTCTGCCAGGCCACAGAAGGAGGATCTAATCCACCCTCTGCACCACGGCAGCACTTGGCAGCCCTTCTTTCCTTCCTAGCAATCAATGAATTGAAAAGAATTTCACTTATTCTTTGATATCGATATCAATTATAGCACCTCTTCAAAGTACTGACAAAAGTAATCATGATTGATTTCCCTTGTTTGAGTTAACTAAGAGGAGCTTCTCAAGAGACACTTTAGTACCCCATTAATCTTCTATTAATAATTTTGTTATGAGTCCCTAGAGTCAAAAGTTTTCGTTTTCACTCAGCGTTAGAGTTGAAGATTTATCCGTGGTGTGGCCTATTCCTCCAGGTCAGGAAAGACACTCACAGAAACCTAGCTATGATGAGATCACTGCCACTACGCCGAGTCCCAGACCAAGTGAAGCAAGACAGTAAGAGAAAAACACAAAGCTCCAGGCCGTGGCTGTTTCTGGGGCATGCTGGAAGGGGAGACAGCTGCGGGAAGCAGGACTGGACATCATGCTCAGCTTCTCAAGTTGGGGACTAGGGTGAATGGCTTATCTTACTACCGTGCTTCGAAATGCTCGTGTTCTTTATATCTATTTTTTAGATAGCATATATTGCTGTGTATTCATGCATATAATTGTCTTATTATTACTACTAATACCTCCTTTGGGGGAGAGAACAATGGTTATTGAGAGACTAAAAGATTCCTTCCTGACACCTTTATAAATTAAATATTAGAATACCAGAGTAAGAAATGTGGAAATAGCATGCCCCTGTCTCACCCTACACTGAATATCTGCAATCAGCACCTCTAAAATCCCACACCACACTATGCAGGGTCACAGAAGGCTGACCCATATCAATGACATCAGTGGGCTCCCTTACCACCTTGCCTTTGGGAGAACTCAGTCAACAGCAAGCAGAAGAGAAGAGCAAAATCATGATATCAAGTCCCTGTCCCCTTCCCACCAGCAAAGCACTGGTTGTATCTCTCCCTAAGACCCATGGCTCATCTCTGGAGCCCCTCTGATCCTCCCAAGCCCTGCCTGGAAAGACTCATTGCCCTAGCTGCTGTCTCAAAGCTTGTGGTTTCCCCAAACCTCCCCACACCTTTATAAGCTGCCCCTTAAAGTCTTCTGAAATGACTCAGACTGGGGCCACGTGGTTCTTGACAGCAAGCAGTAGAGAGGAGACCTGAAGCTGTGTATATGAGACCTCTCCACCCTCTTCTGCAAAGGTTGTCATGACTCTAAGGAAAGTGATGACCAGCCACGGCAGTTACTACTGGGGTTTTATGTTCATTAGCCTCTAAATAGAAAACTATTTGCTCCTCAGGACTGAAGTTCCAAAAGGACACTTAACTGAGAAGTGTGTGTGAAACGTGAAAGTGCAATAGAAATGACAAACCTTCCACACAGGCAACAAAATAAGTCTAAAGTGTCGTTTACAGTGTAATTTTTAGGCAAATGTAAACATAAATAGTGATCCGCTGATCTTGCTGGTCCTGTTTCCTGGCCCCTCCATCATTTTGGTTTCTCCCTGTACCTTCCTTTAAGTGGTAGTCCCAGAACAAAGGGTGGGGCACCAATACCTCCCTCACAGGTCCCAACAACGAAGGGCTTTAGGTGGTGACACTCTAGATAGCTCCAGCTTTCCTATGTGAAAAACAGCAGGAGGAAGCCTTTGCGCCTTCCTCCTCTTCCTCTAGCTGTCTTTCTGGCCCTTTCTGCTTATTTTTATTTTTTCCATGATGAAGCACAAAGACAGTTCTGGCTTTAAGCCCAATTTATCTTTTGCTGGAGTCAGTAGAAGAGGTGCAAATATTATCAAACAATAAGCCACAAATAAAAGCACTTTGGTTTGACTGGCATTAAAGAATAACCCATCCTGATTTCTTGTCATCTCTCCTGGCTGATGTGACACTTGCGTTCCTTGACGGAACACTCAGCATCTTGGCAGAATTGCTAACAACAGAGTTGCTAGGAGGTACAGCCTTGGTACCTTAGGAGCAGCAAACAGATGATCGTGACAAAGCTGGATAGCAGGGATGACAAAAAGGAGCAAGTTGCCGTGACAGAAACAACCCTCACTCACTACCTCAAGCATATGCTCAGTTCCAACAGTCCACGCTGGGGACAGTACTCCTAGTGTGAATTTTCAGCCCCTATCTCTCAATTTTGAGAGATGTTTGCCAGCTGATCATATCTGAGTTTTTCCTTTCCGCTCCTTGTGCACACACGAAACTACAAGCAGATAGCAGATCAGGAGGACAATAAAGGTTAGATAAGCACATACGGCTGAGAAAGACACTATGACAGCATGCAACGATTCCTATCTAGGGCCTGGCTCATGGTAGCCATTCAATGAGAGAGTAGAAGAAAAGAATTAAGGTGTTTTAAAAACCTATGATTTCTCAGAACGAGATACCTAGAAGAGACTTGGGGTTCAGATGTTCAAACTTAACAAAAACAAGATGGGAAAAGGCCTCAGCTCAAGTTAAGAAGGATCCTGCAAGAGTAATAGAGAACTATTGTGAACTATTATACCCTTGCATGATCTCTGACCTCAGGGAATGCCCCAAAAGTCTCATCAAGAGTCTTAGGAGACCACAAAGCAGTTCTCTTGGGAGTGAAGATATAGACAAGATGCCAAACAATGAGTTCTCTAGGGAGCCAGAGAAGGATGTGTCTGCTGGTTTGAGGGCCTGAATTTTATGGGTTATATGTTTTCCAATGTCAAAGCAACCTAGAACTGAGGACAGGAAAGAGACTTAGAAACACAATCCTAGGTCTGATTTAATGGAACCATTCTTTCTACAGCATTCCTAATGGAGAATGGACCGGTATCCAGTGACCAGACCAGAGGCAGCATGCTACTGATGCACAGCTCTCAAGTGGGCAGGTTCTTCACTTGAGTTCTGATCACTACCTCATACTAGGGGTGCCCCTTTATGGCAGCACCCTGACCTCTGACATCAGGAACTGTTTCTCTCATCTCCCATTGGTGAATGCAGCCACTTTGACTGTACCCTGCCTGGTGTGTGAGACTGCAGTTCATGGTGTCTCAGAGTTGAACACTGTGGTCTGGACAGCGCATCCTGCCCAGCAGATGCACTACTATTCATTTCTAATCATCACGGCTGCTGTTAACCATCTTTTCCAAACAGACTGGTCCCTTAGAATCCAAGACCCATCTGCCTCTCAGTGGTCTTTCCTGTTTTGTCTTCTGCTAGCTGGTTCAGGCCTGTGCTTGAACACAGTCACATCTGTACTGTCCTTTACGGTGGCCAGTTCGGATTACGTAGAGAAATATCCAGGTGTCTCTTACTTTCCTCAATATGCCTTTTCTTGCTTCACCATGAATCGTCAATCTGCCTGGCATACGGAGGAACCAAATTTGGATAAATAATAAATAAAGGCCTGAATAAATGAATATCGAATGTTACCTACAGACCTGAGCACACCAGCCTGCAATAAACACTGCATCTCCAAACTGAAATCTATTCTTTTAACATCTCAGAGCATGACCCAGGATCAATAATCTCTTTTCATCAGAATCATCCACCTAATCTAGCTTCATTTAGCTCCCAAAGCCAGGATAGGCAGGGGAGCAGCACGCTGAGGTTCTGAGCTTTCCCACCACACTTCACTGCCTTTAGAACAATTCTACTGCGGATTCTGATCCCGTGAGGGATGGTGTGTGAGCGCCCATCTGACACAATTAGGAAATGATTGGTGGGCAGGACTAGGTGGCCAAGTGCAGCTGGTGCTCACAGTCCCAGTGAATATGGTCCCCATGGAGGGAGGCGAGGGATCACAGACCATTCTCCTCACTGAAGGTAACAACTGCCTTCCTGCCCCTACCCATGAGAAGCTGTGAGGAGCCTGTGTGTGCTGGCAGTGGTGGTGTGTGTGTGTGTGTGTGTGTGTGTGTGTGTGTGTAACACAAGCTGTCATGCTGGGAAGCAGAGACCAGCATGCTGTATGCCCCTCACAGACAACATTATCATCTCCCTTTGTTCTCCCGACCTTCCTCTCAGCCCCTCTTGGATTTTATTTTATTTTTTTTTACCCAGTAGAAATCTTTTCCTTTCTTAATTGCTTCCAATCCATTTTGTCCTAGTCTTTGCTTAACAAGTCAGAATGAAGGAAAGTGTGTCCTTCTAATTCTTGCGCTTTTATTCTAAAGAAAGAATGAGCCTGTCCCGGAGTGCAGTATGCTCGTGAACACTGAAGGAAGAAAAACGCATCCTTCACGTCTCCTGGGAGTCTAATTTCTTCTGGCTTTAAAAAGAAATGTGAGTCTATCATGAATTCCCATGAAGAACCCTCAGGTAGATTGCTTCAGGGAGTGTCTTGTTTCACACTACTAGTACACTTGGAGAAAGCACTTTTTAAAACTGCTTAGCCCCACCAAGGCTCAAGTACCAAACCATATAGCACAATCATGGGTTATTCGGACCATTCCCTTGCTCTTAGGCAGTTGGGAATGTTTCTTTGTAAAGACCTCCAGACTTTTATTTACCACCTCACCCTCATGCGATCATACTTTAAAGCTCCTTGGGTATAATCCAAACTTATTTTACTGGTGCTTAAGACCCCAGTGGATATCATTAAGGAGAAAGACCCTTCTCCACTCTGCTTGCTTACAGCCTTCTGCTGGGAGCTCTCCAGGGCTGACCGTTCCATTCGACATGTGTTTCAGCACGTGATGCTGTTCTCACACCCTTTCACCACCTGCCCATCAGCATCCACCAATCCCTTCCCGCTTCCTGCCCTGGAGCTCTCTGGAAGCCACGCTTGCCTCACTTGACACCTGCCTGGAGAACTTAATCAGCATATTCAAAAATATCCCAGGTCTCCTTGCAAAGACAGAGCAGAATTTATAGCTCATCTGCCTAATTTACTAATTATCCCATAAAATGAAAGTTCTAAAAGCCCAAGGCACCTCGGTTTATCTTCCATAACCAACGTTCGGAAGTCACCTACTCTGCTAAGAGACCAAGACACTGAGTGTCACAGAGGAGTGAGTAGTGATGCCTCAGTCCGGTGGGTCACACCCCAGGCAAGCTCTGTAGCATCCCGGAGAGCCGCTCACATCCAGTATCAACCTAATCTCTACATACATATTTTAAATTCCATACATAGTTGCTCAGACTGATCTTCAGGGCTCTTCTGGCTCTTACATTCTAACTAGTCAAAAACATTCTTCCTTTACTTCCCAACGACATAAACTGTGTCTATGGCATATCCTCTACCATCTACCTCTAGGGCAGCATTGAGTGGGTTTCCCAATCTTTCTTTCATTATCTCCCTTTTATCTGGAGGAGCCATTTATACCCTTCAATCTCTCCCTCAGTGAAGCCTAATACTGTCCATGTGTCACATGTATCTATTTGTGTGTGTGATAATATATAAGAGAGTGAGACTCACTTGCTGCCCCTGATAACAAATCTTCAGCCATGTTACCCTGCTTCAACTGGGCCTGACATTGACCCATGCGCTACTTCCGGATTAGGTTATTTGCCTCCAGATCCAAGGGCCATTCCTATAGGCAGAGACTCCGAAGGTAGCCATTTTGTAAGCTAGAATGGGTTAGCCAGAAGTTTTCATGAAAGTAAAGAGCAGCTCCCCATTCTTCCAGGTCAGGCCACGCTACCTCCCGCTGCAGGCTCCACACCAGAGCTCGTAGCCTGGGTGGGGTTCTCACCTCTGTCCACAGTCACCACTTCAGATGAATCTCAGCAGGAACAAAGGGAATATAGTAAACAATGGCTGGTGATGTTCCAGGAACAGTTAGAAGCCAATCCAAGGGCCTCTGGCAGGCTCAGTGGTTGTCTCAGCTCACTGGCATCAGCTCCCCTCCCTGCAGACAGTTCCCTTGCACCTTACCTTGGCACGCTGGCCAAATACGTCACGAGTTTCCGTAGGTCTTCCTGTCTTATTCTGTCATGATTGCTTCGGGCAGGAAAGGTCAGGATGGGTCCGCCTCGCTTATCGCGCCCCCTGGAGGGAACGAGAGTGGGTAGTTTAAGAAAAGCATCAGGAAAGTCACCACCAGATGAAAAATAGTGTGATGGTGGGTCAAAAGAACAGGTGGCAAGTGCCTGAGACCCAGTCACTGCTTCTTAGCTGGTAGGAGCTACATGAAGGTATGGTGTTACGCTTTGGGCAAGTCTCTTTAGATTTCTGCTGCCTTATCTAGAGACTATAAAAATGAAGGTGGGCACATTACAGAGTTATTGTAAAGACTACTGAGAGAGCAGGAGCAGGCACACTGAAAAGCACATATGTGATGATAAGAAGGTGGTTGTAGCCATTCTTGTTGAGAAAACAAGCTGAGCAAAGTGCTTCGCCTTGGAAATTTAACCTCCAGTCACTTCTCTTTGCAGACTCCAGGGGTGTGGGATTATCCTCCAGGAACTGATGACATGAGAGACCTCAGAGTATCCCTCAGGACCACATTGCCAGGGGTTTTCAGACTCAGTAAGATAACACTGAGAGTTCTCTATGCAGCCAAGAGCTCTACCCATTGCCTGAGGTGACCTGTGTCCCATCCAGTCCAGAGGCACATGGATCTCATTAGAAGCACGTATGCTTAGGGTCTTACTAAAAACTACGTGTAAAAAAAAATAGCTGGGAGGAGTGAGCCAGAATGGTGACCACTGTTTTTACTAGGACAGGATTCGAGGTGGCCGTGGTTATGTTCTCTGTTTCCTACACTTTTCTCTCTGCACTTATCATATAATGTTAAAATTCATTCATTAACAGACACTAAAATTACAAAGAAGACCGTTTCTCAGAGGGTGTTGGATGGGGTTGAAGCTGAAGGGTAGTGACTGTGTCCCTGTAGTACACTGATTCTTTACTAGCCAAAGGCCACCATCTCTGTATCATGATCACAGTGCTCACCTGCATCTCAAGAGGTCACTGGCATCTCCACAGTGCACACCAAAAAGGGGATTTAAAGGGAGAAAGATAGGGGACACATGGCCCTAGTACCATAGCAATCCTAGATATAAGCCTATGTTAGTTCACTATCTCCTACATGACTGAGCGACTCAGGCCCCTCCCATGGAGGAACGCTTCCCTTTGATCACAGAGCAAACAAGTGGTGTGTGTGTGTGTGTGTGTGTGTGCTTGGTAATCAGTGAATCCAGAGTACACAGAGGAGGAGGAGGCTGCAGAGGAAGGACACCAAGTAGGTGACTCCATGAATAAAGTGTGTACTGCACACAGGTGAGGACTTAACTTTAGATTCCCTGGCAACCCACAGAAAATCTGGACATGATGGTGTGTATCTATGACCCTAACACTTGGGAGACAGAGACAGGTAAATCCTCAGAATTTGATGGCCAGCTAGTGTAGCCAATCAGTGAGCTAGTTGAAATAAAAGCCCATGTCTTAAAAAACAAGGTGCAAAGTAACTGAGAAAACACTCAGTGTTGACCTCTAGCCTCTGTACATGCATTCATAAGCTCCAAGACATACATGTACTCTCACATACATGCATTCACACATGCACGTTCATGCCTGATCACGCGCGTGCGCCACACACACACACACACACACACACACACACACACACGAGTGCGCACACACACGCCACACTACACAAAGGCTACAGGCAGCAGAGGATTAAATAAAATCAAGGCACTGAGCATGATCAGCATCCAGTTCCCTCTCCTCCCCATCAGGGCACATTTGTGCAGGTACAGAGTTGAGCCACAGGCTTCCCAACTCTAGAGCTTTCATATTCTCACTTCTAGCTCTCTGTATTGATGACCACCTTCATCTCATCTGCCTTGGGAGAGAAAGGCCCTTCTCTCCCCACTGTGATCCACAAGCCACATGAAGAAAGGAAGCAGAAGGTTAGACGACAGGTTCTCAGAAGCTAGAAGGCTCTCAGACATCTTCTCTGCTAGCCTTGATCTCAGCACCCTAAGCATTTTTATTCTTGGAAGTGTGTGTGTGTGTGTGTGTGTGTGTGTGTGTGTGTGTGTCTGTCTGTCTGTCTGTCTGTCTGCCACAATTGTTAATTTTCTCCCTGACCTTCCATGGATACCATATAAGAAGGGCTATGGGACCCTGGGAGCAGAGACTTGCATAGGCAGAGAGTGAGCCATGGCTTGGAGGGTTGGCTGATAAGAATTACAGAATAACACGCAGCTGGAGGTAAGGCTCTGAGTATGTAGCGAGTCTCCAGAGGTGGGAAATGGCCTCTTTTGTCTCCAAAGGTGTCTCTTTTGTGTGGATCAAGTGGTCCTAAAAGGAGGCAGGATCAAACTTGTCTTCTTCACAATGGAAAAAATATCCAAGAATAAAGAGGAAGTATAGAGGAAGAGCAGCATTATGCTGGAAATCTGGGGGCAATGGACGGAATGAGGCCTCACCGTGGGTACAAGATGAGGGATCTAGCACTCAGGTGATAGGGCATGCCAGTCTTTCTAAGGCAGGCTGCAGAACCCAGGAGAGAGAAGAAAATAAAGTCATGGAGAAGGACAGCTAAGCCTGACTCAGAGTGAAATAAGAGGCCAACACCACCTTTCAAGGTCAATTTAGTTAATGAGGACAAGGCCACAGAACCATTGCCAGTAGAAACCATCCCATAGGAATGGGGACAATAAGGGCTTCAAAGATAGATGCTGAGAGACAGCATCTGCTCCGGGCCCTATTCTGTGATGGCAGAAGAGAGCTGGTGAAGACTGTGTGTGAGGAGGAGCTGGTAAGGGTGTGAACTGCTCTACCACATCAGGTGATCCCAGAGAAGACGGATCCTTTGCCATTTATCCTCTGTCGACCAACAGGGCCAGACAGGAAGGATTAAAAGCAGTAGAACAAGACTACGGACGATACATCAGAGGTCAAAATCATGGCTGGCCATAGTAGAAACAGGATTAGACTCTGGTGTCCAGAGGCTGAGCATCCATTAAGGTGAATCACTGATAACCAAGATAGATACTGACATCAGAAGATCAGCAGAGATGAAGCATGAAGCTCCAAGGTTAAAGTTGGTGTTCATTAGGAGAGAAGAAACACAGACATATTTAAGACATCACAGATCCGTGATCTTTACTAGAACTACTGACTTGCGTAACAAGTTCTTGCCCTTTACCTACCTGTGCAAGGCTTTGGTGGAGCTACAGGATAAGGATGCAGAGAATGGGAGGGGGTTGCGTATTTTAGAAATGTCAATGGCTCTCCGTCTGTGCAGACAGGAAAGCAAGGCTGGGGAAGGAGGAAGGCCCAAGGTGAGAGACGTTGATGTTTCATTGACTAACGTAGGGGAGGACTCACACTCTCAGGAGGCAGCAGGCTCCAGTTAGGGTAGCAGATGGAAGGAGCGTGGGAGGGAGACACATCTCAGGAAGTGTACCAAAAGTTGGATTCATATAACAATAGCTCTGCACAATTTTAATGGATTCACACGAGTTTTTCCCCAAAGGGAATGAAGTTATTTTATAGTTGGAAATGCCATGTTAGACTAAAGTTGGTTGTAGGGTTTTACAAAATGTTAAAATCTTAACATGCTTTGATGGATAGTCCAAATTGAGGGTGGGAGGACTTTAATATTCAGCAATTCCCAAACTTCTTTCCTCGTTTTTAAAGATCATCTTATGGAACACACTTTGAAACTCTGGGGCCCAGAGTACAAAAGGTTGTTCCCAGTAGCATGGAGTATCACTGAGAACAGTGGGAAAAGATGACAAGGGTTCAAAACCAGAAAAGAATCACCAAAAGGAGGCCAAAGGCAGGGTGTAAGCATGTAGGGTGTAAGATCCTAGGGATGCAATGGGTCCCACACAGGAGGGATGGGCGGAAAGAAGGGATCAGGGTGCTTTGAGTGGAAGCCCAGAACCCCACAGCTGTGAGCCATGGAGCACGATAGATCAGGACTAAGACAACAGAGGCACACTGAGGGTCAGAAACAGCCACTGTCACATACACTTCTGCATGCCTGCATGCAGAAGTGGTTGGGCTGTCCTGGACTATTCCAGATGTCCGTTGTCATGGTAACATGCTTTGCTTTACCTGTTCAAAGTTGCAAAGCTGGCAGAGGAGGGCGGGCACAACAAATGGTCCATTTCTCTGCCTACCATGCTCCTGATTTTGCTCTCAGAAGGAAATGTGACTGCCACACATTTAGGATTTCTCTGCTTGGTTCTATTTTCGTGTTATGTTTCCTGACTCAGCGTGTACAGAATAGGGAAATCAGTTTTTGTTTTCCTTCTTAGGTGCAGTCAGTTATTATCTCCCAATCACCTTCAATGCCCTTCCTGGGCAATGTTGCCTAAGCTCAGAAGCTCCCGACCAGGCAAGCATGGATGAGTCAGACTTGGCTCGTTCAGGAACATAGCAATGAGTGGCACACTGCCAGTTCCTACCTGCCTCATCCCTGACTGCCTTCCTGGCAAACTCCTCCATGAGTTCAGTAAGGACAATTCCCTACCTCTTAGTGGGCTTTCCCAGGCCCAGCTGGTCCCCATTCATATCCAATTGACCTACATAGGAAAACTAAGCCACTAACAATGAAACAAGGGTTCCCATATCAGAACGTACTATGTCTGTCTTCATAGTCCCTGAATGGATGCTGAACAAGATGGTGTCAGAAGAGACAGGCTAGGTCTGAAAGAGTCTCTGGAGGAGGGGAAGTGGACTATAACTTGGGAAGGAGAGGAGAGGCTCAAGCTGGCAGGTATGGGAAAAGCTTGGAAGGAAACAGTCTGATATGAGATAAACAGAGGCATCACAGGACACCCAAATGATAGGAAGGACACCATCTTAACAAAGGGCCATAAAACTGAAGGAAGGCTATAAACCTGTATTAGGAATCAAGACTGTGGGGCCCAAGGCAAATCAATGCACAGAGACCACCAGGACTTCCACACAATGTCTTTCTACAATCCAGTAGGCACTCCAAATCCTAGTTTACTTTGTCACATACCATGCCTCAATGCTGGAATCACACCACAGGATCCTCTCGAAGGCTGTTCTGCTGTGCCTCTACATCTTTAGTGATGAGGGGCTCACACTTATCATAAATAGGGCCAGGCAGTTTTTGGATCTCAGTTGTCTTAACAGCAACAACTGTGAGAAAATACCAGTCCATCCACAGCTATAGAATGCACACAGCATGTTACAATGGCTCCTGTGCACCTAGCACATGCCTGACTCCCCCACTGCTACAGAATGTACACAGCAGCTTACAATGGCTCCTGTGCATCTAGCACATGCCTGCCTCCCCTCCCATACCACACAGACTTGCTGCCCTCCTTGTCTGATAAGCTGGAGATAGCTCAAATGTGTTTTCCCTTCCCACAGAGGATCTTTCCTCCTCTCCTTTCCTTCTATGACAGTTGTTGCACATCAGTCGAGCCAGCAGTGCTTATGGAGTGAGTTACTATACTATGGAAGCAAGCTCTCTTGTGGCCCGTGGCTCCATGGCCAGTCATTCAGACAAAAAAACTATCCGGAAACAAAGGCTCTGTCTACAAGGTGTACTCAGGATTAATCTCTATACGACTCTAACTGCCAAGTTCTGACCAAGAAGAAATCCAGTTCAGCCACCAAGTTTGTGATGCCATGGGAAACATACATTCTACTTAATAAAACATGCATGGCTAGGTCTAAGAAAACTGTTTACAAGAAGCAGTAGTTGGCCTGAAGGCTACAGATAGCAAATACCCAAATTAGATGCTGAGAGGCCCAGGTGCACAGGATTGGCTGGGAGTGACTTGAGAAAAAATATCTGGGGTTCACAAAACAAATAAAATAAACCAAAAGCAAAACTTGAGAATACAAACACTTTTGTTTCCATTTGCTAAGAAAACAAACGAGGAGAAACCAAAAACCAAAACCAAAACAAAAATCCACAAAACAAAACAATAACCACAACAAAGAAACAAATAACAACAACAAAACCCCTTCCTGTTTGTGACCCACTAAGAAACAACAGAAAACCCTGGGGAACATGTGGGGTTGATTCGCTCTTCCTACTGGAACCAGAGCCCCAGTGGCCCCGGCAGAGAGAGCAAATCAGATTGCAGAGTTGTGAGCTGTGTGTGGACCTGCCTGTTGTTGCAAGCATCCTCCAGAGTCTCCAGGTGAGGTCAGGGCCCCCTTTCCTCTGCCTATCACCACAGGGAGGAAGCAGCTACAACAAGCCTAACTGTTAAGGCATCTCCTCTCACAGAGGACAGTGAGTGATCACACACACACACACACATACACACACACACACACACACACACATACACACACACACACATGCACACACACACACACATGCACACATGTACACATACACACACATGCACACATACACACACATGCACACATGTACACATACACACACATGCACACATGCACACATACGTGCACACATACACACACATACATGCACACACACACACACACACACACACACACACACACATACACTGAGGTCTATTACAAAGAAGCATACTCACCAGACACAAAGGCCACTTTCTCCTTTAGGATAGGAAGGACATCAGAAGCTTTCAAACCATCATTCCGAAAAGATCCTGTGGGACAACAAAACGGAAAGAGAATAAAGATGTCAGCTACATATCAGCTAGGCCACAAGGTCCTACCCTCAGCCTCCCAGACCCATCATCTTGGCTTGTGCACGTCTGCAGCCCAGCCTAACACATGGAGAGTCCCCACTGTGATGGGGTTAAAGCCTTCTTTTCTTGGTCCTTTTCAAGAGAGAAAGTTCAGGTCCCTCCCAGTGAGTACAAAACCCCGTGTCTCAATGACAACAGGCAGCCCTGTGGTGTTGAGCAACTTGAAGACGGCACATGCTTCAAAGCATGTTTATACTTCCAGTGCCTAGCAGAGAGTCACACACAGACAGCATGTAGTATGTACTGGCGAGTTAGTTCAGATGTTAAAGTAGTTTACAGAACTCCGAATGATATCTTCTTGCAGATAAACTGTTAGATTTCATTTTCCAAATGGGAAAAATACCCAAAATCTGTTAGCCAGAAGCCAAGTTGATGATGATAATCCATATACCCCCCTCTAATGTTACCACCAGTCCTCAATCTTCTGAGAAAGTGCACTTTCTCTGTCTGGTTGTTTAAGTCTTACTTTATGGTTGTAAAGTACTTTCCTGGGTCTAGTCAAGTTCCTATTAGAGAGGTGAAGGCAGACACCAGAGCTCCCCAAAACTGAAAAAGAAAGATTCATCTAGAGAAACTGTAGTCCCAGAAGAAAAGGTCAGCCCAGCCCAGTATGAGGAGCAGAGGAAGGAAGGATCAGCTTCCACACATACACAATCTCAGGCTAGACCACTGTAACCCTGGCAGTTAACTCCAGTGTTTTACAGAACTCTGAAAGGGAACCACCCACACTCATACCCTTGGAGCTGTAATTGGGGTCTCTGTTATATGTTACCATTAAGACATCACACAATGGATCTTATAAAGCAAGCAGTGTTATCAACTCAGTACAATAGAGCCAGGGACCACGAACACACCCACACACTGTGAGGCCAAGTCTGAAATCTACAAAGAAGAGCTGCTTGCTGGGTAGACTAGTCTCCATCTCTCAGTCTCTCAACATCATATGAATTTTACCAACAGTCCACGAATTAGCTCACTGGCCCAGGAAAGGGGAAATTTCATGCCCTGTGCACACCCAGCCAAGGAAGAGAAAGTAATGTGTCACCAAATGCCAGGACCCAAGGTTAGAGATCATAATCTAACCCCAATCACATTTCCAGGGTCTGACTATCTCATTTCTTTCTTCTATGTTCCCCTGATGTAGTGAACCTTTTATTCGGCAATTAAGTCTCTTCAGAAGTTGACACACAGTATATGACATGGAGTAGTAGCAGCAGGCTCACTCAGCTGCAGTGGAAGGAAGAAACACAAGGAAGAAGAATTCTGACTTCAAAGGCATAGCCTTTTTTTTCTAGCTCTGCCCCTGGTTTTTTCAGATAGGCACGCTCAAACCTCATCTCCCACACCAAAGACTATTACTACATCTCACGAAAGAGACTAATTAGCGACATTTATTACAAAATTCACAGGTAGTTCCTATTACTTGCTTTGCTTTGCTCTGTTTTCTTCCTCACACAGCAAGGAAACATTTTTAGCTTCTCAACCATCTTTAATTCCAGAACCGTTCGTGGAAAATGACATTACAGTATCAAAACAGCCTGTTTTTACATGTGAAATACATTGTTCTCAGTTTTTAAATACTCTGCTTGCATGAGTATGCACACTTAATTTCTATAGAAAAACTAATATAAAAAAATAAATTCTATCCATCTTTTCCCAGATTATTTACAAGTTCAAAGTAAGCCAGGACTGGTGGTGCCAGGCCCATAAACCCAGCTATTTAGGAAGTCAAGGCAGAAGGGCTGCAAGTTCAAAGTTACCTTGGTAACTTAGTAAAAGGATTGGGTATGTTATGTCCAACCCAGTCTCATCTGCAGAAAGGGATGCCCTAGTCTCATCTTTCCTCATCTCTTCCTTCTCAGGTCTTGTAGGACGGTGAGCATGTCTTCCATGTAGCTGGTGATCATGGGCTCTGGTAAATGTCAGTCTTGAGCTACCCTCTTCTAAGATTCTCAGGCTTCCACTTCCTTGGCCAGAGGCCTCCCAGTCAGTTCTGATGACTGCTAGGCTATTTGCCTGACTTTGTGCCCACCACAAGAACTCCCAAAGTACCCAGATGCACTAAATCCATTACTAGGAAGTAATCATTCCCAGCAGTAGCAACAAGACTTTTCACATTATAAAAAGCATTTGCTTGGGGGCTTTTAAAATAAAAGTTCCCTTAGTGATTTAAATTAGCTTTTCATTTGCCAAAAATTGAATTACAAATAACTTTTCAACAATATATGTATTATGTAAAGTCAAGTACAGCTAAACTAACTAGCCTAGGGGCTCAGAAATTGGTGACCTTGTATATAAAACTTATTTGCACTGGCTGAAGAACCTATGGATCGATTCCCCCAGGGACCTTATGAAACCAGCTGTTAGAATATACAATAAAGTTCATTGACCAATAACTCAAACAGGACCAATGAAATTGGAACATGTTCTCACTATGGTAGTGAACACATCCTGGTACACATCCTGGTAGACTCCTGGTAAATGGTCAATAAATAGTTGATGAAAGAATAAATGGCTAAATGCAAGTTAGCACTTCCTAAAAATGAGCTATACGAGGACAGTGGCATCACCCGTCATACGAGCACTAGTGGTCCTGGTAGATGATCTCCAAGATGTCTCTTAGCCCTAAAGCCTTGAGCCTAAGTTCATTCTCCATACTCGTCAACACAATCTTATACTTCACAATCCTCTCACTAGCCACATGTTTTGAAAGGATGCATTGGAAGCAAATTCTTCATTCAGTCTCACTGTGCTTTGTAAAAACCAGAACAACTTGCCTGGCTTGCTGGGCCATTCTTTCTTGGGATCAGGGCTGGGATATTTTCAGGTAGACCAGTTGCCAAAATGGAAGAAAATGACAGAACTTCTACAAGTACACACACCTTGCAGGAGGCAGCTTGCATCCAACTGCTCTTTCTGACACAAAGTGTATCCAGTAGCATTATTAGACTGTGAACACTAGACCAATGGCAGGCTGGCCTTTTCCTTAAGACAAGCCTGTTGGAACAGTAGATCCCTCACTACCTCTATAGAAAGCCTGAGAAGAAACCAAAGCCCCTAACTCCTCCCTTGCCCTACAAGGGAAAACCAAACAAGTTAGCAGGAAGCCTTATGGAGCTGACCCAATGTGGGTGTTGTGCTTTCTCTTAAGGACAAAGGCATGCTTGGCTAGCTTTCAGTGCTAAGCCCACCGCATTCATGTCCCGCTGCTGTCAGAATTACAAGCCTGCTGTTCTGTTAATTAGCAAAGTTGAAATGCTCTGCATCTATTAAGGAAGTAAAAATTGCCACCACCATCCTCCCTAGAGCCTCCAGCTCAGGTTTCCTCCCAGCCCTGTGTCTGTTCCTCATTGCCCTGCACCTCAAACAACATGTTCCCATTGCTGCCTGGTTCTCCTCATAGTTTCCTTCTCACTGCTTCTCAGATGTAAAGCACTAACGGTTGGTCCTCACTCTGGCATCCAGCCTGTTCTTCTAGTCCTAAGGAAGAGCAAGCTGGGCCTTGTACCATGGGCCCTGCCCATGGTTCTTGGGCCTGGGAAAGCGGTGGTTCCCTTAAGGAAGCAGAGTACTTGGGCTGCATGCCAATCTCCTCCAGAAAGCAATCCTGAGTGAAACAAACACAGAAGCAAACAACTCAGTGCGCATTTGTTGAGTGTTCAAAGGTGTGGGCTGCCAGGAAACCAATGGAGGGCTCTCTGTTTCCTTTTGGTTTTCAGTCACACTTCCACAATTTGCACTCATTTAAGAGTGAGCATGCAAGTGTTCCAACATTGCTTCAAGTGGGTCTGAGCCCTATCCCTCCACTAAAATGACGAACTTTCCAATACTCAGGTCCTTGCTTTTCTCTCTATTCTATAACATTGTATTCTGTGCAGATGACATCATGCCTCTGATAACAACCCATTTTTCTATTGACATACCTGTCTATCTCTGCTTGGAAGCCCCTGGAGAGCAAAATCCAGATATTTGTTTTGGTATTACCACAGTCTAACACAAGACTTACCTAGCACATAATAAATACATAAGGATTCATTTTGAATGATCCTGAGAAGAGGGAAGCATCAAAATCACACACAAACCAGTGTTGGCTGAGTTCTTAGGGCACCCAATAGCAAGACAAATTTATTTTGTGCAGCATGTAAATTAGTGACTTGGTGTCACTTTGAAAGGATTTCTAATAGCTAACCCCATAGTCTTGCTCTTCAAAGTAATAGCTATCACCTACCACCTAGAACTTGCTAGAAACTCAGGATCCCAGGGTCTCATTCAAGACCTATAGAATCAAACAATGCATTAGAAACAGAACCCAGGTGACTCTAATTACACATTATGAGGAACTCTAGTCTAATCGAGGTTTTTATTATCAGCTCTAAGCCTGCTCTGTCCCACCATGAGAAGATTCCTCCCTTGTCCAGGGTTTCAGATATTCAGGTCTTAGCTGCAATCCATCATTTATGTTCCATGCTGAATAAAGGTTATCCAGGAGATGTGTATTAATAATTCATCTTCCAGGCCATTGAGACTGGACCGTGTCTTGCTTTGGGAGTGCATAAATGTTTATAAACCATGGCTATCCAATGCTCGGAATGTGGTGCCTTAACCCATCCTCTCATCCAATAAATGCCTTAATTTCACAACAAAAATAGTTTATTTTCTGAGATCTGCATTCTTCAGTAATCATATTTGCAGACCAAAACATCATCTTTGAGATGATCCCAGAAGACAGGAGAGCCAATTTCTGCCTCTCTATCCCAGCTGATGCCTGACTTACAAAGCCTTGAACACCAAGCAATGCTGGACAGGAAACAGGAAAAGGAAAGGTGCTAACCCAAGAGAGCTCCATACCCATGAGTACATGGTACTCATTTCATGAAACTCCCAGTGAGGGAAAGACCCACATTCTGCCCTCTGGTAACTCACAGCCCAGAATACCCAGTGCTCACTTTCTCCTAATACTGGGTATCTAGCAGACTGAATAAAAGTCAAGATCCTGAGACTCTGATAAAGAACTCCATCATCTCCCCTAATTCTCCATCTAGCCACATGGTATTCGTGTTATCCTGATGATGGGTGTTATCTCTCCAGTATCCACACGGCCTGATGATGGGTACTGCCCATCACTGAGGCACTCAACAGAACTATGGATGGCATCCTAGACATTCATCACTCCATCACACTTTTCAATGTGGACATTCAATCATGTTGACTCTACATCCTAAATCTCCCCTAAATCCATCATTTCTGAGTGGATTCCCTGACCTCTCCATCAAGTTGAGCTGTATCCGAGTTGTTCCTTATCATTGTTGAATGGCATTTTCATGTTTTCCTTTCACATCTGTTAACTTATCCTGACATCTCCAGAGAAAAGCCCTTGTCATACTCATTGTCCCTCCCCCACTGTCACACACAGGAGACTCAGACGATATCAAGCATCACTGAACACACACATGTTCGGCGATTTCAGTGGTGAGCTGGAGGTAGGTGGGTAGGACAGGCTCTCCCAGGAAAGCATCTGCACCAGGTTTTGAATAAGGAAAGGGCAGAAGACAGATAGGAAGGAGCCTAGGCCTTGTACCATGGGTGTGTAGCATTTACCTGCTGAAGAGAAAAACAAATTGGAGGGTATAGGAGACAGAGCAGGGAGTGCTATGGTTTGATTCCCGGAAGTTGCTCCCCAGAGGAATCTCCACATGCCTTGGGAGGTAGAGATTTGGGCTGGGCTGCAAGAAGGAGGAGAATAGCGAGAGAAAGGAGTACCTGGGCTGCACCTAGGGAAAGCTGTGGCTCAGAACAGGGCTGTGCCCAGTAAGCTCTGATGTCAACCTCCAGTCATTCCTGATCTGTGGTTGAGGCAGAAGGCTACTGGTGGTAGATGTCTCTGCTGACCTTCCCCTGAGTTGAAAGACAGCCTGTTAGGACATTTGTTCTGAGTCACTTGCAGGAGCCAGACAGGCTAGGTGGTGGTTTGTGTAAGGCCCTGTGAAGACGCTTTATAGGACTGAATCATAAATGGAACAGACTTACATGGTCCCTCCTGCATAGTGAATAGATGGTTTAGGAGAAGACATTGTAATGGGGCCAGGGATGACAGAGAACCTATTAGTGGTAGAGGTAAGATCTCCAGCTTCCCCCTGCCCCCAGTTCTCCTCTTTCCTAAGTTAACTTAACATAAGAAAGAAAAGAGAGGCAGTAGAAATGGGGGTAGCAACAAAAAGAGAGCTGAAGAGAACCACATGCATGCCTGTGCAGAAATGGAACAAGTGAGTCTTTTTCTCTCCTTACAGATGTGAAAGAGCTTTTGAGGAAATGGCCTGTTGGAAAACCCCAGCAAATATAAATATATTTCTTGGAGCTTTCCTTAAAACAACTACCACCGAGGCAGGAAGTATGTGCTGAGAGACGTACATCTGGCAGAGAGGGAGAGGGCAGATTCAAGTCAATAAGAGAACACAGCACAGCATGGAGCCCCACAAGCCTCTCCCCAGCCTGCATGAATGCATATGAGAAAGACCCAGACATCTTCCTCATCCTCACCACCCACAACTGTCAAGCATTCCTGGAGACACTCTGTCTCCATACCCTGCAGGTAGGGGAAACCATGCGGCAGAATTCTCCTCTCTGGTCATGAAACTCCTAAGCAAAGATCATTCAGGGTCCTCTGCTAGAGTGCTTTCTGTGTCCACAGAAAGGAAAACAAAGGCCTCCTCTTCTGGCAGTTTGTAAATACTCAGTTTTCCTAAACCAAGTGACCAGGGCTATACAATGAGAAGCAGTAACCAGGGTCTTGGGAAGATAACCAGGGTATCCAGAATTTATGAAAAAGAGGCGGTGCTTATCTTCTCCTAACTTGGGTATATCCTGGAATGTGAGGAGCCCTCCCTGCACACTGAAGTGCTTGTCCCTTGCCTTGGCACCTCTGACTTTCCACTACACCAGGCTGGTTTGGCTCCTCCAGTCTCATGCAGGTTATTCCTCACCGTCCACTGCCTCTTTCACTAGACCCAAGCAAGATTCCTGAGGGCAGGGCCATGTGCTTACCCAGGTAGCTTCAGGGCCTGGAGCACAGCTGGTGCTTAGCTGCAGGGATTGAGCCCTGCAGACCCACAGAGCCTTGGAACCTTCCACGCTGAGGCCCCAACTGCTGTTCCTCTCCCTCCCGTGCACCCGTTCTGCGGATTCCTGCCTCCACCTTCATCTTTCTCCTCCTCCCGTTATTCCGTGTAGACTCTAATTGTAGCCGATTTCAATATAAACTTTTAAAGTCAACATTAGATATAAAGGCCTGGCTAATGGGCTTCTTTTGAAAAGCAAAAATGTGTAATACTCACCACTGCTCAATTAGCTCTATTAAAGATTACTAATAATTAGCACTTTAAATATGTGGGTAACACCTACCTAAGCCCAGCTAATGAGCAAACTGTTTCTGTTTATTCTTCACAGGACTTAATATTATCTGGAGTCGAGACCTCAAATGCAGTTCACACAGGCTCACTCTCCCTCCTGCCCCTGAGAACTTGGCATCCTTTAATGTAACACAAACGCCAGAATTCGACTCTGTCCACACGCTACTTTCTCCTGTATTCTAATCATCAGGGTACGCAAAGTGCTCATGCTACATGCTAGGAATGGAGAGGATCAGACACTTGCTATCTTTTTCGTTTCACTGAACAATCTTCTTGCATGGGAGTTCCGTAATAACACTGAACACGAGGCTACTGGTGCTGAACACAAGTCAGCTATTGAATATTAGCAATATATTTGCTATTATATTTATAGAGACCTTAGAGGCCTGTGCTGTCACAGTTTAGACACGTAAAAGGCTTGCTTTGCTCCTTAGGATTCTCACTCTTGGTTACCCCGCCTCCTCCTTAGCAAAATATCAGTTACTGACACTAAAAGCAAGCTTCAACTATGTCATAACAGAGGGTGCTTGATCAGACATCACAACCTGAAATGGCCCAGTGTCGCTCCACACCCTCTCTTCCTGTCTAGGTCCCGTGTCCTGAAACATGGACATGATGTACACAGTAGCAAACAAAACAAAAACAAATAGATGACAACAGCCCAGCAGCCATCTGGACAGCTCAAGGCAAGAGATCCTCATGGAAATGTCACAGAGCAGTCCCAGTGCTCAGCCCAGGGCTTCTCCTTGCCCCACCCCCACGGTTTCAGGTTACTCCATGCTCCTGTATTATATATCATGAGCGGAAGAAATGTCACACATACCAGCACAGACTGGACACAAGAGTCAGGGTCACAGTAATAAGTAGGCTTAAAGGCAGAGCAGAAGCAGGTGAGAAGGAATAGACCCAAGCTTCCAGAAGTTAAAGGAACCTCTGCAAACCAAAGCACCCTCCCTTTCCCAGGCAGACGTGCCGCTGTCCTCGGTTCTGAAGTCGTGTATGATTGCCACTCAACGTGGCTGCTGTCCAGGCTGTCCCAGAATATGTGAGCCAAACGAGAAAGCAGCAGAGAAGAGAGATGGTACAGCGTGTCCTGAGGATGAACAAGTGTGGCAGAACGCTGTAAAAACATAGGCAAATGAGGATTGCTGACTACTGCAGAGAATCAAAAGCCGTGAAAGGTACTGCTTTCAAAGAATTACAGAGATAGGAAAGGCCTTTGCAACTCTTGCATGTGTGCGTGTGTGCACACACACACAATCACATACATGTGCACACACTCAGTTTCCAAAACAATGAAGTGGTACAAACTCTGTATATCACTTAACACACGTCTGGATTTATAAGTCAACAAGTTAACCATGTCTGAAGTGGATGGGTTGGCCCTGAAACAATTCCTAGAGTTTTAAGCAAATTTTAAATCTCTAATGAAGATTTTTGTCTTAGTCACCTAAACATGCCTGATTGAATTTAATATTTTTTTAAAAATGTATATATGTCAAACAATATATATTATTGTGGGAATAATATAAGGTTCCTAGTGGCAAGGAAATTTTGGTTGGTGGGGGAGTCAGACATGTAATTTCGATATCATATAAGAAACACATTACAGAAGTATTGGGGGAAATATTCAGAAATTCACAAAAAGATAACCAGCCGAAACTGCAGCCCATGAAGGGACCCAGTGATGAAATTGCAGCAGGTGGGGCAGAAGCAAAGGATTATGGAAGTATCAGCAGCAGAGCAAAGACAAACGACTGTGGAGTGTCAACAAGTAGAGCAGAGGCAAAGGATTGTGGGAGCACCAGCAAGGTCCTTGACAAGACAGGACAACAAGAAGGTGCTAAAGTCAGAGCAAGTTTTCTTATGGCCTGAACCTCCTCCAGAGTAAAAAAGATTGGAACTCAAATAAGCTGGCAAGTGGCCAAGAAAGGAGAGAGGCCAAAAAGTGACACAATGTTAATGAATAGAGTAACTCACAAAATCAGAGCAAAAGTGGGTTCGTCACCTTCCCACTACACATCTGTAAGTGATACTGCTCACAGGGTCCTATCCATACGGCTTCTCTGGAATTCTATGGCCACATTTCCATGTGCTGGCCTTGTTGCTTCTTTCCTATCTCCAGTCCTCCTCTGTTCCTATGAATCTGTGTTCCATACAGACATGCAGCCCAGCTGACATTTCTGAGAAGCCTGCCTACTGACAATATCCTCTAAAAGCAGAATTACTGTCTAGAGCATTACCTGTAGGCAACTTCAGAGCCCCACAGGAGACCAGAACTGCCTGCAGGGAAAAAGAATGAAAAACCTCAGGGAGCCGTGGCCTATAGGTCTTTCCCTTGGTTACCTTTGAACTGTCAGGCAGTTGTAAAGAGGGGGTCATAGAGGAAAATGACAGCAGTTAAGTTGTTCTTCATATAGAACACATACTTCAGACCCTAACATCTGCCTGCTACCAGGAACATCAACTTGAAAGGTGCTCAAATAATCTGCTGAATGATATCTGAAATGATCTCAATACTGTCCCCAGTAATCTAGGCACCGCATCTACATCTGGTCTACTTTGTTCTTTTCCAGCCTCCTGAGAAAAAGGGAGTCCTGATCAGAACGAAGAGGTCATGAGATGTCTATGCTCATTGATGAATGAATACATACGTCCCACATACAGACTACATGCTAAGACCAGGTCAGCGTAATGTTGTAAAGTTAGGATGTTTCACACAGCTTTCTACTACTGCAAGATCAGGAGTGAACTATATTTTTAACCACAGAGGATTGGTTACATAAGCAAAGATCTATCCACTCAAAGCAGCTGCTAACTATAACACTAAGAATAACACTAACTGCTTTGAATAAACCACAGTATATTGTTAAATGGAAAAAACAGATTATAGAATAAAAGGTCTAAGCTGATTCCATTTACATAAATATGCATTTATGTCTATATAAAAACCACAGACAGATATCATACACAGTGATTATTTCTGAAATGTGTTATTATTGCTAATTTTATTAGTGTTTTCAATGTTTTTCTATATTTAATTTTTATTTATTGTCACAATTATAAAAGAAGCAAATTTCTTCATTTGTGTGCTAATCTTTCATATACAGAATCTTAAACTTTCATATAGTGTAAAGGTTTCATAATTAAGTTGTGGATATGATAACGTCTGTGAGTGACATTTTAAAGACAAACATTAAAGCTGAGGACAAATGTTATACATCTGTTCCCTCTGATACGATTTTGTGGCAAATAAAAATGTGCTGTTTATCAAAGATAAAGTTGTTCTACAGCTAATGGAGACAAAGTTTAAATAAGTAATAAAAATTTCATTTTTCATTAAATATCAAAGATTTGCCATGGATGCTAATAGAGTTTGCAATGTTAAGGATTCAATAAAATCAACATGTTTCTGTTTACGAGCCATTTATCATAGTGAATACCTGCTAAGTGACTCTCTAAGTGCATGCTATGTATGAATGTGGAATTTTCAACTAGACACTCAGCTAGAAGAACAAATACATGCAAATACTTAAACATGTTTTAGAAAAATATAAATAACGGTTTAATTTGTCCTGCTAGATCTTAAAAGGTATTTTATAAACCACAGTTATTAAAAGGTGGAGCAGACAAAAATAATGTCCACCATTTAACACAAACTTGGCTATATAAATGTTTAAGATTATGAACAAAATTAACCAAGAAAACGAGATGCTGGAGAATGCAGCTGTAAGAAGCAGGAGAGGGGGGCTAGGAATATCACTCACTGTTTGAACAGCGTGGAAAGAATATGAGTATGCATTTCAGAAAAGGAGGAAACAGATAAGGAATGGTTGAAAAGATAGTCAACCTAATTAATACTCAAGGAAATACAGTATAAGCAATGAAAACAGTTTACATCATAAACATAAGACCTGGAGAAGGTAAGAGTCTTCAGCTGCCCTGGGCATAGTTACCTCCCTGATCCTATCCCTGCCAGGGGAAGCAAACTTGCCATACCTTTTCAGAAGTTAGTTTTGTATTGTGACTCAAAGCAGTGACAGTGGGTATAACAAATACCTAGTGAATCCTCTTTTGGTGTCTACCAAGGATCTGTGGAAGGAGAATGTTTAGATAACACAAACTAGATACCATTGGGATAGCAATACACAGTTTAAGTCCTTTTTTAATCTCACAGAAGTAACACATCCAGTCTGTAAACTAAATGTCAGGATGCAGATGATACAAGCACTGCATGTGTAGGCTTGAACTGGGAAAGAATGCTCAAGTCAACTACTTTTTGACTTCTGACTTGGGGCTTGGATGGGATGCAGATAGCTATAATTGGATGACCTATGGGCTGTGGGGGTCAGGGAATTGCTATCTTCCTTACACTTGTCTATAGTTTTAAACTTTCCACCCTGAAAATATATCAAAGTGATTACCTTTTAAAAATATACAAAGACTATATGAATAGTCAAGTTGTACACAATAGTGTGTCTCTGTAATCTCAAAAGTCAGGAGGCTGAGGCAGGATGATTGCAAATTTGAGCACAGATTTTTTTGTGTTTTTTTTTTTTAAAAACTGTCTCAGAAAAGGAGAAGGTAGGCAGAAAGTGAGAGAGAGCAGGAGGGAGAGAAGTAGGAAGAGAGGGAGGCAAGGAAGGAAGAGGCTGAAAATTCAAATTTCCCCCTCCTCTTTTCTACATGTTGCCAAAGGCACAAAACACAAACGCAAAACTAAACAAATGAGATCAGAACAAGTAAAAACCTTCTGCACAACAAAGAAAAGGATATTCTAAAGAACGAAGGAAGATATTTCCAAATGACACATCTCACAGAAGGTTACAATCTCGTTGGATCTCAAAACACTAGCAGTTAAAGTGATTTCGAAATGGGAGACAGGTCTAAATAACACTCCTCAAAAGATATACATATGGCCAACAGGCATATTAAAAGTGACCAGCATTGCCAAACATGAGGGAAACGCAAATCAAAATCGTAACTGAGCACCACCTTGCTCCAGTGTGAATGACTACACTCAGAAAAATTAACATATATGAACAAAAGTTTATACATGGCACAAACTGGGTCAATGGATTATAAAATTAAAAAAAAAAAAAGACGAAAGATAACAAGTATTGATCAGGATACAGAGAAAAGGGAACGCTTGTCCCTTGCTAGTGAGAGTATAAATCAGTCTAACCATTATGAGAAACAGTGCGGAAGTTCCTAGAACTTTTTAACAAGAACTACCCTATGATCCTGGTTATAAACGCAAAGGAGAGGAAATTAGTAACGTCAAAGAGATACCTGCATTCTCAGGTACATGGCAGCATTGTTCAACAATAACAAAGAAATGAAAGCAAACTGTGCCCATCAATTTATGAAAGTATAAATAAGACTAAGAACAGATTCACAATGGAATATTATTTGGCCATAAAAATAATGGAACCCAGTGAGTTGAAACAACACAAACTATACCGAGATAATCTACCAGGTGAAATAAAGCAGGCACAGAAAGACAAGAACCATACATATGGTCAGTCACATATGTTGATTTCCTGGAAGCCAAGTGGAATGACAATTAACCAAAGATGGGAGAGAGAACATGGAGGGAAGAAAGGATCAGAGGTACTAAGGCACAGCTAGGTGGGAACAAACAAGCTGGTGTGCTATGTTCAACAGCAGCAGCAGATTACAGAGAATGGTGAACTGCTCACTTTGAGAAGCTAGAAAAAAGGCCCTGAGAGCTCTTGACACGCAGAAATAGTGTTTAAGGAGAATACGTTTCGCTGATTTTAAACATCATGAAATCAGGACATATGTGGGAGCGTCACATTCATGTGTGACACTTTATGCATGAGTTACATTTCACTTTGAAATGTAATATAACCCTCATGTTTGATCTCTTTGCCCTCGTAATCTTTGTCTGTTCTTCAACTTACTGGCATGTTCTATAAGCTGGTCTTTGTGATCTATTTCCAGAAGAAGTGGGGCTCCAGGAATCTGTCAGTCCCTTTCCCAGAACAACTAAAATCCAGGGGGACTTTGGTAGTCCATGCTCACCAGTGAGCTGAAGTACCACAAAGCAGAGAGGAGAGGCTACCACTTCCCAACCTGGACTGCTGCCATGCCTCCAAATCTGTCTCATGGCAAGCTCCAGGGAAATGGACTTGGAAGAGGGTACAGGCAACTGTCCCCCAACAACTGCATCTAGTGCAGAGCAATCTGTTTCCCCACCCAACATCACAGCATGTTCTCCATTCTAGCTTGGATGTTGCTAGAGTACTCGCCCACTACATGGTAAGGGCTTGCTCCTCTGAGTGACTACCTTCTCCTGGCACTTCCAGCCTGTGCCCCTCATAGAGCACATGGAGTGACAGGAAGGAGACCACACAAGGATTAGGGTTTAACTCTTACCAACTCAGCAACTCTGGGTTAGCTGCTCTCTGAACTGACCTCCAGGTAGAGATTTCAAAGCTGCCTAAATAAGGACCAAACCGATTCCGGTCTGGGCCCAAGCACTGAGCAGATCCCAGGCGGCAACTCTGCACACAATCTCACAAAACCCAGAGGAAGTGGGCCTCCCAGGAGCTCTAACCTGGGCAATATCTTAGGTAAGGAGACAGTAACACCCACCCCAAAAAGGGAGAAACTGGGACCCGCTGGGACCCAGGAATTCACTCCTGGCCCAAAGCACTGGTTCCTTCTGGTCTGGGCCCAAGCACTGAGCAGATCTTGGGCCCCAGCTCTAACCCCAGTAGTAACACCCACCCCACACAGTTCTGAAACAACCAGGATAATAGGAAAGACAGGCTCCAGTCAGAGACAGGGCAGGTAGCACTAAGGAGATCCAGATGGCAAAAGACAAGCTCAAGAACATAAGCATCAGCAACCCAGGGTACTTGGCATCATTAGAACCTAGTTCTCCCACACTAGAAAGGCCTGAATTCCCAATATCACCAGGAAAGAAAGATTCAGATTTAAAATCACTTCTAATGATGATGATAGAGGACTTTAAGAAGGACGTAAATAACGCTCTCAAGGAATTTGAGGAGAACACAGGTAAACAGGTAGACACCCTTAAAGAGGAAACACAAAAATCCCTTAAAGAATTACAAGAGAACACAACCAAACAGGTAAAGGACTTGAACAAAACCATCCAGGACATAAAAATGGAAGTAGAAACAATAAAGAATGGGAGACTACTCTGGAGATAGAAAACCTAGGAAAGAGATCAGGAGTCATAGATGCAAGCATCACTAACAGAATACAAGAGATAGAAGAGAGAATCTCAGGTGCAGAAGATACCATAGAAAATATTGATACAAATGTCAAAGAAAACACAAAAAGCAAAAAGTTCTTAACACAAAGCATCCAGGAAATTCAGGACACAATGAGAAGATCAAACCTAAGGATAATAGGTATAGATGAGAGTGAAGATTCCCAACTTAAAGGACCAATAAATATCTTCAACAAAATTATAGAAGAAAACTTCCCTAACCTAAAGAACGGGATGCCCATAAACATACAAGAAGCCTACAGAACGCCAAATAGACTAGACCAGAAAAGAAATACCTCCCGTCACATAATAATCAAAACACCAAATACACAAAACAAAGAAAGAATATTAAATGCATTAAGAGAAAAAGGCCAAGTAACATATAAAGGTAGACCTATCAGAATTATACCAGACTTCTCACCAGATACTATAAAAGTGAGAAGATTCTGGACAGATGTCGTACAGACCTTAAGAGAACACAAATGCCAGCCCAGGCTACTATACCAGCAAAACTCTCAATTACCATAGATGGAGAAACCAAGATATTCCATGACAAAACCAAATTTACACAATACCTTTCCATAAAACCAGCATTACAAAGGATAATAGCGGGAAAGCTCCAATACAAGGAGGGAAATTATACCCTAGAAAGAGCAAGAAAGTAATCCTCCTCCAACAAATCCAAAAGAAGATAGCCACACAAAGATAATTCCACCCCAATAACAAAAATAAGAGGAAGCAACAATCACTGTTCCTTAATATCTCTTAACATCAATGGACTCAATTCCCCAATAAAAAGACATAGGCTAATGAATTGGATACATAAACAGGACCCAGCATTTTGCTGCATACAGGAAACCCACCTCAGTGACAAAGACAGACACTACCTTAGAATAAAAGGCTGGAAAACAAATTTTCAAGCAAATGGTCCAAAGAAACAAGCTGGAGTAGCCATTCTAAAACCTCCAGGCCGAGAACACAAAGAGAGGGACTTATGGCTCCACCTGTATAGGTAGTTGAGGGTGGCCTTGTCAGGTATCAGTGGAAATGGAGGGCCTTGGTGCCTGAAAGTTTGGATTCCCTAGTGTTGGGGAATTGGAGAGCAGAGAGGTGGGAATGGGAGGATGGTGGGAGCACACCCTCATAGAAACTCGCAGAATATATGGATTAGACGTGACAAAGGCAGACTGCCAGAAGACTAGATTCCAGAATTCAAACAAAAAGTTATCTTGATACTAAAATTTGTTTTGAGAGTTGTATATTGCAGAATACACAGCCTTGGTGTATCTACTCATCAAGCAAGCTGAGCAGACCTGCTCAAACCTCTGATGTCCTGGAATTTCATCTGGATGCAGTGAAGACACAGACGTCAGAGGCTTATCAATTTACTCTTCCCCCGCCCCTCTTCTAATATCTCAACACCCATAATCAGCTTGAAGAGGTTAATGAAGAGTGGGTGCCCCTATCCCTGGGCTTGGGGTCTGAGGTGGTTAATATTGGGCTGTCTTTCTAGGGAAAAGTAGTGGTTTTGTTGGAACAGGGAGGAATAGCTAGGATTTATTGCATAGCCATAACCTATTGGCAGAAATCTGTATAATTGTTATTAAGCTGAAGTTATCATTTCTTAAATGGTACAAAATTTACTTTGATTTCAAATTTAAGATTTTCATTGGTACAAGTTTCTTATTGATATAAAAGTGAGATTAATATTGTTACTCTCATAGGCATTGTGCCTATATAACACATTTAGGAATGCAAGGCTTAGACCCAGTCCTTCTTTAACTTTTTTAACTGATTTGAGATGGTTAGCCTGTGAGTTAAGGGACTATAGCAAATTCATGGCTCTGAGTTTATTGTTAGGGTGTTTTCTATATTTTATTTAGAAATAGCTGAGAGGAGTTAACAGACAACAGTCCAGATTGCCTTACATGGATAGTTGGTTTTCAAAACATCAGAAGTCCACAGAATTGACGTTACAAACATTTCTGTATTAAGGTTCATTTTGATTAGAGACCTGTCTGCTCCTGACAGCTTTCTGTCTTGGATTCTAAGAAGAAATTGAGCATCTTTGGAGTTACTCCAGTTGTAGTGAGACAGCCACTAGGCAAGAATTGCCTCTTTTCATCTACAGACAAATTACTGACCAGAAAAGGACACAGTTGTGGAATAGTCGGCTGATTATATCTGCTAAGACAGAGTAATTAGCCCTTAATAATTCTGTATCACTAGGTCTGTCAGATGATCCTGGGCCAGAAGGCTAAAGATGGGATGCCCCAACGTTTTGTAGTATTAGGGACTGTCCAGGTGTTCAGCAGTTTCTATAAATTGGCTAAGTTTTAGAAGCTATGCTTTGTGCTTCCCATAATTTCAGTTAATTCAGTCATTCTGGATTTCTGATGGAGTTGAAGACTTATAGTCTGATAGCCAATCCCGGTTATTTACTTTGAGAGAAAAGATTTGAGAGGATGGTTTTCAGCTGATATTTATTCTAAAGCCAAGAAAAAAGCCAGGTTCAGAACTAAGTCTTTTAGTTAGGAGAGATGACAGAGGTTCTGGTTAGTCAACAAAATGATGGATTGGGTATTAGGTCTATCTTATACCTTACTGATACAAATTGGTATAGTTATGTTCTAATTGTATTTTGAAAGAAAAGTTTTATTTTAACAGGAAGGGTGATATGGAGCTATGGTGGGAGGAGTAAGGAGAGGAGTAAGAGGAGAGGAGCTAGGAGATGAGAGAGAGAGAGAGAGAGAGAGAGAGAGAGAGAGAGAGAGAGAACATGGAGGTAGATGTTCGCATGTCTCCGCCAGACAAGATAGTTGGTATATCTAGGTTGGATATTGAATTACACTTCTGATTGTATGGACATCTTGTTATTGGGCATTACCAAACTTATAAAGCCTTTAATTAACATTTTTTTAAAAAGTTACTAATAAAAAAAAAGGATCAAACCAACTGCAGCTCCCTTACAAAAGTAGCACATTAGCTTTATTATGTCTTATATTGTAGTATTTCTGTGAAAGCAATTACTGCTCTTATGCTTTTCTGACCTTAAATCATATCTTTAAGCACTTGTCTAAAGACTGTCCACTGCATCTCAGGGATGAGAAGGCCTGCCTCAGTAACATGATTAATGAAACCTGAATCAACCTACACCCACCTGCATCACCCTGGGATCTCAGGTACATGGGACTATTGACTAAAACCCTCATCTCTTAGCAGGTCTTAGTCTATAGGGTACATGTGGGGTTAGATGCCAAGTAACTGTGTAACTGAGTTCCTGTTCTCAATTGAAGAAGACAGAAAACATGGTTTTCAAAGTAGGGGAAAATCTGGGTCAAAATACTCAAAGGTACTTTCCCCAGAAGTTCCATGTCTGGGATTAGCCCAGCACATTAAATGGGCCAAACTTGGGAAGACCCTCTTGATGGTTCATCTAGTCCAGCCCTTTCTCCTTCTATTCTGGCAACTGAATGCATCCTTCAACCTCTACACCACACTAAAGAGTGTACCACCCCCATCTGGGAGGCATCCCTACGCTGCACCAAATGCCTTCCCAGGGCTCCTGGAGGAATGTTTCTCTTCTTATCGCCTCCTCCCACTCTCTGCATGCAGAAATAGCTGTACATCCAAGCCTATGCCAGTAAGTTAAGTGTAGGCATCAGACATCCTCCCCCTCACAGCACCAAACTATGACAAAATACACCATTCCAGAGGATCCCATCAAGGATTGAAACAGCAGACTCTTGGTATCAGAGACACAAAGTCCTCCAGAAGCTTCTAGTCTTTCTCTCATTTACAGAAAGGGAACCTGAGACTGGTGTTGGGAGGGAGCTCAAAGTCACATGTTGAGTTTCGCACTGCAATTACAGCTCAGCCTTCTCCACTTTATGCACTTGATTCACAGAGTGTCCCACCACTGCTGTGTGCACAGTGGATTATAAGGACAGATTCATGGTTTCCTAGAGCACTGCTAGCTAGTTCTCACACCTGACATGTGTGGCTTTTACAACTCCAGTTATATGAAGTTTAATGTTCTGCTCCTTAGTTATATTAGTCATATTAAAAGTGGCCACTAGCTGCTGTATTGGAGACCACAGAAGACAACATAGCATCGTGGTTCTCTTAACAGCTCTGCTATAGATGGACAGACTCATCACAAAAGGCAGAGTTCCCTGAGGTCAGCAGGTGTCCAGCACAATAAATGAATGGGAAACAGCATAGGATGAAATCAACCAGAGCTCAGCCATTGATGGCTCAGAGCCATGAAGGACAGATACAGCATCCAGGGAGGCACGAGATGGCTTCCTTTAAGCACATGGACCTAGGGAAGAAGCAAGAGTCCTTTGTCTCATCCCCTCATTTATTAAAAAAAAGGGGGGAGATTATTTTTAACTTTTGAAGGCTGATCCAATTTTTTGATTGGAACCAGAGTGCCAGCTGCTGACAGATGAGCATGGGACTTCAGTAGTTGTGGCATAGCTAAAAGCCTAGGTGGGAAGGTAACTACTTAGGTTCCCTCTTGGGAAAACAAATCTTCACAAAGCAAGGAAACTTTGAATTTTTCAGGGAAAACATAAAACCTTGTACCAACCTTTGTGTCCCATGGTGTCTTTCTATCCAGTCAGTAAACTGAGTGGGTGTAGCTGTAGTCATCATACTAAAGACAAGACACCCTGCCCAGTGGCTTCAGATGCCCACAGCCCAATACAGAGAACAAGGAACATCACTCAAGGGACTAAGAAAACTTCAGTCAAGGAAAAAGCCAAGGAAAAAGCACTTGGCAAGCAAGACTGCACTTGCTCTGCTTTATCTATAATGTCTTAAATTATTAGAAATTTCTAGATATAAAGGACTTCAATCAACATAGCTTTTCAAATATATACAATCAATCACTAGAACCAAAGGAGAAATTTTTATTATTTACAGAAGTCAGAAAAAGACCAGACCACATGGCCATTCTCACACCTTGGAAGTTCTGTTGATGCATGAGACAAAGCAAAGGTTCAATCTATGTCTTTCTGGCTCAGTAACGAGTGGTTGGCACCATCAATGTGGAGAGCTAATGGGGTACAGGGAACTTTTTCTTTGAGATGATACCTTACTTCTGTAGACTAGGCTGCTCTGGACTTCTATGTATTCCAGGTTAGCCTCAAACTCACAGTGATCCTTTCATCTCAGCCTCCAGTACTAGAATCACACACTGTGATGTTTCTTTTTGGTTCTGTATTTGTTCACAGTTTATAGTATAAACTGTGATTTCAATATTAAGACTTTTTCTTTCAGCTATAAAGTTTTCCCTTGCACATAAATGTCATATTGCTATTTGTCACCTGGAAGATTCATCAATGTCAAAATCAAAATCCTTAAAAAATAATCACCATGCTCCTCAATTTTATCATCTGCAAAATGTATGTGCTGGTAACCTCTTTGACTATTAACTGGGATTGCATGTGTACTTATGCCTAATAGGTGGCAGGTGTTAGCAGGGCGCCGAGATGGAGCGAATGAGTGGATCAATGACGTGTCTGGACTGTGTGATTGATCTGTCACTTGGCTCAGCTGTATAAACCTGGGAGCAGTCAGATTGCAGAAACCATTCAAATTGAAGACACAGTCATCCACATGCCGTCAGCTCTTGAAAGGGCAGACAAAGAGCCAGGAGGAAATATGCTGCCTCCAGAGAGCTACATGCCTTGCAAATCCATCTACTGCACAGGTGAGAGCATTATAGCTCCGCTCTGAAACTCTATGATCTGGTGTGAAAATAGAAGACTGGTCCATGATCTAGTCTTTTCAGCCTTGGGACACTGGTGTGGGAAATGTGTTCCTCAAAACTCATAAGCAGGCTTAGAAATACTCATTATCCAACTGGGTCCCAGCTTCGTCAGCACAACAGTCATAACTGAGGGACTGCTGGGCTGAGTGAGAGCTCTGGGTGAGGAATCCACAATGCCAGGCTACCGTTGGAGCTTTTCCACATTCCTCTTTTCCCTGGCCTCTATTTCAACAATGGTAAAAATGAAGCCACACAAGCCAGACAAGATGATGGCTGAGACTGTCTCTTACCAGCTGTTTCTTTCCCTAATTTTGCTTTGCTCTAGAAGAGATAAATCCTGTAAGAAGCTAGTGGAGGTGGCATCCCCGTGGAGGACTGAGACCCTCGGGGTGAAGTCACACTGGGCAATGCCACATTTAATGGGTTGTAACATGCACCATTAGCTTTTGTATCATTAAGAAAGGAAAGAATCTACTGTTTATTAAACTACTCCAAACCATACACTATAAGATACATGAGTCCAGAGGTGGTAGGAGAGGAAGAACATTCTAAAAATCAATAAAATAGAGGGGCCAGCATTTACCAGGAACTTGCTAGATTCTTAGTCACTGAGCTGTCTTACTCATGCTCTTTCATTTAAACCTAAAAGAACACTGTGCAGTTATATGGAAGCTCATGAAAGACCAGCAAGCTACAGCAGAGAGGAGGAGACAGGGAAGCTTAGAAAACTTGCTTACGGTTACCTATTAGGAATAAGAGCAAGATATGAACTTAGGCCCATTCCACTCCTTCTACCTTCTTAACCCTTTGCCTCTGGAAAAAGTATGGGATGTCTGACAGAGTCTTGGGACAGGACTCAAGCACAATTATGATATGTCGGAGGAACAAACAAGGATGAAATACTTGGTACCAAAAAAACTCCATAGAGATGTTATGAGCACATTGTTTATGGATAAGTGAACTAAAGACCAGAAGGGTTGTGGGGCTTGCCCAAGGTTACTGCTGCTGCTTAGTGCAAAACCTAAGTTCCCTTAATTTTGTCTAGTATAACAAGGTTAAATCTGCAAGTCTAAAACCTTCTGAGCATTTCTTTCTGTCTTCCTGAGTTCTAGACAGTCTCCTGTCTTTATGGGTTCTCAGTGGCATTCAGTGACCCAAGGTGTTGAAGCATCTTAGAGCAGTGTAAACAGAAGAACTGGTCTGGTTCTAATGTCCCAACTCTAAGCCCATCATCAGGCTCACACCTTGTGGACACATACAACAGGAGGCCCACAGGGCCAGCTTCACAGAGACAGTGGGTGGCACAGAGACAGTCCCTATGGCACACAGAGTGGATGACCGGTGGTACCCAGCATGGCTCTGAAGTCTGAAACAATTTAGGGCATTTCCTTTTTCCTCTTCTTCCTTGGTTTTTGCTTCTCCAATCTGAAGTTGCATTCTTTGGTCTGGAGTCTGAGCACACAAAACTCCTGCATTCTTGCTTTCTCCATCTTCTTTTACAACAGAGTCCTCCTCAAGCCAAAGTCCCATCACCACTGCTCCAAAGCTCCTCTTCTAGCAATAGTCCGGTCCCAACACCCCCCACCCCATAAGGTTTATAAAATCGAGCTCTGTGAAGACATCCCTTTCCTTTTATAATCCATCCCACCTGTCTTAAAGTGAAGGCCATCCCTTTCCCAAGGCACAACAGCCCTCCAGAATCACAGCATCTCAAGCTCAAAGTCAAGACCATTTATGTTCAACCTTCCAGCTGTTAAGGTTTGAGTAAAGGGCAAACCTCTTCCTGCCATTTTAGGGAATGTTGTGTGTCTAGTTATTTTGAGTTAGAAGACAATGCACGATAATTATGCTGCAGGCCTCTAGTAGAAAGGGCAAGCCCTCTGACTGGGAAGTGGAAAGTTCTGAGGACACTGAATGGCCAGGATGTGGGCTGACTTGAAAGCTCTATTATCCGTGTTATAGGCACCTAACTGGGGAGAGGCATGTGTCCAGCCTCATAGTTCACTGTCTGTGGAAAGCTCAGCTGGGGCAGCAGCAGGCTTTGCAAATCAAGCATCACAAAACCCCAAATTTTAGCTTCTAGCTTCCCAGTCCCTCCTGGCTGTGGCTCTGTTCTGGCTTCTTTTGTTGGACTTACAGATGCCTTCTAGCCATTTACTGAAGGTTCTTAGCTAGGCACATGTTCCCTAGTGCTTACATGCATGTGTTTCATTCCTTCCCATTCTCTTAGGGATACGTACTATTTCCCCCATTTAATGGATGAAAATCTAGGATTAGAGAGATCAAATAGCTTATCCCAGGTCACTGAGCTAGAAAAGGATGAAGTCAGGATCTAAAGCAGGTCCATTCCACTTAAAGTATATTCATGAAGCCTCTTATGTATGAATCTGCATCATCCAGTACCCAAATCACTCTGGTCAGGACACATCTACGGATATCTCTTCAGGACTGGAACCTAGCTGTGCTTGCTACAGTTTAAAACATAATATTTGATGTACCTGGAATGAGCCCCAGATCCAGAGTCTTTGTGGAGTCACAGAGTAACAAGATTGAATGAGTTTCTGCTGAGTCCTGCAGTTAGTACTTTATAGTATGCATCCGGCCCCGAAACCCAGCCAGTTGACCACTCCTTACCATGCCCCTTTCTCCTGACAACAGTTAGAAAGAAAGGCATCTTAGACTCTGTGGCCCCAGTAACTTCAACAGGAATGAAGTGATGGTTCAGTAGTGTGCAGATTATCTGATTCTGACTATCTTTCACCCCTATGAACTCTGATGGCACCCCAAGTAGAGGACTGTACCATGACTACTTTGGACAGAAGTGCTGGGCAGAGGAAGCTTGCCTTTGTAAGGACATTGACTCCTCGAATCTCAGTGCTGACTGTTCACCCCTTTCTCAGTCCAGTACCCCACCGGCATTCTGCCAAACCCATTGAAAGTCAGATCTTGTTCTGAGGTAGGAAGTTGGTTTTCATCATATAGGAAAGTGACTAAAACAACCCAGGAAAAACTTGTCTGAGGCATTTCAGATGACTGGCAGAACTAAAATGAAAAAGGTCCATGTAAACACCCATGTAAACATCCCCGTGTTGACTACATGATAATTATAAGCACAACAGTGAATACTGTTACTGACTCAAGTGCTGACTTCAAACAGCCAGTGCACCAATCGAAACTCTCCAACCCTGGAAAACTGTGGAACAAGATAAATTCCACAACCATAACCCAGCCTAGATGAGCGCTCAGCCTAAGTGTGAGAATGAGGTTGTACTTCTCAGCATGCCACATTACCCAGAATGCCCTAGAGCTAAGCACAAACAATTCTTTCTGGTGACCTTGGATGAACTATATCCATGGTAGCAGCTATTTCTACTAGTGCCTGGCCAGTTGCCCATCAAGCCTACTTCCCTCTCTGAAGCATGTAACTCTGTTGTACTTCCCAGCTTGTTAAAAAAAAATAATAAACCTTTGCTTGTAAAAATTTTTGGTTATGGCCAGGCAGTGGTGGCACATGTCTTTAATCCCAGCACTTGGGAGGCAGAGTCAGGTGGATTTCTGAGTTCAAGGCTAGCCTGGTCTACAGAGTGAGTTCCAGGACAGCCAGGGCTACACAGAGAAACCCTGTCTCAAAACAAATACAAAAACAAAACACAAACACAAAAACAAAAACAACAACAACAACAACAACAAAACCTTTGGTTGTAAGAATGTTTAGTTGTAAGAGCCTGGAGACTGAGTTTTAGTTGATACAATGTGAACACTATGTGTATATTGTATCTAGGACCGACCGGTGAAGCCATCCTTCAACATAGCTTCCATGTTTAGTCTGTCCTCTAGCAGAAGAGGTAAATGTTCCAGGGAACTCTAAGACACAGAAGCATAGCACAGCCACTGAGCAATAACAGTTTGGGGCCTTTGTTGTGACCAGCAGGGATCTGTGATGGACCACAGAGTAACACATAAGCTTCCAATACATCACTGCTAACCTACAGTTTTCTAGCTGCCAGTCTGTACTGAGCCATAAGCAGAAAGCACTGCCATTATTGGCATAATTTTTGGTAGACTATCTAATGGTGGAGTCTATGAACTGCTTTTTAGCTCTATGTCAAAATTGCACATCGTATGTTATTATATTCTATAAATATAATCTCATTAAAAGTAACAAGGGTGTGTCAGTAATCTGGGTGTAAAAACTTCAGAACTCAGAGAGAGTCCAAATGAGCACAGGAGAGGAAAAGTCTGGAAAGGATTTGATAACAAAGGATGGTAGTTAGCTACTTTACACTCTCCTAAGAGTTCATCCAGGACCACGCCCCTGACAGACACTTGGGAAAGCCCTAGATACATTCCAGGGAATGATGAAAACATTAAGTACTATGATCATTCTGTTTCCCAAACATAAGTCCTGGCCTTGGCCTCTCCTAGATAGTCTGCTGCTACATCATCAAATATCATGGAGTGTTTCTATTCAGATGGCCCCCAAAGAAAAACTCATCTGCTGGCCTCTCCTCAGCACGTCCACTGAACTGAGGAGGGGGAATAATCGACTGCTTCACTCTTCTCCTATGCTGGAAACAGACAGAAAAGGATCTCATTAAATCCTCTCACACAGATATTATTTCCTGAGATATTTCCATCACACAGACATGGACACTGAGGCTCACAATAAATAATTTACCCAACACTACACAGCTCAGGTGAGTAGGACGAGCACTGATGCTCTTCATCTGTGTAAAGCTTCATACCTGATTGGAATTCTCCCTGAAGGAAGCAGCTACTACACCGGTGACGCTCAGAGCCTGCTCACGCTTGCAGCAGACAGACAATTTTATCTTCAGAGTTTTTCCCCAGCTGGTTGATAACCAGGTTGGTATCTTGAAAGTCACTATAACACAACTATTTACACAATAGAGATCAGCAACTGCTACAAACACAACCATCAGGGTTTTTCTTCCTCCTTAGAAACATCACTGCCTAGGCTTTCTATCTGGCCCCACTCTGTGGTCGTAGAGGCTCTCTATCTGGCTGAAATTTCAAGAATAGTAAAAGGCCAATGTTCCTTGGCTGGAGACTTCATCAGTACAAAATAAAGGTCAATGCTAGGCAGACAAGAAGGATGAGGTAGAAGCACACCTCCCTTCACACAATACACACTTCTGACAGCTCCCTAGGGAGCTCACCAATAGCTAATGAGAAGCAGCTAAGACGACCATACTGGGTTTAGACAGAAGGCAGCTCAGCTGGGAAGTCGGGGTGAAGACTACAGTGGAAAGACTTACTTGTAAAGTGAGGGTGGGGAAGGTATCATAGACCACTTAAGGTAAGTTAAAAACTAGGGATTTTAAAATGATATTTACTCATTTTGTGTTTGAATATGTGTTTGCACGTGCAGGCCACAACAGCTTATGGAGGTCAGGAGACAACTCTTCTGCCATCTGGGTTCTCGGGATCCAACTTGGGTCTCCAGGCTTGGCAGCAAGCACCCTTACCCACTGAACCATCCTACCAGCCCCATTTGTTTCTGTAATGAGCAAGCATTCTACCTTCACTCAGCACTTTAATATAGAGGCACAGATAATCCAAAACAGAAAATAACAGTCACATGATGTGTTTCAAAGCCAATGATGAATATCTGGAATTTTTTTCTTTGATTAGTGGCAAAAAGATTTACCTTCTTGAATCAAAGTGCCTCTTAATTAGTTGGACATGAACTGAGCTGATAGGCAGCCAACTGGTACAGGCGCTTGTGGAGTACCTGAGGGGCAGTCAGCATGAATTTACTCTTTCTTTTCAAGTAAATAATCCACCTATGCAGAGTAATCCTGTGTGAAAATAAAGACTTTATTGTCTCAGCCCAGAGCTGTCCCCAAAGCTGAATGATCAATAGATTCAGTGGCAATGCCTTAAACATAGAGACTCTGTTGTCTGTATTTAGATTTACATTCCTAAGTCTAGGGAAGTGCATGTTTGCCAGAACTGAACCAAAATACAGAAACATACGATCAAACAAAACTATCATGTTAATTAAGACAATTAAAGATGCTAAGAAATCTAAGTAACTTTGACCCAGGTATAGTTAGGAAAAGGGGAAACTTAGGAGAGAGGACATGCAGAGAATTCCAGGCTGGAAGCAGCTTTAATAGATCTAGCAGGACTCTGAGGAAGGCAGGCAGGCTAATTGGCAAATACTGGCTCTTTTCGCAAGGCAAATCCCCTATGTTATCAGAATCCTCATCTGTCACACAGAAGGACTCACTGCTGAACTGCTGGGCTCCCGGGATACACCCACTACCTTGTTGCCCGCTTGCTATTATTGCCCTGCTACTAGTATTTTCTCCTTCTCATTCTTCTGTGTGAGCCCCTAAGCCAATGCCTATGAAGAAACACTAGCTGCTACCTGGCTCCCTCAAGTTCCCTTCTCCAGCAGCAGCTGTAGCAACTACTGCTGCCACCAAGTACAGTGGTTCCTTGAGGGAGAGGCACCAGCAAGACCAGTAAGACACTGGTTTCAGCTTGTCTCAGCCCCAAACTGACTACAAGAACAAACTTCCAGTTTCCCTGGGTCTTAATTTCCAGCCCTGCCAATGAACTTAAAGGAATCAGATCTGTCTTGGCCCAAAGCTCTGCTAAAGAGCTCAGGAGAAAGGGTTAATGAGAAATCTGCCATTCAGCTCAGTATAACAAGCCAGCCTGTCACTGTCCCTGGGCACTTTCCCGCCCTGGTCAGGAAGAATGTTGGCACTTCCAAACTAACTGCTGCACGGAGCTTCAGCTAATTGGAAGCTGGATGACAGATGACACCAGGTTTCTGGGAAAGGAAATGATCTCTCCAGCCCCAGCCTGCTGCAGCCAGAAGGAAAGAGGAAAGGGACTTCCCCAGAGGGGCCCAATCAAAGCTCCAAGGGGCAGGGAATAAAACATTAATGGAACTCAAGCCACCACCAGAACGTGTCAGGGAGTAAAGGAACTAAGCAAAGCTGAGACTGGAGAGGTCTGCTGGTCCTGCCTGCCAGCTGGCACGACACCCTGGAAATGAAATGCAGCCAGCCAGCCAGCCAGCAGCAGCAGGACAACATTGGAGGACCATGGTGGAACCAGGAGCCACAGAAATTCTGGAAGCTTCTTAGAATTAAGGCAGCAATTCTATGTTCTTTACCAGAAGGCAAGAGATGTGAGCAGTGAAAAACATGTAATAAAGCCAAAACTACCATGGAGGCCTTTGTTATATGTGTCAATGAACTAACCAGAGACAAGGCAAATGGCCACGGGAGGGGGAGGAGGCATTAGCAAAACCACATTGACCAGGCTCTGGCTAAAGGATTCCAGAGAGATCCACTATTTTTCACAATTGTTCACCTAGAGGGAAGGTTCCAGATCTCTACAATGAGGATTTTTCCCTAATTTAAAATTTCAAAATCATTTCATGTCACTGAAAATATGCCAAACACACTTCCCACACATCTAGCACCAAAGCTGTGTGTTTTCTCCTGAATGTGACGGAAGGAAGGAGATGGGGCTGGGTGTAAGTGATGAGATGTGACAGGAAACACTTCTTGCTCCATCCCTGCACCTGGCCTGCCTGGCCCCATCACTGGGCCCCAGCTGGCTGCAGCTTGCCCACTGCAAGAGCCTGGTTTCCAGCTGGTCCACATCACAGCTACAGAGCCAAGACTCACTGCTATATATGAGTCCTCAAGTCTCAGCAAAGATCCTCCAACCCCAGAGCAGGAATTCACTGAGAGCAAATCCCCAAATATGTTTATGGATGTACTTTATTTCAAATAAATTTGCACATCCTTAGACATTCTCCAGAAGCCCACCATCCCAAATTCTGTTGCTTTCTCATGTACAGTCTTCCATCAGAATGGGAGCTCCCAGGATGGGTGGTGCCTCAGAGAACAGGGCCCACACCCACTCACCTGTTCAAATCCCAGCAGAGCCTCAGCTCAGCAAGAGCTTTTAATGGTTTGTGATGAGAACACCACTTGAAATCCCTGTTTTTGATTTTTTTTTTCCAAAAGGATTTTTTTCAGAAATGGAAAAGCTCTAAAAACTGGCAGTGTCTATTTTAAAAAAGAAAACATATCCAAGGCTCCAGTTCTCCGAGGGAAGTGCCAGGACTCTGAAGTGACCAGGCGCTCAGCCAGATGGAGTCAAGGAGAACCATTGTTCTCTCTGGGAAAGAATAGCCAGCACCAAGTACTGCCTCTGCCACCCTCTGAGTCCAAATTCTGCTGACACTTCCCGGACCTCCAAAGTCTGTATTAGAAAGGGTTACATTTGGCTGAGAGACACAGAGAGCAATACTACAGTGAGCTAACTTATTTGTCTTAAGTGTGGAGCTAACACTTACTGCATTAGGGGTGGCTATTTTCTTAACTACTATCCTTGGCCTTTATCTCTTGATAACAAGATGGCTGCAGCATCTCCTGGGATCTTATCTCTGTTCCAGAAGAAAGAATAGTGAACAGTAAGTAACTTTTTCTTTTCCTTTGGGTGACTTTGTCTTTGTTTAGGAAGAGAAGACCTTCCCTTTAATTTATAGATATCTATATATCTATCCTGTGTATCACATAGTCTTTCTGAGTATATGTACAATGGTGGTCTAGCTTATCCCAATGAAGCTTATCCCTTCATTCTTTACTCTGTATAGTAAGGGGAGAAATAAACATTAAGTACACAACTGGTGTGCCGATACATAGATTCATAAACTAGAAGGACCAAGGACCTTTATGCCCTCAGAGAGGCTCAATGGCTCTTGATCTTCTTCTCTGAAAAAAAGCACATCCTAGACTCCTATAAACCCCTCAGGCTCCCACATGTGTTCCCATCCATTTAACATGCCAATACACTTACATGCACCCATTCATGAATTCTCCACCTCGGTTCTGTAAAGCAAGTGATGTGGACTAATATGTACCTCTACCCTCAAATCCTGACTCCATGTGAAGTTATCTAAAGGCAACGTCTTTGCAAGGTGGATTGAATCATGACAGAGAAGCTGACATGAATGGACCAGCGCTTGTCCTGCCATGTGAGATCATGAGAAGGTTCTCTGCAGGAAGAACAAGTTCTTAACAGAGGCAGAATCTTGAACTTTTCCAGGCTCTCAAACAGGTATAAACACTTATTTATGCCACCAGTCCGTATTTACTGTAGCTATACTCTATCTGTAGGGCTAAGCTAGACCACCATTGTACACAGACAAAGTGTCAGAGAGGCAGATGACCTGCCAGGTATCTACAGGAAGTGGTCAGACATGGTTCAGACCGAGTCCTCTAGAGTCGGCCCACTGCTGTCTCCACTGCACCTTTCCTCAGCCTTTGCTTATTGTCCTGCTGCTGCTGCTGCTGCTGCTGCCACCTCCGCTGCATGCCCTGCACTTATGGTGTTCCCTTTCCCTTGTCTGCAGAAGGAAAAGACTGGTCATGGGGAAATAAAATGCCATGCAAGATTGAAAAGATCAAGAGCCTCCGAATCTAACCAGCATCCATACACCTTGCTAGGATGTTCTTCTACAGAGGAGGAACTAAAACAGCCAACCCAAGAATAAGCACTGCCTTCCTGGAACCATCCTTAACCCCTTGCCTCACTCCACTCATATCTAGAACTCCTCCTAGAACTTCAGCTATCTGCAAGACATAAACCAGCACAGATTCATATTGCTCAGGATAGCCAGGCACTCCTACAGTAGAGCATGCAGGGAATTACACGGTAGTGGCTCAGTTCTGACTCCACATATGAGTTTGCAAGGGCTGTCTCACTCAATGTTGTTTTTCCAACATCTGACATGTTGCCTGGCACAGTGTAAAGTTCTCAATAAAAAATTCTCAAGCAGGTAAATACGAAACACTGATCCTTCTGTTCCCCGCACATTTCTTATATTTAACTTCTTTTCTTTTCCAGAGGTGCTGGAGACTGATCCCAGGGTCTGCTAAGCAAGCAGGCTGCCACTGAACTATCTCCTCGGCAGTGGGCACATATTTCTCCCCACTCACTCTTCAGAGTAGGACAAACCATTTAGAGGAGATCCAGAAAGGTCTTAGAACAAAGATGTTCAAGATTCAGAGGTCCAGGCATTGAATGTAGTCTTTCTGTATTTCTAGAAGGTATGGGAGGAGGCAAGGAGACTGGATCATGAGGGTGAAATTCTCATCACTAGGTTTAATTCCTTTATGATGGAGAAGCCAGAGACCTTGTCTGTCCATTCTGCCTTGCGAGATCACACAGATGAAAGACACTGTTTGTGAAAACTGGCCCTTATGAGACACAGCATCTGCAGGTATCTTGAATTTGTTCTTCCCAGCAAATAAGAATTCTAGCAGACAGGATTTGTATTGCAAATAAAGCAGAGAAATGGGAAGTCAGCTAAGGCTCACCCTGGGAGAGCCAAGAATGAACAGCAGAATGTACTGTGGTGTTGTACCCTGAGGTCCCCACCCATGATCTATTCCCTCAGCTTCACAGACTCCCATCACTCTATTCTATTAGGACTGTAAGAGCTTTAGTAAGCCTCTTAGGTATGTTCCATGCCTTTTCTTGACCCCTGGTGCACAATCACGACTTTCTCTTAGCACTAACATAATCACGTGGATTATGGCATCAGGAAGGCCCCCTGACCTTCTCCAGGGCTCTGATATCAATCTTTCAGTCCTGCTCATGTAGTCCACAGCTGCTGTCGATACAGGAAAAGGATACAGTAGTCATGGGTACCTCAGAACAGTGGTTTCTATCTTCCACAGGCACTAGACTATTTGGAAATCCGATGGAAGCCAAAGACTTTTGTCCTAGTAAATTAAACATATACCCAGAGCCACCATATTCCCATGCAATTATAGAAGTTGGATAGAATCTCCCAAAAACCCCTCAGGGAGCTATATACACTCATACAAGGAATACTGGTCCAGGGGAGGTCATGCATTTATATTTCAGAGATGTGCTCTCCCTGAAAGAAGGCCCCAGTAGCTCAGCCAGGGAACTCCCAGCTTGCCTTCTCCCCAGGGAAGCATTAGAACAGTGAGAACACACATTGTCTCTTGATCCCTCCCATCTTCAAGGCTTTAATGAGAAGAAAGTGGAGTACTTACTGTGAGGCAAGCTGTGGAAAGCCAGGGGCTTGGCATAGATTTTCTGGAAATCTTATTGTCATAATAAACTTGTTAAGTAGATATTATCCCTCTTTCAGATGACGACTATCAGGCTGTAGGAAGTTAAGGAGCTTGGTAATGGTAACAACTACAGAGTGTGGAATCAAACTTAGACTTACCCAAGGCCTACACCTGCTCTTTCCAGAATCACATTCTAGAAAGTTCCTGAGGTGAACTCACCTTTCAGAGTAAGCAAGGCAAGGTAAGCCTTGCTCTCCAAGGTCAACCTTCCTCCTCTCACATATCACAAAGCCTGAAATCTAACCAAAGAGAGAAGCAAGGCTTCACTGTTGTGTGTCTGCTGCTCTGGGTCTGTAGAAATGTAGTACTGCTTTTTATAAGTCACACAGCGCCTGCAGAACTGAGTCTGGGTGCAGAGAGTGACCCTGAATCAGTGTGAACCTGGAGGCTGCTGTAGGTGGCACTGATGGGAAACACTGGAGAGGAGCGGGAGGAGAGGGTGGAATAAGAGACTGTTCAGGAGCATCTCTGAAGATACAATGAAGATAATTAGCGGGAAGGTGGAAAGAACTCTTAGATAAACTAACTGCACTGTGAGAAAAACAGATAAGAACACTTCTGATAATATTTTTCGCCAGTGCAGGGCTGGAATGGGAGCGAAGAACAAGTCCTGCTCTATCTGATCCCTGAGAAGGCAATGAATTAGCCTGTCTTCATAACATGCCATAGAGATGCTAGTTCTGGGCTGGACGATTTATACCATCAAATACATGGAAAAGGCTTAGCGTTAAAAATGTACAGGATCTCATATTGTTCAAAGACAGCAGAACAATGTAAGGCAAACTAAGTGAGAGAGAATTATTGTGAATCTATGCAAAGAGTAAGCCACACGCCACAAGGATGTACGCCTTTCCTTTTGAGATAGTCTTACTATGACAGTTGGCAGTATGTTTATAATAAGAAATGACCCTTGAGCGGGTTGTGGTAGTGCACGTCTGTGTTCGCAGAGTTCAGCAAACAGAGGCTTGAGAATTGCAAACTGAAGGCCAACCCAGCTATATGGCAAGACCCTGTATCAAAAAGCAGACATTATAATTTCAAAAATTAGTAACAAATGCCCGACAACTAAAAGGGTGGCTAAATGAGTAAAGAGCTGTGTTAGCTGTGTATGGAGTCTAAGCCAGAACGACTCCATTAAATCCTGGTCCTGCCTGCCTTCAAGGACTGCAGGAGCTTCAGAAAGTTACTTAGCTCCAGCCATGTGTGCTAATCTTAGCACTTGGGAGAGGCTGAGACAGGAGGATGGAGCTCAAGGCCCACATAGGCTACATAGTAAGACCCCGTCTCTATAAAAGGAAATTGACCTCCTTAAGCCTTCATCTCTGAACCTATGAGGAGGTGTGATGACAGAGCCTGCCTTCTAGTCTACTTAGCACAGGTCCTGACATATTCCAAGCAAGGAGAGTAAGGAAGCATCAAGCAAGGAGAGTAAGGAAGCATCCGGCAGTAGCTGCTGTCACTGTCAAGATGTCTCCCCATGATGAAATACGATTGAGCAGAGAAAACGAATTCCTACAAACAAAAGTCTAATGACTATGTCTACAATGTGCTTTGCTTTAGAATTATACTAAGTGAGTGTGATTTATTTTTGTCACACAAACATTATATGTAGTTTATATATTTTATGTGTGCATTTATTTAGGTACTAAAAAAATGAAATGGAAACTTATAAATAAATAACCAAGGAAAATAGGAAATTATTTTGCCTTCAGAAAAATATAAAGGCCTACACCACACACACACACACCACACACACACACACACAGAGTGAAGAATGCACTCCTGAGAAATTTCTTTGATGTCAGCTTATTTAAAAAAATGGTTGTCTGTCACTGCTGGCCCCTCTTTCACCCCATCCTCCCTCTTGATTCCATCTGAATGCTTAGAGAGTTGGAAAGGACAGCAACCTCCCTCACTATCAGCACGATGGACAAGAACGACAGTAAGTTCTGTTTGGAAGAGCACATTCATAGGCCCCCTTTAAAACCACCTCTGCCCAAGCTGTGAACCCAAGATAGACTGGACTGCAGCTCATGTTTCAGTCTGAGATGAAGTGTCTCAGGAGGCCAAGAGTCAAAATGAAATCAAGGACACTGCCCTTCAGCACACTCTCCAGGTGAAGCAACACAATACACATCGGTCTCCCTGAGGAGCAGATCAGGAGATCGCAGTAAGACAGGCGGAACATGGCAAACACCTACTCTGAATGGACAGATAGGGAAACAATTCCAAGTTCTACAGAGAAAGCCAGCAGTGAAAGAAATGTCCCCAGTCTCCTCCCTTTCTGTTCCAAGGAGCTCACCCTTCTCTTGAGGCAAAAGAGTAGTTTTGACAAGAACTAAAATAGCCATGAGTGCACTGGTGTCTGGGTAAGCTGGGCGTGAGGGTCTGAAATTCGATTTCACTGGCTGGTTGGCAGGCTTAGCAGGCTTCGGGAAGCTGCCCCTTTGTGTACAAATATGGACAAGGTACCCTATGCTCAGCCTCCAAACTTAGCTCCCCACTGTTACCCAAACAATAGAGTCAAGAGGTAACTCTGAGTAGAGGCCAAGATGGGCTCTTGTGGACTACTTCTATACTCAGGAATCACACACGCAGTCAGTGACTCAGTGCGACTTTGGGTTCTCTGCCTCTTCAGGACAGGTTAGTCAAGGTGAGTGACTCCCCATGGACCATGGGAGGGGTCCCATCTTCCCATCCTAGCCATGTCAAGAGAAGGCTCCATAAACAAATGGGCTTTATTGTAGCTTTCCAGTAGGCCAGCTCCTCAGAAGCCTCTCCCCCCACCACTGATAAATCAGTGTACTCTATTCTCTGGTCCTTCCAGCACTGAATCCTATCAGATTAGGGCAGGCAGCTTCCCAAGAAACAGTTCACAGAGGAGGCCTTGAGTAGGGTATGCTCTTCTGTGAGAGAAAGAATGAAGCCTTGGGATGTCTGGCAAACTCTCTTTTCTAGGGTAAGCCCTAGAAGAAGAGAAGCTCCTTATCACAGTTACAAATGCCACCACACCTGAGTGTGTGCATGTCATCTTTCAAGTCTTAGCCTCCTCTCCAGGTCTTTTACTCTGCTAGCACTAGTCCAGCATTTCAAGCACACCCCGAAGTCATTCGCGGCCACTGACATGTTGCAGCAATGTGCAACTGTATGTACACACATGTTCTCTCACTTAGCACTTCCCCGCCCTCCTCCTGACCATCACTACCATCTCCTTCTAAAATGCACGTCAGTCAGCTCAGAGTCTTCCAACATGTGTCCTTCACATCTTCACAGCATACAACCTCTCCGCCCACGATGCTGCAGATAAGAGCCTGCCCAGGAAAGGAATGGGGCCGGGCTGAAACCTGAGAAGCCACACTGAGCCACACGCCAGCTCCGTGCCCTTGGGTTCAACGGCATGGAGAGATACATTTCCAAATCTAACACAGATGCCAGCTTCCCTGTTCTCAGAGTGCAGGCTGTTTGTGCTTTCAGTAACATGGAGATGAACATGTAACTCCAGGCAACAACCACTACATTCACGCATGTTGTTCTTCACTTCTGCACTCACCTGGGAGAAAATTTTAATCTTGTGGGAAATAGATAAGACTATATAATTCTTATGAATGCTGTATTTCATTCTATGAGGCAGGTAATAGTATAGGCTCCCAGCTTCACGAGGCTGGTAGAGGAGGCAGAGCCAGGACTAACAGGGCTGCCTGACTCAAAAGCCACTAACTAAGCTATCCCCTTCCCTTCCCCTGAAGGATCTTTCTTCTTCTCCAGACTCTTGGCTCACTTACTATTCAGATCAGGTCATGAGAAGAGACTTGGGGACCAGTAAGGCTCATATTGATCTCTCTGCTTTTTTATTACACTCCTAGTCCTGAGGACTTCGCCAAGTAATTGACTTCTTTTGATCTCCCCTTCTCTCTGTCTGCCTCATTCATACCTCTTGGCTTCTAAGCAGCCTCCACTCCCATATCTCCTCCTTCCTCTCTCTATACCACAGGTCTCCCAATCCCTCAGTCCACGGCTGTTGAACAACCAAATTTAGAGACACAGATGCAAAATCTAATTGGCACATCTTTTTGGAGTACAGAATCTCCTAAGTCAGAATCCTCCATAATTCTAGCATTTTGATCCTTTTATAAGTTAAAAGTGATGTTATAAAGAATTCTAAATAAGTAAGAAGATGCTTATAATAAATGCCAAGCTAAAAGACAGAATATAAAAATAGATACACTCTGTGAGCTTAACTATGTAAAGATGGCATAAAAATATTGGGAAAGTGAAAAAAAGGAAATAAAAAAATCAAGAAAATATATCAAAGGTTAAGTGTTATCAAAACAAGTCGGACTGTGTGCAATTTTTCACTTGGTTTTATTTCTTTTAGAAATGCAGGAAACTGCAGTTTAAAGAAATTCCAGGATGAATGTTAAAATGGACTCTATCTGTAGAGAGAAGTTTGTGGGAGTAAGTTTAGGAACACAGAGCTGTAGCTGTTTATTTAAATTAGGAGAAATATTAAATAAGCATATCATTCAGGATCCAGGCAGAAAGACAAAGATTACTCCAGGAATTAAAAACAGGAAGTCCAATTTAGGAAACTTGTTGCCCAGGTGATAGGATAGAGGGGTACCAGCAACCAAGGTCACATGATAGAAGTTACAACTAGAAGATCACAGCCTTGTTTCTTCATACAGGAAACAAGATTTGGGAAGGCAAGTAGAGAGACCTGGCTCCCACTTCGTCCTATCTTCAATATCACACTGCTGCCTTCCATCCACTAAACTCAACCATGAGTCAATGGCCAAGGAACCCTGAAGGTGCAGCCTATGGGAGTCGACATCCAGAAAAGATAGCTCTGAAGACAAAGCAGTTCTGGGGTCAAAAGTTGAGACAGTTATCAAAGAGATTCTAGGTTAAGTCTATAAAGAAGTATATATGTTGGCAATCTTCTGAGAAAGGGATATATATATATATATAAAATTCAAGGCAAATGAAATAGCTAGTTCACAGTCAACTCAACACCTGTGTATTCACCTATATGGTACCATCAATAACACAAGCTGAGCATTTCATAGGTATTTATTTTCTGATAGTCTGGAAGCTGGAACTCCAAAATCAAGGTACAATCAAGCTCGTTTGTTCAGAGCCTCTCCCTGACCTGTAAACAGTTGTCCTTCTTGCTGTATCCGCATACCCACTTCTCAGGGAGTCTGCTTTCTTCTTCTATTAATAAGGAAACCAATTATACTAGATCAGTGTCCACCCGATTTCAACTTAATCACCTCTTAAAGGCTGTATCTACAAATACAGCCATGACTTCAGCATATTGATTTTAAAGGAGGCACAATTTAATCATGATAACCAATGCTCTATTCTGATGACAAAAGACTCCTTGATGCTCATCTGTAATCATACAGGCCCCTTGCCATGAGATATAGTTTCATCTGGTATGATACATTAAAGCTAAATTGTTCAGTGGTTCTCCTAGAGACAGAGTCTACCTCCTGTTCCTGTTCCCTATCTAGGTAGGACTTCGTAATTCACACGACTAAGTAAATTTAGCAGAAGGGATATTCTGGGACTTTGAGGCTTTATATTCTTTATCTAAGAGCCTAAAAGCACTCTAGAGAAAGCCAACCCACTCTGGAAAAGCCTGGCCACACTGAGGCTACAATGATGGGAAAGGCCTAGGCAAATTATAAAGAGAGATCATACAGAGAGATGGCCAGCTAACCAACTGCTTCTGTCTAAGTACCAGATAAGCTACAGAAAAACACACAATGGATATTCTGGCCCCAGTAGGCACAATGCAAAAGGGCTATCCAGGATGAATATGGCTTATGGTATTATGAAATATATAACCATATTTGTCCCCACTTACAGACATACAACTTCTGAAACCCATGATCCTTTAGACAGCTCTGGAAGAGGGGGCCTATTACCAGAAAGACCACAGAATGATTAAACAGTTGGGACTTTTAGCCCAACCAACCCTGGATAGCAGTAGGGAGGTGTAGCTGAAACTTAAATTGATCACCAATAGTCAATGAGTCAATCAATTGTGCCCACATAATAAAGCTTATATAAAATCCGAGCTTACAGGATGACCCATCCGGGATGCTGCTCTTAGGAGAAGTGGAGGTTCCCGAGCAGGGACTCCTTCTGTTCTTGGTGTCTTGACCTATCTTCCCCATAATTGCCCACTTATTTGCTAAGTCCTTTCTAATAATCAAGTACAGGAGTTTCTCTGAGTTCTGAGAGCTCCTCTTGTGGACAGATCTAAGAGGTCATGAGAACCCCAATTAACAGCCAAGCAGTCAGAAGCACAAATTCCAACTTGGGGCTTCCACGTGGCCTTTGAAGGGATGCATTTCTGATCTAAGTCTTTAAGTCATGTGACCTGATACTGTCTCCTGGTCAGAGAGTATCAGAATTGAATAGAATTATGCTGTTCCCTGGAGATCAGAATTAATTGGCTGCTGGTAGAGACAAATACCCACATATATTGATGACTTGAGGTAGAATATTCTATGCAAAGTGGTTTATCCCTACTACAGCAACAGGTAAACTGTAGCCCCAAACATGATTCCATGTACATGCTCCTAGCCTTGGAAACAGAGGTGGCATTCACTCTTCTAATTCTTGATGCACAAAATCACAAGCCTAATAATAAAATGGGGCTCTACCATGTCCTGGGCCCGCAGAAGACAAGCAGACTGTGGCTGGTGTTGACCAGCCTCAGATACAATCTAGCCACTTCCCAATTTCAATTTGGATTGTGTTCCTACTTGCAGCATTGGCGAGGCAGAGCAAGGAGGTAGATGAGGTCTTAAAATGTCATTGTTCAGACACATAATGCCTTGGAGGAGAAGGTCAGAATCACTGGAAGGGATTAGAGGAGATGTGGGGAGGCCAACCACAGAAATCTCCCTGCATGTTTCAGCTTTCTGCCAGCACATCCTGACGTCCTCTGCTTCCCCTTCTCTTTTTCTTCACCCTAGACCTTTATCACCTTTCATACTGCTCAGAAGTTCACTTCTGCAGAAACTGAGTGTGGTTTTGTTTTGTTTTTTTTTATTATTTTATTTATTTACATTTCAAATGTTATCCCCCTTCTTGGTTTCCCCTCCACAACCCATCCCGCTTCTGTGAGGGTGCTCCCCTACCAACCCACCCACTCCTACCTCACCACCATAGCATTTTCCTACACTGGGGCATCTAGCCTTCACAGGACCAAGGGCCTCCCCTCCCATTGATGGCAGATAAGGCAATTCTCTGCTACATATGCAGCTGGAGCCATGGGTCCCTCCATGTGTACTCTTTGGTTGGTGGTTTAGTCTTTGGGAGATCTGGGGTGGGGGTGGGGTCTGGTTGGTTGATATTGTTGTTTTTCCTATGGTGTTGCAATCCCCTTCAGCTCCTTCAGTCCTTCCCCTAACTCCTCCATTGGGGTCCCCATGCTCAGTGCAATGGTTGGCTGCGAGCATCCAAATCTGTATTGGTCAGGCTCTGGCAGATCCTCTCAGGAGACAGCTATATGAAGCTGTCAGCAAGCACTTCTTGGCATCCACAACAGTGTCTGGGTTTGGTGGCTGTATATGGGATGGATCCCCAGGTAGGGCAGTCTCTGGATGGCCTTTCCTTCAATCTCTGCTCCACTTTTGTCCCTGTATTTCCTTTAGACAGGAATTTAATCAGTCTTCTATCCTATGTTTCCTCTGTGCCTATACGCAGACAATAGGAAAAACAAGGTAGTCTGGCAAAAGTATTCTATAAAGCTCTGTTTAAAAGTTTGTGTGTGTGTGTGTGTGTGTGTGTGTGTGTTCCTGCTTAAATGTTACTTGGTACACTAGCTTGGATATCTGACTTTGACCAATAAAAACAAGGTGGTCACTGAGACCTCCATGACCCCTTCCAAACTCCTGAAATCCATAGTATGCTCTGAGGACACAAGCTGATGCCACCTGCAGTAATGATGTTTTAAAACATCAACATTAGGAGTACTTGGTTAGTATTTTGCACTCTCTCCACTCCATGCCAGGATTAACTGTCAAGTTCAGTTTTCCCTGGGACTAGAGATATACAGCAAGAAAACCAGGATAACTTGTGGCCTGGGAGTCCTCAGGAGTTAGGTGTCAATTCTCTATGGCTCCCCATGGTTCTGCACATCTTATAAACAGAGACGATGGCAGCTTTTGTTCCAGATTATCTTTTAAAGGATGTTCACTGGGAAAGCAAGCAGCAGCCTTGAGAGATAGAGATACCGTGTCCCTCTGAGTCAGAAGGCAAGTTTATCTGCTGACAAAGAGAATAAACGGCGACATTACCTCTGAGATGGAGGCAGGCAGATCTGCGTGCAGCCCTTTAGGAGGCTGCAATCTCCTAAGGTTGGTTTACTCTGAGGACATCACTGACTGCACATGCAGCGTGTACTTGGGCCCCTGGGGTGAGGGTAAAAGGAAAAGAACAATAGACTGGAATTCACGCTGCTTGCTTGCCAAGAGCAAGATGCTTTGTCAGTGAACCAGGATCTCAAATCTGCCAGCACCCATGAAGCTGGCAAGCTAACTTCTCAGCCTGCACCTCTGCAAGATCTCAGACCTGACACTTGACAGTGCTGGACACCAGGAGATGGAGAATGCACACCGCCCCTCCAGCACCTGCGCTCTCTCACTCTCCCGGTCCAAAGTGCTTCCTTCTCTTGATTGTAAGCCTGCCTGTGCTGCCACAGTCCAAGAGCAGCTGAAGGTAAACGTAATTAAAGGACTACGTTGAGTGCTAGACACCAATTTCTGTCAGAATCAGCCGTGCTGAGGAGATAATGACACAGTAACTATAGTAGCTTTGGCTCTGAGGGGAAATCTTTTCAGAAATGTCTTTTTCCTGCAATGCTTTTCTCCTCCACCACCTTTGCCCTTATAGCCATTTTCTTGCTGCCTGGAACGTCTACATCCTCTAACCCTGCTGCTACTACAGAACCTGAGTTGTCCAGGGGACATTTTGTAACATGCAGATTTCTGCTCCTTTCCTACTGAATTGTCTCCAAGAGGGAAGTCTGGCAATTTGTGTTTTAATGTGGTCCAGGTGATTCTCCAGTATGCTAACATTTGTTCTAAACTCTGTGAGCTGGACCGTAGCTACCTGTGAAACCACAGATTACGGCTCCCACCTAGACAGTCTCCCTAATGACAAAAAGAAAAAAAAAACCCTCTGGAGTGAGGCCCAGGCATGGGTTTGTGGTTGTTATTGTTGTTTACCTGGCTATTGATAACATTTTGTTTCATTTTGAAAGGTTTGAAAAATCCTTTCCATCTGTAGGTTTCGTCTGTACCTAGAGCTGAGGACCTGTAGTTTGTCCATACTACCGGGAAGGCATCCCTTGAGAGGTTTCCGCCAACATTCTCCTACTCCAGCATCCTGTACATTTTCATCAAATTCATTTAGCTTGCCACACGTAAGTGAGGTCCAGAGTTCACGTTCTTGGAACCCATGTAAAAAATCAGGTGGGTGTGGCAGCTGCCTCTGATCTCAGCAAAGAACAAGCTGGCTTGGCAGACTAGCTCAAAGGGAGACCTTGCCTCAATATATCACATATAGAGAGAGATCAAGGTAGATATCAGCTGTCCAACCTAAGTACACTCATACACTGAGTCATACATACGTACTCATGCATGCAAAAATGCATACACATGCATGTACTATAGTCACGCATGTACTACACACACACACACACACACACACACACACACACACATACATTTTGTTCAAAAGAATTCCTCTGATTTTACAGTTTTCTAATGATGACTTACATAAAAATCTGCTCCCGTACTGCAGAGTGAATGGCCTGTTCACTTTTACTCCACACTAGCAGACCAGTAATCCATTTATAGCTCATTGATCTTGTCAGTCCATGTGTGCCTTCCTCAAGACATCTTCAGAAACGACGGACTTTCTCCAGCTTGGTAATTACTCTGTCATTCAGACTCCCCATCATAGCCCCCAGCACCAAATCCTCAGGGAAGCAGCAGGCAGGATGAAGACATCCCCGTGCCGCAGATGCTTAGTGACTGGTGGAGTCTAAAGCGTCTGAAGATCTGTGGCCTGACTCTCTTCTCGTCAGGATGTGTGATCAGGACACCATGTAATTCTTAGCCCTGCCTCCTCCTCCTGTTCTTTAGAGTGGGACTTGGGTATCTGGGCATCTCCAAATATATGATACTTGCTCCTTGCTAGAGGTGCTCTGTAGGCTGCTAGGGAAGAAAAGTTAAAGTGTTCCTACCCATCTGTGGACCCTGGATGCTACAACACTGACCCAACAGGTGGTATAATAGTGGTATAACTGCTGGGGAGGTACTAACCGCTTCCTGGTTGATTAGATCAGAGGCCTGGTCCATGAGAGGGAAAACACTCCCACTACCATAAAGCTGGACAAGAGGCTTACGGCTAGGGATGTCTCGGGCTCTAGGGGGCAATGTACTACTGATGTCTTGAGAAATGGATGTGTAGTAAAACTGCCTTCTACATATTTATGTTTATACCTATAGGCTAATGCCGCTCTTCCCCATGTGTCAGAGAAGCATTCAGTGGCAATCATTAATTCCAAGATTCACAACTGGTCAAAGTGCTGAAAACTGATGATTGTTGTGTAGTCAGCCACACATGGGACATGTATATCATCCCCCCCCCAAGGCCCAGGGAGTACTGCAGAAAGAGGAAGAAAGGCTATAGGAATCAGAAGGAAGGAGTGCTATGAAATGTCATCTGACATTTTCACTAGGCCACCCCAGTCATGTACACAGAGCAGCTATACCTACCGGCATGTGTCTGCAAGACACAAATTATACAAGTAGGAGGAAGACCGTGGGAACTCAGCAGGGGTGGGAGAGGAGAGAGACAGAATAGAGAGAGGTGAGTATAATCACAATTCATTGTATACATGTCTGAAATTGTCCAAAATATGAAAAATAATATGTGTCTCTTTCAAAAGTCAGAGAGCTAGATGTGGTGGCACACACTAATCTCGGAATTCTAGCTTGCACTCTAAGACTAGGCACCCATCCCTAGGCTCTGGAAGCAGAGATGTTGTCTCTTTTTCTTTCATTAATTAATAAATTTATTTATTCACTTTACATCCCAATCACAGCCCCTCTCCCTTCTCTCCTCCCAGGCCCACCTCCTCATAACCATCCTCCCTCTATCACCTCCCCCTCCTTCTCCTAAGAGAAGGGGGAGCCCTCCCCATGGGTACCAACCTTCCCTGGCACATCAAGTTGCAGCAGGACTAAGCACATCCTCCTCCACTGAGGCCACACAAGGCAGCCCAGGTAAGGGAAAGGGAGCCAAGGGCAGGCAACAGAGCCAGAGAGACAGCCTCCACTCTGATTGTTAGGGGACCCACATGAAGACCACATAAAGACATCTGCTATAAATGTGTAGGGGGCCTAAGTTGAGCCTGTGCATGCTCTTTGATCGGTGGTTCAGTCTCTGGAGCCCCAGTGGGTCCAGGTTAGCTGACTCTGTGGGTCTTCTTGTGGTGTCCTTGACAGAAGATATGGTTCAGTGATGAAAAGCACTTGCTTGTTCTTACAGAAGACCTGAGTTCAGTTCCTGGTGCCCAGATGGTACATGTCATCTTAACTCCAGTTCCAGGGAATCCAATGCCTTCTGACTTCCATAGCAAAAACTTGATGTGTATGAGTGTTTTGCCTACATATGTGGTGCATATACATATATGTAGGCAAAACACTCATACACATCAATTTTTTAATTTAAATATAATCCACACCTTCTAGACCCTAATTTCTATATACTTCAGAAAAATACCCCTGATCCCAGGAAGGTGAGCTCTGAACAATGCTGCCACGCCATTAAGATCAACCTTTAAATCAGCAGTCATTTCTCAAAATGTCATTTAGCATCGTTCCTCTCTGCCCTTCCGCTGCTAGGAGCATTTCCATGCTGACGCCACCTCTGTCAAACCCTCCACAGAGAGGATCAGATGTTCATGCTCAGAGGACTGATAAGCCTTGAGGTGAAAATGTCTTACATCAACACAATAAGTGGCTGTGGACCGTCTTAAGATGGAGAGAATCCCCGAGGGACCTGTGAAACAGATTCCACTCCTGGTGAAAAAGGAACGGATTGATAAACCTTAGCTCTGGCCGAATGAACAGAAAGGACACGGGAAGTTGAGAGATCTTGGCGTCTACTTGCAACAGACTTGGGTTAAACAGTGTGGACTCATATTGTGTAAGACAAGATCTCTTTTCCATAGCTCATGAAAGGGCAACTGTACATTGAGGCCTTTAAAAACACCCTGTATTCCTCATTACTAATCAGTCCTTACTACAGCCCTGTGGAGCTGGACACTGATTTTGCAGTAGGAACACAGAAAGGAAGTAATGGGGCTTAGTTTATTCTGGTGATATACCAAAATAATGAAGTGTAGGTAGTTTGTAGAAACTGAGATTTCTTTGGCTTTCAGTCCTAGAGGCTGGGGAGTCCAAGTATGCCACTGACATCCACTGAGGGCCTTCATACTACATTATAACATCCCAGAACAAGATTATTTGTGCAGGTCTCTCTTCTTCTGCTCATAAGACCACTGATCCCATTACAGAATCCCCATCTCCATGACGACATCTACCTAAATAACATCTTCGAGCACTACTTCCAGATAGGCTCAATGTAAGAATGTGGGAGTTAGGGTTCTAAGACATGAGCCTTGAGGAGTACATTCAAACCATGGCAAGAAACAAGATTCAATGTGGGAACTCAGGCTCCAAAATCCAAGTACCTAACCATTTGGGAATGTCTCAAAAAGACCAATGGCAGCAAAAGCCCAGGAACACTGCACCTTTCAAAGGCAACTGTGTAAGAGGCATCACTACCACTGCCCAGAGGAGACACACCCTTCCTATTTAGGACACTCCCTGATTGCACAAATCATCTTTCTCCAATGAGAGAGTCATACTCTGTCAATAGCTTGTCCTCAAGCTAGGTAACTTGATTGTAGGTTACTACTAAGCATGACTCTAATGTCACAAAAGACTGCCTTTCCTGACCTGGCTGAGGGCCATTTCCTTGGCTCAGGAGCAGATCCTACAGGGTTGCCTCCATTTCCCAACATGTAGCTGTACCCAGCTCCTGCCTGCTCTGTTGAATCTGCTATATCGTTCAGAACAGGTGTACCATGAGCAGGATGGAAAAGGGTAACATCGTGAGTGGGCAGGGGAGGTGCACTGCCACCACTGGAGTGCTGGTGTGACAGGGAGCTGGGGCGTGGTACTAAGCTCCTGGCCTGCCCTGAACTTCTACAGAACCTTTTCTCTCCATCCCTGGCCCACCTCGTGGGTTTATGGGGCAGCACTTCAAAGCAAGGACTGCCGGTACTCTGTACACTCCAGGCCTGCTAGGATCTGAGAAGTACAAACACTGGAACAACTGGTAGACACCCAAGAGCCAGCACCAGACAGGCCTGCCAGGGAGGGCAGTCCCTCATCCCCCTACCTCAAACATCCTTGCTCCCATTCCCCAGCCCTCCAACCCTCCCCACCCCCACCTGGGCAATCCTAGCAAACAGGGCCCAGAAGCCTACAAAAGAACTCTGGTTAGAATCAGGAAACAGAGATACTGGCTAGCTAAATAGCGCTTGCAATATCTCCTCAAAGTTCATCTTTAAAATCTTCCCTTTCTAGTTCTGGATCTCAAACATACTTATAAACTAAAGTTCCCAGGAAAAAAGAGCTACACTTGATTTAGAAATTCTAGAAAGCTGATTGGTTAAGACATCAGTGGTTATGGAGAGTTGGAATATTGCAATTGTGGAATCTAGTTTTATTGAGCAGTCTTTAGTCTCCCAATAGCTGTCCATTGCTCACCCACCCATGTGTCTGACCCAACATCCTTTGAGTCTCCCATGAATCCTTTGGGGATATATTAAGAGACCACACCAACTTCCTCCAACCTAAAGGCTAAGAATGTCATCATAGCATCTAAAACCCAAAGACAGAGTTTACCCTACTTTACCTGAAGTTTCCAACAATGTATTTGAAAAGTTCTTTGATTTTTATCAAGTTCTGTTTTTTCTGAAACCATAAAAATGCCATAAAACTGTTAGCAGGTTAGACCATTTGAAGTACCCTAAATCTGTACACAGAGGCCATGATCATTCATGTTTGGCTCATTAAACTGTTTCTTATTCCCACAGAGGTGAGAGCTGTTCTTGCATTGATATACCATTACTATATACTTTCTGTATACATATATATACATTCAACAATCATTCGATGTGGGCCTACTATGTGTCAGATGTTATGGATCCAAAAATTGAAGAGACATAATTCTGGATGTCAAGGTATCTCTGGGGCAAACACACCAACAAAACCAGAGCATAGATGTGAGGTGGGGCAGAGCTGAGTGTGGAGCCGAGCACAGGTGGGTCTGGAAAGAGGAGTTGAAAACTGCCTGCGTCTTCATGAGTTCACTGGCTTCCTTGCAATAGTGGGGAAAGGACACAGGTAAGAGGATGCGGCACAGCTGCCCTCCTTGGGGCTGGAACAAGAGGGGAATATGGTGAGCCTGGCAGGGCTCTGCTAATGAAGTTATTCCCAGAATCACTGAAGAATTCAATCCCAAGCAATGACATGCAATTTGTATTTCCGAAGCAACTATAACTCTTTTTTTTTTTTTTCACTTTTTTTTTTTTATTGAAAAATTTTTTATTTTTTACATTTCAGATGTTCTCTCCTTACCCCATTTCCCCCCCTCCCTCCCAGGAACTCACTATCCCTTCCCCCCTCTTCCCGCCTCCACGTTGGTGTACCCCCACCCACCCTCCCCTGTACCTCACCTCCCCACCCTCGAATATCCTACCCCCCATGTCCAGCCTTCATGGGACCAAGGATCTCTTCTCCTACTTATATATATAGCTCCGTTGCATATATAGCTGGAGCCATGGGTCCCTCCCTAAGCGCTCCCAGGCTGGTGGCTTAGACCCTGGGGGCTCTGGTTGGTTGGGATTGTTGCTTTCCTCATGGTGTCGCGAATCCTCTCAACTCCTTCAGCCTTCACTCTATCTTCTCCATTGGGAACTCCATGCTCAGTTTAATGGTTAGCTGTGAGCATCTGCCTCTGAGTATGTCAGACTCTTGCAGACCTCTAAGGAGACAGCTATATCAGGCTCCTGTCAGCGTGTACATCCTGCCATCCACATCAACCTCTACCTTTGGTGACTGCACATAGGATGGCTATCTAGGTGGAATAGTCTGTAGACTGTCCCTCCTTCAGTTTCTGTCCTGCACTGTGCAACTATAACTCTTAATGGTTGGCGAGAACCAGCATTCTTGTAAGCTTTTCATCCTCATCAATCCATAAGATCCCTACAACAACGTATGAGCTACATAAGCTACATCTTTGAGGAGATATTGCAAGCGCTATTATCTTTGGTTTAAGGATGATGACATCAGGAACAGACAGGCTTGCCTGTCTAGAGTCACAGCAGCTAAGCGGTAGAGCCAGATTAAAATCCATATCCACTTGACTGCTGTGGCCACATGCTTACACTGGGATTTTCCAACCCCCATGTATCCTTCCCCTTTTCCATTTAAAAACTCAATCCATCCTGAGATCAAAATACATCTCTTCTCACTCCCTCTATATCCACAGCACATACACAGTGTGACTATGGTGCTCAGCACACATTCTGACTTGTTCACACTGCTCTTAATCTAAGTGCTGGCAAGTTCATAAAGGCATACCCATGTTTAAGTATCCATCCTTCTTCTACCACAGTCCCCAGAAGAAAGAAGATTTATTAGTAGGTGGTTGTCCATTGTCATGACTACCCTACACACTACACAACAGAAACAACTGGAGGAAGGAAAGGTTTGTTTTGGCCTATTTATTATTTCATGCCTTCTGAAGATTTCATTCATGGTGGTGAGGAAGGCATGCTACAGCATGGTTCATTGTGAAAGGAGGGTGTGGCAGAGTCTGTTGATATCATGGCAAACCAGGAGGCAGAGAGAGCACAGCAGGAACCAGGGGCTGGGTATAATCTTCAAAGGCCTGCCCCTAGTGACCTACTTCTTCCAGCCAGGGCCTATTATCCTAAAGGTTCCACAGTCAAAAGAACTCCACAAGCTGGGGAACAAACCTTCAGAATGTAAGTTCATGGGGAGACATTTCAGATTCAAATCACAACGAAGGTGTCTATTAACATATATAAAACTAATGAGAAGTTTAAAATAAAGATGCTCCATGAACTAGTTCTCTGGGACTGTCATGATTAAGTGCCACAGCCTGAGCATCCTAAACAACCAAGATCAGGCAAGGTGCATTTCCTCTGAGAACCCTCTCTTTGGCTTGCAGGCAGTTGTCCATGGTTTGCCTCCTTATGGTGTGCTCTATCCTGTGTAAGCTCTTGACATCTGCCCCAAGAACCTCATTCACCCATAATCCCCTCTTGAAAGGACTTATCAGTAAATATAGCTAGCCACACACTGAGGTAGTAGAGGTTACAACTTTCAACATTATGAGTTTTAAGACTCAATTCAATCCATCATATCCTTTATACACAAATACTTAATAACCTGAACTTTTCTGTCTCTATTCTCCACCTCTCTTTCTCTCTCTTTTTAATGTATGTGTTTTATATTCAGTACTAAACTCTTTAATGAGGAAGAACAGCTGTGAAGATGCTGTGTTGGTCAGAATGGATGAGCAGCACAAGGAATTCAAGCAGAGAGCACATATTTCAAGACTGGAGGCTGATCACAAGGCAGCTAAAGAGGTATAGATGAGTCCAGAGAGAACGAAACACAGAGCTCCTGCAATTCCCAAGTTCTTAAATGTTTCTGTCAAAGAGACTCTGAGCCTGGAACCAGGGATGTCCTCTATTTGAGTATATATCTTTACTTGAGTGGACCTCTCACCAGCAAAATATAGCAAAGGTAATAATAACATGCACTTGGTTATACTACCTAAGACTGGCTTCTTGTTTGCCCTCTTAAGCTTCCACATTAGAGTGGTCCTCAAAGCAGGGAGCATAGGTCCTTAATCTAATGTTCCTTGGTGGACTGCCAACAACCATCTTAGTGTGTTTAGAAGTGGGTCTGCCTTCAGTCTTTACATGAGACTCCTTCCCTAGATGATACTGTCACTGAAGATTAATGAGAGACCATGAGGTAGAGAGGCCTATATGCTGCCTCTGCAATCTTGACCCTTGAACTGTAAGTCAAAAAAGATGTGTTGTATTGGAATTCTTTGTTTTACAACAACAGACAGCTACTATGGTTCCCCTAAAACTCCTCCCCATACCCCAAATATTTGCTACCCTGTTGTTTTGAATTCCAACGAACAAATATTTTCCAGCATCTGTATAGATATTGAATTCTCTTGAGATAATTTTGTCTTGCATAAACTTTCATTAGATTGCTGTTGCTTAGTGCAGGACAGAGTCACTATAAAGCCAGTAAAACAACAACAACAAAACAAACAAAAAACCAAACCAAAACAAAAAAACACCCACCCTTAGGATAAAGCAAGATCTAAAACACACACTCACTCTGGGTTTCTTTTTTTTCCTTCTTCCTGCACTCATGTCCACTGTAGGCAGTGCTTAAATGGCAAATTTGTACATATCATTGGCCTAGCTGCCTCCCTTTCTAACTTCAGTTCTTTCCAAAATGTTCATTCCTCTCCTCTCTACCTTGTCATCCCTGCTTAGTTCCATTTTAGGTCCAAAAATTAAAAAAAAAAAATCCTAATCATGGCTGATAACCATGAGAGTGGCGCCAGTGATTCATTCACACCTGCATCGGGACACAGGGAGCCTGTGCATTGAGAAGTAAATTGGAGCTAATAAAGGTCCAGAGCCAGCAGCTCTAAAGTCCTCAAAAAGCACACTGAAACCAACATCAGAGCCTCTCCTTCTGATTTCATCTAACCTGCTCTGATCACGAGCAGCTTTCCAGATAAGAATCAAACAGGGCTCCTCTTTGCTGTGGTTCTTGCCATGCTTTCTTCTTCTTCTTCTTCTTTCTTCTTCTTCTTCTTCTTCTTCTTCTTCTTCTTCTTCTTCTTCTTCTTCTTCTTCTTCTTCTTCTTTTCTTCTTCTTCTTCTTCTAATTCTAATTCTTCTTCTTCCTCTCCTCTCCTCCTCCTCCTCCTCCTTCTTCTTCCTCTTCTCCTCTTCCTCCTCCTCCTCCTCTTCCTCCTCTTCCTCCTCCTCCTCCTCTTCCTTCACAAATATATATGTGGTAAGTCAGATTTTTTTGGTCTAGCCTGGTTATGCTTAACCACCATAGGTAAATCTAGATTTTTAGACAAGCCGAGCATGGGCATGAGATGTGGCAGTGGCTCTCTAGACATACCACCCTGTACGCTGTGGTCATAGATATACACAGTGTGAGAGCTGTAGTATGGTTTACAACCAGTGAAGAAGGAGAGACACCAAACAGAACCAACAGAAGGGACGGCAGAGTGAGGGGAGCCATGGAGGAAAGAAGAGCTGGGGTAGAGAAGTGTAGACATGCTATTGCTGAGAAACTGCTGCTTGTGAGGCACACAGCTGGAGGCTCTGTATGCTAGTCCAGGGAATCTGCACCCAGTGCCATACAGGAGGTCATCTTTCATTTTACAGAGAAGGGGACTAGTTATATAGAAAGGTCACACAACTGCTAAGTGCATGAGGCAAAAATTCCAACTTGAGCCTCTTTGCAAAGCCAGAAGGACCTTCTTGTCATTCGCTGCAAACCTATTCTCTTTTTTCCTACGGTGTGGGCACAGATTCTTTAGTTTCTTTGGTAGCTGGGGATGGTGACACAAAAGCACGTGGGTAAACTGGCAGAGACTATTGAGACAAACACTGTGGAAAACTCAGTAGCCTTTAAGGTAGAAGCTAAAGGCCTGGAGACACTGGTTCTAGAACTGCAGTAGAAAGAGAAAAACCAGAGTGCTCTTTCCAAACAGAAAGGAAGAGACAGAAGAGCCATGCGGACCTTGCCACAGCTATGAAGCTAAGCAGTGACACATACAACCTCCCCACACTGGAGTGCAGCCTCGTCCTGGTCAGTGTGTGCCGTGATTGCTGCCACAGAGAATTTGACAAAGGAAGCAAAGGAGATACAGAGATGCATTTTGGAGATATTTTCTCTAAAGAATTCTCCTTTGACCACTTTCTCGGTGTTGTTTTACCATCACCTTTAAATGAAGAGGATGTTGTGGATGCCACAACAGGATTGTACAGCATGTTGATCCCATCTCGGGCAGGCACTTAAATGCCACTGTATGGTCCTGTGACTCTAGTTCTACTCTCTGAAGGACACCTGCAGGTGGTGCTGATGCAAGTGGGTTACTTATCCTACTTTAGGAAATGCGGGCTGAGACTAGCCAGTCAGATAGCTCTAGTAAAGCCCACCTACTTCTTATTAATGCATGGATTCAAGTGGACATGCTCTTAAGATACAAGGCTAGGAAAACTGTAAATAGAAGAAATATAGGACTATTGTCTCCTAAGATACAAATTTCTCTAGCATTTATCAAATTCACTCCAATAAGCACTTCATAACTGGCTCCTTAGGACCCTTCCTAAAGCTTTAGGCCTCCTGGGGATCCTTAACTCTCTCATGGTGTTCCCAGCTAACTGCTCTCCATATCATTGTCTAGATTATGTGTTCAGTGTTCAACCTGGATATTCACTGTACGAAAAATGCCAAGGAGTCAACAGAGTTTTATCCAACTACACAAGAAGGCCTTGCCCTTGTCTTGTAGCTATAAAATGTGGCTGGCCTTCCGCTAAGTAGGACACATAAAGAAGTCTTACTCCCCCAATTTGAGGGACCATCAGTCTCCCAGGTCCCACAGAAAGGAGAAAGGAGAAAGAAAAGTCCATTAAAGTCCCTGCCCTCAGTGGTGGAATCCACCCAGGCATTTCTGTCTAACTCTAACATAGATGGACCCCTCTTCCTATGCTCAGGGAAGTCAGGTGGTCTTTACTAAGTGCTCTGAACCCTTGGGACCAAATGGACCACCCCACCCCAGGAGGCTGTCAGGAAATCAATCTGCTGCCTGCTTTGTTTTATAGATGCTGTAGATGCCCATCAGGTAGAATGTAGAACCGGATGATCCAAGTTCTCTCCTGTGGATCACACTCTAATTCCTTTTGAGCCAGAATTCACGAGTGCCCTTTTGGCATAAGACAAGGAAATAACTGAGAAAATAAAGAGCATTTACAAAATTCCATTGAAAATAGAGGGCAGCCATGAGATGAAGAACCCAGAGATCACAGAAATGGACTACATTTTACATCTGAAAAAAAAAAAAAAATGAGGCCAGACTAGAAAAGTGACTTGCACACAAGGTGATTGAGCTGGGAGTTCAGATTGGGCTGTCAACATGACACTTGGCCTCCATGCCTGTCTTACTGCATAACTTGGATCTGGTATCTTTGGCTCGATTGATATGCCTTGACTTTTAGCACCAGGGGCTGATTTACCTTTGAGGGGAATTTGGCCCCATTAATAACCCCAAAAGTCAAAATTCCTAAAAGTCCAACAGACAGCTGATAAAGACAAGGGCCACAGTCACAGAGGAATGGCAGAAAGAAGATAACCCAGGATTTTCTAAGCTGTTGTAAGTGTATCACAGTGGTGATCTGAGCATGACAATGAGGCCACTGAGTACCACTGCAGGCCTGGCCTAGCATGCGATCCTTGATGGCCCCTTCATTCTATTCTGTTTTACCCCAGGGACTAGGAAGAAACCCAGACCAAGTTATTGCTCCAGGATATAGAGACAGCCCAAAGGGATTATTTATTTGTTTGTTTGTTTGTTTATTTATTTTTAACAGGATGGGTCTCAAAGATTGAAAGGAACCATCCAAGACCAAAAAGGCTGGCCAGTTGACTTTCAGTTATCCTCACATGAAGTAGGAAGGTAGAAATAAGGGGGAAGAAGAAGAAAGGAAGGAAGGAAAAAAGGAAGGAAAGAAGGAAGGAAAGAAGGAAGGAAGGAGACCAGGCAGGCAAGATCTAAAAAATAATACAAGTAGCCATGGAAGAGGAAATGATTAAGAAATCTGGTATTTTTGGGTCTTAAAAAAGATATAACACTCTGAGAAGAAAGTAAGTTTAATTTTAGACATATTATGAAGATATTCACCTAGGACCACACAGCAGACATTTAGTGAAGACACTGGAAAAGGGTGGCCACACATGGCACTCTATGTGTGCACCTTACATTCCTAGTTCTCTGTGAGCACAGGGTAGAGAGCTTGGTGTGCTGTGTGCTATCACCCCAAGTGCCTCACCGCACAGAGCACAGGGCAATGCCAAGTGCAGAAATGACACAGAGCTGGCTGCACATGCAGGCTGGCTCTGCTCCCCTGCAGGGCCCACAAATAATCTCACCTCTTTCATTAGTTTTCATGACATTAGAAGTCAAGCTGGCATAATGCCATGGGCCACTGGTCCTGCCAGCTGTCCCTTCTTGAGAGAATCACACAAAATCCTCCCACAGCCTCACTGGGCAGAAGCCGCCTCTTGGTGGTTTAAATTCAGCTACTGTTTTCTCAGTTCTAGTGATAGTGACTAACAGATAACACCTAGACCCTCTCCAAGCGTCTCCCTGTGCCAAGGACTGTGAGTGCTGAAACAAAGAAAGGTAAAACCGTAGGGCCAGGAGAAACTGAGCAGCCTCCAGGCTGTAGCACCTTGGGGATGAGACTCTAGCCATCATGAGCAAATGGTCAACTCTGGCTCCCATCTAGGAGCCTGGGTGTGAAACCCCATCCTCCGCTTTTCCAGACTACCTTCTGCATTGGGAGTAAGAGGGTCTACACCTTTCTTTCAAGGTACCTGGAGAGAGCAAGACTGACAAGGTGAAAACTAGATACACATGCTCAAATCTCCTGAGTTGCCATCACTTGGGTACACCTTTAAAACAAGGACTACCTCTTTCCCTACATTCACCAGAGGGTCCTGTGAGCTTCAACACTATGAGGTATCATAAGACCTCAGATGGAGGTCCCTGTACAGCTCGTATCTCTTCTCTGTGGGACTGTGAAACAAAAGCAGAGAGCCTGACCTAAGGAACAGAACTCAGCAGAGCCTTCCATCCCTGCCTACAACCGCCCTACAGAACTACAGCTAGAATCACCCACATGCCTGAACCACACACCCACCCACAACCAACTACAAGGAGCCCTCCTTCTCTAACCAGGGTCTGATGCAGTTCAGACAGCAGAGGGGAGCTAATGGAGGCTCCATTCCAGGCCAATTGCATGGAGTCTAAGAAGAATCCTTCCCTTATGCTCTTGTCCAGGGAGACAGCTGCAACTCTGGATTTCTGGGCATGCTGCCCAGTAGCCTGTCATCCTGGAGATGGAGGAGGGGCCCGGCTGGCTCCAAGAAAAGAACCTGGCTTGAGGGTTTCTGGTATGTGTAGTGGAGATCCCAGGTCTAAGGGGAGAATGGTAGTGAGTGACTGCCAAGCCAGGAAGCCTTGTATTTAAAAAGTAAAAAGGCTGTGCTCTTTAACATCCCACCTCACTGCTACAGAGAGCCTGCAGGAATGTCAGGGGCTCCCGATGATGATAAATGGCAGAGCACTCCGCACCTCACCACAACAATAAAAAGCTCTTATATTTTCTCATTTCATAATTTCTTCCAAATTCCCTGATGGGAGTTTCTGAGGATTTGCCCTAGTCTCTCCGGTTGGCCATGACACGTGGAATCCAAGGCAAAAATACTAACAAAGTAAATCAGATATCATGTAGCAGTTGACCCTCTCTCCCTTCTTCATCCCTTAAAATATTCCACATCCAAGAGAGAGAGAGAGAGAGAGAGAGAGAGAGAGAGAGAGAGAGAGAGAGAGAGCCAGTCTCTACTGACAGTCCCATGTGCCTGTGTCCACTCCATTCCCTTCCAGTTCAGGACACACAGGTCCATCCTCCAGATTCACATGGCTGCTGAGGCTCTGCTCTTTCAACACTGCTCTTTTAAATTCACTTACTTTTTACCAAACTGACTTTTAGTATCATGAAGGCAATCCATGTTCACCATAGGTCCTTTGCAAAATAGACACAAGAAATAATATGACCTCATATCTTAACACTATCCTACCCCCTTTGTCTTAGGGTTTCTATTCCTACACAAACATCATAACCAAGAAGTAACTTGGGGGGGAAAGGGTTTATTCAGCTTACACTTCCACATTGCTGCTCATCACCAAAGGAAGTCAGGACTGGAACTCAAGCAGGTCAGGAAGCAGGAGCTGATGCAGAGGCCATGGAGGGATGTTACTTACTGGCTTGCTTCCCCTGGCTTGCTCAGCTTGCTTTCTTACAGAACCCAGGACTACCAGCCCAGGGATGACACCACCCATAATGAGCCTTCCCACCCTTGATCACTAATTGAAAAAATGCCTTACAGCTGGATCTCATGGAGGCCTTTCCTCAAGGGAGGCTCCTTTCTCTGTGATAACTGCAGCTTGTGTCAAGTTGACACACAAAATCAGCCAGTACACCCTTGGATATTGGTTATAATTTTCCTCCACATATTCCTGAATTCTGTTCTACTTGTACATTTTCCCTATGTTTTTCCAGCCAGTCTGGGTCAGACAGTCTGGTTTCTCATCTCCATCACTAATTATGCACTATGCTCCGCCTCCCTAGGCCCGCCTCCCTATATAGAATGGCAATGGATGCTGATTGCAGCAACTTTGCTCACATCTATTGCATATTTTTTCCAATGGACTTTTTCACTGAGATCAATAATCAGGTCAGTGAATAGGAAATAGGGTTCAACTTATAAAAAATTCACACGACACACAGCTTTTAAAAACACAGCTATTACATCCCAGGAGGCAGTTCATCTGAAGAATTCAATGGACTAGCGCATCACTTCCTGTAGAGTGCTCTAATGCACAGGAAACAGAGAGTCACGTCATAAACAGGGCTGAGAACAATCACAAGCTACCATTTACAGTGTACCTACTATGATTCAGGAACTCAGCTAAACTGAACAAAAGTATCTTATCTCAGCAAGCTTGCTGTACTGGTTGGGTTTGTGCATCAACTTGATATAAGCAGGAGTTATCACAGAAAAAGGAGCCTCAGTTTGAGGAAATGCCTCCATGTGTGGGTACTAGTCTCAACTAGTGATCAATGGTGGATGGACCAGCCCATTATGGGTGGTGCCAGCCCTGGGCTGGTAGTCCTGGGTTCTAGAAGAAGACAGGCTAAGCAAGCCAGGGGGAGCAAGACAGTAAGCAGCACTCCTCCATGGCCTCTGCATCAGCTCCTGCCTCCAGATGATCTCCCTCCCCCTATTTGAGTTCCTGTCCTGACTTCCTCCAATGAGAGCTTGTGATCTGGAAGTGTAAGTCAAATAAACCCTTCCCCCACCCCCAACTTACAGCAATAAAACCCTAAGACACTTGCTAAATCAAATTCTGATCCCCAGCAATACATATAGAAATCTAGGCTCAGACAAGTTAAAAGATGCCCAAGACCTAAGAAGTTGAAGACCCTGCTCTTTGCATCTAAACCCTACATCTTTGTTCTAAGCAGTGACAAGATTCCCTCTATTGTTTCTGGCTGTCTCGTGTATCCTTTGAACAGAATTTCTTATCATCTATAGCAGACCACCTAACTAGCTGGTTTTCCTCACCCTCTTCTAGCTCATTGCAAGAAGCTTGGATAAGTGAAGGGAACCCATTCTAATCTTTCCTGCTTGCAGCAATCATGAAGACATAAGATGAGCAGTCTTGTGAGGCTATGTGTCCTATTTGGTCAGCCTACCATTGTGTGGTGAAAGGAAATAGCTTGTGGGTAGGGTGTGCTTGTCTCAGGAAAACTGCATAAAGAACCTTGAATTCCTGGTACCCTTGGAGTTGATTCTAATAACCACCATTTTTTTTTTAATGAATCCTCCAACTAAGCACAAAAATTTTATGGATGAGAAAAGTAAAGTTTTAAAATCCATCCAATGTAGTCAGTGCTAACTAATGAGGAACTGGAGGAGTGTAGGTCTGCCCAATCCTCAATCCTGTGCTGTTCCGCCTCACCAAGCTGCCATCTCATAGTCTTCAAAATCCCACAGGAATAGCACTAGGATTGAAAGCTTTCAGGACACCCATCCAGAAAGCAGGATAATTTTATCCAGGGACACTGATGGAAGGGCTTGCAGCTGCTGAACTGCCTGCCCAGGAATCCAAATCCTGAGTGAACGAATATCCACAGGCAGGGACTTCTCAGAGACCAGCAAGTGGGAAAGACAGTGAGCTTGAGTGAGATACATCCTCCAGGGTGGGGCTGGTTTACAAAAATGGCCACCTGGTGTCCTTCTGTCTGTACACAACGTAACCACACGGGTTTACCTCCTCACATCAAGGGGTGGGGATCCACTTTCCTGCCTTCTGATCTGAACTGGCTCACAGCTTGCTTTGACCAGCAGGGTACAGCAAAAGAAATCCTATGTGACCCCAAACCAGCTAGGAAGTCTGCTCCAGAGAACAAGGAATTCTGTTCAAGGGATACATGGGACAGCCAGAAGTGGTGCACAGAAAATCTTGTCACTGCTTAGCACAAAGTATAGCATTGACCCCAATGTCAAGAGGTCTGGAAATTTCTATTCTTACTCTCTCAAAATCCGTCTTCAGTCTTGTAAAAGAACCCAAGTATTCTGCAGGGTAGCCTCAAAGACAAACAGAAAGACACCCTATGACAGCCAATACTAACTGCTTGACCCATGAGTGAGCTTATGTTTAATCATCCAGACTCAGTCAAACTGACTAATGACTGTCGCTATTGAGACCCCAGGGGAGATCAGCAGAAGGACTTCCTAGCAGGGCCCAATAAAAGGTCAACAGCTATTTAAAGCCACTGAGTTTGGATTATTTTGTTACACAGCAATAGGTAACTAATACATCCTTCTCTGTACTTCCTCTCACCTATGCCTCTCAGCAAAGCTCCTCCACCTGTTCAGTTAAGAAGTCTCCACTAGTCACTCCTGGGCATCCTGTATCTTAGAAACTCCTCACTGAAAACCACTTTTATTCTATATAGATATAATTATGATATACATAAGTGTACATTTTTATATTATATTTATATAAATATATTATATAAAATAGAAATATATATTGATGCAGTATGCTTATGAACATAGGATATTCACAGATGTGTATATTGAGGGCTCTATCCACAATAAATAGTATAAGTATTCACTCGCTATTATAAAGACCAATAAGCCAAACCCCTCAAAAAGAGAAACAGCAAGATTTGAAGTGTGAGTCTGGTACCATAGAACATGTGGACGGTGGGTGGAAGGAGTTTGAGGTCCCTTTTCCCAGATGGCTCTAAAAAGGATTACTGCAACAGATAAGCGCATTACTCTGAGAACAGGAGTGGTATAATGAATGTGGACTGTAGGAGATTGTAAAGTGTATCTCAGGCGAGACAGCTGGCATTGCTCATGCCCTGAGACTCTACAGGCTCCAAAAACCCCACCACTGGAGCCAAACAGGAAAACAGTTTTGACTGCATAAAGCAAAACCAAGCCCAAGTGTTTCACAAGGGCTCATAAAAATGGGAGCGATTTAGAGGCTGCTTTTATTGATCTAAATCTCCTCAGTGAGCTCTCAAGAGGAAAATGTCTTCTCTCGTATATCAAGCTGTTGGTCATAGTCAAGAGCTCCCTGTTCCTTTGAAAATGATTCCAAACCCATTAAACTGATGCAGAGCCTCTAACAGATCTGATGAAAACATCAGATTCAGGGTTCCTCTGCTGGCACTGCCAAATATTCACCCATCACGTGACTCTAGGCAAGATATGTATGGAGATGATATAGTCATCATAGAAACTAAGTTGATATAACAAGTGTCCAATTGTATTTCTGATATTCACTGAGTAGAAACTACATGCAAAGCCAACTAAAGCCATGCAACACCCTCTGTGACACAAGGAAAGAGAGCTCCTTTCATGGTGATGTCTGCCTATAATACCAGAATGTAGCGGGTGGAGACAGAAGGATGCAAGATCATTCTCACAACATAGCAAGTTCAAGATAAGTTTGGCCTGCATGAGACTCTGTCTCAAACATGATAAGAGCAAGGGACAGTTTGTTTCAAGGGAAATAGTAAGAGACCCAGATGAATTTTCAGGGCCCAATGCCTCTGTGTCCGTGGCATATATGCAGCCATGGATTCATTCAACCTCAGATTAGAGATACTGCGGGAGGGTGTCCAGCATATATACCAAATATGTAAAAAAAAAAAAAATTGTTGTCATTATTTCCTAAATGATACAATGTAACAACTATCTACATAGCATTTATATTGTATTAGGTAGGCAATCTAGTGATAATTTAAAATAGATAGAAAGATAAATGGTGGCTATATGAAAATATTGTGTTGCTTTATATAAGAGACCAGAACATCATGGTTCTCAGTCCCCGAAGGAAACTATATGTGCACGTACCAATCAGGTAGCTAAGCAAGACTGCCAAGGTATTTCCTAGGAAATAAACTCTGAAATGCTCTTGGCTCAGTTTTAACCAAGCCAACACTCTTCTCTGCCCTGCATTTCCTATCCAATAGTGGACATTTGCCTCTGAGATAACAGTCCCACATTAAAGCTGTTTTCCTTTCTCTAGTTTCTTTAGTCTGAATTTCTTTCTTCTCCAGCAAAGCATGGAGCCCATATTCAGGCACGTGAATCCCAAGGAGAACTGTCCCTACCCCTCCCCTACTAACTACTCACTACTGATAATAACCTCCCAACACACACACACACAAACAGATACATCATATGATATAGAGAAACCGGAAGCCAAACAGAACTAACACTCCATCAGAGACTAATCAATACCATGGATGAAGACAACATTTCACTGAACTTGAGGTGCACGGAAACACAGAGATCCTCCTTCCCACCTAAAGTACACACACAGCTCCACATCAACTCCTGGGCTCACTTTACTGGTAGTTATAGATTATTCACAAGCGTTACACCAAATGCAACTAAATCCCACAGCTGGGGGAAAGCTGCTAACAGTCAATTGCCGGCTCAGGATTGAGGAAGGAGACCCATTTCTACCTATAAACCCTATCTCATACTGAGTACCTCCTGACCCACTAAGCCAAACCAGCTCCATCTTCTCCTCGTGGTTCCAGAAATCATGTGTGCTTAGTAAAATGCAGTAGCTCCAAATCCCTACTCGTGGATTCTCCAGAGCTGCTCAACGCTTCTATCTAAATCACAGTACTAACTTCTCACAAAGGGAATGGACAAGTGACTCAAAACACTTGTTCCTTTACATATACATGCATTGTCTTATTCTAAGAACATCTTCAGGGTAAGGTATTATTATTATGTCCAGCTTACATAGGAATAAGTGAAGATTCACAGAAAACCCAAGGTGTCACAGTCAATAAACTGGGCTTAGGTCAAGGTCCAAGTAGTTCACTGTCTACATGAGAGCCAACACTGAGTGTTGCACTTGCCTAGAATAGATATAGCTGCCATGTTTGTAATTCAAGGGCAGAGTTGGTTCTTTGTCAGAAGTTCCTGTAGCTTCCAGCATGTCTCATGCCTAGAAATAGTATTAACAATGATGCAACTTCAGTCATTCCGAGTCCTCTCCCGTCAGAGTTTCACTAGAACCTGACCCAAACCACAAGAGTGTGACAGCAGTTGCCACCTTCTCCAAGGTTGTACCCGTCCTACACTCTTCAACATGCTAGATTTTCAGGACAGAAACTAAAACCAGGGCAAAGGATATGAGAGGGGCTGATGAGACGGTTCTGCAGTTAAGGACACTTCTCTTACAGAAGACCTGAGCTTGGTCCCCAGCACTCATGTTGAGCTGCTTACAACTGCTTTTAATTACAGCTACAGGGAATCAATCCAACCCCTCTGGGCTCTGTGGACACCTGCACTCGTGGGCACATCCTGACACACACAACACACACACACACACACACACATACACACACACTTAGACACAGATAAATCTACAGTGTAACAATAACAATGAGATGATGTGGCAAGAAGCACAGAATCAGCTAGGACACAGGTACAGAGGGGAGCCAGAGCCCTTTGCTATGAGCAGGTTCTTCATCTGGGAAAGATGATGGAACCACTAGACTTCTCCCAAGAGGGGTCTCCCTGGTTTTAAAGCCTATCTGATTCTGTTTCTAGTCCTTTCCACAAGTCTCATTGCCATTCTGGAGGTTTGCCTGATATCTAGTTACCAGAACCAGAAGCCAGTATTCCTCTCTTCCCTCAACTTTCCTACGTTCTTTCTAACTCAGGTTTCCAGAACAAAGGAGAGCACCAGTGGCCAATGGCAAATTGAAGCCCATTGCTTCAAACGTGTGTTCAGTTTGACTGACTTAGAGGGGTAGAAATAAAAAGAAACCAGTTTGTCTTCCTATCTAATGCTTTACCTAAAAGTCTCTACGCCTTGGTTCTCCAGCATCTTCTCCGCAGTTTGTTCTCTCTGAAATTCTCAAGGTAGGTAATGATGTCCTCAGGAAAGTAGACACTCCCTCCAGTGGCTTTGCCCAGCTCTATCAGCCTCAGCCCTCTGGATACTGACAGATCTTCTGCAGAGAACCACATAAATCATATGAACGTGACTTTCTAATCCAAATCCACTGGATCACTCAGCCTTCTAGACAATGGAGGATACCAGCTCTTTAATTACCCGCCACCTGAGGGCAAGGGTGCCCTCTAAACCAGCAGCATCTAACAGAACATCTCAGGAAGGTGGAAGTACCCACACTTGTTCTGTCCAATTAGAAACTATCTAGGTAGAGAAAATAAATGCATTTTGAACACTTGAAATGCAGCTAATGTAAATGAACAGCTCAACTTTAATCTGTATTGTCACAAATTTATTCCTTTATTTGGAAGTATGTGTATATGTATGTGTCTAAGTTTGGGTTTGTGCACATAAGCACAGAGCTCACCAATGTCTAAGAGGATGTGTGATAACTTGGAGCTAGAGTTACAAGTGGTTGTTAATCCCCTTCCTCTGACAGCACCCCGCTACCCTGTGGATGCTGAGAACTGAACATGGGTCCTGTACAATAATAGTAATTGCTCCTAACCTCTGAGCCATCTCTGGCTCCTACCTCACAAATTTTACTGTTAGCAGACATATGTAGATTGGAGCAGCTACACAGTGTCCCAACCACACTTAGCTACAGTAGTAACTTATTTATGTCTATTTGCTACATACAGTTCTGCAGGTCAAAGAGGATCATGGAAATTTACATGTTTCATCTCACCTGTCATCTTTACCTGCCCAGATATTTGTTTGGAAAGCCCCCAAATTTATATGCCCCCCCCAAAGTCTGTTTTCCTCTCACACTAGCTCAGAGGAATGGTATCTGCTTAAATGTTGGGCTTCTTGGCAAAACTGGTTTCCAGAAGAATATCTTTTCTTGTTATCTGCTGAATGAATCATTGAAGAGAGGGGTTTCCATTGAAGGACATCCTGAAAAGGAAGAGTTTGAAACTCTGAAGACATATTTCTGTCCTTATTAAAAAATACATTTGTTTTCTCTTTTTAAAAACCCTGGACATTTAAAAAATGTAAATAATACAAGCCTTGTTTACATTGGTATTATTTAGAGCTCTTTAGTCATCCTTACTGTTAAAGCAGGTCCATAGTAATTAAACAAGCATTCATCAGGCACATAGCAGCCGCCTTCTTCCAGTCACTGCTGAAGGCATAACATTATCTTACTGGGAGATGGACTCATCTGTTCAATATTTATTGAGCTCAAACCAGACAGCTAAAGTCCCTATCTTCATAAAACTTGTATTCCAGTAGTAGGAGGCTTACACTACCTTCAGTACAAACAGCAATATTATCTCAGGTAATGTAAGTTCTATAAAGGACACCAAAGCAGGATCGAGAAAGATGACAGGATGGGAGTGTACTACCTTAGAGATATCAGGAACTTTAAGGTTTCAAATACACTAGGGTCTCAGTAGTAGGGATAGAATTGAATGAAGAAGAGAGAGGTCACATGTAAGGGCCCTGAAGTGAGTACAGCCATGGAATACTTTAGGGACAGAAGGCTGGTAAGGTCTGCAGGAAGAAGCAAAAGGGTAAGTCTAAAGAAGGGACAGTTCAGATCATCCCAGAGTTCTCAGGCCACAGAAGGCATGAAAGCATTGTTAGTCCAGTGGGAAGACACAGGAGTGTGGGAGATTAAATGTGAGAGATTTGTGACTATAAATAGTTCGCCACACACAGGAAAAATGAACAAAAGTTAGTCTTTATCAAGTAATGTGGTTCTCTGCTAATAAAGAAGTCTGAAGTCAAACATGGATCAAGAAGAATGCCCCCTCTTAGAATGATGGCATCCCACACCATAACAGTTGATGCAAACATGCGGGAGCCTGAGATCTAGAGGAGAATGTGCCTTGTTGGAGGGAATCACAGAGGAGAGAGAGCACGGAGGCCAGGTGGGTGTGAGCCATGGCAGGCGAGAGTCCCGAGACACCAACTCTGGGAATGGAATAGATTTTTCTGACCACTACTTTTTAAATTTGTGTCTTAAAAGTACTAATTCCTAGGGCCCAAGCCAGACCAATTACATCAAAATTCCTGAGGGTAGGAAGGCAAGTTCTGCCAAGAACTTGCTAAGTGTTATTGCCATACAGCCAGGGCTAAGAGCCAGACTGCAGGTGATAATTTCAAGGGACCAGGTGGGTTTTAGACAAGAAGGAACAATTATTTATTTTCTATAACAACATGGTTCTTTAAAGATTATATTTTATAATACATTTTAAAGTATAATGTATTCAGGTGACAATGACTAATTAATTACTTGCTTCAGTACTAAAGCTGGGTAAATTGATATGAGTGGGTCTACAAGCTTCCATTTCTCCTTAGCTCCACATGCTCATGTTATCACAATTCCAGAAGCTATAAGGGAAGGAAGCATCAGCCACGCAGAGCTGGCAGATTGCACTGCCCACCCAACTTTAGAGATGTAGAAGAAGGCAGAGAAAGGCTAGGATGAGGACAAGGTCAGTCAGTGGCCAAGGCACGGCTGGGTCCAAAGCTCCTCTCACCCTACCAAAGAGACTCCCCTTCAAACTTGGCATTTTCAAAACGTGAGGTAGACAGTGAAAGACTGAACACTTTGTTTCAGAAGAGATAATAAAAGAATATCAGGGGTGTATAAAGGGATAGGGGACTTAAGCCAAGCCAACACTGGTTTTGGCACATGAGGCTTTATTTTTCAAGTTAACTCCAGTTAATGACCCTGGTGTTTATTGCTCCCTCTGATCTGATATTTCCATAGGTTTCTGCCCATGAACAGTTTTCTCAGCATCACACGAGTGTTCTTTCTACAGTGCATCAATGTTCTTTAAGTCATCCATTTTGAAATGTAGATGCACATCTTTCTCTAGCTTCTAGAAGATGGAAGAATTAGGAGAGACACAAGAGATGAGAGTCACTTCCATGCCACAGGAGGCACTGCAGACCAGAATCAGCTCCCCTGACCAATCAGCACTCACGGGCTTCTTGAGTTTATGCAGAACTGAAAGACTGAGATGTGCTGGTTAAAGGTATGCTAGGCGGTGTGGCCCTGTGAGTGCCACTTGCATTTAAATGGCCACCTTTGAACCCTGTGCCCAAACATAGGGCAACAGTAATAGTCAACAACGTGACTCTTCTCCAGTGCTTGATAAAGTCTTTCATTTATTCTCCTCTGGATAAGACAGCACAGATGTACATGGAGATTTTACTGCCCGATTCGTGTGAAACCACAGTTCTGTAAACCGATTCTGAACATTTAAGAGCATGAGCTATGCAGAAAATTCAAAGATGTGCTTCCTGCTTTTTGGCATGACCACAAAAGCAGCGGAATTTGAGCTAGATTCTGAGCTATGAAGGCAGAGACAGTTCTCAGCAGGGATGGGCCTCACAGCTGAGTGAGACAGTAACTCTGACTCAGGAGGGCTCGGGCATATGGAGGGGGAGCGGCTTCACTGGCATCAAGGAACAAGTGGCCAAAGAGTGAGATTACAGCAAGGGAAGTTGGGAGGAGGAAGACAGGGCTCGGAAGGTGCCCAGAGCAAGCTCACAGAGGGAAATATGAGCTCCATGTGGAGGTTGCTTAGTCCAGGAGTTGTCGTTTCTGACTTTTGAGGAACCAACTTCATTTGAACAATGTGCCTTCTTCAACCAAAAATCCTCTGAAACTCTTCCAGGTTAGATTCAGAACTCTATCACTGTCTAGAACAAGGAGAGAGGGCTTCCAGACAGAAGCTGGCTTTCCAAGCTGTGAAACTTGACTTTGTTGTCCTTTAAAACACTGGGACATTATTCTTTCATGAGGAACTTTAGTTTTGCCTTAACCTCTTCAAAGCACTGCACTCTCCCACACGATCTGGTTTTCCTACAATCAGTCAGGGTTGATCAAGGATTTATTCCCTCAATCCTAAGTCATGTTTCAAAAAGAGGCGTATCTTATTCCAATATTCACTCTCATTTTTGCATTATTTATTTTTACTTCATTGCAAAGCTCCCAACCTGTAGCTGATGTTCTAAAACAAATTGCTCTCCTATGTTTCTTCTGGGGTTCCTCCAACTAATGGAGGGTCATAAGGAGTATAACAAACACATATTTTTATTCTATCACCAGATTGAGGCTCTGAGGGTGTAATATATGTGGTGCATGAGGGCGCTGTTCTCCAAACGACTTTCACGTTAGTGCAAGGTGGTCTGTGAAACAGATACTTCACTTCCTCTCTGTAAGAAGTTAATACGCTGCACACATAATGTCTTAGTCAGGGTTCAATTGCTGTGAAGAGACACCAAGGTTATGGCAGCTCTTATAAAGAAAAGGATTTAACTGGGGCTGGCTTATGGTTTCAAAGGTTTATTCCATCATCGTCATGGCAGACAGCATGATAGCAAGTAGACAGACATGGAAGTGGAGAGTTCTACATCTGGATCCTTAGGCAACAGAAAGACAATGAGCCTTGGCCCTGACTTAGGCTTCTGAAACCTCAAAGCCCACCCCACAGTGACATACTTCCTCCAATAAGGCCACACCAACCACAGCAAAGTTACAGCTATTAATCCTTTCAAACAGTGCCACTCCCTGGTGACCAAGCATTCAAATCTATTAGCCTGTGGGGGTGGGGGGGGTCATTTTTGTTCAAATCACCACACATGCCAAGTCCCTTCTATTTTCAAAACTTCTGCAAACTCAAAGCTTGCTCTCATGGCACTATCATGATTCCACAGTTCCTTCCTGCTATGGAACTGTGTGACCCACATAGTCCTCCAGTAACTACCTGCCCTGTACAGATTTTTCCATTAATAAGGTGTGTGACAGCTTCCCTCTTGAAAAGTCTATAAGACTTTTATAGTCAAGGAGCTGATGCTGAAACCTCTGGCCAATGTACAATTTTAAGTACTCACACGAGTACTTAAGTACTCCCTTCCCCTCTCCACCCTCAATTTTCATCTTCAAAGGTCATGTTATCTGTTAGTAAGCATTATTAATACAGATGTGAGTACTTGGGACGACGTTCCGCCCTCTGTTGTGGTGAGCCTACAGCAATGGCTGAGTGGACTTTCAGAGTGTACGCCTGCAGTTATTCTTCATGGGCCCCTCTCACTGAGCAGGAAGATGCTTCTGATAGACATGGATGTGACACTGTTGGAAGCCATGTCTGTTATTTACCCTCCGTAAGGAAGGCCTCTGTCTGCATGAAGGAGGTTCTATTTGCTAAGAGGAAAAGGACCCATCTACATCAGTGTCTTCCCATGTTCCCAACAGTCTACCCACGGCAGGAAAAGCTGACTGTAGTCTTCAGAAGACATGACCCATTATTTATTTTTAAAATAAAAAATAAATACTAGAGACAAAGGACTCAGGACTAAGAGTTAGTTTTTGACTAACCTCAGAGCAAAGGTTCATGATCATTCCAATTTTATATAGATGCATTATGGCAGTATGGTATCTGAACTAAAGTAGGCTATTCAGACTTAGAGAGATTTAAACTCTTGCCTTTTAATGAGATAGCACTTTGTGATTCTCAATGTAAATGGCCACAAAAGGCTGAGTCCCTAGTTCCTTCCAACTTCCACACCTTCACACTGGTTCTCTCTTGCCTCTCCTGACCCCTGTAGCTGTGAGTGGGTAATCCCCAGATACTCCAGCAAGCATCTGCATAGACTTTTCAGTCCCAGTTAAGAGGACTGGGATTCATCTTTCAACCTGTGGAGCAAAATCCAACCAGCAACCACACACAAGGAAGCAGCTCACTGTTTCCTACCCACAAATCCTTTTGGGAAATTGGCTGGCCATCAGAAACATAAGGAGTGATGGGGTATACAGTGATGGGGTATACAGTGATGCGGTATACAGTGATGGGTATACAGTGATGGGGTATACAGTGATGGGGTATACAGTGATGGGGTATACAGTGATGCGGTATACAGTGATGGGGTATACAGTGATGGGGTATACAGTGATGGGGTATACAGTGATGGGGTATACAGTGATGGGGTATACAGTGATGCGGTATACAGTGATGGGGTATACAGTGATGGGGTATACAGTGATGGGGTATACAGTGATGTGGTATACAGTGATGCGGTATACAGTGATGGGGTATACAGTGATGGCGTATACAGTGATGGCATATACAGTGATGGGGTATACAGTGATGCGGTATACAGTGATGGGGTATACAGTGATGGGGTATACAGTGATGAGGTATACAGTGATGGGGTATACAGTGATGGGGTATACAGTGATGGGGTATACAGTGATGGGGTATACAGTGATGGGGTATACAGTGATGGGGTATACAGTGATGCGGTATACAGTGATGGGGTATACAGTGATGGGGTATACAGTGATGGGGTATACAGTGATGGGGTATACAGTGATGAGGTATACAGTGATGGGGTATACAGTGATGGGTATACAGTGATGGGGTATACAGTGATGGGGTATACAGTGATGGGTATACAGGAACTTTGAAGGCTGAATAGAACAGGCAAGCTGAGCCTAGATCATTGAACACACACCCTATTTCTGAATAAGGTGGTACTCTCGAGTCCCAGGTAGACAGGAATTTCAAGGGACATTTATTAAACTCAGTTCACCTCCCTTCCATGTCCAAAGTGTATCAAATCTGGCTTCTCTTTTTCCCTGGTTTTATTTGGTTTCGTCTCTAGTACCTGCTCTACTTCCATCCTGTCACTGACCACTGAGGAGCCTGGAATGTTTCTAAGGCACCTGCTTCTATCCCTCCCCATTAAACACTTAGATTTCATTTTTAGATGGGTTTATGAACACAGGTCAAGAAGGAAATCATGTTTAATAGTCCACTGAGAGTTCATTACCTCAAGTGTTCACATCTTTCTATTCAACCAGAAATAGCTTATGTGCTTCTCATATTCCGAACCGGCCAAGGGTCCTGCTCTCTGGGGACTTTAGGAACAATGAGCCAGTGCCATCTCTCAGAATAGAGAAGGAAAAAATGGGACTAAATAGTTTTAACAGTGAAGGAACTCAGAAAGATTAAAAAGGACTATAAGCTGGAGAAGCTGAGCTCAAGAGAGGTTTAGATCTGGGCTGGAAGTGCTGAGTTCAGAGGACAGGTCAGCCTAGGGTACGGGTGGAAATTGTATGCAACTGTTTAGGGACTCCACAAGAACAGACAGTTACCTTTGCTGCAGAGTGGCCCTGGTCATAGTTAAAGGCGTACACACAACTGGTTGTGGGTGTATGACTATCTGATCCAGTAGGGCCTTCAGTCCAGCCAGAAGGACCCATTAAGGAAACCTAAGCAATTGGGAATTAGACTAAGTGGCATTCAGAGAAGCCAGATCTGTTTGGGTGTGAATGATGGACAGCAGGGAGAACAGGGGCTAGCAGGGAAGCCTTGGCTGAGAGCCCAGCCATGAGACAGGCTCCAGGGCCAGAGCTTTGTTTCTCCTCTGTCAGTGGCCTTGTGAAAGCCGAGTGAATCCCCTCCATTGCCATGACCTTCCGCCAGACTCTGCAATCAATATGGCTCTCCGACGTAGCTGGCGCAGGGGCCCCTGGCTGGCTGCCCTCCAAGCCCTCCTTCCCATTAACATGATGAGTAGCAGAGGGCATGTCAGGGAGAATTTTCAGTGAATTCCAGGAACAGAGAAACCCCTCTGCACAACCCTTCCCCCCAAAAGGCAAATGAGTAACTCAGAAGTGCTTTGAACACCTCTAGGGGACAATGGCTCCTTCAAAAAGGACGGACTGGCCATCTCCGTTCAGAACATGATTCTCCTCATATTGCACTAGCAGTCCAGATGTAATCAAGAGTTCCTCAGTGTGGGCATAGCATCATACCAGATAAAACCATTTATAGCTGCCCTGTTAGACCAGGTGCTTCCTGAAATAGATGGACTGACTCTCCTTCTGGTACCTTCAATTACTAGCCACGAGCCACTGAGGCTCGGCTCCTTCCTATCTCCTCCGTTCTTTCCATTCAACCACAATATCCTTGCCTGGGACTTTAAGGAGCCAAGAGAGGGGCCACAGTGACACAAAGGAGACAGAAACAAATCTAGAGATTGACAGGCACATCTCTTTTGGAAGTTCATAAACACACCTCTTAGCATAGGCTACCCCCAGGGGAAGGTGAGCAGAGAGGAAGATGAAGGCTAGCTGACTTCTGTCTCCCTTCTCCTTAAAAATGTTTTGTGCATTTTCACAAGGGCCCAGGCCCAGAAATACAGCCCTGCAGTCTGATGCTTCTGCAGGGGAAAGGTCAAAGTGGGGTTCTCCTGACCATGCTCAGGTCAGATGGAGCAGAGCTGTCGTCCCCACTCTCCCTCCTGTGCTGTGAACGTTGTTCATGATTCACAGAAGCAGAGACACAGGACAGCAGCCACAGGGAAGACCACCTCCTCCATGCTGGTCTCACTATAGCCGTCGATGTACCACACAGGAGGTACAAACAGATAATCTAATGAGACCAAAGTGAAGCTTCCTCTCTTTGACTTCTCAATGGTATTTACATATTGACCCTGACTCATACTTCTGATCTGGAAAGGCTTGATTAACATAACTCCTTGTCTCCACCCATTCTTTTGGGATTCGTGGCTCTTGCCCAAAGGACATTTTGACTATTTGCACATTACCTTAAATCCCAGCAATGATTAAAGTTTCATGACAAGCGCATTCATAGACTCCACGGGAAATTCCTGCTGTCTCTGGATAAGAGTTAGTAGTGAAGTGGGAACTGAGCGGAGGCCTTGTCTACACGGAGCAAGGTTTGGAGTCCAGGACCTTATCACACAACTACCTGTGTGACCCAGACATTAGCATCCTCGGTACCCAGATTCCCCATTCACAGAAGGAAGCTGCAGGTCCAGCACCAGGTCCCATTGTCCCCCTGCCCTGCTCTGATGTCTCATGACTGTAAATATATATTTTAAGATATTTCCAGGGGGATGAACCTCACAGTTTATTTAGTTATAAGAAGACTGGATTAATGATATCCAGTATCTGTTAGCTCTCTAAGTCTGTGATTCTATTACACACAATATTTTTTTTAAATGTGCAGTGATGTAATATTAAATTAAAATTAAAACAAACAGAATGACAGTTCTTTTTAATACTTATTTTTAAAGCGTTCTCCAGATATTTAGTATATACATTGCTATTATTATTACTTTTAATTTAGGTTTTTTTCTGAAATGAATGGATGAGATCGGAGTTATTATACAACATCTGGGTTGTCGAAGACTCATAATGATTAGAATTGCACTCTTTCATGATTAAAATAAAGCATGGTAATTATGGCGGCACTGCTATCTTCACATGAAGTCATAACTGTATCACTGTTGTATTTTATTACATTTATTTATGTGTATGTGAATATATGTGGACAACTTACCGGAGTCACACCATGTGCGTCCTGGGGATCCCACTCAGGTACTTACTCTTGGTGACATGCACCTCTACAAACTGAGCCATCTCACCAGCCCTCACTCATATAAGTTTTGTTGTTAAGCATGGGGTGAATCCAGCATCCTAACATATATATGGGTTCATATTTAAAAAATATTTCTCCCCTACAGTATACCAGAGTGGTAACTCTGGGGTTTGAGTACAGGCTCTGGGATAGCAGAGAAATATCTCAGTGGTTTGAATGAGGATACTCCTCAGAGGCTCATATATTTGTATGCTTGGTCCCAAATTGATGAATTGTTTAGAAGGATGCAGCCTTGTTGGAGGAAGTGTGTCACTGGGAGTGGGCTTTGAGGTCTCAAAAGCCCATGCAGGGCCCAGTGTCTGTCTGTCTCTGTCTCTCTATCCCTCTGACTCTGTCTCTTTTTTCTCTCCCTCTGTGTGTGTGTGTGTGTGTGTGTGTGTCTGTCTGTCTGTCTGTCTCTGTTTCTGTCTCCCCATTACATCCCCATTACCATCTGTGGATCAGGATGCAAAGTTCCCAGCTACCTCCCCAGCACAATGTCTGCCTGCATGCTGTCATGCTCCCTACCATGATAACAGACTAACCCACTGAAACTGTAAGCCAGCCCCAATTAAATACTTCCTTTTATAAGAGTTGCCTTGGTCATGCATAGATCCTCCTATCTTGGCATTTCAAATAGCTAGAAATGTAGACACAAACAAGCATACAGAAAATTCATCTTCCAATAGCGGGCAATGTATCAATTGTCTGGTCTATTGATGGGTGTTCAAACCATGATTTTATTTAGTTATTTTACTTAGTGAAGTCATGGACCAATGGATTTTCTATCTGAGAACTTTCTGGGCCTCTGATCCTACCCTAGCCTTTCTTAGTCATCTCTGCCTGTACCAAGAGACTAGTCAGTTACTTAGTATAACCAAACTCAAAGTGGTCTAAATCACTAGATGCATCCTACAGACCCACATTTACAGTTCTCTTATTTGTGACAAAGGAGACACCGAAGTGCTATGGGAGAGTGATGGCCAACAAGTGTCCTTAAGTCTACTGGCAATTAAACGAAAAAAAATTCTCTCAACAATACAAAATGCACTTAAAAAACTGATTACTGATTCAAATGTGAAAATTAAAACAAAAATATTTCTATTAAAGTAATTCAGGACAAAGACTTCTTAAACAGGGCAGAATGAACTATCTAGAAAAGCAAAGGATGGTAAATTAGATTACCCTGAAATAAGTAGCATCATGTTTATCTAAATATACTATAAAGAAGGACAGGAGAAATTATTCATAATAAATACAATCCACAAAAGACTCGTATGCACAACATATAATGAACACCTACATATAACGAAGAGTAAGAAAACGGCATGAGGAGTTTGCCCAAATGGCCAGTAAATATAAAGGCTCTTGACCTCATTAATACCAGGGAAATAAAAAGGAAAGAAAGATACCCACATGTAACTTCAATTTTTAAAGTCTTATTTTTAATGATGGTTCTTAAATGCTCTAACCTTCCTTGTAGCCCACCACCCACCAGAGGTAGTGGAAAAGAAAGGATACAGGGGAAGTGGACCTATTTTGGAAGGTTCTTTGGAGCAACTCCTGTCTGTATTGTCTGGAAATTGGCAGTTCTGTTCACAGGTTAGCAGTGGCAGCTCAATCCACTCGCAAACACTTCAGATACATGAGCAGTCCAGTTCTCCAGAATCGGGTTAGCAACAGCAGTGTCACAACCTAGCAGAGACAGCCAGGCTTCAGCCTCGCCTCGAGTCAGCAGGAGGGACCAACAGGAACACCAGGAGAAGATCTAGGCTGTGCCTCTCTCAGGGAAGTGAAGATCAGCGAAGACTCAAGACCCACAAGCATTGCACAGCTAGCTGTACCAGAAAGCCAAGCTCTCACTCTGTGGAGTCCTACTTATAATCTCCAAACATCACGTGTCCTCCACGTGTCTTGCCTCAGTACATGTATCCAATCAGCCTAAATCCTTGGAAGTGGCAACAAACTGCAGCACACCATTACAAGTTTTTTGGTGCATTTCTCTCCGTGGAGTCCCAACAAATGGAGCTCAACCACGCAATGCAAGGTGGACCAATACATGCCTGTCGTTAGCAATGAATCCTTCATCACGTGTCCTTTCATGTGCTTGCTTTAGCAGAACATCCTCTCTCCCATGTCTGCTTCAGTAAAATGTTCTTTCATGAGTTTGCTTATCCTTTCATACCTCTGTCTATGTTAACAAAACGTTCTTTCACGTGTTTACCCCAGCAAAACACCATCCAACCAACTTTCCAATGAACCCTTAAGTTTCCACTTCATATCCTCTTTTATGTTTAAGAATGGTCTTTTTAAACATTAATTATATTTAATAGACATAATTATAAGAACCATCATATTTTTAATAAATGGCTTATGTATAATATAGTCAAACAATAGTCTAACAAAATAACCTTAAATTTTTATCAATATATACTGAACAAAAAATCCTAAATATCTATCAACATATAATAATTTAAGCAAAAAACTTAAATTTTATTAATATAATAATTAAACAAAAATTAATTTTTATTAATATATAATAATTAAACAAAAAACCTTAAATATCTATTAATATAGATAATTAATATATAATTAAACAGAAAACTTAAATTTTTATCAATAAGTAATAATTAAGCAAACATAAAACAACCTAAAACCCTAGATGATATCAACCAGAACACATCAAATGATCAAAACTACCTACTTTAATTGATTGAGATAATGGTTTTCTTATATATACTTGTTTCCTGATGAGTTGAGATGAAGAATTTCTGTTTTGAGTCCCAAGGAAAAAAATGGTTAACCTGAAAAAAGCTAGTTATAGCATTTATTACCCAGTCTCTGGTTTATCTAGAGACTCTGTATTGTTTGCTGTTTGGGACCTAAGGAGGGAAAATGGTTAGTCTGTGAAAAGTTAGCTATAGCATTTATTACCTAGTGTCTGTATTTATCTAGTCTCTGTATTGTCTAGCTATAGCATTCATTATTACCCAGTCTCTGGGTTTATCTAGTCTCTGTATTATCTGTCCAATCTATATATGGTCTGTCTCTTTGTGATCGATCATTTTGGCTAACCCTTTTAAAGTTGATTTGTATGTATTTTTTAAGAAATCAGTAATTGAGACCGTCTATGAGTTAGTTGAGCTATTTGTTTTGTGGGAAGACATCCATGTCTCACATGATAAGAGATTTTCCTTGGTTAGACCTGACTTTTATAATTTTTGTTGGGCTGATCTAATCTTTATAAGTTTTTTTTGGTAACCATATTTTATCATTCCCTGTAGATACATAAGGATAACCACATTCCCATCTTAACACTATTGCAGGTTTCCATTCTAATGTCAACACATCCTTACAGTGTATTGGTTGGCCTAGTTCCTAAGGTTTTTTGATAATCCAGAGGTTCTCAGCTGCTGTTCCTTTTTCAACAACATTAATGAAATTGAGAGTTAAAAATGTATTAATAACCCCTGGTGGTTTTCACCCACGTATGATACTAACACACATGTAGTAGAAGAGCCAGAGAAAATGGAAAGCAATGGTCAGTGCTATGACAGGTAACACCAGGAAGTCTCCTACCTGCTGAGGAAACTGTAAGAGCTACACCCTGTTGGAGATCCTCCCAGGACCCACCAAAGTCAGTGTCTTTGTACTCTGTGGCTTGGTAGTTTCTCTTGCATATTCCTAAAGTTGGATGCATATGTACATCAACAGAATCCTGCAAAAACACTTGACGCAGCACAATGTACAAGTAACATGACATATTTATACAACGGGATAATACAAGGACCGCAAGTGCACTGTATGGATTTATCTCACATACATAAGGTTGAACCACAACAACAAAACGGTATAGACAGAAGTTGTGTGTACTTTAAGATTCCTCTCCTGTGAAATTTCAGATCAAGCAAGTATCACCACAGAAATGGCTCTGGAGAAGAGTTAGCACACAGAGGAGACACTGGGGGACAGTGTCCTTGAGTACATAGTACTGCTCTGTGCATACTGACTATCAAGTGTCCTTAGTGTGAGCAATCTCATCAGACTTCACAGATTTCTGTACTGTTCTGTATATTATATATTCACCAGTAAAAAGTTTATAATATACAGAAAATATAAGCATACAATAAACTTTAAAAAGTAAGCATCTGTGAGGGAAGTCCCTTGAAACTGTCTTGCAGATCCAAACTTACTAAATGAAATAAAGCTGACAGCTTCTGCTTATTTCCAGCTTCCTTTTCTACAATGAAATCTTGCCTTTTGATTTATTTATGACATATGACCCTCTTTCAAAAAGAATTTGAAGCCACAGTCTTATTTATTGAACACAAATACATTAGAAGCTTTTTAGTTTTTACTGGAAGCTTTTGGGACATCAAATTTGTTCAGTTTTGCTTAGTTTACTTTTACTTTTCTCCCATGTTAATATTGAGACTTTAAGTACCATTTTTCTTGGCTAACACCCTCTAATAAAGATTAACAACCCTAATATTTATATAACTAGAAGAGAAATTAAGCTGAGCAGAATACAGTCCACCTAGACAAAATCTGTGGATAGCTTTAGCCAGTGACTACAGTTCAGGTCTAACAGCCTTGTGCTCCGTGGGGAGAGAGGGGAGACTGAGAGTAATTATCTCAATAATGCAAGCCAAGAAAGACAGCCACACTATTCAGGAAAAAAGGGGGCCACAGAGACTATGTGTGTCCCATCATGCAATGGAGCTCAGAACCAACTGGTGTTTCCCACTCTGATGTGTTTACTGGCTTTCAGCCCTTCTGGAAGGCTTTTCAGGGGCCAGGCCATTCTCCCACATGTATAATGTCTCATTACTTACCAAGTCTCCTAGATACTAGGATCATATGAGTCTCATGCTAATCCTAAAAAGGAAATACAGACGGTTGTCATTCTTGCTTATTATTATTATGGCAGGGATGTTAGGAACACTGAAGTACATATTTGAGAAACAAAGGCCACATGGCTGGAAAGTTACTCAAAGCACAAGACCAGAGCACATTCTACCCAATGCTTCATCCCCTGTGCTATGAGGTTCTCCGGCTTTCTCAGTCCCTGATAAGAACACAATCCCAAAACTTGAAGAAAATTAGGCTAGTATTATTAGATATTGTGTATCAGTCAAGCTGCAAACTGTGCCACAGTTCAAGGATAGGCATCTCCCCTGGGACCACATCTCATTGAAGCACACAGAAAGGCGTGGGTGCAGGTAAGGACTGGGCCTGATTAAGTGGCCTGGTGAGGCAATGACTTGAAGTCCTCAGTCAGACTCTACTTCAGAAAGGGTTCATCAGCAATCATGGAAACCCTTTCCATCTAGGCAGGCTCTCCCATAGACTGGGAACTGAGACCTGTGCTCACAGAGACAGTGTTCTTAAATCTGCTTAGGACACAGTGGGCTTGAGTCTGGGTAGAGGAAGCATGCTGCCCATACTTCTGAGCCCAGCATAAGTGGCTCTGAACTGTAGTTCTACTTTTCATTTCACTGTACCACAGAACAAGTTACTCCTCTACTCCAAGTATTAGTTTCTCTGGTTACAGTGTAACAATGATAAACCAGAAGTGATGGTACAAACCTATAATCGCAGCACTCAGGAGAGAGGCAGGAAGATTTTGAGTTCAAAGTCAGCTTAGGCTAGTCAGTGAGTAGTCCATCTGTCTGTCTGTCTGTCTACCTGCCTGTTTGTCAGTAGTCTCTGTCTCTGTCTGTCTCTCTCCTCTGTCTACCTCTCTCTCCCTCTCCCTCTCCCTCTCTGTCTCTCTTTCCCCTCCCCCTCTGTCTTTCACACAAACACACACTCACACACACACACACAAAGATAATATCTGCTCATCAAAGTCATTGTAAAAGTAATAAAACATTATGACATACAGTAGGTAATAAATTTTAGTCCTTTCTCTAGTCTTACTATGGAGTTTCCTCTGAGTGTTTAAAAAATACATATGAGATTAATATTCTGTGTCTTCCTTGTCAGATAGAATGAAATAAGAGCAAATGTCATTTAAATTCATTCCTTATATTAATACAGGCTAATAATGTATGAATATACAATAACCTCAGGTGGTCTAATGTAAGAACCTGCCCCCTCCCCCTTTCTTGCCATTTCACTCAGAATTAATCTAATGAACTCAATGCATGCTCCCTTTCCTGGAATAGAAACTGTGCTAATCTTCTCCTTAATTGTAGTAATTGATTAACATAACTAATACTTGTCACCTACATCAGAACCCACCTCTCCAGGGCTGATGTTCCCAAATGCTGCCTGAAAGAAAACCCGAGCACTCACTTCAGATGTTCCCTGGACAGATAAGTCACACAGAAGAGGGTTTAGGTAGTTCGTTTTACTACATTATATGTTTATCAGGAAGTGATGTCATACCACAGGTGTCGAGGTCAAAAGATGCCTTTTGGGAGATGGTTCTCCTTCCAACATTTGGGTGCTGGGATCCAGCTCAGGCCATAAGGCTGGGCAGTTCTCTACCCTTTGAGTCGGTTAGAAACTCTTCATCTGGCCTCCAAAAACTTTCCTATCAAAAAGCCAACAGTCTTTTCAAAGTCTATAGATGTTCTTCCATAACCATGTTCTGCAGAAGCTTCTAATCTCAAGAATAGCCCCTACACCCAGAACCCGGCCTGCCTTCCAGTACCTCTTCTTGTAATGGCCTGTTCTGTGAGCCTTAAACACAAGAAAGAGACTTGCACTGAAGCCATACAAATTCATGAGTCATTTCCATTCTTGATGGCCTTCCACTATTGACTAAACACATCTAGCCCAGGAAAGATAACTACTTCCCTGTATGTTGCTTCCATACCAGACTGCAGTGTCTTCTCGTGTGTGTGCGCGCGTGTGAGTGTGTGTGTGTGCATGCGTGTGTGCGTGCGTGTGTGCGTGTGATGCCTTGTAGAACAGTAAGAGATGGGTAAATCTCACTCCCCCTCCACATATGGGTAAATCTCACTCCCCCTCCATATTGCCCAGCAATATGGAAGGAAACCATTATGCTTGTATGAACGTTTTTATTAAATCAAGCATTCAATACAAAGCATTTGTTGAGAACAAACCATGTACCTCATGGTGCTACAGATGCTAAGACAGGAAGCTAAACAGCATGCTATTCATACATAAGAACTGCACTAGTCACCTAGAACTTCAAGATGTGGCCTAGCTTCCAGAAGAGCCTACTCCCTCCGCACCTAGATGTGTCCTTGATTATTCTCTTAAAATATGAAAGACAAAATTGATGGGTAAGTCTGCACATCACACCCATATCCATCACCTAGTTTTTATCTTCATTGAGTAAAGTGTTAGCAGGAAGGGATGATGGGTAGAGGGTACCTCAGGCTTTCCCATCTGTTTCTTTGAACTTCCCATGGATCTAATCATTTCAGGTTTTAAAATAAGATTTTAAATAGATAGATGAAATTTCAGTGACAGTTCAAAGTCTAATAAAAGAACTAACCTTGGGTGAGTCTACCCACTCCAATACTTCTGGAAATATCCACAGAAAAAAATATCCTGAAAGCAGAAACTTCCAGGCAAAGGTTCACACTCTACTGTCCCACAGAGAACTTGTCATATTATGGTCCATACATCTCAATATGTGTAGAGCCTGCTCCTTATTCCAATTCTGGAGTAGCTGGAGGCTTGGTGCACATTGCCTATACTCCCTGTAACCTGGAGGGTCTGCCCAGGTGGGGAGTTAAGCCAGCAGGACTCAAAATCCAACATACCTGGCTCTAAAACAGAGGCCACCACTTCCTAGCTGAAGTACCTGGGCACATAATTTGTCCTTCTCCATCCCCTGCAAAAGGGAGCTGGTGATAGGCACTACTATCAATGTGTCAATAAATAAATTAGTTATGAAGCACATGAGGAAGACTAGCATCCACCAAAAATATTTATGGCCCCGGAACTTCATGCAGGAAAAGGTCGGGGTTTTCAAGACACTCTTACTTGCTTTTCAGTGGCAAGTCATCTGTCTTTGTCTATCTTCTGGCACCTCTCCAGCCTGCCTAGACCTCTGATATCCAGTTACTCCAGCTCAGGGCTCCTCAAATGAAACTTCAATAAATGATCAGTTTGAATTTTTATGCTTTTATTTTCTTTCATTACAATCTGTCATCAACTAATAGTTTAGGAAAAAAAACTAAATGAACTGCCAGAGGAGTGTAATTTTAAAAACAACATATAAGCTCTGATTTCTTAATTTTTAGACTCAACAGACAAGTTATTTTACAAACTGGTGTGAAGTTTCTAAATACAGCCTTTCCATTTCTGTCCTCCTCACCGCTCGCTGGTAGCAAGCATTTGGCAGAGCTTTGCAGTGGACAGGGAGTTCTGCTCAGCACCTCCTTCCCCCATGCTCCTGACAGCCAGGGAAACTTCAAGCTTTTAGTCTCTGCACTTTGCATCCTAATTTCAATTCCTCACTTAGATTCAAACTCTCCAAGTGCTAGGACCGTGTCCACTGGGCCTTGAATATGACCAGACACCTCATGAGAGCTTAATTATCTGCTGACAACCTAAAGATTTAAACAGACATATTATTTACTTTTACCTATTCACAGTTTGGACAACTTAATGAGTGCACTTGTAAAGACCTGCCCCAGGAGGACAGTCTGTCCCTGGCATGCCTCCTTGTTTGTCTGAGTCTTGTCTCGCTTTTTTCCACTACTGGATTCATCTCTATTTAATTGAAAGGCACAGATATGGTCACTGCTTTTTTTCTACTGAGGGAAAATACAGAATAAAATACAGAAAGTGCCATTCATCAGAAAAGTCAACTTCTGGCTCTCCAGATAAACATGGGAAGAAGCAAAAGAGCATCTATTAATTTACTTCCCGGGGATACCATCAAGCTCATCTCTCAGTGTCACTCCAACTCTGGCACATGATGGCTGCTCAGTAAGCATCTATGCAAAGGGCCACAGTGTCCCAGCAAGTCACAATGGCTGCAAGCCACATCTTCACTGTGTCACTGGGAATGTATGCACAATTGTAACCAAAACAGGGCAGTGGATTGCACTTGACCAGGAAGTCAGCTCTAAAGAGGTTGCCTACTCTGGCCAGACAGTAAAATCAACCAAAAAAGAAAAAAACATTTTAAACACTCATGCCTGTACCTCAGTCTCAGAAATTGTTGCACGTGACTAGTCTAAGGACTGTCCTCGGTATCAGTATTTTTCATGTCCCACAGGAAATTCCAGTGTGCAGCAGGATGAAAAAATACTGACTTAGAACCCATTCTTCCATACAAGAACTCAGGAGAAGGTCGTTAGATGTATGCTCAGTAGACAAATGACTGGATTGACAGATGAGGAGTTGGGACAAACATGAAGCTGGTCCTGACTCCTGTCTTCACACACCTGTCCCCTAGAGGGTCTCCTCCCAAGGGTTAGCCTCAAGCTCCAGCCAGGATGTACCCCTCTTTGTCTTTTTGCAGGTCTGAAACAGAGAAGGCTGTTCTGAAACACCATGCCCTAAGAAAGCATGGATTTGCCTCATCCTCACCTTTTTCAAACAAGAAACTTTGGGGCTTTCTGGAATACATACCAGAAGGCCCCTGAGCCTCACTGGCCTCTGCTCACACAGGATGTGAACACTTCATCTCATTTATTTCTTATTAATCTAATGGTTGTTCATCAGTTGTTTTTCTAAGTCCAAGATCATGCCTGAGACTGCAGACTTCCAGAACAGAGAGGCCAGGAGCAGGGGATGAGAGATGCCAGCTGCCTACTGAGGGCAAATATCGGTAACAAACACACAGACTCATGGAGTATCTACTGCCCTGTGTCAAGGAGCAAGGAAGGGTTGGCTGAACTCATGAGCTACACCAGCTGTGTGTTCTTGGGGTTGCCCCAACTTCTGATCTATGGAGACCTCCTGTAGTGCTGTTATTTTTGGCTGTCAGAGACCCCACTCCAATGCTTGCATGACCTGGAGGAGCCCCTGAATTTGTCATTCTCCCTCTGTATCCTGGCCTTCCCACTCCTTGAGTCGCATGCTGAGCTAATTCGGATGCTGTGTGGGGATATCTAGAAGGAGATGAGCACAGGGCAGCTGGGGAATCAGCTGTGAAATCCAACACATTTTTTTAAGGTGGAAAAAAAAAAGGAAGAAAGAAAATGTATTAGATGCTGGGAAAGCACCTCAACCAGACAGTCCTCGGGTCTCCCCTTCCTACTCATCTAAAAGCTTTCCTTGTTCAGACGATTTGCCCTACAACAGAAAATATTCCTTTATTTGCTCAGGATATCTGCCCTGCTTTAAGACCAGTTTGAAGCCACAGACTTCCTTGCTGAACTTGGAGCTTTTTAGTCATCACTAGAAGCTTTGAGAACATCAGAACTGCTAAATTTTGCTTGTTTTATTCCTCCAGCCTGCCTGCCAGCATACTGATGATGCTCCACCACCAGCACTAACAGGCATTCTCTGGGATAACTTTGCCTCACATCCAAATGGAAAAGGACCCTTGTTTCTTAGTAAGTTCCTTCCTACAATTCTTATAATTCATAAGCTAAATTTTGGGCTCTACTCAGACCACCTCTCTTGCATGCAGCAAGGTCGAGATTTAAACCCAGGGTACTATGACATCATCGCTCACAGAGGCTCATCTTCCCATTCTTACCAAAAAGTAAAATCCAACCGACTTCCTTTCCAATGCAGGAATCAGGAAGCCCCAGTTGACTAGCTCCTCCCACGGGACTCCATCAACTGTGTGGCTTGCCTGAACCACCAGCTTGTAGGAAAGAGAAAAACATCATCACCATCCAAATGCAGGCAGACATGAGGACACACATGCCCCCCTCTCAGTGTGTCACCTGCTAGGCGACTGGTGGAAAGAAGGAGGGTGGCATCCAGCCCAAAGAGGTGCCCTGTGATCCATCTGAGATACTCCTTCCCGGAAGCACCTCTCAAGTGTAGGATTCTGAGAAAAAATGACTCATCCATTCACCATCAAATAGGTACTGAGACCTGAACCAGGGTCTGGGGCAGCACAGTGAACAAAGCAGCCACAGTTCCAATCTCCATAAAGCCAGCTGCTATAGAAGAGCAAGACGGGGGTTCCAGGGCCTCTGTGTGGTAACAGAACCTCCTGACACACTACCTTAAATTTAGAGCTGAGGCACTTTTGTGGGAGGAGAAGGAGGAATATAGGAAACCAAACTGGTTGCTATGCAACCGTGATGATTTATTCTTAGCTAGAGCAGGAAGAGCAGCATGGAGCAGGGAAAGCAGCATGGCGCAGGAGTGGGTGTGGGGGTGGAACCGGGTATGGGGGAGGCTGGAGGAGGACAGAGTGGGAGGCAAAGTGGGGTGCACAGCAGTGTCGAGGCTGCACCTGCAGGCCTCACCCCAAGAGGCTCACACAAATGATGTACCACAGCATCTGCTCTCTGGAGGCAGTTAGGAGATTATGAGGACAGCCCCAGGAACCACAGAAAAGCCCTTGTTTGGAAGCTTGAAATCAACCTTCGGATATAAGTAGACCTGTGCCGATACTAAAAAGGGACAAATATATAAGACTGAACATAAGAGCCCACCACCAGGGAATAGAGCTCACATGCTTAGAAACCCGTGGCCAGTAAGTATTTTCTAAGTTCCTCTTGGCTCACTGTCACCTGCAGGAGCATGGGGAGGAGTAGGAGGTAATAACACCTTGCTGAAGGAAGACATGTGCCAGTGGTATCCAGGGGGCAGCTCAGTGATGACAGATATATCCTTGTGACCTGGAGCTGTGTGCAAGACCTGGCTCAGCACTGGGCCTGTTCTGGAAGACTATAGCAAGCTAACTCCACACCTCAGGGCCTCATGCTCCTGACCTCTAAATGGAGAGAGACTCACACCAAACAATCATTCACATACAACACTTCTGTCTTTGACACTGCACACAGTACAGGGTTTGGGTGAGGGCTGAGCTGAGTATCTTGTGGAATTCTTAGGAAGGGCTGCCTGGAAGAGGCGGGGCTGAGAAGGGGTGGCGGGGCGGGGCAGGGAAACTGCAAAGCATCAGGGAGACTGGGAAACTTGCTCAAAGCTGTGCGGCAGGACTGAGGACTAAACCCTGAGCTGTGGAGCCTCTGCTAGTCCATGCTGCTTCTCTGAGACACTGAGTAGATAGGAAAGGGAGGTGTGAGCAGAGACTGGGGAAAGGACATGCACAGAGATGCTGAACAGTCGAAAACAGGCAGGGTTCATAAAGGAAGAGTGCTGAGCGAGGACCAGCTATGACCTAACCGAGAGTGTGGTGAACAGAAAGCATTGGACCCCAGTGGTCAGCAGTCAACATCTGTCATGTGCTAGGTGCTACAGAAGGCAGTAGTATATGAAACAGGCTTTGATTTGAATTAATTTATGACTGGGAAGATAAAATGTGAAGATTAATAATTAGTGAGACACTACAAAACATGTCAAACAAGGTATAAAAAATTGTACTACTGTTTCAAGGGTGAATGGCTGCTTCCACACATGGTGCCATAGGGGACTGGACCTGCACTTAGTGGATGCAAGCCAAGGATGGAGATGGGAACAAAGGCACGCCATTTGGGAAATGAAAAGCTTCACCTAGAAGACAAAAGGCAGCAGAGGCTGGTGGATCTCTCTGCTTAGAGGTGGGCTACTATGAAGCACCTCAGAAAAGCTACCCTGATAGAATGGACAGCTCCAGCTGCAGGTGGGGATCTCAGGCTTCAGTCAGAAGCTGCAGAAATCCACTGACTGTTGAGCCAGGAAGATAAATGCTTAAAACAGGGGGGAGCAGCAGAGAGAAATAGCGAGTCTCAGGGCCTAGGAAGGCACATGTGACAAGGGATGAAGACCGCCTGCAGTAGCAGGTAGCACTGAGGTTGGTGGGAACACCTAGGTTTCCCAGGGGTTTCTAGAACAAAAAGACAACTCTTGTTATCTGGGGAGAATAAGTTCCCCAGGTCTCAAGAGAATGAGATGCATATTCAGAACTAGAAAAGCCCAGGAAAAATGAAAACAGAGGAGAAGGTGGTAATGAGGTAGACTAACCCCACTTCACAACTCCGCTGAAGCTTCCTCCAGGACACTGCTTGCAAAACAAACCGTAATTCAGCTTAAATGGGTGGGTGGTGCTTCTTAGCACACTACCACAGGGGACACAAATTAGATCTCAAGTCACTCCATGTGAAATAGGCCTGACTCTCAGGACAAGCAAGCCAAAGCCGCAAGAACAGGAGATGGTTGGTCGTCGCACAGGGAGATACAAGCCCTCCCTGCTCTCTAAGCCCCCAGGGAAGGTGGGACAGCTGCCTTGTGGCCTGGGAACTGTATGTTCTCTTAAGAGATGTCACAAGAAGAGAGCTCAGAGAGTTAGAGGTAAATTATTCCCACTGAGTGATGCTTATGAATCCAGCCTAGGAAGAGTCCACTTAGTAGTCCAAGCAATAATTCCTGCTGTGCTACAGTGTGGACCATCGTGAGGAGTCTGTCCAGCATCTTGGCATACTACAAAGGATGACATTCAGATGTCAGGAAGACAAGGGTGAAGGGCATAGCTATGCTACCTGGCTTAGTGTGGGAAACCCTCAACCTCTGATAAGTAGACCAGCATCAAACACCTAGCATAGTACAGGACATAGGCTATGCCAGAAAAATTTAGTCACCCTGAGAGAGCCTTCACTGCTCTTCACGTCTCCTGTAGTGATATTCCTAGACAGCACAAAAAAAATAAGTGATTTTCCCCTTCTGCTTGTTACATATTGATCATGATCCACCTGATAAGCAGGGAGGGTTTGCATCTTCCTGGCTGACAACCAACCATCTCCTGTTCTTGCAGCTTTGGCTTGCTTGTCCTGGGATTCAGGACTATTTCACGTGGAGTGATGAGCAGGTGAATCATGGGCACCTAAAACTAAATTTCCTCCTCAAAGTCTGAAGGAAATGGAGAATTCATCTATAAACACAGCCTGGGGCTCCATGTGCCACCTTTACCTGCCGGGCAGTGGCAGTTGAAATTTTACTATTAGAGGTTTGTTTCCTTAGCTCAGCATGCTTCTCTTACATTACAAACTCTTCAATGAGGAATAGCCCATTAAGCTGTTAGCAGTCCTGAGTGAGGAGTATTAGATGTCCATGGGAGCGAGCATTTTAATGCATGGTGGAGGAGGGGGAGGAAAGGGGCATTTTAGAGCTGGAGTCCCCAGCTCTATTTGGGTAGGCTACTGAAGTATGAAGCCAGAGGGGCAAGGGATTCTAGAAGACAAGTTCCATCTGGTTCAGCCTTGACCACCAGATGAGAGGGTGGAAGAGTAACCCTGCTGGCTGCAAAGTTCATGAGACAATGTGGAACCCAAAGTACCACAGAAGGGTCATCTCCTTCACGCATGAGGTAAAATAACAGAGACCAAGGAATACCAGGAGAGACTATGACCAGACATCCAGAAGTATATTAAGGTGGTGTAGAAACACACACACATAACACACACACACACACACACACACACACACACACACACACACACACACGGCCTATATATGCATTCCCTGTCCTGCCTTTCTCCTGAAATTCCCTTCAAATTGATCACAGTCTCTTGATATCCGAACCCCAGACTTGGTTCCATCCCCACTCAACTCTGATGCCTGTGTTCCCTGCAAACTCTTGCATGAGGGGGGCCCTGGCTTCCCCTGAATGCCTCAGCCCCTCTTGCATCCCTCATTATTATGCCCTAAAGCACTGTCTCTCCTTCCACAGTAGCCTCCTCGTCCTTCCCAGGGCAGAGGGACACTGCCCAGAAGCCCTTGGCCAAGCAGAGAGGAGTGGCTGTTACAGGGCCTGAAGCGAGGCTGGTGCATAATGATCTGCAGATGGAATAAAGGAAGCTAATGCACCAGAAGGCCATCCCTGAAGAGACTCTGGACGATCGTACCACGGGAAGCCCCACAAGGCACAACACTTGATTCTGTTTCTGAAGGGGCATCACTTACTCAACACATCCGCCCTGACTGACACACAGCACCCACGCGGCATGCTTCTGCAGAGAACAACTCACAGGGCGTGCCTCTGGCCCTCATTACTCTGCTCCTCAGCATCCAGGGAGATACAGGACTCACAAAGGGGAAAGAGTGTTCTGAGCTCCACGGCTTGGGGCTAGCTCCTTAGTGAAAGGATAGCTAATCTGTGCCACAAAGGGACTCTGTTGTGACCCAGTGCTATAGACCTCCCTGCATTCCTCTGAACCTACATACCAATTATCTTCACAAAGGACTCTTTCTGTCCCCTCACGTCTCTATGACAGGTTCCATGACAAACATAGACACGGGCAATATGGGAGAACACCATGCTCCCTCTGGTTAGCAACCTCCCTCCTCCCAGCAGCTTTCCAAGGCCTGAGCCACAGTCAGGAGTCACGCATCAGGCTGCTGACTCTTCCTTGCATCCAGCACCTGACCCTACAATTCAGTTCATACTGGTAACTGAGAAAGGCTTATGGAACTTCACGGAAGCGGGGACATGAGGATGTGCGAGGCAGATGGAGGCAGAAGAGACAAGGAGGGGAAGAACTTGGGGGAATCCTTTCAGACCTCAGTAGCTGTCTCATATCCTGCCTCCGCTATCCTTTTAATCTTTGGTACTGTCACTAAGTGTTGGTTGAGATTTATTCTTTGACATGATTCTCTATCTCTGTCCACTGCTTGCCAAATAATGTGGATTTGTCAGATATTCTGAGCACCAAAGCCCAAGCAAAAATGTTGCTAAGGCAACAGAGTGTTCTTTGGTACAAATGCTCATAGTGGGGGAAGGGGCAGAGCTCAGATTCTCCCTCCCCTACTCAGGTTCCCTCCTTTAGTCAGATCTAGGGGACTTCAAAAGTGAAGAGCCATGAATGAAAAGACCAACTCTGCTGCTATCTAATAAGCAATCCAGCAGACAGAACATGGCGTTCTAGTTAAAGGTTTAGCCTTCGCCAACTCCAGAGGTCACAGTTGGAGACAGAAGGCTTCAGGAGGGTAACAGGAATTGTAGAGGGGTCTCCTGAAACCACAGGACAGATCCTGGGAACCTTGAGGTGCAAGCCTATATTGGTGATAGGTGGGGATATCAACACCTTACACTTGGGCCAGAGCTATTCTTGCCTCTCTTGTTCCCCATAATTCCTTCCAGATCTATACAAGCACAAACACAGAATCAAGCTTCCACACCTGTGCTGTTCAGGGACAACTGTGCCCTTCACCCTTGCCCCTCATAGACCCTGGTATGCTCAGAAGCCTCTAGCCATGTGCCTGTATCCAACCTATACCCAGAATATTCTTGCCAGCCATTTTCTTTCTCTGGATCTTAATCTTCCCTCAAAGAGGGGAACATCCCTCTTCTTCATATCTGCAATGTTTCTGGAAATGGTAAAAAAAATAGTAACTCACAATTTGCCTGAGAAGGCTCTTTGGAGACTCTTCTGAGAAGTTACTAGCAGCAACCCCCTGCACTGGGACTGTGTTCTCTCAGCTCTCCTGTTCTGAGAGCAAGAGGAGCAAACAATCCAGAACAGGATCTTACAGACATTCCCCCTCCTTCCACATGCTTACCATTCTTCCCACAATGGAAGAAGCTCCTGCCCCTCGCTTTTCTCACTCCATTACTCTGTGCTCACTGTCATGTTGTGAGGCCATCAGGAATGAACTTGCCTTTCCTTCTCCACATGCAACCAGGAGGACCCTAGCCCCACTCGGTATAGATCATTCAATCTCACTCTTCATTGCATCATTAACAGATTTATTGGTGATCCCACAACATGGGGAACACAGCTCACACATATAAATATTCCTCTAGGGTTTTCTTATTCATTATCCAGCAAAACCAAGTGACATGAGTCTCTGTTGTCACATCCCCTGAGAAGAGGTCCCACCTACCCCAACTCTTTCATTTTGCCTTCTCTCCCAAATGTATTATTCCTGCTGAGTTCTGAGCATCCTCTCCACAGACCCAATCTCTCAGAGCTGCTGCATCTACCACCACTTCCCCTACTCATTCAGGACAGCTCAATTCTTCTGTCCTATCTCTGAACCATTAAGCCACGTTCCCATCCCCAACTTCTGGATTCCACAAGCTGTACAAAGAAGGCAGAGCTTTAAAAAGCATCATCACCATCTTGCAACAGATACTCTGGACAATTACACCCAGAGCCGTCTCTTCCCAGGTCATATAACCAAGCATCTCTGTCCTATGTCAGGACTCCAGGACCTCACGACTGCTCTGACCATCTACCCAGCTCATCTGGACCTCTAATAACCACAAGGCTGCCTGACAATGAATGGGTATTGCTTCTCTCCAGAAGGAATATCTACAGAACAATACTCTACCCTCTTCCGAGAAGTTATCCCAGACTCCAAACCCATCCCTGTTTCACCTTCCTGGTTCCTTGTGCTGGCTTATATCATGATAAGAGTGTGGGCTATGCCGCCTGGTTAGGTGGTCGATCTGATCCCAACTCTACTCCCACTCAGTGACCTTGGCAACTGGTTAAAATCATTCAGCATTTGCTATTTACCCAGTCTTATTCTAAGACATTGTGGATTCTCACAATGGGGTCCCAGACCAGCAGTATCAATGTTACTTGGAAACTTGTGAGAAGTAGAGATTCCTGGGCCACCTGGACCTGCTAAACCTCAGATCCTCCCTGTGTTTCTGATGTATGTTCAGTCTTTAAACCCCTGGATTAGCTCTTGTGAATGCACATTCTCATGGAACACACACACACACACACACACACACAAGTGCATATAACTTGAAGGCTAGACTTGTATCTCAGTGGTAGGAATCTACCTACTATTCATGATACCCAGACTTTTATCTCCAGCATCACATGCTAAAAAGTTGACTGAAAAAAAAAAACCCAAAAACCAACCAACCAACCAAACAAACCATCAGCTCTCCACCCTAGCTATACATTAAAACCAGCTTGAATGCTTTAGGAGGAACCCCAAAGTCTGGAGCTCACCCCAGATTCATTCTATCAGAACCTCCAGAGTGGGCAAACCATCATAAAACAATGTGCTAAGTGCTAAAACTTAGTAAAGCATGCAGGTACCTGAGAGGGAGAACCGATAAGACAGGATCAGAGCAGGCATCTTTACCAACTGTGCCAACTATGCCTCCTTTCCCATGGCTAGCTCATGGGTGTGCTAATATGCCTCTTGTAAAACTTGAGTATCCCAAGACATGTTGTGTGAAAATGCTGGGTGTGTGGTCAATGCTCAGTCCAGCTCACTTCCCTCCTTGGACCAACTGGGGCCCATACTGACCAGGCAAAGCAGCAAGGCTGAATATGTTCATGACCCCTGTTCTAGCACATCGTCAAGGGTCTTCTCACTACAGGAAAGCTTCATATCTATATAACTTGGAGAGTTCTTTTCAGCAACTATCCTGAATCCCTACTGTTCTGAGTTGCTATCGCCTAGACAACAGAACAGCCTGGGTCCCTGGGAACCTCACAAGACAGCTCCTAGCATCTACCCCTGACATCTGACAGCCATAGTGCTTTCAAAAAGCATCTCTATAAAACAAATCAACAAAGGCCACGAGAGTTCCACCAGAAACACTCTGTCCCACTTCTGACCCTTCTCAAGCCCTCTTTGCCTGCGGCTCCTGATGAGCAAGTACCCTGGCCTCGGGGTGAAAGCTTTCAGCATCAGGCAGAATAATTCACTATTCAATCTTCCTTCCCTAGAACATGTGAACTTGGCTGAACATCAAGTTCATCTACCAGCTCAGCTCCTTCCCCATAAGGCACAGGAAGAAGTCTGCCATTGCAGGGCATGTCCTTCAGGGGCTCCCTCAATGTCATTGGGCTACAGGCTGCCCTGTGGCCACTTGAACTAAACATGGACATGCGGGCTTCCTCACAGCTGTCCCTTGAGCTCAGTGGTTAGCACGGCATGGACTAAAGGTGTTTTGGTCATCTCCCAAGTACATCCTTCACTGTTCTTTTGAAATTAAATAAGGACAGGGCTAGAATGAATGGCTGAGGTGCAGAGCAGGTAAATGTGGTGATGGCTCAATCAGTAACGTATCACCTGTACACAGTATGAGGCTGTGAGTTCAGATCCTGCAGAACCTGTGTAAAAGCCAGATGTGGAGGCACACGAAACCTCAGCCTAGGGCTGTGGGGGCAGCGGATTACCAGGGCTCATTGGCTGAGTAGCGATCCTTAAAGCAGGTAGCTGTGACATCATACTGGGTGTGGATGAAATGGTGGAAAGACATCAAGTAGGAGAGAAGCTGGGGAGGGGACTGGGATTCAGAGAAAAGAATATAAACACCACAGTAGCATGGACCAGGACAGTTCTCCAAAGAGGGTGGGACTGCCAGAAGAAACACATCATTTTTAAAGGCCAAGGCTTCATCGAATCTCCAAAACTCCAAACTCTCATGGGAAACTGTGGAATGTGAGACAAGAACAAAATTCCCTTCCCAAGAGCCATGGAAGAACAGGAGAAACGCAAGTGCAGTTGTAATGCAGAGCCTTCCAGGCCCTAATTCTTGCCAGATACTGTGGTCACCTGTCTGCACCCACCACCCCTCACCTTGCTTCCCTAAGTCCTATTATCTGCAAGAGCTATGCTCAGCATGAACAGAAGAGTAAGAGATGTTCTCCTTGTGTCTGAACTTTCATTCAAGACTAACAGGCTCAAGCCAGGCAGGATGCAAAGGATGAAGGCTGTCCTATGACTCTCTCCAAAGTCTGCTCCTATTCTGGGCCTGTGCTCTCGCTGCTCTCAGGACCAAAGCTGAACAGCAACGGTGTGCCCATCAATTCATATCAGCCTAGAGCTCCAATCGGGTAGACAGAAGCTCTAGGGACAGGGAGGAGATGTAGATGCCAGTGACGCTCATCAACTACATTAATGAAGCAAATAGATACAGGCTATCCAAAGGATGGGCAATCTCTATATAGCCCAGAATAATGGATATTGTTTGTTAGGCGACAATAAGGTTTGGCTCAAGAGTTGCCACTTAAGGATTTACTGTTCAGAAGAAGTGAATAAATATGCCCTTGATGCAGACAAAACCAGAGTGGAGGGTAACCGCCACACAAAAGGGGTAAGACAGTGTAGGACTTCAGACTGAGAATAGCCTGAGTGGAGAAGACACAGAGGAAGTTAGAGCTAGGGTATTAGCTAGCATTAGCCCCTATTGGCAGATGGGGAACTAAGGCCCAGGGAAGCAAAGACATCATCTTATATTACAGAGCTGTGGAGCAGAACCAGCGCTAGCCACGGGTGTTTAACAGAAGACTGCTCACTTGGACACCAGGACCAAGTACTTTACTCGAAAACAGAGCCTTCTTCCTGAACACAAGATACTGATGAGGCTACACCTGAACCCGGCAGGCTTCCTGGCAGTAGCAGCTCCTGTAATCACCAGTGTCACATGTTTTGTACCCTGATATAGCTGTCACCAAGAGGCCTGGGGCCACATACCAAAAATGATTGATAAGTCACTGCCCAATTATTTGAAATCACATCATGGTCTTCACTGGCAGAGCCTTGTATAATTCCCAACAGGTAAGCTGCTATCAACTTCTCCAAGGTCAACTATAACTAGGTCTTGTATTTAGGCAGACATTTTTATTTCCCCAAAACTCTTTGATATCTTGTACCTTAATTTATGTTTGACAAACCCTATGGGACAATGATTAAGGAGAAATCCAGATGTCTATTGAATGTCCTTTATTGAACTTAGCCCTATATATAAACAGGGGGACAGTGGTGCAAAAAGACAGTAATAGCAGGGGCTTCCTGACTTCCAGACCTAGGGTCTTTTTAGAACAAGTTGAGCAAGAAGAATGAGCTGAAATTCACAACAGGCTCCAGAGTCAAGAGTCATAAGGATGTTGTCTGCTAATCTTCAGCAAAGATCCAGGGATCTGAGGCAAATCATTCGCTTACACATCAGCAGTATTTCCTTTAATTATCAAGCATACTCTGCATATAAGGAAAAAAGGACATATTAAGAGAGCAGTTTGGGTGAAATCCCTTATATTTACATGCTAACAACATAGCCATGATTCAGGCCAAGACTTATACCATTTACAGGTACCCAGAATGCCCCCTCAGTCCCCTTTCTAGTCAAGACTGGCTATCGGGCTGGGCATGGTGGCTCTTGCCTTTAATCTCAGGCAGAAACAGACAGATCTCTATGAGTTCAAGGTCAGTCTGAACTTCATATCAAGTTCTAGGCAAGCCAAGGCTATATAGTGAGACTCTGTTTCAAGATAGATAGGTAGATAGATAGATAGATAGATAGATAGATAGATAGATAGATAGAGAAAATAGTCATTCTTCTGACCTCTTCCACCCTGTATATTTCCTTGTTCATACAAATAGGGAAAAAGCATATTCTCTTTTGTCTGACTTATTTTTCTCAGCTTTCTGTTTTTAATATCCCTCTATGTGGTTAATGTGCAGTGTGCTCTTTCTCATTTTTGTGCAACATTCTGCTTTATCAATATCAATCATTCAATTTACTATTAATAGAAATATAGAAATAACATTTACTTTTTTCTAGTTTGGGCTGTTATGAATAAAGCTGATATAAACATTCTTGTACATGTTTTGATGAACATAAATGCTAATATCTGTTAGGTATATCCAGGTACATAATTATAGGGTCAGGGGAATATAATAGATATCACCAAAGTGATTATAATAATATATACCTCCATCAAGACTTGATGTTGCTGGTAATGGGTGATGCAGCTTAATGGTAGAGCACCAGCCTAGGATATGAAAATCCCTGATGTCTGATTCCTAGGGCCACAAAATCAATAAATAAGTGAATTATCACCACTAAACAAGGTGACCTAGGTATCTTCCCAGATAAATGATTGTCGTTAAACAGTTTTCTTGTTAAGCCTAACCATTTAACTTCTTGTATAAGTCCTTGAAGACCACACTGAGAAGTACAGAGAACTATCTGCCTCTACATTAACAATCTAGGGACACACTGTTCCATCATAGGGAAATGTCATTTATGTGTCAGTAGTTCAGAGCAGCCCTCTCTGGCCACCCTCTGAGGAACTTTGAAGATGATCCAGTCAGGAACTTTAACTTGGAGCCTATGCCAAGTCAGCAAGTTCTGGTCTCACTGCACACAGTTAACTTTGTTGGTAAAATGACATTTTTTTAAAAATGTCATAAATAGTAAAAACTGTCTCACAAATAAATGAGTTATTAGTTATCCCATTTGGTTTAGTTTTTGATGGTAGGTGTAGACTCTAGGGCCTTACACATGCAAAGTAAGTACATCACATTTGTTTTTAAACATTAGCTGGTTATACAACAACCAGCACACTCATAAAGCACATATTCGAATGTTACTATAGCCTAGATATTCTAGAAATCATAAGAATAATCAATATAGCTCCCCGAAGAGAACAAAGCCCTAGGGTAAATCATATGGGATACTGTCATCTGTCTTCTCACTTTACCTGTAACTTCTTTCAGACATAGAATAAGGCTAAAACAAACATAAATGATCACCTTAGTCTGTGGAAGAGGGGAGTTGACTCCTGAACAGGCTTGAAGGGGGGCATGGAAAGCAAATAGGAGAGAACACAACTCTCCACAGGACAATGGTGATAATGTAAATTGATGGCTATTGCAGAAGAGAATACCAAGCTCTACTTTGTCTCTGTGTACCCAACCTCCACTACTACCATCATCTTCCTTCCCAGATACTACCACTGATGCCATTGTCCATGTGACTAAATCAAACATCACATCCCACATCTTTAGCCCACTAACCACAATGGCCTAGCCAAGATATCATCCCCGACATCCCAGCACATACCAACAATAAAAAGACTATCTATCATAATCAAACATAGGCTTCATTCTCGCTGAGGAAGCATTGTGGATGGCTTTGGGTCAGCCCTTAATTCAGGTAAGATGCAGACTAGAGCAGTGAACAGTGAACAGTACTCTGTTGTTCAGATAATCTGTTGTGTACTGTGTAAAAGCATCACCTGTCAATAAAGAGCTGAATGGCCTATAGCAGAGCAGGAGAGAATAAGGCGGGACTTCTGATCATGGAGAAGGGAGTGCTGGGAGGAGAGAAAGAGGGGCCACCATGATAGACTCACCAAGAGTTTCACCACTGAGAAACAGAGGAGGTAATCAGCCATGTGGCAGATATAGAAGAGTAAAAAATGGGATAATTGAGCTATGAACTAGTTGAGAAACAAGGCTAGCACAAGGCCTAGGCATTTATTAGTACTTAAATAAGCCTCCATGTCATTATTTGGGAACTGTGGCAGGCATAGAGAAGCCAAGTGGTTACTCTCTGTCCTCTAGTGGAGCAAAGGACAGGAACAGGACCCTTGGGGTCTGGACCTAAATAGGACAAGTATATATAAGTGGCTGTCCATGCTCTGATGGTACTAGGTACCATTGGACTAGTGTTTCTGGATAAAGCTCAACTCTCTCACTCAAACAAATTTCCTGATTATGATGCCTATAAACTTTAGAGACGCCCCCATTAAACAGGCAAAATGAAGCTTCGCATAGTTCTGCTCATCAGCATCTACATTCTCAATTTCCACAATTCAGAATTCTAGGTTGTCTGTCTCTAGATGTCAAATGTCAATAGATGAGAATAACTCTGGGATCCTGGGATTTATAGAAAGAAATTTCTATCCCTTTACAGAGTGTAATCAAGTCAACCATGCAGCTGACATTGGGAACAGGCACACAAAGCTTAGATCCATAAAGTGTCTGTCTCTAGACTCCAGCAAAGCGAGCCAAGCCATCACTTAGGTGAGATGCAGTGAGAATGCTCCAGCACCATTCAAGGATGCAGTGAGACTGCTCCAGCACCATCCAAGGATGCAGTGAGGTCACTCCAGCACCATCCAACACCCATCATATGAGGACAGCTTGCATATCATGATACTCCCCTTTACCAGATCAATTTCTCCACATGTTTCCTAGATCCAAATCTATGATTCTCAAAGATCTGTAGTTTTATCCCATCATGGGGGATGATGTACCTCTTGTTGCTTAATTTAAATTTTTATTATACTTTTCCATTTCCCCATATGTTATCTCAGAAGGAACAGTTTCTCTCTGGATTGAACAGAAGTAAAGCTATCCATCCAAGTTGCAAATTAATGAAATTAGATTGGGCTAAGACTTGGCTCTGCAATCAAAAGTTCTACCTCAGTCTGCTATCCTTGTCAGGATTTAGTGAAAGCTCTCAGTAGGAAAGCCATCTCTTCTAGGCACAAACAACTGAGAACGCATACAATAGTAAGTAGAGGGGAAGTACCTTAAGAGCCAGTTACAGATATTACATGAGCTGAAAGCATCTACAACATTGCAGCCTTCTAGTTTTCCCTGTTCAAGAACTGGATCTTACCTGAAATAAAACGAATCAAAGAATGAAAGATGAAAGTAGAAGACAGACTGTTAGAGAAGAGAGAGGAAACTAGCAGAGGAGAGCAGGCTGAGCGGTTAGAAGGTGTAAGTGTGGCCAAGGTGCATTAGGTACATGTATAACCATCATCATGAAACTCATTATTATGTGTGATATGCACTGATAAAATAGAACGAAATTCATTAAGAGAAGAAGAAGAGCTAATTTATTCTGTTGGCAATGTGGCTGTAGGTAGACTGAATAATTTGAGAGAACTCATAGCCTGACTCATCAGGAAGAAATATTTTAGAGCAAGGGTTCAGCCTGGGTCATCGGTGCCTCCTCAGCACCACCATAATTAAGCACTGAATAAATATTAATTGAGGAAATAGATAAATGGGAAAAAGGAAGGTAATCATTGAGTAGTATAAAGCATATGGTACATATCAAATGCAAAATTCCTCAGAGACACAAAATAATGGAGAGTTTTAGCCTATAAAACTGTGAAATAGAGTAATAAAGTAAATGAAGCATAAGAGGAAAGAATTAAGAAGACAGAGGCACAACCAAAAAGTATAACACAAACTCATCAACAAAAGATGATAGGACAGTGATAGCCACTGTCCTCGACTGTCTGAAGAACCCACACAGGGATGAAATTGCATGTCTGTGCCTCCAGGGAGTTGAATTAAGTTCAATGTGCCTAAATTAAACAGAGCCAGATTTCAATCACATAAAATAATTTACTAATAATTAGATTGCCCAATAACAAAATGAGTTGTTTCACTGGGTCACAGGTACCTTGTTACTGAAGCCATAAATTTCCACTACTCAGGAATCATTTACAGGCAATTCTGCCTACATGGAAAATTGGACTGAATGGACTTTACTATCTCATTTACAACTTTCTGCTAATCTTAGAACTCAGTGGTCCAAAGTGAACAAAGTCAAGAAAGCAGAGATCCTGGAAGAGGGGGTGTGGGTGATAGTGGGAAAGACAAAAGTATATATTTGAGTGCAGGGTCTAGAAACCTCACTAAGAGGGAGATGATTAGAGAAGTCATCGAGTACCAGTGTGTTAGAGACACTTACACAGAGGCATTATTCTCAGAGTTACCTACTTTGATTAAATTGAGGCTGTCCTAAATTACCAAGTCATCCTTACCTGGATCAAACTGAAGTGGGTAAAACTTTATCAGATATATAAGTTAATACAACATGGAAAAGCCATAGGGCTGGAAACTAAAGGAAACCAACAAGTGTAGTCCACAACTCCGTAATCAATTTGAAATTTATAAATGTTGGTCTCTGGGCTGCCACCGTAAAAGCATCCATCCTGGCAGCCATGGACCCTTGTGATTAGCTAACTAGGGGTCATTATTTGATGAGTCCTACATTGTAGTTGAGCCAGATGGACAACAGCGCCTTCTTTCACTTGGCTTGAATAATGGCCAAGTCCAAGTCAATTTATTATGACTTCAAGGGCATTGTGCCCATATGTTCACAATCTATGGAAATAATTGAGGGGTGGGGTGTGCTGGGCACTCTTGGACAATCCTACGGAAGTGGGCTGGGAGCTTTGTTTGGACTTTTGCCATAGGACAATGGTTCCTTTATCTGTGAACATATGGGTTTGATGAAATTGTCACTTGGGGAGCACAGTGCAACAAGCGTGGGCCTTTCCATCTCCATGAGAAAATTTACATAAGTTATAGGAATATAGTAGCCTTTACCTTCTGTGTTACATCATGAAAAGTTCTTACAGGCATAAAAAGGTACTTTTTACTGTACCTTTGAGAAGAATCTGGGTTTTGTGACTCAAATTAAGGCAGGGAAGTTATGATTGCATGGTATCCCCATCATGAATTTAAAATGAGACACCAAATCACAGCAAAGGAACAGAGACCAGGAAACTCTGAGGCCCCCATGACCTACTTGTCTTCCAGTGGGCAGGGGCAGCCTGGAACACTTGTTAAAATGTATGAAGTAGTATAATGGAAATAGCTGATGTAGCAAAATCTTACCAACAAGAAAACAGATGGAGTAATGGACTATTTCTTAATATAATTTTAAGAAAAACAAAGCCACCTTGCTGAAAAATCTTTCCCATAGATGTTTTTTTAAGTTAAATTCTTTTCACTCACAATTCACTCTTTAAGAGGGGCAGGCATGGTGGTACCTGCCTGTATCCCAGCACTTGGGAGGCAGAGTCAGGAGGTGCACAAGTTCAAGGCTAGCCAGAAAGGAAAAGGATGAGAAAAAATGAGAGGAGAGCGGATTAGAGAGAAGAGGATGGAAAAGGGGAAGAAGGAACTAAGAAGAACAGACTCACCAGTTTTGAAGCCTGAGAAAAGTACTGCATTTTCTCCCATTTCTTAGCAAGAAATTGCTAAACAACTGTTCTCCCTGTAGCAACACTTCTATATAAACATCAAAGGAAGCTATGAATACAGGAGAGATGCTGACACGGAGCGCATAGTGTCAGAGGGGACTGAGTTGTTGAAAGCTTTGAAGTCATCTGATTTTCTGCCACAATTGTTTTATGGGCTCAGGACCCAAAATAAGATGGCACCTCTAACCTGTTGGACCACCATTGCCCAAAGTTAAAAACCAGATCAGGGCAGCCCATCTCTAATCAGTCAGAGGGGTGACAGCCTAATAGTGAGTCATCGGGCTCTTAATATCACGCCCCTCCTCCTAAGAACTCCAGGACAATCAAGGGCAGCGAGTGGAAGATAATTTACTCTGAGTCATTTTGCTTTTTGTGGGCAGTCATGTTAAAAGTATTTCTAGAAAGGAGGAGATTAAGGTATTTGTGTTTCCTCTGCCCTCCTTCCAGCCTCCTTTGCTAACCCAGGAATAATAAAGAATTGGTCTGTAACAACATTTGCGGCTCTGCTGAGAACACCACATACAGCCTTCTGCCCCCCGGGTCACAGCTCCCTTCACTCTGCCCAAAGGCCCTACCTACTCGATATGCCAGCACTGGCCTTGCACCTCTCCCTTACCTCACACCATCTTCTTTCTATGCTATTAGCATCTCTCTGTCATGACACACACATCTATCTGTTTTTCTAATTGGAAACTGACAACATGAAATAACAGAGTGGATCAAGAGACGTAAAGGCTGAGGTCTTAGATTCAAGGCCTATTGCCACCTGGGCAGCCCTGGCAAATCCCCTTACCTAGTGGAGCGTTCATTTCTTCATCTGTGAAAATTCCTGGCAGTCTTTCAAGCAGTGGAAATAGATATGCTATTAGAGTCTGCATAGCTATCAAAGACAACACTCTACTCTGATGGTGTCCTTCCCAGCACCCTGAGGTCTGGAGCTACCCGTCTCGTCTCATAGAAACCCACAATGCCAGACTACAGAGGCCTATCTATCTCATGAGGCTACTATATATTTCAAATCTCATAAACTGTGACAGCTTTTTGACACTGTAAAGCACCCTCTTCTTGTGGTTGATACAGAGACCACGTGTCTTCGGTACGTCCTGCATCTGCTCTGACTATGCACCTCCCAGACCAGAACACTTTTGCTAAAACATCAGTGAATACCTTACATAAACACAAACCTTCTCCCAAGCTTCACCATGTACACTCAGAAATCAAGCTTCTCTGCCTATCAGTATAAAGACACCCATCAAAAAGACGCCTGGATTTTGGACTTGTGCACCCCCAGATGTGAGACAGGGAGGGTCGATGAGTAGCTCAGCCTGAAGAAGCTCTGGGCAGAGCGACACCAAACCTCCACCAGTTCTTGCAGACAGAGCCCTCCCTTCCAGTGCCTGGCATCATATTTCTCTGTAGCCATAGCCTACACCTCTGCCGCAGCCGCTGAACTCCCCAGCACCGCTGACCTCACCATTCACAGAACAAAAGGACCAGGATCCCTCAGTAGGACTTGTTTTCAGAGTCTATCTAAAATCTCTGATTGCCCAACAGAGAGCACCAGGGAGACAAAAGGGGGAGGGTGCTGTGTGACATCTGAAGTCACTAATTGCCCCTCCTCCTTGGAGCAGTATGCTGGAATCCTGTCTTCTTCCCCAAGTGGGAGCTAACAGGTCTGCCTGTGATTAACAGCACTTACACCGATGCCACCCTGCTCTGCATCTGCAACAGCTGACACCTCTACGAAGCTCCTTTGTTTAACAACAAAGCAAATTCAATAATTAATGGCCTTATAGAGAATTCCGATCCACGGACTCTTCCAACGGGGTTCCAAAGGCATTCCCAAACTAAAAAAATGTCTCAAGTAGAAATAAATAAATCACCATTTCTCACACTTTATCATACAGCCAGGTGCCGCAGGTCTTCTCTAACAGTCTGATAGAGTGGGTAAGAAGTAGCCAGGTGCTCATGGGTGACTTGAGCAATATTTTACAAACATGAAAGAGAAATAAATATCAGAGTGCCACGGGTTGGCAGTGATTTCCCCTGCAAAGCTTGAAATAACTTCTCTGCCACTACTCAAGTTCTATTATATTTTAAACAACTGGCTCAGGCATGATTGACCATTCCAGAGTAGAGAAAAAGCATTCATCTATTTAACATTATTTACTGAGCATCTACTATGTACTAGACAGCATGATAAGGTCTGGAGAGAGAATTAAAAATAAAACAAAAAAACAATCAAAATCTCTTATCTGGTGATTCCATATCCTAATCTACTCAACAGAAGTAGTGAGTATATAGGATGGAGATATATATATATATATCAAATACAAAATTTTCCTAGACTTCCTGTTGCTCTCCATTTTACAAGGTAATTCTAAACTTTTGAAGCATCATTAAGGAAGGTAAAGGCAGTTCTACTCAGAAAAGATATGTGTGTGTGTGTGTGTGTGTGTGTGTGTGTGTGTGTGTTGTGTGTGTGTGTGTGTGTGTGTTAAATTAATGGTCACTTAATTGAGTAGAAAGAAAACCCATGTGTATATACTTCATTTTCCTTTACAGGTTCTAACTTCCTTCAAAGACAAAGATTTCGGTCTATGCTCTGGAATCTATTGGCACGTGCAGCACAGCACTGGGCACTTGGCTGGTTCTAATATATATGTGGTTAAATTCAGTGATTCTGTTGGAAATGGGTGTTCTTCCATGCTAACATGATTAATCACACTCTAGATTTAGAAAATGGGAAGTTTACAGCAGGGCCTGCCTGAGAGCGAGTGCTTACAATCCCAACAGAGGCTATGACAAGAGGTTTGTGAGTTTGAGGCCAGTCTGTGCTATACAGCAAGTTCCAGGGAGTAAACTTTGACTCAAAAAGAAAGAAATGGAAGGAATAAGGGGGAAAGGAGGTAAAGAGAAACGTATAAGAAAAACAGTATAGTCAACCCCCATGCTAAATTCTCAAACACGCTGGATTACAGTTGAACCCTAATAGCCTTGGGCTTGTGAAAAACTGTAAGATTTTACTTCATCTGTGAAGACTGATTTAAGCCACCTATGTGTCTCAAAAAGAAAGTCAGAATGAAACTGAAAGCAAGTCTTACTTGGGGGTGGCAAGACCATCACACAGCACGCTCATCAAAAGACCTCAGACCCAGGATCCAGAGCCATAGGTACTATGACAGATGCAGATACAACCAAAACCCGTGCCGGAATGCCAGAGGCCCCAAGGATCCCCTCCACCCTGCATAACCAACTTTTGGGTTAGCCTCATGAAACCCACCGTCTGCCATAGCCAGCTTTGACCTGACAAGCATAGCTAAGAGACCAGTGAGCAGAGGCTGGTCTGTCTGCAGGGACAGTAGCCAATGTCCTTTACTGCTCCTGGTGAGATCATCAGAACTTCGGATGCTTTCCCAATCCTCATGACTATCTTTGAAAGCCTCACCAACACCACTTATCAGCACATCGTTACCAGTGGCAGCCCAGGGATGGCATTCAGACATTTGTGTTCACCTACAATCACTTGAATCACCGACATTAACTTGAATCATGGAGTCCAGATACCCTCAAAGGATACCTCAGCATTTAACACTTGAAACCCAGGGGCTTCATCCTAAAGCCCATTCTCACTCACTCCTCAACTCCTAGAACCTTCAAAACTCAGCATTAATTTGCTTTTGTATCCCAGACACGTTAGCCTTTGGTTCTGTCTTGGATGTGACCTGGCCCCTGCTTGAGTTGGTAAGCCAGGAAGGATTCCTACTTCCTTGTCCACCTGTGTGATCCAGAACAGATCCCAAAGAAGCCAGCAATGGCATCTAGTCATGGAAAGCAATTGAGCTGACTTTATTTCCCTCAAAAATAAATATCTCAGTGAGATTCAGAGAAATAAGAGAAACCTTATTTGTGAGATTTATGTTTGCTGCAATGATTCGCAGTATAATTTGTTCCAATTAAATATTTATTTTAGTATCTTCTTGGGTCTGGAAACTTCTTCCCATTCATCAGTGGGTGTTTGTATGTGGGGATATTGGAAGCAACCTCATTTCTAATTCAAAGTTCAAGTTTCCCTCTGACTTCCTCTGAAGAATGAACTGTGCCATATCTGTGTGGTCCCTCTAACCCCACCCACCCCTAGGTCTTGCCAGTGAGTCCATCTCAGTTCTCTGCTGCCTCTCACCCTATATTGTGATGTCACATAAGCATTTATAATAATCTAGCCTGCTCGGACTCTACTCCCTGTGTTATAGCTTAGATGTTCAATGTCCCCCAAAGGCCATTGGATCCTGGATGGCATTATTTAAATGCAGAGTTTTGCACAAAGTCTTTGGGTCATGGAGCTCATGTCCTTACAGGGACTTCCTTAATCTCTCCACTTCTCTTTGCTTCCTGGCTCATGATGTGAGCAGTCTGCACTACAATGCACACCTACCATGATGAGCTTCCCTTGGGACAAGCCCAAAGCTACAGGGCTACCCAATCTTAACACTTGGCTCTCCAGAACTATGAGTCTCTTTCTAAGTAATTATGGGCTGGGCACATCTAGTGTGGGGAAGGGAATTGGAATCCAGAGCTTTGAGCTCAAGTTTCGATATGATTACTTCATGGATAGATAGTGTCCAGCTAGCCACTGATCCGCTCACTTCCCACTCACAAAATAAGGATGTACTGTTGGAAAAAATCAAATAAGGTAATAAGTATGCTTTATAAACAGCAAAGAATTGAAGCTTTCTCCCAGTATTGTGAAACTTTTAAGTAAGAAGCTGTATTTTCAGAGTTAAGGAAAAACTGGGTATTTAATATTCAAATGATTCAGTTATAAAGTGTGAGAAATGAACGTTGTTTACTGTTATTAGAGCTCCATGGCTATTTATTTACAGCCGAGCCATTTCCATCTGGCCTAAATGATCAGCTGCCATTACACATGAAGAAGTTATAGTAACACCCAGGGTCTATGTCAGGGCAGAGGCTTCCTGTGAGCGTGTGCACACGGCACCTGTAAGGTGTTCATATCCCTCCCTCCCACAGAGATGGTGTGATCCCCACTCAGTTGCTAAAGTTTCCCTGGATCCTAAGAATAGCTATCCCTGCTTACTTCACAGGAGCATCCTTAAAGCCAACCCCACGCCCTCAGCCCCACCAAGAGTCCCTTTTAAGTGGCTACCAGAAGCACTCGCCACCTGTGGTCCCTCACCCCATACTCTGGCTGGGAGGCCTACCACTCAGCCTCCTTAAATCTGGTTCTGACACAGAGGGCAATGTTCCACCTTCCCCATGGAAGAAGTCTCGGACCTGGACAGTTCTGCGATGGGAACTTTCCCTGTGGGATGACCCCCCTCTTCTGCTGCCACAGTTGTCACAGTGCTGCTCTCAGGTAAGCTTCCAGGGCATCCCTGAGAGGAGTCAGTGGGTCTCTGAGGAGAAAATGAGTGGCTTCCTAAGGCATCTTGAAATCTAAAAGGACTTTATCTTTTATATTAATTGAGTGTCATTTTTAAAAATGTTAAAACGTCCTAGCACTGAGAGAGACTACACCAAAGCAAAAGGGCTTCTGAGAAGTAATTACAAAACCCTGTAAGTTAATAATGGCTTTGCACCATGTACTACTGGAGCTAATTCCATTATTCCAGAAGCTACAAACTGATGTTCAGTATCTTGGTGAATGCCAGGTCACAGCTCCTGAAACCGCACCCTTGGCGCCACACTATGCTAAGTGCCTCTCTCCTCCAGGAAGCCATCCCAGAATTCCTCCCACCAAGTGAGTCATGCAGTTCACTCTAGACACCACCCGCCCCCATTCCCTCCCACCGTCCCCCATACTGCCTACTGTTCCTCTACTTCTTCCGGAAGAGTCTTAAATTAACACCTGGGTGAGTTATTTTAGTATTCATTAAAAGACCAGCTACCTTGTACTGAATAAAGAGTAAATGAAAACGTAAGGGGTCCAAGCCCTGCCAGTGTCAGAGGGGTCTGGGAGGAAGCCTTTTCCAGGGACTTTTTAAATCACATTAAAAAACAAACAAACAAACAAATGAAACAAAAACCTCATTGATCATGCAAGATGATGCGTTTCACTCTGATGTTTTCATTGCCGTGCATGTGTGTTCCACCCTCTGCTCATGGCTCTCTCCGTTACCTTCCTGTCCCCCTGCCCCGCAGCTCCCTACCTCTCCTCAAATGTTCCTTCCACTTTCAGACCACACAACTATAGTTTTAATCTAGATTTAACATATGAGGGAAAGTGTGCAGCATCTCTTTCTCTTTTTGAGTCTGTCTCAGTTCACTTTCCTAAGCTCCAGTACTATCCATTTTCCTGCAATGATATTCTTTATGACTGAACAAAACTCCACAGAGGGGTGGGGGAAACGGCTCAGTTGGTAAAGTGCTCATCAAGCAAGCATGAGGATCTAAGTTTAGATGCCCAGCACCTACGTAAAAGCCAGGCATGGTGGAGCACATCTGTAATTTTAGCACTGGGGAGGTGGAGGCAGGAGGATTCCTGGAGCTTGTTGACAGCTACTCTTGGCAAATTGATAAGCTCCAAGTTCAGTGAGATGCTGTCCCCAAAAATAAAGAGCCATAGAAAACTTACATCACTAGCCTGTGACTTTAAAGTTCTCTCTCTCTCCCTCTCTCTCTTCTTCTCTGTCTCTCTCCCATTAAAACCACTCCTTTTCTTCTCTCCCCAGAAATGACTTGATAGATGCTTTGCTTATTTATACATCTAACTTTTTATTCTTCTACCCTCCATATGCTCAGGGGAAAATGTTTTTCTTCTACACAGAAGAAGCCCCTATAATAGCCCTAGCTCATGGCAGCAGGACCACAGAAAGTCCCTATCCATACACTCCCCAGTCTTCTCTCACTCAGGACTATGTAGATCAGAATGAAGCCCAAGATGTCTGAAATATGACCTTCCATCTGTCATTTGATCTCCCATCTGTCACTCCCCAATTCTGCAGAGGACTGAAGATGGGGGGCAGAGCAAAAGGACTCCAGGGGTCCCACGGTGATGAGCAGATGTTAATGTGAACTCCAGAAAGCATAGAGGTGACTTAGCTTCAAGACAGAAAGAAGCTAGGATCAGTCCCAGATGCATTCTTGACGAGAAGAGACCCCACCTAGTACAAGTCTGAACAGCTCACCATCTGACTCTACCTCCAATACCAAGGACTCAGCTATTCTCATCAGAGCCCCCAGGTGATGGAATGGAGAGGACACAGGGCTTAGGTTAAGAAAAGCCAACCTAGAACCCTACTATGCATGGCATGATATAAGCCAAATGACTTGGGTATGACACTAGACAGTTTGCCTCGGTTTCTTGATTTGCAAAACATTAGCTACACTACTGTAGGGACTAATATAAAGATGTTCCTATAAGATCCTGGCATATAAAAAAATCTATATCCTAAATTTTAAAAGTTACAATACAATCATTATCACTGTGCCATATTCTCAGGTTGTTTTTTTTTTTTTTAATTGAAAGTTCTAGATGTTTTTAATCTTCATTTTTTGTTTATTCCTTGAAATTTTTTAGATATATAAAATGTATCTTGATCATATCCCCCCCCTCACTATGCCCTCCAACTCTCCCCAGGACCGTTCCCCATCAAATCTCCCTCTAATTTTACTTCCTTCAATTATCTTACTTTTAACCCACTGAGTCCAATTAACATTGCTCGCATTCACATGGGCATGAACGACCTAACAGTGGCCACACTGTCTCCCAGTAGCCATCAGCTCCATGGGTTCTGTCCATGCTTGTAGTACTAGTCATGAAGTCCTTCCTGTTGGGTAAGCCTCAAATCCAATCCAGAGAGAAGTTGGTTTTCACCATAAGCACTCTTTCCACTATTTCTTGTCAGTTCAAGAGTGATTTCTCTGTGTCCTGCAACCCAAGTGTATGATGTCTTTAGCAATCCAGTCTTCCCATCAGTAGACTCTACTGCTTTAGATGCCTCTGGGGCCTCTCTGACTAATATCTCATAGAGATAGAACCTGTGCCTGACACTGAGATTCTCATTTAATCACTGTCCTGGTTTGGAACTCTGTTTTTATGATAAAATGCTAACCAAAACCAACTTGAATGAAGAAAGGATTTATCTGGCATACGCTTCCACAATACAGTACCACACCCAGATAAATAGATTTTTATCTTGGAAAACGCACCCCTAACTTTGATGACAACTTATTCTTCCTCGCTGAGAAATGTTCCTGGATTTGGATCTGCTCCTAGAAACCAATTTAAATTTATGAAGCTTCTGGTACTTATGATAAAGTGGAAGTAAATCTAACTGAAGCAAAGACCTACATTCTCATGACAACTTGCTCACCCCCCAAATCATATATTGCCCTGGCTCTACCTCCTTGAAGAAACCCTCAGTTATTCAGAAGTACCAGGACAGAACTTAAAAAGTAGAGGAAATTAAAAAAAAAAAAACCATTAAATCAAAGAACACACCCTCTACAGCCAAGGTCGCTGTGGAAGGGCTTCCACAGCAGCGGAAAGACTCCACCCATTTAGCACTTTGAACAGAAGCTCTTTCCCAACTGGAAGCACAGAGCTGCTAAGCTGGCATAAACCCAAAACAGAGAGGTGGGTAAAAATAAAGTTATCACTGCTCCCATGAGAGGGCCAGGAAGAGAACATATTGAAACAATCACGGCCTGCAGCCCTGCTAACACCCAGGCATCTAAGTGACCTTAGCCAGGAGACATTGAGAAATGTTGTCTTACTCACTAGAAGCTCCCAGTGGCAGCCCAAGAGGAGTAAAACCCCTAGTCTTCATGTGGGACAGAAAGCCCACCAGCCAGTATTCCCAGCTTTCTGTTTCATTCCCGTCTTTCCTCACACACACTCGTAATGTATACAGACATATCTCTTTCACATGAACATTATTTCCAAGACTCTCCTCTCTCTGTCCTCCGCCTTCATTGGTCCATTTTCCTCTCATCCTTAAGACCATCTAAGTCCAAGTCCACAGACAGTATTTTCCTCTCTGCTCCCATGGTACCTTCCAACCAAGCATCTCTCCCCTTCATCATAGTTTCCATGAAGGCCAAGACTCTGCCTGTCTTGCTTATTATTTTTGCTTTGTTTTTATTGTTTGTTTGTTTTTTGTTTTGTTTTGGTTTTTTTTTTTTTTTTTTGCTTGTTTGCTGTCTTGTGTGGGTATTCCTGTTCAATAAGCATTTGTTGAGTAAGTTACACTACCTCATAATCGAAGAGTTTTCTATTCAAACCAAATAAGTATCCACAACAGAGTAGCTCAGCCTCTAAAATGTCTCACACTTGTACATTCACAGTGCTTGCTCTTGCTTGCAAGCATCCTGCCAATCACACCTGCCAGCCGCTGGTTGGAGCTGCCTCCCATTGGTAAAGAATGTGTAAAGCAGTTTCCAGGAGGCCACTAATCCATGGTGTCCATCCCAGGGCACAGGCTCCAAGGCTCTCAAATCCCAACGTTTTAAGTATCTGACATCCTGAGTCCATCAAAGTCTTCACTAGAACCTATCAAGTCCAGATAGCAGCCTAGTCCATCTCCCCCACTCTGTGTTCACAAGCTCAGCACCATCTACCCCTAAAGAGAGCAGCTCCCTCAGCCTATGCACAGCGATCCTCTCCTTGGTGCTCAAGTGTCAGCCTAGAATACCAGCTAGAAAAGAACGTATGTGCAAGAGAGCTCATGATCTCCCCAAACCCATTTCCCCTTCCCTCCATTCAATGCATCATACAAACAGGTACCAATGGGCACTTGCCTTTCAGATGAGTGGCCAGAAGAGCTGAGCAGCAGGAGATAAAGCCAACCAGTCATGTGATTTTTCAGCTAGAGTGGCCAATGGCCACTCTATCCGATTATGCCTTTGGTGGCAGGGGAGGTTTAGAAGTGCCCAAAGGCATTTTAAGATTAACTGGTGTGTGTGTGTGTGTGTGTGTGTGTGTGTGTGTGTGTGTGTATGTGTGTGTGTGTGTATATGTGTCTTTCATCTGCAGATCTGAGGGAACCTGGGTGGGGCTGGTAGCATGGTCCTCTCAGAGCTTAAAGCAGGGTAGTAAAAACTATATGCTACAGATGACCATAATTTATCTCTGACATAAATTCTCTCAGTATAATGTTTCAGACCTAGACTGTCTCCACTTTCTCTAAAGTGGTGGCTACTATCACTTTTACTACCTGTGATAGCTTGTATATGCTCGGCCCAGGGAGTGGCACTATTAGAAGGTGTGGCCCTGTTGGAGTAGGAGTGACATGAAGATATAGAACTCTCAGATATAGCCTGCCTGGACGCTGCCATGCTCCCACCTTGATGATAATAGACTGAACTTATGAATCTGTAATACATCCCCAATTAAATGTTGTCCTTTATAAGACTTGCATTGGTCATGGTATCTCTTCAAAGCAGTAAAACCTAACTAAGGCACTACCTAAAGAGGGGGCCCTTTCTCTTACTGTCCTTTTAACATTTGACCCAGGATCTAATCTCTACCTACCAGCAATGAACTCCAAGAATTCTACTACCTCAGCCCTTCCCTCTGTGGATTAAGGTTGACGTTCACTGCCACCCTTGGATCTTTCAGGCCTGACATGATCAATAAGAATAGATTTTAGCAGATACTGCCCAAAGCCTGAAGATTTATCAGCTCTGGAGCTTTCTAATGCCTGCCAATTAGTGTATCCATTATTCACAGCTGGCCATGGAAATCCTTAATTCATTTGACGGAGAAAGAACTACAGCAAGGCAGGAAGCACCTTGAACTTGGCTGGCTGAGCCAGCAAAGGAACTGCCTCTTCAGAGGAAACCCAGCTCAGCTGTCCAGCAAGCAGCCTCAAGGTGAGGAGGCAGGGCTTCAGAAGGTACATTGATGGCCCACCCCAACTGGAAACAACCAAATTCACAGAAAGCCTAACACAAAAGTTTTGTCCCCAGTGCTGAGGGACAAAATTCAAGGCAAACAGAGCTGGCTTCTTGCTCTATCTGCCTAGACACGGTCTCAGTGCCTGGTCCTATGTGTTTTCTTCAGGACTTCGCAGAACCCACTTACCCTTTCAGGATCCAGGCCTTCTCTTGACCATGCAGTCATTATCTTCTTTTCCAAAATGCAGATATTAGACAAAAAGACTAAGAGTTAGTAGCTAATGTTTTAAGCAATAAACATGAATAAGCTAAACCAATGTGCTGTTTGCTTATCATCAAGGAGGGCAGCTGAGGCAGAGACTAAGTGTTACCTTTAAAGTCACAGAGCTGTGTTAGAGTCACGAGTCAACCCAGCCATGTTGACTCAAAGCCTCCTCATGCTTAGCCATATCAAAAAAACTCACTCTACAAAATAACCACTGGGCTGCCAGTCAGGAGGAAGTCATCAACTGTCTTACCCACTGTAAATCCTGTGAACCACAATAGTGGCATCAATGTCATGGAGGTAACCATCTGCTTTCTGATGGGATTTAAGGCACATCCCACGGGAATACACACATGCAGAGTTCTGTAAATATGGCCAATAACTCATTTGATTATTGTAGATTTGTCTTTGGTTTTTAAAGGATAAAGCCATATGGAAGCCTACTATTTTATAAGATATATTGGTATAGATGTATATAGATATAAGAGTTTAATTGGAGTTATCCCAGAAATCATAAGTTGCCAAATAAAAAGTTCAGGGCCAGTAGGGGATACTTCTCTAGTCATTGGTCAGAGTCCTCTCAGAGACCCCCAAAACTATACAAGCTAAGGCCATTGCCCTTGGCTGCTCCCAGAACTTGGTGATAAGACCCTATTGCTAAAGATAGCACAAACACTGTCATGGGATCTGAAAAAATAAAGCCAGTGCTGACCAGGAGGCTTCCTCTCTACTAGACAGCTCTCATAGTACTGGACGGTGCTGTAAAGGCTGCCAGCCAGAGGAAAGTCTCTCTGCCTACCAGTACCCTCTGTGTGTGTGTACATGTTTGTACGTTTGTTGGTTTTTTCCCTAGGATTTATTTTTAATTTTTCTGCGTAGGAATTTTTGTCTGTGTGTAGGTATGCATACCACATGTGTGCCTTGTGCCTGTGGAAACCAGAAGAATCAGATGCCCAATATTAGAGTTACAGACAGTTGTGAACCGTGATGTTGGTGCTGAGGATCAAACCTGGGTCTTCTAGAAGAACAGCAAGTGTTCTTACCCACTGAGCCATCTTTCCAAGCCAATGACTATGTTTCTTAACTGTTAACTGAAGGTGAGCCCAGTGTGCTAGACATAACTGGCCCCATTCAGTGACTATTTACACCCTTCATTCTTGCTCACAGACCTTAGATTTTGTTTAGAAATCAAGTAACATGTGCTTTAGGAAGACAACTTCCAGCCTCACATGTGGTGATTACAATATACTCAGAAACTGTATCCCTTTCTGCTGATTTATTTAGGAATTGCTGGTGAAATAATGGCCTTGGAATCATGAAAAAAAAGTCTAAAGGACATACAGGAAATATTAATCTTAAAGGGAACTAAGTGTGAAAAAGCAGGATCTTCGTGACGTCAATTCTGTATACAACATGTGGAATTATGACGGCCAGCTTGGTACTATAAGCATGGTATAATGGACAAATGCCAGGAATTGGATCCCAGGCTCTCCATTTCTTGTAATGACAGGAGAAGAGATCAGGACCAATCCTTTCCATTGGGAACAACTGTTTCTTATGCTTGTTTTTAATGTTCTTGAAAGCATTAGAAAAAAATCCAATAGGACAACAAAGAATCATTAGATCAAAACCCAGAAGAAGCTGAAAATCCAAAGAGACCCAGAACACAAAGTGACTTTTACATGAAGAGCATTTCTCAATAGGCAAGAAACAGGAACAAAACTAAGCCATGCTGTGGTAAATCAGAAAAGATGAAGAGAACAGAATCCAAAGTTCAGAACCTGCCCAAGGAGAAGGCATTCTCATAAAAATAACTATTCCAAGCTAAGCTTCTTCCCTGGGAAACAGCATTATCTTCAAAGTAGAAGTATCCTGGAAATAAGACAGCTCTTTGGAAAACCTGAAACTCAAGTTGCCTGTGATGGCTCCAAGGCACCCATACACTCAACTTAGGTTTAGGTAAAACTACACTGGTGGTGCCATCAGGAGTCTGACAAAAGAAAGAAAAATGGTTCCAGGAAAAACGTTGCCATTCTGGGTTTCAAGGAATTGGGGTCTTGAAATCGACTTCCTAAAAGCATTAGCCCAACGCCCAACAGGATAGCAACCGTTACTCAGCCAACAGCTAGGGGGCCCAAAGAAGTGAGCCCCAGAACAAAGCAACCGTTGTCTGTGAACATCTGCTGATTTGTAAGAAACAGTGATAATTATGGAATTTTCTCCCCACAAAAGCTTTCTCAAACATAGTGAACATGATGTAATAAAAAAGTAACCAAACACAACAGAAAAAACACACTATGAGCAAAGACTATCAAAAACAATAGGCTACAGAAAAGACCCACATCTATGGTAGTTACTTCACAGCATAAACCTATATATCAAACATTATTCCATTCAAGGTAAATATATTTAATTTTTATTTGTCAATTTTACCTAAGTTAATATGAAAAAACAAAGCGAAACGGATATACAAAACTTCATAGCCTAGAATTAGCAAACAAAAACTATAAAACAAGCATACTACGTTCAAAAACATTGAAGAGAAGTTTTAAAGGTTTTCATGAAACTGGAGGGTAATTTGGAAAACAGTTAAGTATTCATACAATAATTGATATTGATAAGTCAATGCACATATTTAATTGCAGATTAGACATAACTAAGTAGGTAGTTAATAAGCCAGAAGATAGATTGGAGGAAATTGTCTAGAATGTATCATAAACATAAAATTATAAAAAAAAGTAGAAGTAACAATAAAGAATATATAAGATATAATAAGACATCTCAATACTGATCAATGAGAGAGGAGGAAATGGAGGTAATGGTATAGAATTTTCTAAAACTGATGACTGCAGCATCTCATGGGTGTGATGAATCTGAGGAACACAAGCAGATGACATAAGAAAGAATCTGATAACAAGGAGCTGCTGCTCAACTGCCCAACTTCTGAGATTTTTCAAGAGATAAGATGGTGGAGGAGAAGACATCTATTTATTGTTTAAGGCAGTTTGAGTTTGGAGTCAGTTGTATGTAGCCAAGAGCATCGTAAATGATATCCACAGGGAAAATAGAGTATCCGTTATTTGTGAGGTGGTATGTACCACACATATATGGTGTTTTGATTCTGAGTGAGTACACCGGGACATGGTTCAGTTGGTAAAGTGCTTGCTTTGTAAGCATGAGGGATTGAGTCTTATATCAAAAGCTGGGCACAACGGCATGTACTCATAATCCCAGCACCTGACAGGCAGAGACTGGTAGTGGGTCCTTGGAGCTCACTAGCCAGATAACAGCCTATTTAGCAAGTTCTGGGCCATGTGACAGACTCAAAAACAAAAGGTGTCGTCTGGCTTCCACATGCATACACACAAAGGGGGGGGGCTCTAACTAATGTCTTCCTGACATTTATTGTTATTACAACTCTTTACCCATTAGTATGAAGTAGAAAGGGTAGGGAGAGAGATTCAGTTGTGATAAAATCTCTACAGAACCAAGCAGAGTGCCCAAGGGGACTCAGAAGCAGAGTATGAAACCATGGGAGAAATATCTGAGCTTTTTGTTTGTCTTTCTTCTGGGATTTCACTATAAGGTTAGCACTGGACTACAATTTTCCCAAGAAAATTAGTGCCTCCATGTACTCAGGGCTCCCAGTCTCTTACATATTTCAGGTGTTCAAGACATACTTAAACAGGGATGGGAGCAAGCTCACAAAATTATCATGTCCATGCCTACTTTCCTAACTTTGATCTTTCCAAGTCCAGAAAGCTTCACAAGGCAAAGAAGCAGAGAGGACACTTGCCCCTGATGTCCAAACACAGAAGGGACCACCTTGCTTCCTACTCCTGCTGTGCATATGCTACTCCAGGCCCAGACTCCTGCAGGCACAGCAGCATCCATTTGGGATGTTCTCCCTGTGGCAGAGGAGTCAACACCAGGACTCTCCTTTGTTTATGTTCACTAGGCAGCAATGGAGAGGGAGGGGGAGGGGAAGACTCAGAAAAGGAAGGTCTAGTAAAGTTGTGGTGGGCCAGAGACTGGTGGAAGAAATATCTCTATAATTTCAACTGCTTTCCAACCACACTGTCTCTAGCTGGAGCCCCCTGGGCGAAAGGTTTGTATATTACTGGGGATGAGAGTTTTAACCTTAATTATGTCTCAGAGCATTTGGCTTTGCTCATCTTGAAACTTCCAGCAAGGGAAAAAAAAATGTGGTTTCCATTACAGTGTCACCAAGGGACTTGTACAGGGTTCGGATCATTAAAATGAAAACATTGATGAGTAAGCCATGCCACTTTGTCTCCAAGACTTACATCCTTCCTCCACCCCTGGCCTTGTGCTTTATTTTGAGACAGGCCCAAAATAGTTTATAAAATATGGAGCTCATTATCCCATCTAAAAGATTTCATTTTGCATGAATGTAGATTAAAAGCCCCATGCCAATTCTTCCTCCTGGGTTTCTGGGGAAGATATTCCACTGTCCTTTCCTGAGCTGGGTTCTTAGGGATATAATTCTATTGTAGCAGCAGAGAGGCAGGAGGCCCCACTTCTAACTCACTCTGCTGCATGATCATTACCAGGAAGGATGAAGTACAATTCTGCCATTAGGGGTTCTTAAGTTTGCTTGGATCCTTAAAAGTTTGAATCTTAACTAGAATGAAATCCATGACTTCTTATGTCTGATTAATGGGATAGAGCTGGAGTTGGCTATGGTGGCACATACCAATAATCCCATCATTTACGAATATGAGACAGAAGCAGTTCTGAGTTCCAGGTCAGCCTGGGCTATAGGGAGATTGTGTCTCAAAAAAAAAAATGTAGCTTAGTGTAGACTACTTGTCTAGCACATACAGTCCCCAGATTCCCACCTCAGCCCTGAAAGGGATGGAGGGAGTGGAGGTGGTAGGATGGGGTTGCAAACAGAGGAATATAATGAAATAAGGCCTCAACTTGGGGTTTTCTGACGTCACTTCTTCCTCAGCTAATAACTAACTATGGTTTTGACAAATTAAACCATCTCTTCAGTATTGAGTTTCCTTATCCCTTAAATTAAGAGGTCTCTTCCATCTACACTGTCATTTTGCTAGGAAACAAATGTTCATGCAAAGAAAGTAAAGAGAACAGGCCTTTCTCTCATCGCTGTCCTTTCTTGCCTTGATGTCTCTCATTTCAACCTAGCTATGCCCCAACCTCCTTTCTTTAAGAGCATCACTTTACACCTTACCATCCGAGTCCTTTTCCTTCACTCTGTTCAAATTCTTGAAGATCCAAGTGCTCAAGTCAGAGCATGAGATAACAGATGCACACATAGGTCACCTGACGTACCAGTCTTCAACACACAGGTGCTACCTCCTCCCCAGCTCTCCTGCTTTGTACAGAGCAGGAAGAGGAGACTGGATTCCTGATGACACAACAATCTTCCCTGAGCTGGCCCAAATTAGTTCAGTGACAACGGATCCAGGTGATCACACACAAAGAGACACACAGACACACACAGACTCTCTCTCTCTCTCTCTCTCTCTCTCTCTCTCTCTCTCTCTCTCACACACACACACACACACACACACACACACACACACACACACACACACACACTTTCCAGCCCTGGGTCCTCTCTGTCCCTCTAGCTAATTCATCTATATAACGACATTCTCTATAATCACAGGTTGACTGTAGGTCTGAAATGAAGCAGATCAGGTCCCATCTAAGGTCACACATTACCTCATATCTCTGGTCCTAGCCCATGACATTGCTTGAAATGTTTATTTTTACCTTTTCTACTTAAATAATTTCCTAAGTCCTCTTTTCTTCCTCCCAACAGAGAGTACCCCCATTCTCTGGTCTCCCATGTGCACTTTCTGATCTGGCCATCTCCTGCTTTCCAGGTCACTTCTGAACGTTGTAGCACTTACTCCAAGCTGCTATTAGAAATTCAACTGTTGCTTGACTGGTATGCAGTCCGTTCGCTCTCTAGAGGCAAACTCTATGAAGACTTCATGCTTTATTCATGCTGTATCCCCAACAAGCAGCACAAGGCCTTGACTGCCTAGATTCACCTCAGCATTTACAAGTTGATTTGTAAATCCACTCGTGTTCACCGATTCATAACTTCTGTCACTGCCCCGGCCCTAACCTTAAATACTTTCAGGCCTCCTTTCTTAAACAAAACCACCGCTTGACCCTAATGTCCCACCGACCGCTGGTCTATTTTTACCTTGTATTTTCTGACATATTTCTCAAACAAACAGTATGTGCTGGCTGCTGCCTCATCCTTGCCACTTCCTCCCACTGCAATCTGGTTGCTCATCGCCAAGGCACTGAAACGATGGTGCAAGCAGGCATCAATGCCTTCTGTCACCAAACCCTTCAACGTTGCCCCACCCCCTGCACATGACAATCCCTAACTACCCCCCTCATTCCCCTCAAGTCTTGGCTTGTTCTTCCGACTCCTAAGAAATAACTTCTCATGTCTCTGGTTTCCACAATCTGTCTGCCCTGTGCTACCTTCCCTGGACTATTATCAGCGTCCCTGTCTCTTCTAGGCATCTGACTCAAATCATGTGTCTTCTACTTCAATGGCTCCCTAGGTCCACAGACATATTGCTGCTGCTAGAGCAATGGTTCCCAATTAGAAGGGGTCCCTTCTAATACTGCAACCCTTTAATAGCCTATGCCTGGCCTTTCACCCAAAGTATGAAGAACCCAGAATCCCTGTAAACTCTTGTCCTGCTCTTACGCATCCAAATTCACATTTTTAAAATCTCAGCATCACCAGGCTCTGGTGGTCAAGAATTCCCTGTAACTTCCCTTACAAACATATTCTGGATATGCCCTTTAGTATAGTTCCTCATACCGAGGTGACCCCCTCCCACCATAAATTCTGTTGCTACTTTATAACTGTAATTTTGCTACTATTAATGATCATAATGTAAATATGTGTTTTCCAATGGTCATAGGTGACCCCTGTGAAAGGGGCATTCAAGCCCTAACGGAGTCACATCTTTGAACTTCCCTCTCCTTTGGCTAGGCATCCCCATCAGGCCTCACTGTGTCTTGGCCCATTTCACTGACTGGAGTGTCTGACTTCACCAAAGTTCTGTTTGATATTCTGGGAAGATATACTCCTCCAAGTAAATAGTTTTTCTTTCTTCCTATGGAGTCCTAGTTAATTTTACTTATCAATTTTGTTATAAAGTATCTTCTGTGCATCCAAATTTTCCCTTAGAACATAAGGACCCCAGGTCATGCTTCTTGGGATCTCCAGCTCCTAAGTCTACTCCCTGACACATGGGTATAGTTCAATTCATTTTAATGGCATGCTATTACCCGACACCCTTTGTTTGTAACTTCAAGGAAGCAGAGAGTGACCTCAAGCTCTCTCCCCAACTCCAGCTCTCACCACATAAAAGCTCCACCTCCTCTGACCTCCACCCTCATAATGAAGTCACTGTATTTTCTATTCTGTTGGCATTGCCCTTCCTGTCACTAGAAACAAAGATTCATGAAGGCAAGTACACTGTCTTCTCAAACACAGCATAGCACACAGTAGGTCCTTAGAGGGTATTTATTAGATGAATGAGCATGCCTTCCTTCATTCATCCCACTTATTTCTCCCTCCCAGGAATTCATAGTGCTCATTTGGGGATTTAACATGAAATAGCATACCCTGATATCATACGGAAGTATTGTAGGTGCTCCTGCTGTGTGTTTTGTAGATGTTGTAGGCATTGTATTCACATAACCATGACTCACTAGAGTTAGAAGAGCATCTACTTACAGGTAATCCACGATTGGATGGACTGGCTATAAAAAATTCAGAGAGGTTACAGTTACTTTGTTCACGTGTTTTGTTAATTTTTTATATCTCTATGGATGTTTGGTCTGCATGCATGTCTGTGCACCACACATGTGCTTGGCACTCATGGAGACCAGAAGAAAGTATCTGTTTGTGAGCTACCATGTGGGTACTGGGTATTGAACCTGGCTCCTCTTAAGCACATTCAGTGCTCTTAACCATTGGGCTATCTCTCCACCCCTAGCTTTTGGTTCTTTGGGATTCTTTCAGGAGATGATGAATTACAACATCCCAGAGTGCAGGAATCCGATCTCCTGCCCTGCAAGGCCTCTGTAATGCTTGTAGACATTATTAGCACTTCAACTATTAACACAGAATCTACCACTTTCACAATTTCATAAACTACCTCCATCCACAAAGTGAAAAGCAAGCCAGCAATTCAGTTGACTTTCTGACCACTGAGGAAAACACTTGTGCCCTTCAGCAACCATTCAGTAAACCTCGATAGAAGAACAGGCCCTGGGAGGCCATGCTACCCCAGGGGAGCCTTGCTACTTTCTTTTCCTCATATCATAGTAACCTCTGCCCCGCCGCTTGGAAACTCCATACCAGTACTCCAAACAGAAGCTATCAGTGTCCTTCCCCCAGGACTTGGCCTAGATACATCTTACCTGGTGATCGCACACCACAGACAACACAGTCAGTGATATCCTCTCCATCTGCCAACAGGGGAGGTAGCTGGACACCGTTTCACATGCATGCTGAAGATGGAGATGCGGGACTCTCTATGTGCGTAGCAGTCAGCATAGGAGCTAACCCATCCTATGTGGAAAGGTCCTGGACCTTGGCTTTTCTCTTAGCAGTTATATGATTTCAACAAAGTAATTACTTCCACAACTCCACTCCCTATCTGTAAAATGGGAACCAATGTGATCTGCCCAGAGAAGGGTACCACAGAACAAAGGAGATATGATACTGGCAATTTTCAAATCCTTACTGTTCTCTTTTAAACTCCTAACCAAGGCTGTGATAATCCTTGTTCCTGGAGTGTTCAGATACTCTTTCAGTCAACATAAATTTACTAGATTTTCCATTAGAATACAACTTTGACCTAGGTGTCTAGGGGAAAATTCAAAAGGATGATGGGGACAAAGACTTGCCCTCTACTCGTAATGGGTAAAAATGACCCCTTGAAGCAATTAAGCTCCACAACGGCTACAGCTACAGAAATCCCAAAGGAAAAGCACCCATACTGAGTATTTGCTGGCATTAGGCCCTAGCCACACATCTTAACTCCTTCACTGCGCAGAGCAAGACCCTGAGGCATACATAATTACTTCCCACAGAAACACACTGAACCACTGAGCCTAGACTTTGCACCTGAGAGCCCATGTGCCTGAGCGGAACCAGGTGTAACCAATTAGGGTCACTTTTTCTGGAGGACATAGGAGTCAAGAGTCTGAGAAAGAGAGGAATATGGGTCATCATCCATAACAGAGGCTTCAGGCATTTTGAAAGGAAACAAAGGGGAGAGGTCTGAGGAGGCTCTAGGGAAGGCAGGACATGATAGGGGATTATTCTGTGACAATGTCTCAAATTGCTTATCAGATAAGAAGTCTAGTTCCTCTAATAGGCATATACTTTAAATAGGTGACTTTAGAAGCTAAGTTAAAGTAACTTGTTCTGATATGAATATTCAGCTCAAGCGGAAAGATTACAACCAAACCTCCTCTCATTAGAAAAACTCTAGCACAGCTGGATTACCCAACATACTTCGCATACACATGTTGCATGCTGCTCTCTTGTTCTCTCAGTGACTCTCCAAGGGAAGAAATATGTCATAGAAATGTATCCAAAGAAGCCACATGTCATACCAAGTGCACACACAACCACTAACCATGAACAGCTGAAGCCTGTGGCAGGTCAGTCTAAGCAGAGAGACACCAAGCACACTCCAGGCAGGAGCCAAAGATAATGCAGATAACTAGGCTGTCAGGAAGCCAAAGACAAAACATCTGTCAATGACAGGAGCCTGGGACAAGAGTAGTAAGGACAAGACTGCCCAAAGAGCCTTCACAACCTAGGCTAAGAGGGCTATTTGCCTCTTGAATCTGCACTGTACTTGGGAAGAATTGGTCCTTGGGTTGGAATGGTTGAGAGTTCTGAAGCTTGAGACAACAGACATCAGTCAGGGAGATGGGAACTTTAGTGAAAATCTCAAGTAGATTCCTGGCCAGAGTGAAGCCTCGCTCTATGAAAGCTGTGGATGAGAACTCTCCTCCTCTCCCATCTCTCCTACAGTATGAAAGGGTGCATCCTTTCTCTGATGCTAGCAGAAGGTGGTAGTATCCACCTAATGACGGTAGAACTTACCTTGAACAAATAAGGAAATATTTTTAACACACAAAATGTGCTAAACTGTCATCCCTAAGTGAGAAACCTAAGACAGACCAAACTGAGAGCTGTAAACTCAAAGCAAGCTGAGGCCAATCAACCTGGAGCACAGGGCAAATGTTTCCCCAGGAACATGAAGGAGAATCAGGGTTTAGTTAGGTAATGATACACAATGTCTATAGTTTCTAAATAAAGTTGCACAGATCCTACCGTAAAGATTACATTCTTTTACATTGTTTCTGGCTTATCCTCTCATTACTCTGTATTTGCTACTCTAGCAGTGATGGATTATCTCAGTTCCTTTGTTATTTTGCCCCGGAGCCATTTTGCACTTGCTCTCTGGCATCACATTAAAAGATGGCAACAAGCAGTCCCCAGCCTTGGCTCCATCATGATCACCTGCAGAGACGCCCGCTCCAGTCCCTGCCAGGGGTTCTAATCCAGCTGCCTGGGTCAAGGCTGGAAGGGAATTGGAACACTGTGCTGTGACATGAGTCCCAGATGATTCCAGTTGGTTTCTGGTGCAAAATCCCAAGTGCTTTATGGTATTCATCAGAAAGCAGACAATGTCCCAAGACGAAATCAAGCAGCCTAAAATGTATGTTGTGAATTAGGCCTATCATTTAAATGTTTCCAAACACCACTTTTTACCATATCCAAAATTCTTCTACACTATATTTTCTTTTATATGATTTTAATTTGACTCCATTTTATACATGAAGTTATTTTAAAAAGAAAATAATAGATTGGGGGTAAAAGCCTGATGGCATAATAGGCTGGAGGAGAGCTAGAAAGATAGCTCAGTCAGCAAAGCGTTTGATTGCAAGCATAAGATCCTGAGTTTGATCCCCAGTGTGCATGCACAAAAAGCAAAGCAAGGTAGCACATGCTGAGAACTCCAGCACGGGGGCTGCTTATGCTAGGTGCCTACCTGGAGCTCACTGGCTACCCAGCCTATCCTACTCAGAGAACTCCAGACTGAATACAAGACCCCATCTCAAAAACAAAAACCAAAACCCACAAAATACTCACAAGGAACACAACCAAGGTTGACCGTTGACCTCTACATGAAAACACACACATACACACACAGAGACAGAGAGACAGAGAGAGAGGAGTAAAAAAAGACAGGAGACAGAGACAAAGAGATACTGGGAGAGAGGGGGAGAGATGGAGAGAGAAAAAGAGACAGAGACAGTGAGACACACAGAGAGAAAGACAGAGAGAAAAGGAAGAAAAGGTATGGCTCTAAAGAGAAAGGGGAATTCTAAGATAGAAAGCAGGAAAAAGAGGGAGAAGAGGGCACAATGACCTAGGCTGGGGATGAAAATGGACAGAAGTTTGGAGATGGATTGAAGAGTAGTAGACAGGCAGCAGAGAATTGGGCCGTAGGTATCATGAGGTTGTACCAGTATACTAGGAAAGAGAAAACAGACATGAGGGGCTGGGCAGGCAGGGAGGATGGACCAGCAGACATCTGAGGCTGCATGTTATAGCAGGAAAGATGGGAAGGCACAGGGAAAGCCAGAGTGAAAATGAGGTGCTAGTAATGAGGAACAGGCAGGTTAAGAGGGCCACACAGATGAGGTGAGATGAGGCATGGCAGCATAGCAGAAGCAAACACGGGGCAGAGCAGATCACCCTCCAGGCTGAGAAGCTCAAACAATAGCTGTAAGTTAACAAAAATCATCTCATGGACTGTGGACTTTTCCACATGCTGGTAAACCCTCACCAGCCCCACCAGGTCCCTGCAGATGCACCAGACCTCAGCACAGGTGAGGCTACTGCTTCGTGTCTAATCTGCATGAGCACTCTTCCTCTGGCAGAGGTCTCCATCATGGCAACTATCTCCTTAGCCAATGTCCGCAAGCCCAGATCATAGGCAGTAGAGTTGATAAACACCCAGCACACACACAGTAAAGGCTGCATTTGTTATTAATGAGAATAAATCATCAAAATGTAATGTATGAACAATCTGACACACCCTTATCCCTAAACCCTTGTATACAGTTCAGTCGTGCTCTCAGAAACAACACTTAGTTTCAAGCCTGATCAGTAGCTGAACAGAGACGAAACAATGTGTCTGTAGTAAGAGAGCATACACAGTTATTTTTCTGTAGAGTTTATTTCTGCTCTATGGCACATTCTGATGCTTCTTCCCTTTTTAAGTGTATCAAGCACAGATTCATTTCTCCTCTGGTCACATCCAACCAGTGCACATGGCCTGTCCGTTATTTCAGTTTCCTGAGATCAATCCTTCATTCCCTGCCTCTTTTTATCCCTTAGTCCCTCCTTGCTTTTTTGAGGCCTGTGACTTTCAAGATGACATAAGGCATAGCAATTGCAAAGGAAAGATAGAATCCTAAAACAGAGGAAGAGAGCTGCATTCTGTTTCCTTGGAGACCTGAGGGAAATCTCTTCACCACTCTGGAAGGCAGGCCCTTCTTTCTCTCATTCATTCACTTATTCATCCAACTAATCTCTGCAGAGCATTTCCCATGAGCTAGCTCAATCTGCACAACATGCCATTTCCTATGCAATGACGGCTTACATTACTATAGTTGCTATATGCAGAATCCTGTTTGAATGCGGATGTACGTATATCATGTGGGTGTTTATAATACTGTGTCACCTAGTAACTAAAGGTGAGTGACAGGAGCAATGTCCAACTCATAACAGCCCTGATTGATATCAGATGCCCTTAACAGTCTAGAACCTCATGTAAAGGAAGCCCCTATAGACACTGTTTACAAGAATGACATAAGCCTATACACACCTAATGTACATGCATGAATACACATTTTCTGGCAGCCAATTTCTGCTATCTAGGGATTCATCATTCCACAATTTTTTGTGAGATGCTTTTACATGAACTAATACATTTCCTGCAAACTGTATAGTGTAGGTATTACTAATATTCCCATTTTTTGAGTCAAGACTAATGAGCCAAAGACAAATTATTTATTCAAGGACCCTTAGAAAGTAATGAAGTACTTGGAACAGGTTGGCAGCTCACGGATTCCAGCATTTAATAAAATTTGAATATAAATATAGCTTATATTTTGGCATCTACTTTCTCCTTTAAATTAGTATGATACGCTAATCTGAACATGGCCTCTGCTCACAAGACTATAAACTGTTTCTATGCCTCTGACAGTTCTTCAGTAGCTTACTCGGCTCAGGGCTGTTGCATGCCACCTGTTCCTGTCTTTCCTAGGATGTCTGCAGGAACGTGGGAACTAGATGTCTTTGTTGATGAGCCCTAACTTAAGTCAAAGGCATTTTGTTCACAAAACGCACTGGGATCTATAGACCCTCACTTGACCCCTACAACGACCTCTCAAATGAGCATCAGTACTGTAGCCATCTCTTTTTACAATGGAAGGAAAGGAGACACAGAGACGTTGGGACTTGCTGAGATCACACAGAAAGGGGGTGGCTGTCATGCCCTCCCCTACCTGTGAGCTCCACCATTAAGAAGCCCTGGCTCCCTTCTCCATCCTCATCTCCTCTCGAGTCTGGCTTCCCAGAGGTGTTTCTGAGCGCCAGTGAAAGCCTGCTTCCTGAGTATGCTGGCTTGGGTTCCTCCATCTTTGATTTCTCCCCCGATAAAGCCCTGCTGCATCTGCACTGGGCAGCTCTGCTTGTACCTGGTATCTGCCTCAGGGTGTACCTGAGGCTATCCCCTGATGAGAGGGATACAGTTTGGGGTGGGCAGCAGAGCTTTTCCAGGACCATATTTTTCATCAAAGATTTTGTCTCACTCTTGCCAAAACTTCTTAAAGGAGCCAAAGCTCTCAAGTGCACAGTTAACATTTCAGAAATCAATTACTACTTGAAGTTCCTAGTGGTCTTTCTTTACAGTGGAGGGTCTGGACTTGTATGATAGTACCAGGATATTTGATTGCGGTAATAAATGTGGCTGACATGGATTAAGGTCAGAGTAACTTGACTAGTCGAACTTGCTCTCCTTCCCCTTTTCCTAACCACAGATTCTCACAGACTCTACCTACAGACAGTCCACAAAGAGAGCTGTCCCCAGGACAAGCGCTGTAGCTGTATAGTGCTGAAAGCCCGGGGAAACTTTGCATTTATTGAGTACCTAGTGTGCACTAGCTATGATGATATGTTTTACATGCAGAAAATGAATCAACAACAATGGCAGATAGGCCCCGGAATGCCCATTTCACAGATGGGGAAACAAGCTCAGATGAACATACAAATCCACCTATGGTCACACAGCTGAACTGAGATAGGTGTCTGCATAGGTCTGCCCCAGCTTATAGCTGCAGAGACCAGTCTCCTCTCTGCATCACTTCCCAGATGCTCTGTAGAGAGCCTGGCAAGACAGTTTAAGTTGCCTGACACAGAGCCTGGTGAAAAACCCAGCAAGAAATGCGACTGTGCTGTACAGCTGTCCCCCAAATGATTCTGTGCTCCCCATCCCCAGCTGGTTCACACATGTCCCCAGAAAAAAACGCCCTTCTTTTATCTTCTATAGGTCTGCTGCTTGCTGTCGCTCCATGCCCTCTTCTTTATTTTTCCCCACTCCCATCTCTGCTCTACCTTTCTCTGTCCATGTCTCTCTCACACACATGCTTATATACATACACCCATATACAGAAAGACACACGACCAGATACGCACTCAGGATACCTCGATCCAGAAGCCGAAGCAAGCGGAGATACCAAAGATACCACTGGTCCCAGAAGCGGTCCGTCATCCCACCCTGAACTCATCCTTCACAGCCAGTCTCCAGGGCACAGCCTCATCCCACCACCAACAACAACTGACTCAAGGAGGCCAGATTCTCGGATGTTGGGCTCACACGCAGCCTGCTCTAAGCAAATGCCTGCCTACAAAGACAGCCACCAGTCCTCCCACACAGAGGCTGACTGTGCTGGGAGCCCGTTTCACAGCAACAAAGGAGCAAGTGCAGAACACGCCGTGTGCAGACTGAGCCTGCATGAACCCCAGGGGAGGCTGGAGGTGCGGGGAGGGAGTCAGGGAGGGCTCCTGCACAGTAGCAAGGTTTGAGGTAGCCTTGGGAATGAAAATCCACAGAGAAGGCCACGTTTGAAATTTCATTCTAGTATCTCCTACCATACTGGCTTCCTGTGCCTCCCACACAGAGGCCAGTGGCTCTCCCGATAGGACGATGAATGGGAAGCCAGATGCTCACCCATCCTGGACTCTGGAACTAGTCCAAGAAGTCCAGGAGTCTGACTGCCTCATTGTGGGGACCTCAGCTACTTCCCATGCAAGTCTGCTAGACCCTCACAACTAAAAAAGGGCTTACAGGTCCTTTTCTTCCTACTTCCCCTCACAGATTCTATTAAAGAGGGACTGGGCACTGAGGTGCTACATTCAAGTTCAAATCCTGGTGCCTACTTAACATGTCTTGGCCTTCTGCTTCAGCTTCCTCTTCTATGGACTGGAAAGACCAGCATTTGCTTCACAGAGGAACTGTGAGGCTCAACACGGAGAAAGGAAGCTCCTGCTGTCACTGGTAAGTGAAGCAGACAAAAGGCTCTCTGTGGCCTTCTCCCCTGCTCTTAGAGCCTCAGTTCCTTGTACTTCTGACCCTTCTACCCTATCCCTCTGATCCAGCACCTCCTGTCAGGGCCCTTTTTCTCCATGCCCCTTCTCAGGGCCAAACCCTAAATCTTCTGATGACTGACTCAAATGCCACAGAATCTGGGCAGCCTTCCCCGATCTTCCCTCCTTTATATGTCATCTTCAATCCACTTTCTCTTTTGTATACAATTCTTCTACCTTACGGAAACATAAACTACATGGAGTTCAGACCTGCTCCTTAATCATCTTTGGGTCCTTCAAATACCTAATATTGTGCCTTATCTCAGAAGCATCCAAGTGATTTTTACTTCAATATTTAATTCAAGTGATTGTTGACTGACTGAATGAACAAGCAAAAGATTCTAGGTAACCCACACCATTCCACGTGGAAGGCAGGAAAAGCATTGACTTCTAGTTTGATTATAGCCCATCAGCCTCTAGGCTGATGGCTTGCAGAAGGTTTAAGAGTAGGGACGGAGTGCTCTATTCTTGCCTCCCTTGGGGCTGCTTGGTCAGGTGAAGGCTGTCCCTCAGGTCACAGGGGATCCTGATCACAGAAACGCAAGCAGAGGGGACTCCAGGTGTAGAGCACCTCCACTCAACAGCCAAGTGCACATCCCTCACAGCTGCTATTCAGCTTAGCGATGGCAGCTTCGACTCCCAACCTCCCAGTCTCCTCAGGCAGATGGAGTCAAGGGGGCTCCTCCAGCATCTGCCATTTCTGGGACTCTAAAGAGAAATAGTTTGCATGTTTCTAAAGGACTCAGACTAGGCAGGAGGCACATCCAGGAGGGCGGGAACTACCAGAGAGAGGGAGAAAGTAGGTGGTGCCACAGTCTCCACCCCTTGTCCTGCCCAGCATCCTTATTACCTCTTAAAGAGAGCAGCTGTGGGACACAGCAGAGTCCTCACCACCCAAGATGATACCTCTGAGGCTCTGTTAGCGCAATTTTGTTACTACCTTAAATGGACAAGAATCTTGTGAGTAGTTAACATAAGAATGCAAAGCCTGCTCCTCTCTCCAGAGAGAAATGGCAGTAGTCCTCCCCTCTTGTGAGTAACAAGAATCTTTTGCTCACTCCCATGCTTCTTTGCTCACAAAACACTTTCACTTCTGTCAGCTCCTTTGGGCCCTAACAACTCTGCAAGCTCTGTTGGGGAAGAATCACTTTCCCTGTCTAAAGAAGACCAAAGTCATCTTCTAAGAAGCTGAACAATTTATATCAAATGATAAATAGGTGTGAACTGGCTCCCCCTTGTCAAGTTTTTTTGGACCTTGGCATTCCCTAGAGAATGTAGCACCTTTCCTAGAGAGGTAGAAGCCTTCACAGTGGGGCTATGCTAACAGCAGTGCTTAAGAAGTGGGGCAGTGTGAGCATGCCACAGACACAGGATGTTTGATGACTGACAAACAGCCTTGATATGTCACATTGGTCCTGGGCTTACAGTTGGCCAGAGAGTGCATCTCCAAGTAAGAATGTCAAAGTCATTTTTTTCCTAATGCAACTTACATGAAACTTGAAATGTGAGACTCCTACCACAGCAGAAGACCTGGATAGAGAAGGGCTGTGAGAGGAACATCACCTGGGGAGCAGACAGGCAGGCCTCATGCCCTTATAAGCACATGTATAAACTACAGCTCTCTATTGGTACTGATGGTGGGCCTGACGAAGGAGGCCAACTCTAGCTTCTCCCTTACTTGGTGTCATTCTCCCCAGAAAAGAGAACAACATGGGTGCACGCACTCCCCACACACAATGAACCCCAGAACACAGCATCACCCATTGGGTCAAACCCAGGAGGAAGCTGTGCAGCCTGGACTTTTACTCTTGGTTGCCTTCAGTCCTTTAAGCGGGCACCTTGGTGCTCCCCAACCCACTGCTGCTCATTTCTGCTAATCCCACAGAGCCTCATAAGCCTCCCTTTAAAACAGCCATGCTAGAAGTTGAATAAAATGTTCCGAGAGACCGCTAGGCTTGTCATTCAGCTGTGGTGCAATTAGAAAGGACAGAATGTTACCAGGACAGGACCTTATTAGGTAGGTTTTTGTTGTTGTTTTGCCTTAAACAATGATGGCACAGTGGCACTTTCTTTCGCTGTAGCCAAATCGAGGGCAGCTATTCCTGTCAGTGTGGTTCTTTCAGCCCCCTCTGCTGAAATCAGTGACTGCAGGCCAACAGCACTCATCCACTGCAGAGGGCTGCTGCCTGTCTGGATCCTCTGCAGTTACGTACTGTCATAATGGCGATGTGTTCCCTTCTCTTTGGTGTTCCTTCTTCCTTTCTTGGCACTGTTCTCTCTCCATCTTTTCACCCACCCAAAAGAAAAACACTGTGTTCTCAATCAGATAAAGCCAGCATAAGTGGATGGAGCAGAAGGCAAGCAGCAGTGAGGGAGGAGAGAACCAATCAGGTCCCAGATATTTTCCACTCAGCGCCCAGGACAACTGGGACCTCTGATCTCTCAGTGGTCCCACACTCCTCAGATCTGTGCAGCTAACTGGCAAGTGAAGGTTACACATGAGGTAGCACAGTTGCTGGTATCTGTGGACCAGAATGAAGACTAATCAATAGACACAGTGTTCTCCTCCTACCCTTCTCCAGGAAGTAGGCTCAGCCAGGCTACCATTTTGCCCTGCAAACTATGCTTCAGCTCCAACATGAACCAAACACCCTGGTAGACACCATCCTCAGCCACTTTCCATAGCACTTCTGTCCCCTCAGCAATGACTGCCCAAGTGGTGACTGGAAGTCAGGAAACACATCTCAGAAACACCATCCAGGGAATGGCACGGACACTTGCCAGCCTCTCCTGGGAGAGCCGGGTGTCCCCAGGTGAACACGCTCCTTAGGTCCTCACAGGAGGACAATATCTGAGAGGTGTATCACCCAGCCTCTGAAATTCAACTCCACCTCTCCCAAGAGGCCTCGCCAGCTAATCTCACCTGTTCTCATCTCAGAGTTCTCAAAGTTTAATGGGCAGCAGATTCACCTTGGAGGGGTGGCAGTTTGTGCAGATGCCGCATTCTCAGAGGACTGCATCTTTAACCAGATTCCCTGGGTGATTCTTGGATGACGACCTGTCTGCTCTGCCACAGCTCTCCTCTCTTACCTTCAGCACTGACTCCATTTAAATATTTTGGTTGAACTCTACAAAGTACCCTGCCTGCTCACACACCCTAGGAGTCCAGGACAAAGGAACCCTGAGTTCTCCCTCCTGGAAGGCTCTCCTAGAAGGTAAAGAGAGATCTAGCAGGGGACCACACAGGAAAAGCTAGGCAAAATGGCCCTTAGACATACAATTGATCCTCAGCTCTCCTGGGACTTCAGAAAGCATTCTTTCTGCCAGAGATTCACTGCAGATCTGTACAATGCCTTTCACTGTCACGTCAAATATCTACCAGGCAGCAAGGGAGAAAGACAGGGGCTGATTAGCCTGCATTGACCCTGCTTTTATGTAGCTTTCCTGTCGCTCACCTATGACCTCAGGGAGATCTTATCTCTCTCCCCTAACCTAGAAAGATATCACAGAACCTCTTATGGCACTATCTTAAAACCACACTGTCAAGAAAAAGAAACCTACCCCTCACGCTTCCATGTCCTCCTCTGAGGACTTCTACTTCCCCAAGCAATCCACTAGAAGCACCACACTGCACTGAACCTCCACCTTCAGGGCACCACCCCAACAGCCCAACCAACCAACAGAGCTGTTTCTCAGCCTATAGAACTCCTCTATTATGGGTCCAGGTCCCTCTGGACTAAGTCCCATCCACAGAAGTATAATAAACTGATCCCCTCTTCAGTGTTTGTAATATGAGATTAATACTAGGCCCTTAAGAAATAGTTACACTTTGGGAAAGGGTGTCACCCTAGGGCAGTAGAAGACAAACGGAAGTCTAGACATCAGGGTCAACCTGTGGTGAAAGATCAGGTCTCTTCACAGATCTCTTCACCTGTCTCCCAACCCTCCAAACTCACATGTCCACCTGGCTAACAATCTTTCCCAAAGTAAAATTAAAAAGGAAGGCTAAGAAACTAGGGAAAACAGTTCAAAACCCAATTCAGGGGGCCATATCTATCCAGAAGTCGTGACCTGCTTCCCTCACAGCATGGCCCCTCCATCTCGTTCCCCGAGAGCAGTCTCTGTGGGTCTGTAGCTCACGTGTAGATGTCGGTTCTGTTGGGCTGAGTTGTGGGTCTCACATGTCTGCCAAGGCTCAGGGAGGCAGAAGCTTGGAATTTGACTGAGTTTACTCCACATGGCGCTGGCTCCGAGCGGACGCTGGGCTATGAGTGGACGCTGGGCTATGAGAAGCCACAGAGCTTCACCAGGGAGTAGAGCAGTCTCAGTCTGAGACCCTTAGGGGCAGAGCTCTTAGGTGGGAACCCCCAGCAAGAAAGAAGGTGTGTGGGGATTGACTAGTCTCAGATTCCTGGGCTACCAGGTGCCACTGGGAGCCACAGAAGAGTTGAGACTGGGAGTGTAGAGACTGAACCAGCCTGCAGCCAAGGGGGACAAGGGAGAGAAGCTCCGGCAGTGCCCCTCAGGATAGTGAGACTTGGTCACAGCGACTCGTTTGGCTGCGTCATGGCTGGCTTGGCTAGCTTGCTTGAGTTGGCAGCCTCCGAGGCTGGAATGTAGAGAAATCCTCCAAGGGAGATTAAACAGAGGCTTGGTAGTCGAAGACCACCTCCATGGTTCTCCATGGTGGGCCCCAAAGACACGAGGAAGTCCATGATTTTAAAAAGTTTATTGTTTATTGTCATGGTGGAAAGTGGATATAGCTGTATCTCCCCCCAAACAAACCCCCCCACCCCACCCCTCCCCCCCACCCCACCCCCCCAGCTCTCAAGGCGGGCCTGAGGTTAAATACATTTTGCACGGAGGAGGGTCTGGGAAGGAATGTTTAATTGGCTACAACCTCTGGCCTTTAGGTATCTCCATAATATGGAGATCTCTTGAGGCTCTGTGACCCTCTACCTGTGGAGGGGCTGGTAGGGGCATTGCCCTACATGACTGAAAGGCGTGGATCAGTGGAGGTCTTCAGCCTCTTGTCAGGAGCCTGGAGTCTGGGAACATGGCGAAATGCATTCCGTCCCTTGCAGGGATACCTGTTGGGTCTCCGACCATCTCTAGCCAGTGCTCAACCAGAAACCATGCTATCCTTTCATGGTCCTCCACCCCACAAGTCTCTTCACCCACAGGAACTGCTGTGACTCCATGATGGAAGGGCACCTCAAGTCAAGGGACTGCTTGCCTCTCAGCAGGTTTGTTTCCTCTTACTGCTCCTTTCAACTCTCTATGTCACAAGCTCAACATCAGAGAGTCAGGAAGATGAGGTTATCAGCCACTGCCACAGAAGGTACATAGTCCCTGCAAGGGGCTTCTCCCTTCTCCCAACCCATACCCTTCTCCATCTCCTCCAAATCTTTGTGAAGTCCTAACCTACCAATTCAGCCCAGCAAAAACAAAGCACCACACTATTCACACCAGGGTTGATAACTGTGAGCATAACGTGCAAAGGAATTTAAAAAGGCTCACTACACCCCCAAGGAAATGCTAAATTTTTGGTAGCATATTATCTAAAGCCAACAGTTAAAAAACATTGTCTTGGGAACTTTCTCCTTTAAAAAAAATGTATAACAACTCACTATTAAACTTGATAAATCCCTACTATTTATATACATGCCCATCCAAGGTAATACAAGAGCTACATACTAGCCAATTTGAATTAGAAATTCCTTGGTTCTTAGTTTCTTTATTTTCCTTGCTCTTTAAAATTTAACTTTACAAGTATGTGTGCACGTGTGTGTGTGTGTGTGTGTGTGTGTGTGTGTGTGTGCCTGTCTGTCTGTCTGTCTGTCTGTCTCAGAGGACAACTTGAAGGAGTCAGTTCTATACCACATGTGTACTGCGATCAATATTTAGGAAGTCAGTCTTGGAGGTAAGCACCTACACCCAGTGAGCCATCTCACTAGCCTCTTAGTTCTTATTTCCAAAAACAAAAGAATCAGACAGAGGTGTAACTCTGACTTATAATTCCTTATTGAGTAGGCTTAGGCAGGAGGAACACAAGGTCAAGGCCAGCCTGGACTACAGAATGAGACTGTTTTAAAACATTAAAAAAAATAGTAATAATAACATCATCATAATAATAATAATTTGCAGTAATTATTTTTCAGCAGATAAATTATGTTGACATTTCTTAAAAATAATTAGCCATGTAGACAGCTCTCACACCACAGAGGTCTTCAGGTAATGAACATCAATGAACTGTTGTCCCTGAAGGTCCATCAATCCTAGCCTTGTGTCATATACAAATAAAGCCTCGTCAAAGACATCATGAAACACAACCCACATACCCCCAAGAAGGAAAGCATTAATAGACTTGGGTATTCAAGCATGAGATGCACGCTTTTCTTTTTTCCCTACTCTCTGGATGAGCACACAAATCACATGGGAGTCAGGGGCTGAAGAGCAGCTGTGAGAGTCCATCTTCACCATGTATCTTCCTACGCCTTTTTAACTTTTACCATTGTACTATATTGCCTAGCTTTTAAAAGACATTTTAAAATAACACAGTCAAGAATAAATATAACTGCTCTTGGAGTCTCCCACCATGGTATGAGAGTGTAAGCCACACAGAGGGGAACCATGCTACATAGTAATTCCCTGAAGTCCTAACCATGCTACATAGTAATTCCCTGGAGTCCTAACCATGCTACATAGTAATTCCCTGGAGTCTTAGCTCCCATCTATAAACCAACATCCTGTAGCCAGACTCTGGCTACTTTGTGGGTTCTTTCTTCCACTCTTTTCTTCCACCCTTTCAACTCCCCAACACTAGATGGTGGGGGGGGATAGAAGGGAAAGGGGACAAATGTTATTGTTAACAAATGTTATTGTTAGACTACTTCCTGCTGATTAGGAGCATCAAGTTCCTTGGGGGAAGTTTGATCTTCACTGTCATGATATTTAATTTCTTCTTGTTGTTTCTTCTTTGTACCAGACAACTTAACAAACCAAAACCAACCAACAACACACTCCACACCCTGGGATGTAGCATTTAGCATTTCTATACCCTCAGAGTCTCCAGAATTACAAATGCCACACAATCACAGAAACTATCTGCAGCTGGCAAAATCATGCCCCTCCTGGAGCACAATGCAATCATAGGTGCTGTGGACAATCTGAAGCAGCCCTATATCTCACACCTGGGATTCAAACAAAAGCACATTCCTATTTCTGAGTTTTTAAAAGAAACCAAAATTCTCACTATAATGTCCAGCATGTCTCTTTGGAGGTTCCTGCCATCCCATCTCCCCAGTAGAGCCTAAGGAATCTGTATACATCAGAGCTGCCTGGTCACCTGTGATAATCATAAGGAAGGATAAAGTGTCTAAACCACTATAGTTTGGGGGATTTGTTATAGTATCATGGATAAGTCAGATGGGGTGGTGAATGCAGGAAGCGCAGGCAAAGTCACAGACAAGGTAAGATCATGAAAAAGCCTTGCAAAAAGGCTGTGCCTCATTCCATCCAGGAGACAAAGAACACAGTTAGTCTATTTATCTACCTGTCTACTGATCTGAGAATTAGAATCCTGAAGACAGGGTTGTCACAGAGGGTGTCTAATTAACATGCTTGAATTTTAAAAAGAAGGCAGACGGTCTCTGACAGGAAGTGAATACATCTGATTTGGCTGCTTGCTTTCATGAGACTTGTGTTTTCCAATTCATGCAAATCTACAGCTCCAAGTTCTTGAAGAATATATATTTAAAGCCTATATACAATATTCAACAGGCTAGAAAATATATTATTTGCAACTTTTTAAACTTTATGCTAAAAAGAAATTAAATGTGTGGAAGAGTACAAGTTTTCAATATTTCTTGAGGATATACAGAAGCACAAAAACCCAAAGCCCACTCAACGGTGCCATACCACATGATAGGAGAGCATGAGGCTCTAGGGAAAGAATTAGGAAGGAGCTGTTCTGTGTCTTAGCATGCCAAGATCCTCAGGATGAATCGTGGAAGGACAGGAGCTGCAGCTCAGAGGTACAGAAGCTGCCTTGCATGCATGAGACCTTAATCTCCAGCACTTACACTCCCATCCCTGAAAATTTTAATTAACTTGAAGATACAACATGTAGAACAGTATGCAGGAATACTTTAGCCAAAATTGTTGGGACCAGAAGTGTTTCTGGTTTTAGTTTTTTTAGGTTTTTCAGTATTTACATATAATTAGGTGATCATCACTAATCTAAAACTTCAAAAATATTCCAAAATCCAAAACTTTAGGAGCATCATTTTTTTTTTTGGTTTCAGGTTTTAGCTTGTTCAGCTTAGAGTTAATATTAAACAGCTTTTGATAAGAAATTGGTGATGTATGGATTTAGATTGCATGTATTCACAAGACAAAACACTGGGAGTATTCACTGGGATCTAATATTAATATTATTAATATTAATATTCTAATATTACCTTGGAAAAGTGCCTTGGTAGATAGGCAGAGGGTTATATAAAAATACTTATAATATATTGAATTTTTAACATTGTAAATGCATTATATTTGCATACATTTTAAGTTCTCAAAGAAAAAAGTATAGGCAAACTTTTAAAAACATGAACAGTGCCAAATAGCACCCAGGAGACAATGTTTGCCACATTTGCATCAATATATAACTCAAAGGATTAATATTCTTAACTTATAAGAAACTCCTTAAAACATTAGAAAAAATTAGTAAGTATAAAATATAAAGTATAAAAACAAGTGAATATATAAACAGATAATTAACAAGCAAGGAAATACAAATGTCTGAGGAAAACTATAACTAAGGAAAACTATAACTGAGAAAACTTAATGTAAAAATAATAACAGCAGGCCACATTTTACTAATCAGCTTGACCAAACAAACAAAAAGCCACAGTCACGCTGGGGAGTAAATTGCTATAAGTTTTTAGATAGCAACTTGGCAGAACTTATCAACATTTCTAGCATGCATAACCTCCAGGCCAACAATTCTACCTCTAAGAGACCCACCTACTGCCAAGATCAGAACCTATACATATACTACAAGATCAGTTCCTATACACACCACAACAAATGGTCAGTAAACAAAAAAGGCCAAAAAGGGAGAGTAATCCAAATTACTAACAATAAACAATTAGTTAAGATAAACTATGATAGTCTACATTATATTTAGAAACCTTTAACAAGGACAAGCAATTTGATGTGCTGCGACATGACAAGATGTCTATGCTCTGTTCTGTGTAGAAGAATATGGTTTGCAAAATAAATGACAATATCTATATCATTCTACTTTGTGAACACACACATACACACACACACACACACACACACACACGAGTACATATTTCAGTGTTCATCAAGAGAGTTCTGATAGAAAACTCACCAAACTGGTAAGCAAAGTTACTCCCAAGGACTAGGGGATTCGCTGGGATCTTTCTATGCTTTTATAAGTTTGTAGCATAACCATTTGTTACTTTGGTAATTTTCACAGCCTTTCAGGCTGACAAAAATAGAAACCTAGATCGTTTTTCCCTCGGGGGCCAGGCAACAGTTTTCTTCTCCACTCCCCACTCACAGGATACCGAATGTGAGATGGTTTCAGACAGCTCCAAACTTGGAATCACCACCAGGCTTATCCACCTAAGTGGCTGTTAGATGGTGTTCCGCTGGTATGCAAGACATTCGCCTTTCACCCCCTGCTTTGCTCTACAGCCTCCACTCACCACAAGAATCCAGATGAGCATTCTGTGAGCTTCAGCAGGAACCACAGCTCCTCTCAGGCTATTCATTTCTCTGCCGCTTACAAATCTTAAGAGACTTTGGTCAGTGAGGGCAACGTTGTTTCTTCTCAAGTCCCAGTCCTACCCAAGAAGTGACTAGAGCAATGGTTCTTAACCTCCTTAATGCTTTAATACAGTTTCTCATGTTTAGGTGACCCTCCCCAACCAACTTATGTCATTGCTACTTTATAACTCTAATTTTGCTACTGTTATGAACTGTAATGTACATATCTGATATACAGGACATCTGATATATGACCCCTGTGACAGGGTCATTGAACTCCCAAAGGGGTCACGACCCACAGGTTGAGAACCACTGCTTTAGCGCTGTAGACTAATTCTGAGGCCCCATGGATGACAATGAGGAAAGAGCAGCATGGGCCCTTTGTGGCATCTGCCAGAAATAAGGTGCTGAGAGTCATAACGTGCGCTCTCTAGTGGAACATCCCTGCCTTATGCTACAGGCTTTGACTAATCCACATCCCTATTCATATTGGAATACTCTGGGTGTGAGGAGCTGCAAGAGGTGGCAAGCGACGCAGACTAAAGGAAGATGATTGTTGATCATGACGTGTGTCCCACAGTGTATCTATCAGCAGACACTGTGAAGGCAGGGAGTCCAGGGGGAGTGAAGGGGCTCTCGGTGTAGATGTAGCTCCAAATACATGCAGATGGATAACTCCAAACATAGGATTCAATGCTGGCCTGAGGTAAGCCCTGAGCCTGAATTCCATCTGTCATGGTTTACTGTTATTTATCTCAAGGACTCAACAACTGTACCCACGTAAGAACATGCCTTTCACAATTTTGAAATTTCCAAGTACCCTGTTGAGAACTCACTCATCTTCTCTATCTTTATAACCAAAAACAGAAAAAAAAAAAAAAAAAAAACCAACTCAAAGCCAAAAATCCCCAGACCTTCATGTGTTGTAACTAAAAACACTCAGTAAACAAAGCCAGCCCTTGGGCTCCCTTGGGGAATAATTGTCTAAGAATGCTTCTTTTCTTTCAGCTGGTGAAAGAAAAAGGCACAGACGTGCTAAGGCTGTGCGGAGCGCATCTTGAAAACATTAATTTTTCCGAACACCAATGTGCGACTCACGTGCCTTTCCACAGCAACGGGCAGTGAGCAGAACGCTGAAGACACCGGCTTTGCTGCTGGCGTGCACAGCTTCTGAGGAAGTGGTTACTGTAAGCCCTGGGTACAGGATTCAAATTTATAAGGCATGGGGGCATGATATGGCCATCATGACTTGCCACAGGACTCTAAAGACTTGGAGTTGGACCATCAGTTCTGAAGTGGGTAGAGAAAAGGCAGAATCAATACTTCCTTCCATCTCTATTCCTGGCCAATTGCTCAGGGCAAAGTTGTCTATCAACTCATCTATTCTTTCTTCTTCACTTGTTCCTTAAGATGTGCAGCCCCAACAATCATTCCAAGTGGCTATGCCAAGGAGAGGTTGCCCCTCTCCTGAATAGTGGTCCCTAAAACATTTCCATTTCTCCTCCTCCCCACTCAGAGATAGGAGCCATTCTTGTAGCTCTAGGTCTGTTCACAAGGGACAAGACAAAGCAAAGCCATCCACTGAGGCAAGGAAAGAAAAGACTCAATAAGAACATGCCAGAAGCTTGGCCAGTGTGAATCAGACATCTTCTATGTTGGCTGCTACCACCAAAACCTAGGCATATTTAATTGCATGCCAAGACTCCTGAGGGGTTGGGGGTGACAGACAGACAGACAGACACACACACACACACACACACACACACACACACACACGCTTGCGTGCACACACACAGAGAGAGAAAGAGAGACAGAGAGACAGAGAGACAGAGACAGAGACAGAGAGACAGAGAGAAGGACATAGAGAGACAGACAGAGTCAGAGACTGACTGACTTATGCTTTATCACTACCTAGACTCTGTAGCCAACCACCCTCATATGCCAATACTACCACCCATAGTCATGTGATACTGGTCAAATCACTCCATGTTTCTGTGCCTCTGTTTTTGCACAAAATAAGAAGGATGTTAGCAACACTTAACTAAGTTAATAAATATAATACTATACCCCCCCCCTACAGCAGGTACTACACATGAGTACAAGACAGTGATGATCACGCTGATATTGCCAGCCTTTATTTTCCATGCTAAGCTGTCTCCTGTCTTTGGACCACTACATATGTTCTTCACAGGCTTTGGAAAGTTGTTCCCACTCTGCCTTCATCTAACTCTCCAGGACCACAGGAAACCTTCTCTGGTCCACTCTGTTGGGCCACACACTGGCTGTCCACAAGACCATATAACATTCTCCCTATGTCCTTCTGTCCAACCAACTCCTGTTGATTGTCCTATGTCAAATTTCTGACTGAGAAAAATCTTTGAAAGAATAGAGAATGAATGAAGAGCCGCTCTCACTTGTTCAGCAAGCACTTACTCTGAATCACATCCTGAACCATGACTGAGAATACAGGAAGGAACAGAACACCCTCGCTGCTAATCACAAGCTCTTGGCTGCATCAACAGTCTGCCTTGCAGCAGCAACTCAAGATGAAAGGGGGTTGTCGGGCATGGAACAGCTAGACAGGGGCAAGCTGATCCTCGGGTCACTCAACATGCTTTGGAACATCCTTGGGGCACCAGGGCTGGGGATATGGGAAGAGGCAGGAAGCATCTGGCTTTGGAACTTAATTTTCAGTATCAACCTTGAGCTGACAATGTGGCTTCTTATGTTCTTCCCCAGGCCTCCATCTGTCCTGCCCATCTCCCATACAGATGGGGTCCTACTCCTATGACACAGAGCAGTTCCTGGACTACTCAGCCACTCAGAGTGACCAATCCCTGTGCTGGGGCTTCAGTGAGACCCTGAAGTAGTACAAATATAGCCACGGTCTAAGGTCCTTGCCCTGTAGAGTCCTGGGCGGTGACTATGCACTCAGTCTAACCCCTTAACAACAGCCAGACCATGAAGAGAATGTACCTGGAACTGGGAATAAGGGGGCAATTACTCACCCCATAGATAAACACAAGATATAAATATGCAATTAAAGAGTTTATTTTAGGGAGGGGGAAGGATAAAAGGAGGAGTGGAATGGCCCAGACCAAAGCAAGAGGTCAAGCAGATACAATCTTTCAGAGAGAGGAATGCAGGTTTGTCTAGGGTGGGTTTGTTTAACTTGAACTAAGCAGCTGAAACCTTGACTCTGTTTGCCATCCTTACATTTGAGGGTGGGGGTGGGGGCATTGAAAAGGTGGCCTTTTCCTTATAAGGGAAGTTTATCAAGTACAGGGCCAGCTTATCCAAGAGAAACTCTGGCTAGTTCTGCAGACTGTTCATCAGACTGTGAAACCCACAGAAAGTGAACCTCTTTGATCCCACCCACTGCTGCCCGCCATCACACCAGGGGCTTCCCACAATGCATTGCTCAGGAAGGCCATTGCAAAGAGACAACAGTTCACAACTTCTGTCACTTCTTCCGTTTCGCAGGGCTCACCTGTTTTTAGGTTTAGGTTTGTTTGCTGGTTGTTTGGTTTTGGGTTTCTTTTTATTAATTTTGCTTAAATTGAGTAAAAAGAAATAGCAAGAAATTTCATTTTGTCTCTTTGTGTTTTGCTTTGTTTTAAATCTTTCTTCTGGTTTTCTCCTTTGAATCAGAACAGACATCCACCACTCCACCCCAAATAAGACCACCTGTGGAATCCTGGATAGCTGAACTCTGCCTGGAACATTTCCTAAGCGCAGTTAAGGAAAAAAAGCAACTTACTTCTAGTAACAGGAAAACTGAAGTAACTTTTCCCTTGGCAATTGCATCATAGCTGCCCAGAAGTTATGTTTTCCATCTTAGTTGTCCTAAAAATAAATGAACACTGTATCTTTTCTACAATGAAAGTCCAGGTGTGGCAACTTCCATAAGGGTAGGAGTACCCCAATCTAGGGAGCATGGGAACTATGGGGCACATCACTCTGCTGGTACAAATCACCTGCTACCTCAGACTCAGATTCTACCACCAGATGAGTTTGAAGACCATCTATAACACTGTAACAAGTTCCAACCGTGGACAAAAGTGAGCTTGGAACTACCCATCATTCTCCCTTCTCTTCTGGGTAATGTAGAGTAACCCAGCAAGGCCCATGGCTGAAAGAACACCCTATTACCTCTTTCAGATGGTGGGAGCATATGAGGATGACTGTATGTTATTGTACAAACATAGGAATGTCAGTCGGCGGGTTTGTCTGTGTGAATTGACCCAATATACCTGTGTATAGTGTCAGTTTTTGCCATCCACACTTCAGCCATCAGTTTCCTTTGGAGACAGCTAGACAAAGAGTATGCAGGTAAGAAGACCAGTCGGGAATAGACAGCTATTTCTTTCTGGTATCTCTGGGACCGAATACATTCTTACATGGAAGTACATAAACACACTGCTTATTGAATAGTTATCAGGACCTACTTTGATCGACACTCACCCTGGGGCCATGTGTGCTGCTGCTCTGACTTCACTCCTTGACAGGCCCATGACAGTGGACAGGAGAATGTTGCAGAACATGTATCTGAATCTCTGCTAAGCCTTTGGCAAATGTCCTCCAAGATATTCTTGTAGATAAGATGGTAAAATTGAGTAAGGGTACAGTTGAGAGGAATCATTGCAAATGAAGTATAAGACCCAAGGGCTTTTATTAAGAGAAAGACTTTGTGTGGAACAGGGCTCTCTGGTGGTGGCCACCGATACCACAGCGCTGTCTTTCAACGGCTTGTTTAGCTTCTTTAAAAATACTATTTCCTCAGATAAAGAGGTCAAAGATTATACTTATAATATGGACAGATGATATAAACCTGGTATAGTAGACTAAATAACAAATGATCAAGAGAAAGATATAAGACTCTCAGCAAATTTGAACACCTGAACAAAATTAATAGGGGCAAACTTTATGTCTGGAGTTCTACCTTTAAAATATATATATATATATATATATATATATATATATATATATATGCACACACACACCTCTCCGAAAGCCATTCTTATCTTTTGTATCTACCTTACTGAAACACTGTGCATAAGTCTGATGCCAGCAATTGTGGAATCTTTACACTACGAAAACTATAACCACACAGAGTATTTTCAGAGCATGTTGCATGAAGTTGAAAGATACGCAACATGCTCTGAAAATAAAGCATGATATGGTAACCTCAGACTGGTAGGTATAAGCCATAGGCAAATGCACAGTGATGCCCACAGGTTTCCCAGTCACAGGAGACCTATTCCCAGACAGAGCCTTGGTTGGCATTCTCTACAAGAAAACTATGGCTTTGTTAGTAATATCTGAAATTCTGAATGTAGGTTAATTGTATAATTACAATTTTTCTAAGTCTTGCTTTTATCCAAAGGGGGAAACTTTAAAAATATAGTGGGTTATACAAATTCGTTGGCTTTCCATTATTCAAAGTTCAGCACTATGGAAAGTCAGCAAAAGTGCTAACTCGAGGTACAGAGAGTGTCCCAGAAGTCTGGACAGCCTGTGAACGTCATTACACTGATGACACCTGGAAAGCTGAGCTGGGTCCAATCCCAGCAACACAATTAGGCGGGGACACCAACAGTATCACAGCAGGAAACAAATGGCTACAAGGAATTTTGGAAAGTTTGACATAGTAATGATTGACAGAACAGTCACTGTTTAACCTCAAGACAAGACTGCAGGTACAACCAGGTCCCTTCAAATGTTTGAAGGGTTATATAGATAATGCACAGTTAACTTTTTTAAGGCAGTTAACTTATCATGGAAATTTCCAGAGGCAAATGCTAGAACAAATAGATAAAATGATATTTTCCTTTAAAATGTTTTTCTATATTTTCTTTATATATAGATACATATGCATCTATATGGATACTTATGCATCTATATATATCTATATCTTTATATATAGATGCATATGTATCTATATATAAAGAAAATATAGAAAAACATTTTAAAGGAAAATATCTATTTATATAGATACATATGCATCTATATATAAAGAAACAATTTAACTGAAAGAATGAATGGTAACAAACTAGTGGGAAATCAAGAGTTCTCTATCATTGTATTAGAGTAAGAAAATGTAAAAAAAAAAAAAGGCATGTTGGCTTTATTCCAAATAAATCCATACATTTTTAAAATCTCTAACATTTCTAATATTCTGTGATCCATTCAGGAACAGAATTGGTTTTCAATGTATGCACCCACTCGGTTCCAAATCCCTCTAGTGGTATTCTCTGCCACCAGGTGGCAGCAAGATGCCTTGGACGCTGAGTTCTATATGTTAGGTGTGGTCTAAAGTAAATTAGCAGTTTCCAACAGATAAGAAAGAGGTCTGGGAGAACAAAAGTAAGTCTCAAAGGAGCTTCCTTCAAAAGAACAAGTAAGCATAACTTTAAAAACATTTCTATTACTATACAACAATACTTTTTTTTTTTTTTTTGAGACAGTCTTTGTAAGCCTAGTTGACCTAGAATTTACTTTATCACCAGGCTGTCCTTAGACTCATGGAGAACATCCTGCCTCAGCCTTCCAAGGGCTAGAATTACAGCACACATCATCATGCCTGGGTTTTACATGTGCTTCTTGATCTCTGAATTCCTCTTGATTTAAAAAAAAAAAAAAAATCCTTGCTTCCTCTGCAGCTGTACATCACGTCTATTACCATAATCTTTCAGCCAGACCCAAAGAAAAGAACCTTCTTTAGATGGTCAGCGAAGCACTCTGGCCATTTCCTGCTTCCAGCTTCCCTGCCCAGCATCTACACAGCTGAAGCTACAGAATCAGCAGGAAACATTAAAGACTGTGGACCTCGCCTTGGCAGCACGAGAGTATCATTATCATTTTCTAAGTACATGAGAATTCTCCCCTACCCCAGTCCCAAAGAAAGGCATAAAGCTCTCTGCTTTACCCTGCTCTAGCCTCGGCTCTCTGCTTTGATGTCGTTTAAACTCTACACACAATCAATATCCCTTTTCTAAGTCCCAACTAGAGATAGAAAAATCTGGTACTCACAAATTATTTTGAACAGGGGCTTGTAAGTGGACACAAATAAATAATATCTGTTGAACCAGCATTTAAAGCAGTTACATCACGGTTAATCATGGTCTTGAGTCAAGATGCTATTGACTGTTCTAGTCTCAGGTCAAACAGTCCTTCTGCCAGGAGCCCTTGAGATATTAAGAGCATGTTCAGTTCCTTTGCAAAGTGCCAAGCATACACTCTGTACCTCTCCATGTCACACTTCTGCACCTGCCCTGTCACCACCCTACCACACACACTTCGTTTCCCTGTTACAATGCAGCCCCCATGAAGGCCTGAACTGCATCTCCAAATACAATAGTCCCCAATATTCATGAAACTGTTTTTATGTGTGTAAGTATTTCGTCTGCCTGTGTGTCTGTGTATATGTGCATACTTAGTGACCACAGAGGCCAGAATGGATGAGACATCAGATCCTCTGTAACTGGAATTACAGAGAGTTGTAAACCACCGTGTGGGCGCGAGGGATCAAATCCAGGTCCTTTGGAAGAATATCCAGTGCTCTTAAACACTGAGTCATCTCTCCAGCCCCAGTGAGACTATTTTTAATAGAGAAGCGTTATCAATAAATCATCAATATGGTGCCAAGTCCAGACAGGCATTCCACTGAGAGTAACATCCATTTCACAAGCAGTTCCTGAGTGTCTGTAGAGCTCAGTATGGCACAGGGGAGGTCAGACCTGCATCCTGTTCTCAGAGAGCTCATACTGAGAAAGAAAATGAAGGCAAGAACACAAATATCCATGCATCAAAGTATGCCCAAGAGCAAAGTCAGGCATGGTGGTTACATATGTGTAATTTCAGTATTTGGAAAGTAGAGCCAAGGGGATCAGGAGTCGAAGGTCAAATTCAGATACATAGAATTTGAAGTTGGTCATTTGAGACTCAGTCTCAAAACAACAACAACAACAAATGTGTACGTTAAGAGAACAGAAAAGCAGAAATTACAGATAGATATGTGCAAGTGGCTAATGTATGGGATAGGTAACGGTAACGGTGGCCATAGCTACAAGGTCCCTGAATTGATCTTCTAATTGAGTGGCAGTGTGTACCATGCCAAGTGATTTACACAGATAATCACATTCGTTCCTCAAAACAATCCTAGGTAAAAATCTTCCGAGCATGTTAAAAAGCTCAGCAAATCCAGGGAAACTACCCAGATATCACAAGCCTCCACCTGGTAGGGATGGATGTGCAAGCAGCCAGTCTGATGAACAGGGCAGCCACACCACAGCGCTTGAGAATCTAGGATGCTGGTTTAAAGCACTGCTATCACACATAATGAGAACACGCCAAGACCCAAACTTGTACTTACAAGGATCTATCAGACAACGATGGAGAAAGCAGACAGAGATGTCAAGCTTGAAGCCTACTGTTGAGCCTATTGTCTCATTGCTGTGTCATGAACCTCCTCGTAAACAGAGAACATGGCAGCAGGACTAGAAAGAGGGTTTGGAACTAAAGAACTCCAGAGAAAGGGTAGAGACGATCAAGGGTGATCCCAAAGTGCGTTCCTGAGTGTCACATCATGTAAGGATGTCATGCAAAGAGGAAGGATGAGGGGACATACAGATACACTATATCCTCAGGACCTTCAAGCCAGCTCTTCCCCATTCTCACCTCTTCCTAAGCATTCTTTCTATCTGCAGGAGCCTTTTCAGCATCCCTAGCTGTCTCCAAACACTCACAAAAGTAGAGAAGCAGTAATGGGGCAGGGATCATTACACCAGTGAATATTCCATGTCTACACTCCCCTGGCCGGCACAGCCAGCATAGACAATGCCTAGTCATTGGCCAAGGAAGGATTCTCCTTCACCGACTTCCTAACCTTGGATTAGAAGCTTACTTTCTCTGGATCTCAGTTTTGGTTTCTTTTGTTTATCTGTAAAATCTGAGTTTGGACCAGAATAAAAAGTTGCATGCCGGAGATACATAAGTCAAACTCATCCCTAAATAGACTGTTTCATCAGCATAATATACTTTAACTGAATTAGCATCCGTACTTGAAAACCTGGCCACTTCACAAAGAAAGAGTATATCTGCAGGGCTTCCAGAAGCACCTACAGTAGGATGGGGCCCACATTCCTACATGTCCTGTATCAGCTGAAACCAACTGGTACTTACTGTTCCTCTCAGGTGGGGCACCACCCTTTAGTTTACCATAGAGTCCCCCACCCCACCGTACCCTCACCTCCCAAGGGTGGACAATCATCATTTAGCTTCTCTCTCTCTCTCTCTCTCTCTCTCTCTCTCTCTCTCTCTCTCTCTCTCTCTCTCCTTCTCTCTGGTTTTGGTTTTGTTGGTTTTGTTTTGTTTTCAAGACAGTATCCTGGAACTCACTCTGTAGACCAGACTGGCCTCAAGCTCAGAGATCTGCCTGTGCCTGCCTCTGCCTCCTGAGTACTAAGATTAAAGACACTCATGTACCACTATCACCCAGCCATCATGGGCCATTTTAATCAGTACACTTATAGTCTGTCCCCAATAGGCATCTGTGTCCATTGTCCCTGGAGAAGATCATTTAAAACACCAACAATGCAAGGCTCAGAAATGGAGGGGCAAGAAACTAAGTACAGAGGATTAACAGTAAATTCTTCAAAACAGGGCATGTAGGCTGCTCGGAGGATCTGCAGGCTTCTGCTGCAACTGATAAAAATTTGCTCACAAGTGTGTCAGGCCTGCCCACTCCCCACCCATACACTCCACCAAGGAGGCACAAGGCCAGATGACATCAGCCTTGGACACAGTTAGAGAAGCCCCATCATGAAGCAATTTGTTTCCCAGCCACTCTAATTTAACAATTAGCTTAACAACCCTGGGCAGGCACTTGCTGCAGGAGCAGGAAGTGATTCTGATCAGTGTCGGCTTCAGCCTGGAAAGGGACTCCACCCCTTCTCCAACCCCACTGCCCTTGCTTCACGAGGTCCTCATCTCCTCACTCACACACAGTCCAGATATCTCCAAAGATATCTACACTAATTATCCTTGAGACTCCGGTTAGCTTCCCTGTGCCACTGAAGCCACTCTAAGTCTGTCCTGCAGAATTTTGACCTAACCCAGGAAGCATGTTGGGCCAGAATGCTCAAATACTCACTTCTGTGGCTCTTTGAGGGTAGAGGTGCTAGAGAGAACCCTGCAATGTAGATGATGCTACAAAGAGAGAGGTACACCTCAGGACTGGCAGCTTGGGACATCCTGGGTACACATCCTACCAGAGGGCAAGCCTCAGAGCTAAGCTCACCCTGACCCTGACCCTGACCCTGACCCTGACCCAGACAGCACATTAGCACCCCTCTGCATCCTCAGAGGACCTCTGGGAGAATGTACGACGATCCCTCCCTCAGCTTGTCCTGCTCCTAACCTAAAGACCTTTCTCAAGCTGCACCCTAAACTCAAATGTCAAGTTTCAAAGGAGAGACAGATGGAGATGTTGCAAAGCAGAAATCAAAAAAGAAAAGTTGATACTGTCATAAGTCCACAGTAACCTGGAGGCTATTTTAAAATACAGAATTCTAGGATAGATGGGGTTAGGCCAAGGCCTAAAATAGCAGACCCTCAAAGAGGAAAGCATCCCCATGTGACTAGGTAGACATTTCAAAGAGACAGAGGAGGAAGAAATGACATGTAAAAATGGAACAACAACCCAGGAAATTAACCAGGCCAAAGATAAAACTAAGGGTGCCCAATGCCATACAGGGATCATTTTGTTCTATCAAAGGGAGATGGCTGAGCCAGTTGGTGACGCTCTGGTACAGGGCATATCCTAGAGAATAAAGGATCCTTCTCAACTTGCCCTCCACATCAGACAAGAGAGAAGCTGGTGTTGAGCCTGTAACCAGTGTGGAACCTGACTGACAAGTGAGCTGTAAATAAGTCACCAGGACCATATGGCATCTGCCTGAGTCCTGAAGGAATTCAAGGGTGAAATTGCAGAGCGGATGCCCAAAATGTGTAACCTCTGATTACAAAGTCACTCATGCTTGCCCCTGGCAGTGTGCCCATACAGTTCATTCATAAGAAAGGAAGGGAGTGAAGCCTAACCCTCATAGCAGACAAGTAGGCAGAGAAGGTACTCAGAGGAGACCTACTAAGCATGTGAGCACATGTACCACTTAGAGCTGTAGTTCGCAACCTTCCTATCACTGCTGTGACCCATGAATACTGTTCCTCACTGTGGTGACCCCCAAACATAAAACTATTTCTATTGCTACTTCGTAACTGTAATTTTGTTGCTGTTACGAATTGTTATGTACGGATCCCTGTTTTATGATGGTCTCGGGTGGCTCCTGTGAAAGGCTTTTGTGACTCCAAGGGGTCAAGACCCACAGGTTGAGAACCACAGACTTAGAGGAACATTAGCATGGTGCCTATGAGGGCAAACATGTAATATACAACACGAGCCCTTGAAAAAGTAAACACACATGTGAATTAGATAGAATCATTCACGTGTACTTTTAGGAAACTGTTGACAAAATGCTATAATAAAAACTTTTTTAAGTTTAATATTCATGAATTTTTTAAGGTAATGGACCTTCAGATTCTGATAATTGAGACCAGAAGCAGCAAGAGATAATAAATGGGGGGATAAAAAGGAGATGAAAGAAAAGAAGAAATTATATATTTAAAAGGTATCAAGAGACATATTAATCCATTCTGATCTACTATATAGATGGCATTTGACCTCAGGTTAAAAGGGTTGGGGGAAACGCTGTCCCTAATTAGTGATCAAACAAGGTTGCTGCCATGAGACTGAACCCTGAGACATGTAGGTGGACAAAGAGTGGGATCTGTAGGTCGCTCTCTTCCAGGCTGGAGGAAGGACAGGACAGTCACTTTGTCCTCTAAGAGCTGATAGAAGAGGCAGCTGGGTTTCAGTGTAACAGCCTCCCCACTGCATCCCAGTTCCTAAAGTCTCCTCTCCAGATGGCTCCGTCCCCTCAGCCTGTGATCAGGAGCCATAGAACCTACATTGCATGGAGAATGGGAGCCAATCCCACAGCAAAAGCTTCTTGAAAACTGTCGGGGAGACTGTCCATCAGTAAGGCCCACCATGGGCAGCCTTTCTTCCTTCACCTACACTACCCTACCCATCCAGTACAGGGGACTCCAATTTTATACATCAAGATGTTCCCAGGAAACGCAATATGATGCTATTAACCAAGGATTCTAACGCAATAAAAAGAGTGGATTTTCCCATTTCTTTATATTAAGTTGTCATTGCTTCTCTCTTAGGCATGCAGCAGAGAGTTGAGACTTCACATATATCATCCTTTATCTCTAAGTTCCCTAGACACCTATCCCAACTACCTATTTGACTTATGCCACCGCTTCTAAGATGGGTGACTGTCACACAGTAGATGCTATGCAACGATCTCTTAGCCTCGGCCCCCCTCTGCTCATCCAAGTCATTCCTTCAACACTAGAGGCTACACACCTTCTTTCTATAGCTATCCCAGAGCATCATGGGACCTTGATATCTCTCTGTCTTTTAGGTTTGAGGTGAATGCCCTGTTGAACAAGACAGAAGCAAAAGAGTTCTATGTTATGTCTCCTGCTAAAAAGAAGTCTGGCGTGATCTAGTACCAGTGTGCAGAGGCTCAACACTGTCAACTGTCACAGAGGTGTAGTTAAGTTTATCTCCTTGAAAGAAATGTTCTGGAAGCCCACTGTGGGGATCCTTGTAGAGATCCTTGCTGCAGTAACTAGTGCAAAACTAGCAGACAATAAATATGACTTAGTACTAACATCTTCTCCTAAACAGAGATATGTTCCTTTCTTGCTTTTTCTCAGTCTACATGCAGTCTTTAAAGGGCTTCGTTTTCTAAAATGTAACTGGCAGTCACTTGTCTTTTTATTACCTTCTTGTGCAGTATTTGTTTAGATCCATTCACATATCATTTTGCAAGTTATGAAGTCCCTTCAATGGAACCTCATAGTGAATGTTCTTGAGTGAAGTGTGCCTCCCAACAGGTAGTAAGCCTGCAGCACTGCCTAGGACTGTGCCATTCATTGCTCCCAGGAGTTTCCACAAATGACATTTTCTTGGATTACCCACCAAAGTAAAGGGTATGCACTCTAAAACTAGACTGTTTTGGAGAGCAGATTGATCCTTGGCTAAGACTTGAATTAACCAAGTTCCTAAGGCTGTTTTGTGAGCCAGAAATTGCACTTATTGAGTGTCAACAACAACAAAACGCGGCGTCCACAGGGCCCTATGGTGCTCGGGCCAGCATGCACAGTGTAGGCTGTTGCCGCAGGAAAGTCAAGCAAGACATCACCAGAAAGTTGAACTCTAAGTATGAATCAAGGCAAAAGAAGTCCACACAATTCACAGCTCAGTGGTAACAAACCACTGATGTAATTACTCTTAACAATAAAGCTAGGCTTGCCAGAGAACCTGGAGCCCGAGGCAGGGCCTGAACAGACACTGCCAGCTTCTGTTTCCTTAGCTTTCCTTTCAGAAGTGCCCCTGCCAATCAGTACGCAATGCTCCCCCAGTCTGGGCTCAGTGCACTTAATTAGGTTTTACATTACTAAATCACGGTCACATTTTGGTACTGCATCCCTGATATTACACATAGGTCACACTAATGGAGTCCTGGCCCTCCATTCTAACATTTATAGAATGTCCCCTGGCCCCACAGCAGCTGGCATTGGATCATATCTATATGTAGGAGATATGGATGGACCTAAATCAAGACTCAAATACAGCTTGATTCTATTACTTCTCAGTGTGGAGCCAGAGAGGGGGGTTAACCTGCATCAAAGCTCTCTTGAGTACTACCCCAATGCCAGGAGACTCTTCTACTTTATCTCATAGTTATTTACTATGTAAGAGTTCATAAACATAAACAGGGAAGCCCTTTTGCTGTGAAGCCATGGGTACTCTCTTTGCTGACAAGAGGCTACTTTTCAAATATTGGTTAGAAAAACAGTGATGCAAGGAAGAGCAAGGAGAGGGGTGGGGAGAGACAGACGAGAGAGGTAGAAAGAACAGATTCAGGAGCAGATCGGAACGAACGCATCCAGCAAGCAGGGTGCGCTGAGCTGCTGTCTCTACTTCATGGGGACTTGCAGAAAGAAGCTGCATGTTCCTGGGTTGTATTTAGAAAATTGATAGTCATTACTTTAAATGGAACAGCTCCTCTGCCATGACATTTATCCTGGCCAATACCTTCTTTCTTTCTCCCTGATGTCTTAACCCGAAGAAGAACACTCTACTTTAGTCAAGAGAAAGACATTTGGAACCTGATACAGGAAAAGTAAGTTTAATATGCCATAAGTCTCAGACTCATAAGGAAGGAAGACATCTTTAAGTGGTCTTTCAGGCATGAATAGACAGACACCTTGCTATTTGGAAGAGCCCTGCCTTCTTATACAGACATAGCATTGATGTCCCCAGCTCTCTCCTAGGTATAAGTTGCAAGACAATACTCTTGAAAACAGCCCAAGCTTTGGAACCAGACAGCCTTAGACTCTGACAGCTTCTGGCAAATCACCTACCCTCTCTGAGCCTGTTTTCTCAGCTATAAATGGAGTAACTACTACTTTTAGAGCAGTTGGGAGGACTAAAGATGACATTTGGGAAGTGCTTAGTCAATGGCTGCTTTATTTGGGGTGACTTGCAGAAGCTTGGCAGCTACAATGGACAATGCAATTACAAGTTCCCATTGGGTTCTACCTGACTGGATACAGTTCAAACACTGCAGCACGCCCAAGCAAGTGAGAAGACCACGGCCCACCTCCACTCCATCCAACCAGGCATAAGACCACCCTCTTGGTCCCCTTTCACATGGAAATGCAGCCTTCCTAGTCTTCAGTATGAACTTTTACACAGCAATGAAAACATTTCTATGATAGACATCTGTACACCCAAGAAAAAGTGAGGAGTTGGGCAAATAAATACAAGATATTCCACATTACAAAACCCACTGAAATGGAGAGACAAGGCAAGATCCAGGCAGAAGGTAAGGCCAAGATCAAGTTTATTAGTTGCTTCTGTATAAGCAGATAGGCATTGAATGTTAAGGGAAGACTTTCCTCCACCTACTATAAGAGGACAGACAGCCTCTATATGACTGCACAGAAAACACAGAGCACTTAAACCAGCAGTGTGAAACGCATTTTGTGAAGACAAGTCATGGGATGGCTCCAGAGGCATCAAGAATAAGTAAAGTCATAAAAGTCCTCCCCCCAACATGAAGCAAGACAGTGAGGCATCACTCCATGGCTGACAGCAGGCTATGGGTAACGCAAAATGGCCATTCAAGCAACGTGTCCAGCAGGAGCAGAGTCTTGGAGTCTATGCTGACCACAGCATGTTCTCAAGCCAATAGAGACAGAACTCCAGCAGGTTCTCCAGGGACCTGAGAACTAAGCACCCACATGCTTCCTGGAGCTCTTACTAGGCGTCATAGAGCTTCATGCTCAGAGGAGGAAACGAGGATCCCAAGAGTCTGCCATGGTGCTCAGTGCTGAGATGCACACACATGCATGTGTAAGGTTGTGAGCACTCCACCACTGCTACAGCCTTCATCCCTGCTCTACATACTGTGTGCCCAGGTATTCTTGCTGCTATCACAGGACAGGAGTCGGCTACTGCCGCCGCCTCATCATGGTTCCTGCCTGTCCTCCGCTATATATAGTGGTCAGAGTCTATAGCATGGGAGAGCAAATCCCCCAGACAACAGGGACAAATCCATCCCAGCCTCATCACCTGCTTCTCCCTATTTTATCTTGTGGTACATAAGCTGTTGTCACTCCTTTTGGAAGCAGCATGGGATCTAAATTCAGGTCTGCTAGACTAGTCTCTAGTCTCTCCTCCAGGGACACCTTCACTCCCCAAACTCATCCCTTTAAGCCAAAACCAACATCAGCTTTCCTACAAACCTGTCCCCAACTCTCCCAAAACTCAAATCCTCCTTCTCTCTAAGTTTTAACTGCATTGGTGATGTTCTTTATAAAATGTACCCTAAATCTATGCCACAATCTATTCAACCCTAGTAAAGAAATTAATTTTCCTAAACCAGAGCTGTCCTATTGTATCACCCCCTTAGCCAACAAAACAAAACAAAAGTCCATCAACCTATATTGGGTGTTATTCACCTGCTATATCATATATGGATGTATATTCTACCTGGCATATACATCATATTATTGGGTATATATTCCACCTGGCATATACCGTCATATTATTGGGTATATATTCCACCTGGCATATTCCGTCATATTATTGGTGTATATTCCACTTCCACCTTTGACGTCTTGCAATCTGAGCAGCCCACTTTCCTCAAGCACGTGTAGTTCCCTCCCACAAGTGGGAGGGGAACACCAGTGTTTCTCACCATCCCTGTTACATGTTAGCACTGCACAAAATGGCAGTGACCTCAGCAGTAGGGACCCCCAGTTTCCAGACAGTTTATCTTCCTTCCATATTTCTTCTTCCCCTCCTACTAGGTTTCCATGAATCTATTTCCCCAACGGATGCAGCAGAAAGAACATGGACTATGGAAGAAGACATACAACTGCTTGGTTCAATCTCACTTAGATCTGTCGCTTCCTAACTGTTTGGTTTTAGGTAACCTTTCTAGTTTCTCTGATTCTCTTCATGTTAAAAATAGAGACCATGGGAGCTAGCAAGACAGCATGGTGATCAAGAGTGCTTGTTGCTCTTCCAAAGGACCAGAGTTCAGTTCCCAGTACCATGTAACTATGGCTCCAGGGGATTCATGCCCTCTTTTGGCCTCCGTAGGCACTGCATTCATATTCACAAACCCACACAGAGACATACATATACCCATAATCTAAAATAAAAGCAATGTTTTCAACAGCGGCATGGCCTGGAGGCCCTTTCACATCACCCACAGCAGCACTAACTGACAGGGTACAGAACCAGGGCTCTCTGGGTAACGCTCACTCTCAGCCCAGTTAGCAGAAAAGCCTCCCAGAGACTGATGTGCACCAGGAACTGTATCTGTGTCCTGGGTATCAATGAGCCAACAAACCTTTTAGTCATAATCTCACAGAGCAGCCTGGGTGCTTCTGTGCTGCTCACAAGCTGGCAGGAAAGTCAAGGTACACGTGGTAAAGGACGGCAGAGCCCATTCAGTTGTATGGTTCTTTGCTTGCTGCTTCACTTTCTGTCAGTACATGTGAGCTCTGCTTCTCTTGGCCATGTCTAACACATCTCATGAGCCACATGTGTTCTTTTTGCTTCTCTGTTGTTTATGCTTATGTTTCTTGTTTTCTAAGCTGAAGAACTGAATGGCCTTTGACAATGGAACCAATAGATTATACACTATTTATACTCATATTCCATGTATATGCCCTCTTTAAAGAAGATTTTTTTATTTTTAAAAATAGCCACCCTGGGATAAAAGAGGCAAGGCCTATGGAAATGATGCCGTTTTCCTCCTGTGTGTATCACAGTCTAGGCCCTATAGCCAGGCCCACAAATTGGCCTCTTTAAGGTCACTAGTAACCTGCTGAGCTTACAGCACAAGCCTCAGGAGTCAGGTGCAGAGCTTCAGGGAGGGACTGTGGTTAGGAACATATGTGCAGAGCCTTTAAGCTGCATCTTCACATCCGATAGTTAACTATCATAACCCTCCAACTCTGAGATCCAGAAAGATGGGGGTGGGGGAACAGGGGTAATTTGAGGAGATGAAAGTCACGTGTTCTCTCCTTCCTTTCACCTTAGTTTGGAAAAAAGTGGCTCCTCATTTTTTTAATCTCCAAAGCCTAAGAAACAGAATAATAAAATAGAAAATGTAAACATTCAGCATAAATACATAGAAAAATCTATTTGTTCTATTTTTAAAGGCCGTTCAAATTCCTCTGCTTGGAAAACAAAACAAAACAAAACAGAAGCAGAAACAACACAGATAGAAGCAAAAGATCACATGGAGGTCAAGGGATGTGCTAGACACAGCTAAGAGAGCATGTATTGGAAGGAAGCATGAGCCCACATGTATTGAAGGGAAGTGAAGCAGCAGCGGGCATCCCACATCCGTGATGGTCAGCGACTGCTCACTGGTGACACACATTCGGACTTCATGGGTCCTGTGCCTAAGTTAGATACATGAAACTCAATGCTGCTCTCTCTGGAAAAGCAAGCATGTGCTGATCAGGCTCCTCCTACTAACTGTGTCTTCCTATGCACCTGTCAGCTCTGGTTGCCATGACGACATCATCATAAGCATTTCAGGCTGCCATGGCATGGAGACATATGACAGGACATATGACTCTTGTATGTAATGCAGAAGTCAGGAATGTGGTCTTTTCTATCACCTGCATCCTATTAAAAGTACATAAACCTACCCCATCTCTTAGAGGAATCTCAAGTTATTTGTTCATTTTGGTTTCTTTTCTGCATGTTTGATATTGAATCAAGAAGCCATGTGATCTGAGCATCCTACTCTGGCACTAAGATTTCAGTTCCATAATCTGCTTGGGGTGAACATTTAGATATTACAATGGCATCAAGATAACTTTCCCTTTGCAACAAGGACAAGTTGGGAGGTATAGGAAAGAGCAGTCAAGATCAAGAAATTAAGAAAGCCTGGAAAGAGCCAATTTCATGGCTGAGGTCACAGGAGGACCTTTCTTCTGAGAGACAGGATATGAAAGGGGGCTGGTCACTTGGCCCCTTGGCAACTCAGTTTTCTTATCTGAAGGACTGAAGTAGACACTGTTCCTTCTGGGTCCTTCTGGAGCTCTCAGCTGAGGATTTAAAATCTGCTTCCTGTCTGTTCATCACAACTAACACGGCATCCTAAGGACATGGTACTGTGTTCAGTTCCTGCTCGTGGAGAGGACAGAGACCTCCTGCCTCCTATATTAGCAAGGGGGAAGAAATTGAAAGGGAGGTTGGGAAAAACCTTTTCCTCTAAAAACCTCCTATTCTCTCAGTTGATATCATTTATTTGCTCCTGCATCTCTCTGCCTCTCTCAGGTACATCTCCATCCCTCTCCAGCCCAGAGACTTGCCTGTAGCAACCACACTAAGGTTCCCTTGCCTTTTGGTGCAGTGATGGCTCAGCCACTGGAAGGCCTTGGAACTACACATGAGGACAAAAGTAGAAAGTCTTACAACCAAGACCAGTGAAACCTCTCAGTTAGTAAGTAAAGTACTGGTCGTGCAAGCAAAAAGGATCTAAGTTCGATACCCAGTATTCACAGGCATGAAGTCACACAGTTGTAATCCTGGCACTAGGGAACCAGAGATAGATGGATCCCTGAGGTTCTCTTGCTAGCCAGCCTATCCTACTTGGTGAGTTTCAGGTGCCAGTAAGAGGCTGTCTCAAAAATCAAGCGGGATAGCACCTGAAGAACAACTCCCAAGTGAACCTTTGTTGCATGTGCACTCTCAAGCACGTGTGTTTGTGTGTGTGTGTGTGTGTGTGTGTGTGTGTGTGTGTGTACATACACACTTCTATCTCACTACAACCTCCCTCTAGGCCCTTCCTGGATCTGCACATCAGCCCTTGAACACATCCGGATTGATCTCGTCCACTGCTTACATGCAGTTGCTGCCAAAGCTCCATTGACAGATAGACAGCCACCACCATCATTGCTACATCATATGCTCTTGTTGTGCTTTATTCTTCTCAGTAAATCTCTGAAAACAAAGTCACTGCCTATTACTCCAGCCCCTTATTCCTTCTGTCAGTTCTTGTATGAACCCAGTCCAAATCTTTTTTTTTTTTCCTGAGTGGAAAAGACCCAACTTTCCAGAGTAGCTGCCACCAACTACAACCATGAGCACATGAAAGATACAGCAAGCTGCTCAATGCTCACAGTGAACATTCAAGGTAGGGGAGATAATAGAGCTCTCCCACAAAGAAGGATCTGGTATTTCTGGGTCTCACCAAGAAGGTGAAGAATGGTCAAAATGTCCTCTGTATCTTTCCGCCTTGGACAGCCTGATACTAGAAACCGTGTGTCTGATGGCCAAGTGTTATTTGGTTGGAAGAGCCAAGCAAAGCTGAGTCTTCCCCTGAGACAGAAACAAAACAGTGAATTCTAGAACCCAAAGCAGAAGCACTTACCATGCACATACCACACTCTTCCATCAAGCCCACCCAGATGACCACCTCCTGCACTAGCTAGACACCATCCTGGGACACTTTCTCAAAGCCTTTCGGAGTCCTCCCACTCATGGATAGACAGTGTGCACAGTGAGGAGTTGGAGAGAGAACCAGACTGCTTTAGACTTCTCTGGAGGAGAGAGACAGTGAAGCGAGACATGGAGAAAAAAAGACTACAGAGCCAAAAACAGAATCCAAGTCAGCCTATGTGAAAGCTAAAAATCCCAAATCTATCCCTAAGCACCAAGACCACATGCCCTGCCTCTGAAAAGCTGCCAGAGAGGAATCAAACTTTCTCATTAAAACAACAACAACAACAAAACAGTCTTGAAAACATATATATATAAGGAATGAGCAAGTTATATTTAAAAATATATATGTATATACAATATGCATATATATAGGAATGTATGTGTATGTGTATATATCATGCATGAATGCAACAAGACTTAATTTAAAAGGGGCCATGAGTTTGAAATAGAGCAAGAAGGGATATAGGGGTGGGTGGAGGGAAGAAGGGGGACAGGGAAATTCTGGAATTATATTATAACCTCAAGAATAAAAGAAATATGAACCATTTAAACTCCTACTTGATCTTTAAGCCTTAATCAGTAACCCTTCTGAATTTGTCCGTATTTATGTTTCCTTAGCACCTAGAGATGGCCCAACTGCAGGACGTGTCAGGATGAGCTGTAATTACCTGCTTCCACAGATGCCTATCCCTGTGGAGTATGGCCTCACTGAGGCTAAAATTACGTTGTGCATATGCCCTGTATCCTTAACTCAGAAATGTTGGTAAAAATGAACTGAAGTCTAGAACTTCCAAAAGCGTCTTCTGTGGCCTGCTAATGGCACTAGCCTAAAAAGCATTTTCTCATTTGCTTCCCATTAGCTCCTTTGATAACCAAGTTAACCAGAAAACTTGTGTCTATGTAAGCAGACAGTATAAGCCTGTCTTTTATTGAAGGTTCGGATGTCCATCAATCTCTTTTACACTGGGCCTCCTGACAGGGCAGCCCAACCCTTTCCAACCCTCAGTAACCAAAGGCTATGCACACATATGGCACACCCTAGAAAAATGCTTGTTGAATTGTCCTGATGGCTGATGGTGTCTACAGTCCAAGCTCCCTGGAGAAGTTGACCATCTGCCAATATAGCTACAGTGTGTTTGAATTATGTTAAGTAGCTGACAAAGTTCAAATGAGGAAGAAAATTACCAATCCCTCCTGGAAGTGGGCTGAGAGAAGGGTTGTCTTGCTTCCAACCTGTCCTGACATCTTGTTAAAAACTGACATCTGTTTGCCTCCAGCTTGCTTTTCCCAATGTTTGCCAACTGGCCAAGAATGTTTTTGTCCTTACCAACCATCTTCCCTCATTGCGCCCACAGTACTGTCTTCCTCGGCTGGCGATTTTACAGGCACCACCATGTAAGCACCGTGTGAGCACCAAGGGCAAACACTCCCCCACTAAAATGGTCTCTTAAACTGACCTAGAGTTCCTAGACTCTGCAAAAGTATCAACAGCACCCAGGCCCCGCCTAAGCCTGTCACTTTCTCGTCTGCTTCTCCACTGTCCTCTTACATTATAGACCTGGTCCCACAGAGGACAGTGAGCCCTTGTTCCCAGGGTCCAAGCCCTTTTGGAAATGAATTCTTTCCTGCATATGGCTGTTGGCCCACTCCATACTCCCCTCTTCCTGAGAGAACTGTACGGATTCTCCCTTGGCCTCTCCAAGCCCCACTAAAATCTCCTTCTACCCCTAACTCTGAGAATTCTGAGTTGAACCCTTAAGTCCCTGCAGCTTTCTCCTACACTCACATTCCTGAAGGGCTGCTGGGGCATTCAGTAACATCTTACACTCCAGTGTGATCCTTTCTTTTTCCTTCATGCCCAACAATGCTGACTGCATTCCTGGTCATCAGACACCCCTAAATATGTATTTCACCCTTGTTCTTCACTGTATGCATCTGTCCTGTGGACGAAAGTGTTTTCTAGGTAACTACATTTGAATTCTGTTACTAAAAATTCAGTGTTTCCCCTCTTCAAATTAGTTTCCCTTCCAAAATCTCCTTTCTCCCACTGTGTCTCTATGCCATCATTTTATTAAGGCATTAAGGAAGGAGATGATGGTGAGGAGGAGGAGGAGGAATAAGATGGAGGGAGGGAAGGAAAGAAGGGAGAGAGAGAGAGAGAGAGAGAGAGGGCAAGTAACAGCTCTTCGCTTTCGGAGAGCAGCAGGAGAGTTTGAGTGCTATACATACCCTCAAACAGAGGTTAAAGATGTAGATTTCTAGGACCCCCCCAGAGACTCTAATTCAGGAAGTCTAGAGCCCAGGATCCTGTATTTTAACAATGTCCCTAAGTGATGCAAGCAGTTTCAAGTCACATTCTGAGAAAAATGTTTTTTAGCAGTTGAGTGTAGGACAGAACAGACAGTTAAAAATGTGTGACTGCCCAGCGGTGGCTGTAACTAGAAGCAATAAACCATTATAAAGCTATGCTGCTTAGGGATTTTTACTAAAACCAAAGACCTGGTGGAGACTGTAGAGATCATTCAACTTCCTCCTGTGAGAAGATGGGCTAAAACTCAGATGAGCTTAGCCGCCCGCTGAAGACCTCAGCCCCCGCGGAACTATTCGAGGTAGTCCAAGGATGTCCTTTGTCCATGGGAGCAAACAAGGAAATTCACACACTCACACACATGTGTTTCAAACAGTTTTTTAATGTGCAAATTAATTCATGCCTAAGGCTCTTTTGAATATGCAGAGTGTTTCAGGGGAGAGCGTGTGGCTGGGGTTGTCCATTTCTAACAAGCTCCCAGGTGATGCCCATGCTGCCGGTCCACCACTCACCCACGGAGTAGAAGTCTCCGAAGGTAAAATAACTGCTCATCAGGTATTAAACAGATGGCCTATTTCTTTGAAATGAACACTGGGCTGTAGAAATCCGCCTTGGCCCAGTATCAGGCAAGTTTACCTTGTGGACTCCCCACAACGCTGCCTCCAAGCTCAGCTAACAGAGGTGGAAAAGGCTGGATGAATGAGATACTTGTAGGTAGTGAAGCTGGGTGGTTACTACGGAAACATTCACATGGAAAGGGTGATGATATGATGACAACTGGACTTGAAAAGATGTAGTCATGGGCTGTTCTTAAAGTCACATTTGTAATTAGATTGTTTCATTCTGAAGGGAACTTTGACATCGAAAGTAAACGCCCTTGTCTAGAAACACTTGTAGGACCAAACAAAAGCATTATTTGAAACTAGACAGTAAACGTGCACTGAGTACCCTCATTAGGAACAAGAGCTGATAGCACCAAGAGTTAGCATGACTCGGAGGTACTCTGGTGCCACACTGCCTGTGTTCAAAATTCAGTTGTAAATCCTTAAATGCCATAGGGTCTGGAGCAACTCATTTAACCTCAGTCTTCTTGTCTATAAAATGGGATTGCTGCAAGAGTTACATGAGTTGCTGCAAATAAGGCAGTATGCATGAGCCTGGCACATTAGCACGAGATGCAAGCTAACTCTGAATATTCCCCCAAGACATGAGAGCAGCCAAGGAAGTGCAGTTTTGTGAGTTCCTAGGCAGTAAGGGGTTGGGTTTGCTCCATCACTGTGGATACTTAATTGTTCGAGGGAAGCACATCGATGCTTGGCACCTTTCAGACGCTGCATGAGCGACTAGCACAAGCTAGTTCTCAGTTTTACATAAAACTCATACTCCATTCCTTTTGATGACATCATATTTTGAAACTGCAATTTGGACAGTTACCACACTAAAAAGCAATCCCAGCACAAAAATCACTGTAGAACAGGAAATGAAGGGAGAAATATCCAATATGATCCCAGCTTCTGAGAAGTTGTGCAGTGTCCAACAGGCACACACATCTCATTAGAAAGTAACTGTGGTTAGTTAAAGATGAAATTAAAATACTCATCTTTAGGGAATTGGGAAATGCTGGTTAAAGGATACAAACTTCGAGTTAGCCAGGAAGAATAAAGTCAAGAGATTCATTGTACACTTGGAAATAAATTTAGGTAAGCATGTCTGCCAATTAGTTCAGTTTGGCCGTGTGTGTGTGTGTGTGTGTGTGTGTGTGTGTGTGTGTGCATGTGTGTAAAACCATGACTATATACAATTTTAATTTATAAAAAACTTTCTGTCAATGAATGTACTTCTATTTTTAAAACAATTACTAGATTATAAAGACATAAGTGTTTAATACATTGCTTAGACCTAACATCCTAACAGGCCTAACACGGGGAAGTGAAGCTGCCAAGAAACAAGGAAAGTTTGGGACCCTCTGTAATACATAATTCCCTTTTTACACGTACTGGACCCAAGTCCAGTACTGGGCCCAAGTCAGCGAACATGTCTGCAGGGAACCAGAGCTGGACTCTCCCCAGATACAAAGCAAGGACTGCTTCTCACTTTACCCTGACAGGAACCACTTAGACTCTGCAGACTTTAACTTGGATTCTTGAGGGAGGAAACCGTGATAGATCTGTGTGCTTTCGTCTTCAGCGTAGGGGACGGATGCTCTAATTTGGAAAAGGCTAAAGCAGTTGTTAAATCTGTGAGCAAAGAATGCTAAGATGGATACTAGAAGAAAATGTACAGATTTGATTGGGCTAAGTCGACACTAGTAAGAAGTTCTCAGGAAAATCCAACTGCAGGCCAAAGCTATGAAATCTGTGGTACTGAGCCAAGCCACAGACAAGGCTGATGCTCCGTGGTACCACAGGGAGGTACATGGCTGAAACGTTATCAGGCTTGGGAAGGGAAAACAAACTTAATTGGCAATGGGTTTGGATCAGAAAACAGTAAGGGCCTTCCTTGGTTACAGAATAAAAGTACAAAGATAAATGGATCCCTTCCATTTGAAATCTGTTTAATTTGAGCATTTAAGCAGCCCTAAGGGCTGAGGGCTTGATATGTGGAATGTTCTAGGCGACAGAACTGTATGCAGGTGTCCGTGTTAGCATACCCGGCTTGGGGAGTTACATATACAAAAAGTCTCTGGCTAAAGGATCACGCTCTATGGAACATTTAGACACTCGACTTCTCAGTTTCTTAGTGTAATGAGATACTTTGAACTCTCAATGTAAAATGCTGGATTAGAGAATCAGTACAGACACTTGTAGGTTCACTGGATAGAGAAGACCAAAGGCCCACAAGCAGCAGAAACAGAGTACTTGCTGCAGAGCTAGGGACAGGGAGAGCAGCTGATGGGATCGAGAATTGCATGTGCTCAGGTGCTGTCAGCGAGCTTCACTGGTCACTGCTGGGCTCCCAGCTTGGGAATGGACATGGACGCATACCAAGTGCGGGCTTGATTAAGGCATCCCCAGCTACTGGAGGATGGGACTCAGGGTTTTCCTGTCCGCCTCCTCAGCCTCTGCAAGTGTCCTGAGTGTTGAATACATGTTTTATTGCCTTCCTAGACTGGCCAGGAAGCATTTCACTTACTGAGCATCTACCCACCTGGCCCCTGCTGTCCTGGATCTGCCTCTTACACTAGAACTCCTGCCTCTGTTTCTTCAGTCTCACTTCCTCACTCTGCCCAGCTCTGGGACATTGGTCTTGCACCTGAGTGCCAGAGTAGGAAAGCCTCTTAGAGATATAGCAGGCTATGTGTCCAGAGGAAACAGAAGACTGCAGAGCAGGTTTCCACCCCATTTGCCCTATACCACAAAAGGAGTAAAGAAATGTAAACTAAAACTCCCTCTAAGAGGGAGGGAAAATATGTGGTGGGGTCAGATGGAGAATTCTGGAGAAAACGATGTACAATTTCAAGAACCTAGAGTTTCTGAAACCATCCAAAGAAGAGTTCTTTTCTTTAAAAGAAAAAAATCTTTAAAGAGCAGGAAAGGAAGCAAATCATGAACAAGAGCATTTTTTATAAAGAGATTGTGGCTATCCCAAAGTTGTTGACTGTTTTTTCCTGGGAAGCTCATAAATATTTGGTGGGTCCTATAGACTTAGACTAAGGATGGTAAACAGATTTGGAAACTCACTGTGCAGTCAGCTCACTCAGAATCTGCCAACACTGGGAGACTGTTATCCCAGGTTTCTAATGGCTAGGGACAGGTACCAGATGTTGAAAGTCTATTGTAAATTTCCTTGTCATGTCTGAGAACAAGGTCTTTGGGCCTAAGACAATCCCCAGAAGACTGGCATTTCCTTGGTGTTGAGATAAGCTGAGGAGGTTTACATACACTGCCAGGGACACTCCATAGGCTTCCAACTGAAGGAACCTTAGCAATCATCCAATTCACTTTGAAGTAAAGAAGCTCAGGCCCAGGGAGCTGCAATAACCTGCTCAAAATTCCACAAGGTCTGGCTCACACCATCCAGGACTATCCTGGGGACATGCCCCTTTCTTTATACTACACTGAAGACAGTCTGCCCAGTAATATGGAGATGTTCTTATAGGCATCTAAAGAAGGGTAGGTCTTTTCACTGATTTTTATTTCAGAAGATTCCCTTTTCCCTTCAAAAGAGATTTATTTTAGAAAGTGCATCCCAGCCATGTCATTCACATGAACCATAAAGGAAGAGAATGGGGAAAGAGTCAAACATCCCTGAGAGGGAAAGTGGAAAACAAAGGGTTACAAGTACCGGTGCTCACAGAGAAAAATTGTTCCTCTTGTTCTCAACCTGCACAAAGGCTCTCCAGGAATTTGCAAGACTTTCAACATTTAAGCTCTTATATGCAAAGATCAAATTAAATCCAACAGATCAGAAAAGGAAAGGCATCTGAGAACAAAGTCTCAGTCCTGAGGATCCAGGCAGAGCGAATCAAGTGTGTACCTGAGTGCAGAACCATCTGCACGGGAGTGGGAGAGGTCCAGGAAGAACCGTTCTCAACAGAGAGCTGGACAGCATCCTACAGAATGCACTGAAGAAATGCAGGGGTGGACCTGAGGGTACTCAAGGAAATCTAAGGTAGCACACAGTTATGAGTCTATCAGAGGGAACCTCATCTGGGGAGCTGCCTCGGTCTTTCTCACAGGAACAACAACAACAACCACAACAAAATCTGCAAGGAAAATAGCAAGCATGTTTACTCAACACCTAGAATCATGCTAAGTGAAGTAATTATGGTAGTCTGAAAACATGTCAGACAAAAAGTAGAGAGAACTGGAGGACTGTAAAAGTGGGCCAGGTAGAAAGAAGAAATTAGATGACCTCCTTTTGGAGCCAAGAGATATTTTGTGGCATTGGGAGATAGGGGGAGGAAATAATCACTGGCTGTTAGGAGATCTCTGATGAACCCTGCACCCCCAGCAGCCTAGTTACCCTGACTCAAAAGCCAAGCATTTCAATCAGATTCTGTGAGAGTTGAACTGTATATCAAGCCTGATGCTAGAAATGATACATCACAAAACCCACCAGGAAATGCTAGAAGCCATTTCTGTTATCAATTTATGTAAATGTTTCTAGCAAATGGAATCTACCTCCTTAACACAGTAACTGTGGTACCGGACACCATGGAAGTTTGGTGTGATGTTATTTATAATGAGGAATTCACAAGGTTTCTTCCTTGATTCCCTAAGGCCCTATAAGTGAACGGTTAACCGAATATAAAGCATTTGTTATAAGCCGTGTTAATTAAAGAAGTGCACTGGGCTAGGTTATAGATTCACTCCTAGAGAAATTTTGGCTGGGATTAGTGATAATCAAAATACACAAATTTGAGTTTAAGATTAATAATAGATGCTCATCAGGACTCCAGGAAAGTAGTACATAGCTACTCTCAGGGAAATAGTCTCATCACATATCTTCTCAGAAAGCTCTGACTGCCAAGGTAACTTAGCCCAGCAGTGGACAGCATAGTCTAGACACATACTGTAAACAAATCAGTTGGCTAGGGAATCCGTCTGCAGGAAAGATAGTCAGGAGGTCCCCAGACTACTGTCTGGATTTGGCATAATATGGTAAGGCTGGCTGACTGGATACAATTAAGCTAGGGGCTGATAAAGGCTGGGATATATGCTGAGGACCCAGCAAGCTTACAGGTAAGTATCAGGACTGAGACTCAGCAGAATAACCCCAGAACTCTGTAAAGTCTGTAACAGTCAGGCTGGAAAGCATGGCTCCCGTTTACCTCTAAAGGCATCTTCTGTAACTTTTAAATAAAGCAACAATAGGAATATGGACATAAAGGGGAAAGCAGTGTTGCAAGTGATGCTAAAAAAGACCCAAGCCTTTCCTATCATATACAGCCATCTCTGCCAGCCCTTGTTTTCCTATTGCTTGGAAGCATTTGCAAAGCATGCTGGGAAGGTTAGCATATGTGTCCAGGTATAGGCCCTGAGGGTTATCTAGACCCAAGCCTTACTTGACCTCTGTCTGAGCTTTGCATTTGGCAAGAAGCCTGGGGATTTCCCCAGTTTGTACATGGCAGACGCCCTCCCTGGGAAGGGAAAAAATTAATTTGACACAAGCAATCAATCCCACTGGAATGTTTGCATACACTGGGCCAAGCAGAAATGGATCCTAAAGGGAGTGCTTCTGGGAGGTGATGGGAATTTTAATGCTGAAAAATGATACTGTGTCAAGAGCCCAGTACAATAAAAACAGCAGATACATTTGCACCCGAAGCATGTACAGCATCACATGCATATCACATGCATACATACAGCTTACACGTCCACATACAGACCTGCCATTCTCCTGGAAAAGCCTGTCAAAGTATAGAACTGTCCAGCTGTGGAACAACTCAGCTGACTGTGCTGCTGAGTTCTGGATTTTATGTTTTCTATTCAAAAGGTTTAGTTTGAAGAGTGAAGCACTGTCTAATCCCAAAGGCTACAGAGGCCTGAGAAACATATCTGTGTGATTCCTGCAGTCCCAGGTTTGACGAAAGTACCAGCACCCCTTACCACAACCTAAGCAAGCCTTGGAAATTACCTGCCACTTCCTGTCTCCCTCAAGCTCATATCAGCTAATAGGAAACCCTACAGACTCTCTTGCCGCTATAGTGGTTGTCTCATCAACTATGGTTTAGTAGGCTCCTTGGATTTCTGTCTCTTATTTTGCCTCTTCCTACACAATTCATCTCAGAAAGTTCCTAAATAGGCTTAAGTTGTAATTTTATCATATAATTTTAATACTTGAAATATTTTTTATAATTTAGAAGATAAAATCCAATTCCTGGAATACAAAATCCAAATCAAGAAAACAGAAAACTCCAGAACTCACTCCATATCTCCACACCCTTTCACCCTGCATCTTCCAATTCTCACTCATCTTCACACAACTCTCTGGCTCTGTTACATATTCCCTCTGCTTGGAATTCCTTTCCCATCCTAGACACTTCCCATTTGCCATTCTGGACAATGGATGTCTCTTCCCAATGTCATTCATACATGTCCTATTCTATGACCATTCCACAAAAGTCCCACCAGGCTTTACCACTCCTGCTATATCACAACTAACCACAAATTTAGCCCTATGATAAATGATAGGATGATATAATGCACTTAAAAATGTAACTCATTGCCCTCTACCAGAATGTCAGTTTTCAGAAGATGCAGGAAATGTGGGGTAAGGAGATGAAGTTCTGTGTGAGAGAATGCAAGCCAAGATGTAGTTTGCTTACCCTGATTCTCTTGTTGAGAAAGGAGCTAAGCTGAGTTTACACATGGCCTGGGGAAAGATGGTTTCTTTATTGCCTTTACCACCTTGTCTTCACTCTCTGACTCCAGGAAGAGTTCAAGGATACATGTTACAAGAGGATCAGTAAGTCAATCCTCCTCATACCTTGGGAGAGCTGGCGGTCCCTAATGAAGACATTATCTAGAGCACTTGACACATTCCTAATTGCAGATTTGGCATCCAAAGACACCGGCTGAGGAAATGCAGGCTTTTCAGCACAGGCCCAGCAGTTCCAGAAACTTGGCTCTGCTTTCAAAACACTAGGAGGGCCAGAATGACATGAGACCATCAAAATGATTCTCTCCAAAGGAATCAGTGTCCCTGTTCACCGAGCAAGGATGCTAAGTCACATCATGAGCTTGAACCTCACAGGGGTGACCAAGCAGTCTTGAGCTTACAAAGACAAAGGCTTCTGGTGGGAAAAATGTCTCCAGAAAACATGGCAGAAAGATCCTACTACCACCCAGCACCTAGCTCCTGTACCCTGCTTTCCCCATTCTCTGCCTGCTCTCTGTTCTGCTGGGAACACTAACACTGTGGATGAATTATGCATTTGGTGTGCCCACCTTTGACACTGGCCTCAGAGACAGAAAGGGACTTTCCCAAACTGATCAATAGCAACACCTGTCTCCTGAAACCCAGCCCACAGCTCCTAACGTGAACCCAACCATCAAACATCATCACTTACTGATGCCTGCGAGGCAGGGTCTCCCTCTAAGGGTCCAGGCTGGTTTAAACTTGTCCCTTCCTGCCTCCGTTTCCCAAATGCTAGGATTAAAAGTGTGTCCTGCCATGGCCAGCATGGCAGCTTTAGTCTCAATCTAGATTTTCCAGGCCTGGCCTAGTTTGCCAGTCTTCTAGTTCCTGCATCCTTCACAGGACCAGAGTTGCCCTCAGAATAATAATAATAATAATAATAATAATAATAATAATAATGCACAGTTTGAACTCCAGAGACCTGAAATGAGAGCAATACATGAGATACAAAGGTTTCTGTGTTAAAATAGGAAACACCATTTTAGCTTAAAACAACAGTGAGCAAACAGCTGCTCCAAAGATGAAAAGTCCAGCCTTAAGTTAGGCTTCACTTTCTATTAGGAATTGACATCATTTGAAAGAAAAAGGTTCAGTGGATCTGGTTATTTTGGAAAGCTTAAATGACTTGGAAGTTGAATCCTAGCAAGGTACAAGGGAAAGCAGACCCAGTACAGGCTCCTACCTCAATGTTAGTCAGACTTACAAGAGAGAAAATCAGCCTCTCAGAAAGCAGGTCTCTGTGGCCAGCTCAGTTTGGAGTCCATCATCACTCCATCCTTTCTGAGACCAAGAGCTCCCTGAACACAGACCATGCGTGCCTACCTGTACACACACATGTGTGTACAGCACAGACATGGACCAAGCACTCATTACATGCTTGCTGGAAGAAACAATGCCAGCATACCCCTGCATGTTTACAGGCACATAAGGACAAGCATATAAATACAAGCACATACATGTACATAGACCTTTCTAAAGCAATGCAGTCAGTAAGTTAGAAACATAATTTCTCAACCCTTGTTTTCCCCAATCATATTTAATTTGGGTAATACTTTTTAAAATGTCATATACTTTCCTCTTTTGCATATCCTTACATATATTTAACCTCCCCCATGCTCTACTAGAAGCATTTATTTGCCTTGGGGAAGTTCAGGATAGTTATAGCAGCAGGCAAAGAGAAAATGTCAGTGCTCAGCTGTTGATATCTGGGATTGGATTTTTTTTTTTTTTTTTTTTTTAGTATGCAGCTCCTAAGTCCCCATGAACATATCGAGAGCCGGGGCCTGGATGGATCTGCAGTGAGGGTGCTTTGGACCAGAAGTAATGAATGCTGAAGATGCAACATGGAGGGGCTGTTGTCATGAGGAAAGCAGGAAAGCCCTCCTTCAGTGTTGGGGGAATGTGGGACAGTTCAACCTAGAGCACACAGTAGGGCCTCAGCCACATGTTACTTAAAGTCCCATCTCAAGTCTAGCCAGGCTTGAGGGAAGATAGTTTTAGAAATAGTCCAATAGGTCAAACAGTATCTAACGACTCAAGGATCGACAATTCCTTCCCCTCCGCCTCCAAATAAATAAATAAATAAATAAATAAATAAATAAATAAATAAATAAACCAAAACAAAATTTACCCACTTCAGGCCCTAGAGCAGAGTTTCTGTTTTCTTCTCGTCTCCTCACAGTTGGCACTAAGCAACCTAGGCATCCACAAATCTGTTTCTTAGTTTCTTAGTGGTCATATTCTGGGAATCAGAGACTAGAGAAAGGCTAGTCTGAGATCTGGTCTAAGTGGCTGCTATGTACTAAGACTCTGACTCCATAGGCAAACTGTGAGGACTTCAATCTTAGTACCATCTATCAGCTCAATACTCAAACAGCAGTACGCCATTGCCAACACGCACACCAGAGATCAGACCGAATCAGCTCCATACAGAGAAGGAAAAAAGTCAAGAAACACACTGCAGGACAGCCCCATCCTTTCCCAGCCCCCACCACTACCAACACAAGTCCACACAAGCACCTCTACATACTCAGACCCTGTTCTGAAGAGAAGTGATAAATATGAGGGAGGTGGAGATCTAGGCAACTGAGCAGGTAAATCTTAACAAAGTATTAATCCGAACCAGACAAATCAAGAAGACTACTATAAAGTACCACTATAAAACAAACAAAAACAGGGTACGGACATATGAATTAGCTACACTTTTGTAAGTATTATGAGCTACATTTTCTTTGCATATCTGGGTAATACAAAATTAAGTGTGCAACTAAGTCACATTGCTGCCCAGCGGAAAGAAACCTCTAGCCACTCTTGGCAGGCAGACCGGCCACTCTCTCCTGTGAGCATTTCTTGCAAAGGCAAACAGAACATATCATGAAACATTTTGCTCCAACTCCACTGCTGCCAATTTCCTACCAGACATGAAAAAATGTGGTCCTTGAGTGTAGAACAAGCTGTCGCTCCAACCCAAGTCCCCTAGCTCAGCTTTCAACCACACTCAAACCAGAGGAGACCCCAGAGAAGAACTGACAAGAATCCCTTCTCACAGAGTCAGCGATTTTGCTTTTTCAAAGCACTTTCCTTCTACCCCTCAGTTTATCTCACACTATTCCCGTGAGGTATGGCAGGGAAGTATGTTGACCTCTTTCTTCAAATGAGGAAAGAGAGGTCCCATCTGTAAAAACAGGAATATGACCTGGCTTGGCCAATTCACAGAGCTATTTAATGGTGGTGAGGAGTGGAAACCTGGGCCTGGATCACATCCTTGGATGATCTCAACCAAGGGCAGACAACTGCATTTCATGTACACTCTGTGGTATCAGAGTTATCATGCACTGAAGCTCACAAAACACATGTGGCCTTGAGGGGCTAATTTGGACCCAGAACCTGGCTCTTAATTCACTTAATATACACTGTAAAAGAGACCAAAAGGAGGTTCCACCGATAGTCTAAATTTCACTACCAAAGCATCCTTAAACATTCCACAGGAAGTTATCTTTAGCCAACAAGGACAGGCTGTTCCCCTCTCTCCTGAGGATAAAAGCAGAAAAAAAAATCTAGAACCCACAGTTGTCCTAGTCACCGTTGAAAAGGATCGGGGGATGGGGGGGGGGAATGAGTGGCCCTTCTTGTATGATTTGAACTAAATAGCATCATAAAAAGGAAAAAAAATCTAGTCCTAGTCCATGGAAAATCTTGGTTACAAATGTCTATCCTTAGGAGAAAGGTAAATGAAATGTAGCACACAACAAAATGTAACATAGCTCTTAAAACAAAGGAAGCAGAGACAGGTGTGCTGACATGGAAAAGCTGCTGTGACTATAAAGTGGTTAAAAAAATTGCAAAATAGCACACATAGCATGATTCTTTTTTTGTCACATAAAAGAGAGCTGCGCATTTATGTAAACACATATTTATATGTGCATCAGGCATATCTATCTGTTAAATTCATCAAAATATTATGGGGGAGGAAATAATATCTTCTGTACAACTGTTCTATACAAATATTATTATACAACGTATCAATGTCTTTACCCTTCCACACAAGTGAGGAATCTTCTGTTTTCCTATCCTCATACAAAAGTTATTTGACCTATGACTGTCTTACTTTGTACAATGAGATACTCTTGTACTGGTGTATTTTATGTTTAAATTAAGTGGAAGAGTGACTCGGTTCACACAGAGTTCTAACTATCACTTCAATGTTTGTTTCTCATCTTAAGTCGATAACCAAAAGTAAGTAATGGATATAAAGAACAGAAGAAGATGTATCAAGTTATCAGAGAAGGATTCTCTGGGCTATTAGGATTACAGTAGTGTTTGTATCCTTCACACTTACTTTCTCACTACGCTAAGCAACATTGTAACAGCCCTGAGATAGGAAAAGGTAAGTGTCCTGTAAAATGATACCTTAAAACAGATCTTTCTAAATGAACCTCTGTCTTCCTATTTAAATACATTTAACTCAATGGCAATAGAAGCATATCGTGTGGATCAAGGCATACGTGAAGTTCCCTTTCTGGTTGATCTCTGGCCATGTTTTCTCCCAACCCACAACCAAAAACTATTCAAGGAAAAGGACCATGAGCTGCCATGTGTAGCAGCTCTCTCAGCATCCAGCATGCCCATCATTCCCTCATTACTGACTAGAAGATCCATTTGCACATTTGTACTTTCCTATTGGGGTTTTCTAAAAACAAACCAAACAAACAAACAAAAAAACACACCCAGAATGCATCTCTATCTACTTTTCCAGTGCTTATGAAATATGTGGATATTTATAATCAAGTGTTCCAAAGGATCCCCTCTGACTAATTCAGACTCAAGAAATAGCTACATTCCACAGTGTTGATTTTACAAGTCTCTTTGTTTAAGGTAGAATTGCCTGTCCACAAAAATTATTTTTATTTCCTTCACACAGCATTGAGTAACTCCCAAATGGCATACACACCAATAATTAGCTTTTGTGAGAAAAGAAAAATCAGGCCAACAAATAATAGTTAAGCAACTATTATCTGTGAGGCACTCAGCTGGGTGCTGAAAATATAGAAAAGTCCAAAGCAAAATGTATATACAGTACCGCTGCTGCATACAGACATGAACATTGTCCAAGCCAAGACCTCCAGGTGGTCTTGGGGCCATCGGTTTCTATAAAGATTTGTGACGGTACTGGTGTCCAAACAAGGATATGTACCTTATTTCCTAGACTCAGTGTCCAAAACACCAGCCAGAGACATAGGAGTCCTACTTTTATTCCCAACCTAGAAGCCACAGGATGGATTGGCATGCAGAAAGTTGGCATGCTGGTCCACTCTGACATCATTGCAGAGATCAACTGTTTATGCAATTGCCATTCATCCTCCAAAGAATATGTGCAGCCTGGCTCCTCTCTCCCCAAGCTCCCAGTAGCTCTTGGTGCTTGATCTTGGTGCTCAAGCACAAGACAACTCAGGTCAGCTTAATAACAGCTCTACCCTCTGACTAAGAGACCAACTAGACTCCCACATATCCACAGAGCAGTCAGCATCCCTTCCAGCAGGAATCTCATCCTTTTTTTTTTGGCTGTGATGGAAGCCATCCTGATACTCTTCCCACAGCCGTTCTATTGCTTAACATGTTCAGTCTCTACCACAGTCTCTTCCTGTGTCTTTTTTCAAACATTTAAAGGTTTTCTACAAAACAAAAATAAACAAACAAACCCTATGACCTCACTAGACCTGAAAACTAAAATATTTTACCAAAGTTTAATATGTGTGCATAAAAATCACATGTATAAATTCAAAATTTCACACACCTGTAATTAAAAAAAAAATACTATCAAATGCTCCAAAGATGTCCTTTGATACCATTTTAAGTTGTCTCTTTGCTTTCCTTGCCAAACTCCCTGAATGGTTGTCTGTAGTCTCTGTGTTCATTTTTTACCACTGAACAGGGTGACCCCGTGACCCCTTTCCACATACATCCTGATGAGGCTGCTAATCCTCTGCACTGTCACCACTTGATGTATCATCACCCTAGAAAACCATTCTGGTCCAATATTTGGTCAAGCATCTCCTTAGACTCCAGTATCTGAGCATGTGCTGTGCCAGTACACTGGGATACTGAGGAGGGCCTGGGAGTCCTGCGCTTTCCCTCTGATCTAAAGCTGTGGCATTATTCCAATGCAACATCTTCAATAGCCACCATCCCAACAGGGAGTCTGGCCAATCTCCTTCTCCAACTGTTGACGATCAGCTCCTCCCTGCCCACACCCTCCCTTCCAGAACAGTAAGTAGACAGGGATGGAAATCCCACTGGAACTCCAGACCCCTCCCACTCAGCCCCCTTTGTCATATCCAATTAACCATCTGTCAGCCTCCAAGACCCCTTCTAGGCTCACTGTCCAGCTGCCAACTCGACTGTGCCTGCTACCCCCACCCCAGGACGCTCATTGTCCCTGGAGTGTGGGGTAAGAGTGTAGAAGGTGAGATTTTAACCACAGCCCTTATCCTTGCCTGTTTTGCCTAAAATAAATGCAACTCCAAGCTTAAATATCATATCCCTACCTAACTCTGCACAGTAAAAGAAGGAAAGAAGAGAGAGGGGCAAAAGAAAGGAAGGAGGCAGGGAGAGAAGGAAAGAGGAAAGGAGAGAGAGAGGGAAGAAGGGAAGGAGGGAGGGAAGGAAGGAAGGAGGATCCAACTGAATGTCACAATTTTCATAATTTAGAATATAAAAGGATTCATCTAACCGGCAATACAATAATGTTATATACGTAATATAGTCATGCCAGTCATACATATAACCATATTATACTGCTAGCAATGTAAGCTATATGGCTATTTATAATATAAATGTAACTGTCAAATGTTCTCTATATCCACAAACACCAAGCAGTCTTGAGAGGAAAGGGCTTTTAATATTCATCTTATGGATGAAGAAACCAGAACTCAGAAGTTATAATTCACACAGTCTCATGGTTACTAAGTTCTTGTTCAGCTGGGAGATTCTGACTGTGGGACTAGCCCACATCTCAAAACCCCATCTCCTGCTCCCAGGGAGATAAACCTGGTCTCCCTCTGGTCAGTAACAGCACCCAGATTTCTACTCCGTTAGGCTCTGTAGGACCACAGAGAATCCTTTGATGAAATGGAGTGTTTTCCTTAACGACAGTTCAAGTTTCTCCCTATGACAGACTTAGAGGGAGAGAATACTTTAGGGACAAGAATTAGGATGTGGCATCTTCTTCCTTGTGTGTAGAGGATGGCTGTGATCCCTCTGTGCCAGCTGTGATTGGTGCCATCTCCTGGTGGCCAGAGCTCAACCCCTCTATAAGAAGCTGCCCAGAGACCTAGCCTGAGCCAAACCCCTGTACTCTCCTCAGTCCACCCCCCTCCAGCACTTGTCTTCCTGGTTTTCCACAGAAGGTGATTCTTCAGAGCCCACTAGCCTAGAGCAGATCTACTTCAGGAGTGCTAATTGTGGCTCTCCAGGCCTTGCTTCCCAGCTTTTCTACCCGAAGGCCTCAGAGGGTCACTTCATCTGGACCACACACTTCAAAGATTGCACATCCCTGACCCCTGACGAGAGAGAGTCTTTCTGCAGGAGCTGTTCACCCAGTAGCTTGTATCCTTGGGGCCTGGCTAACCAGTGATTTTACTGAGGTCTACCTTCCATCTGCTCCCTGAGCAAGAAGCATCTTCCAACAGACCAAGGCAGACCCTTTGGCTGACCTTGAGATCTGCCCCTTGAAGCTGAGGCTGGGAATTTGGTTGAATGGTAGAGAGCTCTTGCCCAGAACACCAGAGGGCCTAAGTTGGAGCCCACATAACACAGAACAGATATCCAGGTTCATCCAGGACCTTCCTCCCTAATCGATCTTCTCCTTCCTAAACACTCCCTGCCTCCTGTGTGCCTTCTCCCTCTTCCTCACCTCAGGTATTCCCATATCTTCCTCACCTAAAAAAAGCCTTCCCTCAACTCTGCTCCCCATCCAGCTACTTCACTATTTTTAATCTTCCCTTCACAGCCAAACCTTTGCAAAGAGTCATCTCTATGCACACCCACCGCTTCCTCCACATCCACTCACTCCCATTCCCTTTGCAACTTCAACTCCGCCCCCCCCCCCCCATTACAGGACTGACACTAGCCTCACAGTTACCAGTGATCTCTCTGACTGAGGAACCAGTGGCTGGCCTTTGCTCAGCCCCATATCCTTCAGCTTCACAGGTCACCTGCTTCCCTCCAAACCCCAGCCTCTCCTGGTTCTCTTCCAGCCCTTCCCTTCAGTCTGCAGTTCTGCCCTTGGCCTTCTACCCTTAGGTCTGTGGAAGCTTTTCATTTATTATCTCGTCTATGCTGATAGCTCCAGCCACAACTTCTTTCAGATATCTCCAAAATCTATATTTCTGAGTCTGGCCTCCCTCCAAGGCTCCAGACTCCCTTCAATACCCACATACTGAATCAACACATCCCTTAGCTATCCACTGCCACCTGAAATGCTACATGTCCCAAGACAATTTCTCCAAATCCTCCCTCTCCTCCCAACCCCCACAGCTGCTTCCCTGTTTCCCAACTCCTGATTTTCCAGGGCACTCTACCCCTGACCCCCACACTAAGGCTTTAGTTCCAACCTCCTCAGCACCTCTACATCTAATTTGTCAGGTCCTGTGGGCTCAACCTCCACAAATTCACTTCCATTGCTTGTCTATCTTTCCCAACCAGAAGTCTCTTCCTCCATTCTAAGAGCAACTCCACAGAGCTCTCAGATTCATATTCCTTACCACTCGACTGTCCATGTTCAGAGAAATTCACAAACTCCCTAAACCAACTGCAGAAAGACCCAACTCATTGACTTTCCATTCAAAACACTCATGCTCTAGGAGTCCAGTAAATGCTTACCAAAGCAATCAATCAGTGTGGTCCCCACCCACTTCTAAGCCTCAGCTCCCATTCATCCTCTACCTGCATCCTCTGGCCATGCACACTAGACTATTACCGTTGCCCATTGAGCATTGTCTCCTACTAGACTTCAGCCTGGGAATGTAGCGCTCTCCAGCTGTCCCTCCAGTTCCTTCATACCAATCTGAAGACATAACCACACCGTAAGTATACAGATCACCCATCACTGTGTACTCCTTAGCGTGTTTATTCCTGGTATCTATGTTCCCTAGCAAGTACCTGACTCACACCAAAAATGCTATGGGGGGCAAAGGGAGGAGACAGAGCTAATTCTCCAAGTCTCTTCTTTGCTTTCCTGAATGAAGATCTCTGTCCTCCCAAGAGTCTTTCTGTTCCTTTGCTCCTCAGCAGACATGATTTCAGGCAGCTCTATTGATCCAACAACTCTATGGCTGTCAGTCATTTCCTAGTTATTCTCCTGCCAGTCATCCACACAAAGGAGTGGTAGGAAGAGTCTCAGCTATACACAGAGAAGGAATGAGAAGGGACCAATTCTCTGCACCCACCTGAGGCTCAGCAGAAACAAGCTGATTCTCACCAGCATCTCTCAGTGGCTGGGGCCATGTGGCTCAGGGCATTGGAAGGGGCTGCAGGAGGCTAGCATATTTACTCCTTTGTAACAGTTAAAAATAGAAGTGCCCTGACCTGTTGTAATAGGATGGCCCACCCAGTCCCCTTGGAAAAGAACGATTAGGATCACCTCTCCTCAAAGACTGAACCGTCCTGTGGAGGTCAGATTAAATAAGATACTGCTTGTCAAGAGGCACTTAGGGAAACAGGATGCTCCATTTGGAATAACTATCTGCAGATATTTGGGTATCCATTGCACAACATATAAAGCCCTTTTTCACTGTGTCTTATTTGAATCACTCAACAGCCCTATAAGGGAACAGCGGCTGAAGGGATTGTTATCCCCATCCTATGTAGATGTTAAAGTCACGTGGACAAGCCATTCAGATAAGCAGGGAGCAAAAAGGAGGGTCACCTTCCTGCTCTCACACATGGCCTTCCTTCACAGACCTTTTCTCCCCTTTCAGCCCATTAAGTCCAAGTGCTCCCAGAGGGAGGATATTTATATTTATATCCATTTCCCTCCCGCTCCACAGTCCTTCCTTTGATGGTTTTATATACTTCCACAGAGTGTGACTGCAGTAGACACTCAATATGTATTTGTTAAACAAGTGACTGAAGGCAAGAGGCCTAAAGTCAGCCTCTTGAGTCCACAGGCAGGCAAGGCTCCTTGCTCCCCTCATGCTGCTGTTCCGGCACCCTCCCCGTGCATGTGAAACTCTGCCTAGCAGCCATCCAGAGGTGCCCACTGCATAAGTACAACAGCAGGCACAAGACAGCACTAACAACTAGACCCTAGGTACTAGGGTTTCCTGAGTTGCTGCTGTCCCCAGACATCACCAGACGCTTTGCACTCTTCTTCTACTTCAGCATCTCAAACTGTAAAACAAGCTTCATTACTCCTATTTTTGCAAAACTCCTGAAGATGAGTGACAGCAAATGATTTACCCAAGAGCAAACCCCTAGTCAGTACTGTGTTTATCTGATCCAAGGCAAAAGCATCCCGGCTAATCTAGGGTTATCTTCCCCCATCAGTACTACTGATGACAGGTTTTGTTTGGATGGTTCTTTGTTGTCCTGTGCACCGTAAGATATCTAGCAGCACTTAAGATCTGACTACAGACTAGAAGCCTACAGCAAACTGTTTCATGAGTTACGACAACCAAAAGAAATAAATACATAAATAAAATCTCCAGACATTGCCAGCTGCTCTATGGTGTGAAGTAGCATTGCTCCTGGCTGAGAACCACTGTGCTAGCCTAGACTGCCTCCCTCCAGAGATCAAGGCCAAGTGCAACCAGGAGGACTCTGGGAAGTATTTGTTGTACAGAGTCTAAGAAGACCCCTAGTGCATTCGCTCTGCGTCTGAGGTTTACAAGCAGCAGGAGTTTTCATACTTGTAACCCCACTTCTCTCTATAGCCCTCGTTCATCCCAATACTTCTCTTTCCTTAAAAGACATGCAAATATAGTAGGACAGAACTGCCAATAACTATCATATTGGCAGCCCATGATACAAGGATGAAGTCTGGCCTCCACAACCTTACAGCGGTAGTGTCAAATACTAGTAATATATTCTGAAATAGATTAGCACAGAAATCACCTACCTACAATACAACATTCTCTCTCTCCAGAAACACAAAGTCCTCTCAATACTCCTCCAGAAGTCCCTGAGCGAGCAAATGACTAAATGTCCAATTGATGACTGAAGAAGACAGAAGAGAATTTTTAAACTATAATAAGCATTGAGCTGAGTATTCTGGATAGTCTCATGTCAGTCTGACATTAGGTCAGGTCACCTGGGAAGAAGAAATTTGAATTGAGAAAAATGACTCCAAAGGACTGGACTGTAAGCAAGGCTGACCGGGAATTTTCAGACTGACAACTGATGTGAGAGAACCCAGACCATTGTGGTAGTGCCACCTCTGAGAAGGTGGACCCTGGAGGGTACAAGTAAACAAGCTGAGCAAGCAAGGGGGAGGGGCAAAGCACTCTTCCATGGCCTTGGTGTGAGTTCTGCCTCCAAGTTCTTGCCCTGTTAAATTCTCATCCTGACATTCCCTCAGTAATGGACCGTGATAGGGACTATAAACTGAAATAAGCTCTTTCTTTCCCAAGCTGCTTTTGCCCTAACTAAGACACTGGGCATAATATTTACCTTGTGGTGTGTCAAGAGTAATGTCAAAGGAGATTGTGGTGCTTTGAATATGCTTGGCCCAGTGAGGGGCACTATTAGGAAGTGCGGCCTTTTTGGAGAAAGTGTGTCACTGTGAGGGTGGGCTTTGAGACCCTCCTCCCAGCTACCTGAAGACAGTCCTCTCCTGTTTGCCTTTGAAAAGGATGTAGAACTCTCAGTTCATCCAGTACCATGTCTGCCTAGACGCTGCCAGCTCCCACCTTGATGATAATGGACTGAACCTCTGAACCTGTAAGCAACCCCTCAATTAAATGTTGTCTTGTACAAGAGTTGCCTTGGTCATAGTGTCTCTTCACAGCAATGAAACTTTAAGGAAGACAGAGATGTTTTCCTTTTCTGCAGAAAGAGATAAGAGAATTTCTCTCTTCTCAGGAACCTACTGATATTTACGCAAAGAATTGCCACAAAGTATGTGGTTATTTCAAAGTCTTCCTTTTCTATGATCTGGAATGACAATGGCTTGTCTTCCTATACAAGTGGGATGGAGTTATTACCTAAGTTTGAGGAATGATACAGTGAGTAAGACATACCATAACCTAGATTCAACAACTGCTTACATTTGGCTATGTCTGTTGTATCTCTAAGGGAGACAGAATTTTTGATGAAGTGTAAGGTATTTAAAGACTTTGTACTTAACTCCAAAAAAATAAATAATTTTAATGGGGAAATGGGTCCTATACATAGGAAAAGGCTAAACAATAATACAATGCCAGTGACTTAGTGAGAATATAGACACTGAGGTTTTACAGAGGTAGTCGTAAACTGTAAACGGTTTCAAAAAAGACAGAACACAAATCTTGAAGAATGTGTCAGATTTGGAGGCTATGGAGTAGGATGGGAATGAATCAATAATAGTAAAAATGCCTTAGACAATGGGGAGGAATGCTGGCTACAACTGAGCAGCTAAGCATAGACTTGACCCATAGACACCGGAGAGTTACTGCAGCTTCATAAACCAGACGGTAACAAGTGAAAAGGTGTGTTAGGGAGTGTTATCAGCCCCAGGTACAAGGTAGAGGTGGGACAGACTTTGAAGGATGAGAAGGGGGCTCTAAAAGGAGTCCATGTGGGCATGGCCTTGGCAGTCACCCTGAGGATGAGCAACTGCTAACTATGCAGAACTGTGCAGCAAGGTTTGATAAAGGAGGGGGATCCTTCGAATTAATGACAAGGTTTTAAACATCATGACTGGGAAAGAAAAGATGCCACTTAGAGAATAGAGAAGAAAGTGAAGAGGATATGGTGGTTTGTGGAGTTGGAAACACACACAGAAAGCTGAGCTGAGCTGAGCTGAGCTGAGCTTGGCCAAAGCCCAGTTAACAGTATCTTTCCCATTGAAAACGTCTGGATGTGGAACCAAAGCTCAACAGAGAGTTGGACATAGAACTCACAGCAACTTCTTTTTCCTTAGCCCTTTGCCTTTGCATTTTAAAGAAAGAGCTTTCTCTTCTGCTCACCAAAGCTAAGCTATGAGCTGTGTTATGAAGCCTACTCTTCTGTCTCGTCTCTGGGATCCCACGCAGCCACTTCTGTCTCCACAGTGCTCGCTCGTTCTCTCTCACCCCAAACTACCTATGACAAAAACTCAAAACCCCTTTTCTGACAGTCGTGTTCCATCCTGTCTCTTGCTGATAAACTACATGTGCCTATATCCTGTTTGCCATCCCAAATGCCCACTCTGAGTGTCTCTTCTGATCCTGTGCACCCAGAATCAGCAACCAGGGTTTGGTTTTTCTATTCTTCCTGTCCAGCCTGTCTGCCCCATAATCACATCAGAGCTCACACAGACTTCCTGTGGGCTCCAAGATCCAGACTCCTTTCTGCCATTCCCAAAATGAGACCTCCTGGTCCCACTTCCTCCACTCTCTCCCTCTGGAAGCTGCAAGTACACCATGCCTCCAAAACATCGGGACCACTCCTAGACGTCCGCGCCTTGAGTCCTCATGTCCTGCTACAAAATGACTTGATGTCCACACCCAACTCTTCATATGTAAACGTGTCCTGAGCTGAGCACATCAGTCAGCTGGGTTCGCCCATCTTTGGGCTCTCAACCCAGCTCCTTCTCACCACACCACCAGTGTCAGGAGAACTCAGCATGCCTACCTCTCATGGTGTCTCTCAGAGTCAGCCCTGACTCCCCATCCTTTCTGCCATCAACACAGGGCAAGCCCCCAGCCTCTACCTCATTCTTGGATGATCTCAACATCTCCCTTGATCTTATCTTTACTGTTATTTTTTTTTACTTCATTAAAATAATATCTCCGCTGGACTAATCTTTCCAAACACTACTTTATGATGTGTCTTTGCTTGAAGACCAGCAGTGACTCCCTTTTTCCCTTGAATCATGTCCAAACTTCTCTTCAGAAGGTTTCAGTATTCTCCTATTTGTTCCTATTAGTTTTAGCCAACCCTGTCCCTCCCCCTCAAGAAGCTACCCTTTCCCCTTAGTCAGCCCAGTCTCCTCAAAACCCCATCCTTTTTATCTTTGCCCAATCTCCCTACCCCGCCCACTTCAAAGACCACCCTAGGCATCGTCTTCTCTGGTTCTGACAGCTCTTAACTCACAGCATCCTAACCTTTAGCAATCAGTTAATTAGTAAGCTGTAATTTATTGAGGACAGAAACTACTGTGACTATTTCTTCTGTGTTCCACAGCACCCTGGACAGCAGAAGATTCCAGTAGGTGTTAGAAAGTCCTTGTTGGGACAAGAAAATCGTTTCTTGTCCCAGTCCTGCACTGACCTATCTCCTTTTTCAGCCTTACAACCATGACCAGTAAAAGGTTAAGATTTGATTAAAATTTAAAGCCTGTAACAAAAGAAAAAAGAAAAACCCTGTAAGATATTTTGTCAGGCTTGAAACAGAATTCTTAGAAAAATAGTCAGGACTGTATCAATCTATACTATACTATAGGATACTATACTATGCTATCAATGCAATCTATATTATAGGACATTATACTAGACTGTAGGATAATGAGGGGGAACATAGTTGGTTCTATATCCTTATAAATGCAAAGAAATGAGATGCTGGGAACCTCATTTAATCTGTTGATCATGAGAATTAAAAAAATCCAAATAATCAGAAAGCAGGTAGGCAAGACAAGTAAACTGACTAAATTATTTAAAACATGCTTAATTAGAGACACAGTATGCCAGAGTTTTGACAAAGTAATTGTCAGTCTGGTCTCTGTACATGCAAATTTTTCCGCCACAAAGAAGGGGATAATCCTGGTGGGGGAAACTTTGGACAACCTGTTTGATGGTTTTTTTGGTTGTTCAACTGAATAAATTTATAATCCAGCCAGCCAACCAGGTACAGAGCTATGTTTCACAGAAGACATGAATCAAAAAGGAAAAGGTTGAGAAACATAGCCTGTCCAGACTTAAGAATCCCCAACAGGGGCCTCTGCGATAGACTGCAAGTGGGGTGAAGGTCAAGGGCCAGAACACAGAAGGCCATGAGGCAGAAAAGCACTACTCTAGACTTACCCCTTTACAGCTTGTCACAGGTCATCAATCACTTGCAGGTTTGTGTATAGAGGATTTAGACTGTCTCTGATTCTAAATGCACATGAGATCTAGCCTCTCTTTCCACCACCAAGGCTGCCACCGCATCCTTGAAGTCAGCAAGACTGCCCTATAGAAGAACGCTACCCCAATAGGAAGCTGACCCCAGCCCACTTCTTACTCTGTGATCTGAGACTAGCCCAGACAATGTAAACTATTTGAAAGGCACTGGGGAACATAACAAATTAACTAACAAGTCTCTAGAATTGGAAGCTACAAAATAAATGCCTATCAAAAAAAGTAAGGAAGACAGAAAGAAGAAAGGAAGAGGAGAGGAGAGGAGAGGAGAGGAGAGGAGAGGAGAGGAGAGGAGAGGAGAGGAGAGAGGGGAAGAAGGGGAGGAGAGAGGAGGGGATGAGGAACATGAGTTCATACTTCAGGATAGAATATGAATTCATATCATGGTGGGTTTTCCCCAGAGCTAGAAAATACAGCTGCTTAGCATGGCTGGGGTGGATGCGAGTGGGGTCTAGTAGCCATCCTGACAAATGTTTCTGGATGTCACTTAGCTTCCAGAGTCTCTTTCCCTAGATTCAGGACTATAAACCCAGGGCAAGCATCTCTTTAGAATCCATGCTTTGGTGTCTAAGACAGAAGGAGCAGGAGAGAAAAGAGGGGGGCGGGGGAGGAGGAAAGTGAAAATGCTGACTCCAGAGATGGAGGAGGGAGGGAGGGCAAGCTGAGCCCTGGAAGCAGGAATGGATGACAGGAGACTCTTCCCCTTTCCCAGACCCTGGCATCAACTCTGTCCTCCAGCTCTTTCCTCCCCAGACCAATTAGAGATGACCATATGGGCCAATTAAGTCTTGACTTTCAAAGCCACAAGTTCCCCCACTCCCTAGAGTGGTCCTCCAGGATAAAGCAACAGGGTTAGGAAACAGATGGGTGTGCAGCCTCCAGAGCTAACCTGACCCCTGACCCCCACCAGTTCATGTCCTCTGATCCAACTTTCTCGAAGGGCAAGCAGATGCTTGGGGCATCCATAACTTATCAGAGTCCTTGGGACAAAGATTTCCGGACAAAATGGTTGCAGACCTGTGGGGAGCTGGAGAACTGCACAACAGAGCTGGTGGAAGCTACAGGTACAGGGGAGATGGGGACTCCTTGGTGATGTTTGAAATAGGGCTACAGGTGGTAGGAGATGAGGGTGATCGGTGTCTATTCTGGGGAAGGGACCATGGAGCTAGCGAACAGGAGCAGCTACAGACAGGCTGCTTGGGAGGTACAGAGGCGCAAAGCGCTGGAAAGCTATCCCAGGCTCCACGCGCTGCAGACAAGCAAAGATTTGGTGGGTGTGTATTGAGAGGGACGCTAACTCACACTTCCAGCAATAAGCGACTCCTAGGTAAAACTCATCGGTTCCCTGAACTGAAGAAAAGACCAAGCATCGGGTCTGAGGTGCCTCCGATCCTCCCAGCGGGTCCAAAGTCCCAGAAGCCGCTTCCCAGAACGCACCCTGCACGTTCTCTCCTCGCCTGGCTCATGCCTGTCAGTTTGCAGCCTGAGCACCTCGCGACCCCTGCTGCCCCTCTTTCCACATCAGGGCCCCGAGCCCTGGAGGGAAGAAAGGCGACCCAGGAGCCCCGCAGATAGGCACTGTGGAAGTGGGGAGCCGAGGGAGGGGCCGGGACACCGGTAGCTGAAGGGGCGCGCTGCAAAGTGATCCAACATCTCCCAGAGAAGGCGGCCCAAGGGGACCGCCTCCCGCCTCCCCAACACAGACTCCCGCAACTGGGGTGAACGCCGAGGGGCGCCCAGCCCCCACACCCTCCCCCGAAACGCAGCCAGCACCGCCAGAACAACGTGAACCTCCGCAACTCCAGCCAGCCCCGACGATCGCGGGGGGCCGCCTCCGACTCGTACGCCCCGGAGCCAGCCAGCCTGCGGTCCCCAAACTTGTCCGAAGACACCGCGTCCGAGGCGGCCGCCCTTAGCCGCAGTTCCCGGAACCCTGCCAGACCTTACCTGTCCGGAAAAAGGCGTCCACGTCCGAGTCGGCGGCTCCCCCTTCCTCCGATGCCCCCTCCGGGGGGTTCATGACTGGGGAGGGCGTCCGCGGGCAGCCGGGCGCCGGCGAAGCCTGGGGCCGAGGGCGGCGCGGCGCCCGGTGGGCGGAGGGCGCGGCGGCCGTGGCCACGGAGCCGGCAGCCACGGGGCTCCGGGGCGCGGGCGCGGGGCGGGGGGCTGCGGCGGGGGGCGCCGAGCCTCTTCAGGCGGCGGCGCGCGGCGGGCTGGGGGCGCCTGCCGCCGGTTCCCCCATGGTCCCCTTCCCCGGGGCGCTGGCCGCCTGCTGTCTAGCCCGGGCCGGCCCGGGGTCCCCGCTGCCTGCGCGCCCGCGGTGCCCGGCAGCGGCAGCTGCCTCTCCTCGCCCGTCCGCCCGTCTCTATTGTTCAGCCCCGCTCGGCTCTCTCCTCTTTATTTTTCCTCCTCCCTCCCACCCTCCCTGGCTCCCTACCTCCTCCCTCCCTCGCTCTGCTCGCTCTGCTCGCTGCCTCCCTCCCGGCTCCCTGGCTGGCTCGCGAGCTCTCGGGCTCCCCCTCTGGCTCCCGCCGCCGCGGCTCCCGTGGCTCCTCCCGGACTCCGGCTCGCTCGGTCCCGGCCAACAATGACCCGGGCAGCGCCGAGCTGCAGGGACGCTCCCGCCGGCCCGGGGCTTTGCCACGGGCGCCCCGCGGCGCGACGCGCCCTTCCCCGCGGCTCGCTCCGGCCCTCCCGGAGCCCAGGCCGAGCTATTGTTCGCGCCGCGCTAGGCCGGCTTCCTGAGCCCCGCAGGAAAAGCCCGGGCCGAGGAGGCGGCGGGGCGGAGGGCGGGGCCGCCGGGTGCTCTCCGGGCTCGCGGGGGACTCTGTGGCCACTGCACGCTCCGCCGCGCTCCGGATCCTGCCACCTCCCCGCCCCACCCTGCTCCCAGGTGCGCGCTGGGAACCCCGACCTGCCTGCACCCCTCCTGCAGCAAGCGTCCCTCAGTCCCCAAGTCCGACTGGCCTGTCCCTAGAGGCTGGACTTCATCCCTCTCCTTCCTGACCTGCCCCTGGTCGCCCTGCTCTCTGAGGCCTCCCGGATCTTTCTCACCCCATCCCTGCTGATGTCTCCCCCTTTCAGCTGTTCTTTGCCCCTATTCAGCACCCGCTTCAACATCTCTTGAGCGGCTCAGAGAATCCTTGTCCCGTTTTATTCCTCTTGTGGATGCCTCCCTGCCTATCTCTCCCATCCTGTCGCTCTTTTGTGTCTCTCATTTGTCTCTGTCCTGCCCTGATCCTTGGCCCGCATCTCAGGGCTCCTCTTGGACAGCTGTCAAAAACCCCTAATCCCGGGGGCCTTCTCTGCTCTGTCCTTCTCTCTCCAGTGAATAGAGAGATCCAGTTGGCCTGGATAAAGGGGGTGTTGCAGCGAGCTGAATTTCAATTAAAGTAGAAAGAAGGACTGAGGAGAAACCGGATAACAACCCCCCCCCAAAAAAAAAAGGGTAAAAGAAAAAGAAAAGAAAGCAGATGTTACATGGAGTAATTAATGTGATGATTGAATTGTGGCGATCGGTCTGATTGGGTTTTAAGCAATAATTAATAATTAGTCGGTCGCATGTTAGTGGCCATAAAACAGGATCTTCAGACCTGAGAACTTAATGTGATGTGTTGAGGGCTATTTGTTGCTGCCTCACCCAAGGCGCTGGGAAGAGGAGGCAGTATCTGACCTGATGTGTTAGACCGCGCCTAATGGGAAAACCAGGTACTTGCCTTAAGTTGATGGCCTCCTCTCCATTACTCTCCGGTCTCTTGAATCTGTTTGTCTCTGGCAATCTCATTTGGTGCTGCCTCCCTCCTGGGGCCAAAGCACCTGGGGCTACTCCAGATCCAGGGTAACCCTGGCAGCAAATGAGAGGAATCATGATTTTAAGTCGACACTTTCTTCTCTCACCTTTCTCTGCCTTAAAAAAAAAAAAAAAAAAATTAAACCCATTTGAAAAAATTACACCCAAACTTCTGTACACCTATCAGACCTATATGTAAACTTGAGACCCACCAGATCCCAGTAGTGTCTAAGAGATTACAAGTCAACAGCCATAAGATGGAATTCATTCGGCCCTGATTAACTGGCTTACAGCCAGATGCCCCTACCTGCTACCTTCTCTGACCATGAGAATACTGTTCATTTGTCTTTTCTGATTGTTCCTTTACTGTCAATCTGTACCTATCCCCTGCCCACTTGCACATGCTCATGACACCAAACCGCTGTCAAGGCTTCCATTGCAGGGAAAGAACCAGAAGCTGACCAAGAGTCAGCTCACAAGAAATTTTATATGCTTAAAGGAAGGTTCCTATCAAAATCTCAAAAGATAAAGCCTAAAGTGAGAGACTATCCCCCATACAACGACACAATTTTTCTATTTAAAAGGTTAAACATTCATAGCTATATGGAGATCAGAAAAGAAGATTTCAGAGCAAAAACTATTACTACAAATAGAGAGGGGCATTTCAGTCCAACAGATAGACTTGATTGCTGATCCTGAAGGCGTTAGTACCTTGTAAGGGGCTTCAAAATACATGAAGCAAAATTGATAGGACTCACGTTGGTTGTAATTTGTCAACTTGACACAAACTTAGACATATCTTGGAAGCAGAATCTTAACTGAGAAACTTACCCCATAAGATTGACTTGGCAAGTCTATGGGGTATTGTACTGATTAATGATTGCTGTGGGTGTGTGTGGGTGAGCCCCTTACTCATGAGGACAGTGCCACGCCTGTGTGGCTCATCCTGGGCTGTATAAGAAAGCAGGCTGAACAAGTCATGGGGAGCAAGCCAATAAGGACAGTTCCCCTGTGGCCTCTGCGTCAGTTCCTACCTGTATACCCTGCCCTGACTTCCCTAGACAATGAGTGTGACTTGAGTGTCAGAAGTTGAAATAAACCCTTGTTTTTCTTCATGGTGTTTATCAGAGCAATAAGAACCCTAAGACTGGCCTGTAAGGAGAAGCAGACAATTTCATAATTGTAGCCAGAGATTTAATATCTGTGTCTCTAATAATTGAAAGAATGAGGAGACAGGTCATCTTAAGAAGATTTAAACAGTGCCATCCACCGGATGTTGACATTTACAAAACATTTATAAAGCTCCCCTTACAAACAGCAGATAAACATGATTTTCCCCAAGTAAACAGGTAGCATTTCAGGATAAACCAAATGTTAGCCATAAAACAAGTCTCAATAAATTTAAAAGGATTAAAATAGTGCTAACGCAAAAATGTTGCTTTTGGAAGATCACAAAATGCATGTTCTCCAGACGCAACATGATTTAAAAATCAATAACAAAAGAAAAATCTGAGAACTTTGGGAAAATATTTGGAAACCAAAATGCAAACGTCTAAATAAGTCCTATCAATTGAGAGCTCAAGGGAGAGGAGCTGGAAGTAGCCCAGCCGGAGTTCAGCTCCCAGCATCCATGCTGGGCAGCTCCCACCAACCACCAGTAAGTTCAGCTCCAGGGGATCCAGCATCCTCTTCTGGACTCCATCTGGCACGTGCACACACGTGCGCCTGCCTATACACAGACACATAATTCTCTTTAGAAAACAATTAAGTGAAATAACACGGATTCACAACAACTGCAGATGTGTGTGCTGGGTCTGCAAAAGGATGAACAGTCAGGTATCGATGGAGAAGGAACTCAGAGGGCCCAGCTGCTCGCAGCCGAATTATTCTCTATTGATAGTCAGGAAGTGAGGAAATCATTACCTTCCAGCATGTGCCTGAGAATGAACCCCCACCCCCACCCCCCCAGGCTCCGAAGAACACTTTCAACCATGGTTCACAGACTGGTTAAACTGAATGGGTCACAAAGCAAAACCAGAAGTCAAGAACTTTGGAAAGGGATGTTAGAGATGAGAGGGATGGAAGGAGATAAAGAGGATAGGGTGAAAGTAACAAGAGTAGGAATACATCACATACATGTACGAAATGTCAAACAAAATCAATAAACATAAAAGAGAATATTAAGAGGAAGGCTAAAGTGAATAAAAATGAAAACAATCTTTGGGATGCAGCTGAAGCAACACTTTTTATAGCACTGAACGCTATTTAAAAGGAGAAGTTCTCATAATTGAAGCATACATGAAAATGTCAGTTGAAACCATTGATTACTGCAATTAATATGCCCTAGTAATTACAAACATCTACAAAGGAACAAATGGCATTAAAGCAGATCAGAAAACTTAAAATACTGGTGCAGAAGGCAATAAACTCAATACAGGCGAAAAGGAAAAAGTAAATAAATCTAAAACTTGGTTGACAAGATTTAAAAAAAAAAAAAAACAGAAAATCTTCTAGCCAGAGTGATAATGAAATAACAGAGAAAACGAATGCTAACATTAGTGTTAGTGAGAGAGGAGGCATCACTACAGACATGACAAATACAGAAAGCACAATGGAGAAATAACAAATAAGTTTATTCTAATAAATCTAGCAGTTTACACGAAAGGAACAAAAGTGCTTCAAAGGTACAACTGTTAATGTTCACCCAAGAAGAAATAGATAAGTAACTATAGCCATTGAAGAAATTGTTTGTAGCCTTTAAATCTTTCCATAAAACCACTTGCATTTACAGAGCTTTAGTGGTAAATTCTACGACACATTTAAGGAAGAAATGATATGGTTCCTTGTAAAAAATAAATCCGTTTTTCCTCTTTGCTGCCCATGCTCCTAGAATGACGACTCTGAGACTAATTAGTAATAAATGCCTAGATCATAAGCTTTAACTCATTCCCAACTACTTTGTGATTTATTTAACCAATTCAAACTGTTCTGTCTTCCACGTGGTTAGTTACTTCTCCTCAGCTTCACACAGGCTCCTAACCCTGGGGCAAATCTCTTCATTCTATTCTGAGTTCGGCTACCTGCTGGTTTGCATCTGTGTCCTCAGCATTTCCGGTGGAACCTCTCCCACCTTTCTCTATTTCCCAGAATCCTCTCTTTTCCTGCTAGAGTCCCACCTCTTCCCACCTCATATTTCCTGCCTCAGCTCATTGGCCATCGGCTCTTTTATTGACATGTGATGTTTATAAGGGATTCTGTCTACAATTTCTATAAGGATGCCTCCCAGGAAAGTGAACATAATGGAATATTTACTAACTATTTTTATGAACACGGCATTATCCTAATGATGGAACTAAATGAAGACCATTTAAAGATGTGGGATACCACAGACCACGATCACTTATGAAGACAATGACTAGCTATTAGTAAAATGTTAGCACATCAAATCCAATAATGTATAAAAAGCATTAAGCATCATGACCAGATGGGGTTATTTCAAGGAAACAAGATTAGCTTTTAATTTGAAAATCTATCAGTGAAGCTTACCAAATATTGGGAGTTGTGTTGTATCCCACAAAAGATACACTGAGCACCTAAGTGCTGCTACCCATGAATGTGAATTTATTTGCAAATAAGGTACAAATATTTTGTAGATATGATTAAATCTGTATCTTGTAGAATACGACTTGAATATGCTTGGCCCAGGAAGTGGTACTTTTAGGAGGTGTGGCCTTGTTGGAGTAGGTGTGACCTTGTTGGAGGAAGTGTGTCACCGTGGGGGTGGGCTTTGAGACCTTCCTTCTAGCCTCCTAGAAGACAGTTTTCTCCTGGCTTCCTTTGAATAAAGATGTAGAACTCTCAGCTCATTCTGCACCATGCTTGCCTGGATGCCACCATGCTTCCACTTTGATGATAATGAACTGAACCTCTGAACCTGTAAGCCAGCCCCAACTAAATGTTGTCCTTTATAAGAGTTGCTTTGATCATGGCAACCCTAAGACAGTTATATACATATAAATGTACCATATATGGTATATGTTATTATATATATAATATGATTTTAAACTAAGCCATATGAGTATCTCAACAGATACAGAAAAAGCTAAATGCGTGACAAAATCCAACATTCAGTTCTGATCAAAACTCTTAGCAAACTAAGAGTTAAAGCAGCTGCCACTGAATAAAAGGCATATAACAAAAAGCTTGGTTAACACCATAACATTTATTTAACAATGAAAGATGAAATTAATTTCTCCTGACATCAAAACAAGGCAAAGATATACATTCTCATGCCTGCCTAACATTATTCTTGATTTTTTAGACAGTCCAATAAGAAAATAAAGACATCCAAATCAGAGATGAAGAAACAAAATTGCCTTTATTTAAAACATGGTTGCTGCTTAGAAAAATTCCACGAAATCTATCAGAAAACTTCTAGCACTAGTAATGAGTTTAGCATTTGTATTTCTTGTATTTCTATATACTAAAAAAGAAAAAGTAAGACTTGATATTTTTCATCTTTTTAAGATGTATATATTTTATTTGATATGTATGAATGTTTTGCCTATACATTTGTATGTGCATCATGTGCATGCAGTGCCCACTGAGGCCAGAAGAGGGCATCAGATTCTCTGGAACTCAATTGCAAACAGTATGAACTGCAGTGTGGCTGTTGGGAACAGAATCAGATAAGTCCTCTGCAAGAGCATCCAGTGTCTTAACCACTGAGCCATCTCACCAGGCAGGGGGAATTGTAAACATCACTCTACTGGCATGAACAATGTGAAATGTGAATACTTAATTTGGTTTTTAATTTTTTATTTGTGTGTGTGTGTGTGTGTGTGTGTATGAGAGAGAGAGAGAGAGAGAGAGAGAGAGAGAGAGAGAGAGAGAGAGAGAGAGAGATGCATACACACATGTCCCAGGTTGTATGTGTAAAGTTCAGGGGACAGCTATCAGGAGTCAGTTCTCTCCTGCCACCTTGTGGGATCTGAAATTCAGGTCATGGGGGCTGTGTGCAAACTTCCCTCCATGCTGAGCCATCTCAGAAGCTTTTAATCTGATTTTTTAAATATGCACAATCTATACACTATAAAGTACAATATATTGCTAAAAGGAATCGAAGAAGACATAAGTGAAGAGAGAAATATATTGTGATATGGATCAGAAGATTCAAAGTTGAAGACATCAATTGTGCCCAAATTGATTTAATACAATCCCAGTCAAAATCTCAGTAGGCATTTCTTTAAAAAAGAAATTGAAAATACAAAGAACCTAGAAAAACTTCTAAACAGATTGTGGGAAAAGAAGAGGAGGAAGAGAAGGAAGAAAAGGAGGAGGAGGAAGAAAAGGAATGAGGAGGAGGAAGAAGAATAATGAGGAGGAAGAGGAGAAGGAGGCTAAAAATTTCATTTAAACTACCAGAGTTTAAAGTTACAAAGTAGGCAATGTGACGTAAACATAAAGATGAACAAATGGATAAATGAAATAACATGAAAACCAAAATCATCACCAACTGATTTTCAACATCAATCAGAGGGGAATCAATGAGAAGATGACATTGTTTTGCCTGACCAGCTAATACAAAGCTTAAAGTTTGCCACACATCACGATGCTTGGTGAGGCATTCTCGAAGTGCAAGATCTCAGGAAGTGGAGGCAAGAAGATCAGAAGTTTAAGGCCAGCATGAACTGCATGATACTCTGTCTCAGAGAGAGGAGGGAGAGGGAGAAGGAGAAGGAGAGGGAAAGAGATTGTTTACAATGTTCCAACAACTGAAAATCCATATTAATTTTCTGTGACTGGTGTGTCAAGTTTCCAAAATCTTGATGGGAGTTAATGTACATCTTATCTGAGCACCAAGAAATCAAAATAAATTATGTTATTCTCTTGGAGTTCTACAGTCAATTCAGAGCAAGTCTTGCTGGGTTAGAAACTAGGGAGCTAACATGAATCTGTTCTTTCCAGAAGATCTTCTTCCCAGGAGAATCTATTTCTTTGTGTTTTCCTTCCATTTGGGACATTACTCTCCTCTCCCCACCTTCTACCCCCACCTTTATCTTCTAAACCAGCAGCAATGGATAAGAGGTCCATCTTATATTGTCATCTTTCATATTCTTTCTCCAGTGCCCCTATTACATTGTGTGTGTGTGTCTGTATGTCTCTGTGTGTTTGTGTGTGTTTATGTTTGTGTGTGTGCTGTGTGTATGTTGTGTGTTGTGTGTATGTCTCTGTGTGTATGTCTGTATGTGTGTGTTGTGTATGTGTGTGTGTTGTGTATATGTCTTTGTGTGTATGTCTGTATGTTTGTGTGTGTTTGTGTGTGTGTGTATGTCTGTATGTCTCTGTGTGTAAATGTCTGTGTGTCTGTGTTGGTGTGTGTATGGTTTTGGCTATATCAGAGATTGAGCCCAAGGCCTTGTGCATAGTAAGCAGCAACCCTAGCACTAAGCTAGGTCTCCAACATCTCCTTCTCCATATGATTACACTGGGCCAAACGAAGATAATACCCAGGATAATCTCCTATCTTACTTAGGATGCACTGATTAACAACCCCCATTCATCTACACTCTACAGCTTTAATTTCTGGTTGCTATGTAACCTAATGTATTCAGCATTTCTAAGGCATAAACCATCTGTGAAAAGGAAGAAATCCTACCTATGAACATGCCCCAAAGTCAAAATATATGAACTTAGATCCATACCTTATACCATCCAAAAATTAAAATAGATTGTCAACTTAAATGTAAAAACCTAACGCTTTAAGATTTGTAGACATTAGAGAAAATCTTGGGACCCTGAATGGGTAGAGGTTTGGGTTTTTTTTGTTTGTTTGTTTGTTTTTGTTTTTGTTTTGTTTGTTTGGTTTTTTTTACCAAAAGCACAATCTCTAAACTATAAATGACAAATTTGTCTTTATCAAGATTCAGAAGGTCTCCTCAAAAGGCATTGTTGATAGAAATAAATGGCATAAAGTAGGAGAAAATGTCTAAAAATCTCAGTTTCACAATCTGAAAAAGAATTGTGTCCAAAATGCATAAACTCTGAAACCTTTATAAGATGGGGGAAAATTCAATTTGAAAAAAAAAAAAAACAACAAAATATTTGAGTAGATACTTACTTGTACAGCAGATGTACAGATAAAAATAGGAGTACATGAGAAAATGTACATTATTAGTGATTAGGGAGATGCACATTTAAATCATAATGAGATATGATCACTACAGTGTAAACAATTAAAAAGGCGGCCTCTAATGTGTTGGTGAGGATGTGGACAAGCATATGAAACAGAGCTCTCCTACACTCAACAGTAAAATAGTACGATTTCAGACAAAAGTTTAGCAGTTCCCTAAATGGTTAACCATGCACTTACCATGTGATTCATCAATCCACTCCCGATGTTTACCCAAGAGAAATAAAATACCCACGCAAAGACTTGTACACAAATGTTCACAGTGGTCATTTGTAATAGCCCGAACCAGGAATTGATCCAAAAACCCATCAACAAGTGATGGAATAAAACAAATTATGATATATCCGTATAATATAAGGCTAATCAGTATTTGGATAAGTCTCAAAATAATTAGTTGAGTGACATCTCAGACTGAGCAAAGCAACCTTCACTGACAGAAGTATGTTAGTGACTGTCTGGGGAAGACCACGTGAGAGCCCAGGGGAGGAGAGGTTACAGGCTGGGATTACAGATAGGAACAAAGACATTTTGGAGGTGATGGGTACCATCTTGACTGTGGTGTTATATGCAGACGTCAAACCTGATCCAATTGTATGCTTTACATGCATATAATTTGCCAAATGTCAACTGTACCTCAATAGAGATACTTTTTAAAATGTTTTAAATAAATGAGACAGAGAAATATATGTGCTAACAAGGAAGTGAAAGTTATCCTATAGATTATTGAATAAAATTGTCATGGTCATATATATATATATATATATATATATATATATATATATATATAGAGAGAGAGAGAGAGAGAGAGAGAGAGAGAGAGAGGAGAATGGAAAGAATTGTTGCCCTGGAAAATGTATTAACATGTTGCACAAAGAACATCAGGAGAGAATTTAAGCAGAGATGTTTAGATACGTGTTTAGAAATAAAAAATCTCTAGCAATCTTGACAAGTGTCCCCTTCCCTCCAGCCCTCTGTGAAGGTTTAAGGAGGGGTAGTATAGGGCAGGCTGGAAAAAGTGTTTTAGAAAAGTAGAAGTGCCCAGAATGCTGGTAAGAAGGGTTCAGACAGAGCACGGGATTATCCTGAGAGACACCAAGTACTTCACCAAGGATTCGGTCATGAGTGGCAGTGGAAGGCTGTGTAATAAGAAGGAAGAATCAGCAGCATGTGTTGGTAGTTTACATGCAAAATGGAACAGGTGTAGGCAGGAGATGGAGAAGAGAAATTCCAGATGCCTTCTGGGCTAGACAAGGTAACTGAAAGACTGGCATCACAGGAAAAACAAACTGTGAAGGAGGAACCAATGAGAGAATACAAGGGAGAGATTTAATTAAGATCTTACATAATCCAATTTCATCAATAGGATTCTGTAAATCAGAGAGGAAAATGACTTACCCAAAGTCACACAGCAGACCCCAGAATTCATGAGTCAGTTTCTGTGATGTTGCCCCATAACACATATCCCTGTGACATGAGTAGTCTGAAGGGATGATGGAAGCCCTGTGGTTAATGTCCAATCAGTGATTAGAACTGTCAACACAGCGTGGGAGAAGGCTGGGGAGCTAGAAATATTGATGGAGGAGCTGGGAGCTGGGCTGAAGCAACACACACAAATGAGATAAAAGGGTTTCTATCCATCCATTAACTCTCCCTTGGATAAATTATCTACCCGTACGTTCTGCTTTCTGCTTAAATCAAATCCACTTCAAAACGACACCTCTTCTCATAGTCCTAAGGTAATGTGTCTGTTAAGTTGCCCCCTCCATACTTCTTGCATCCACACCATGAAGTCACAGTTTTCCTTCTCAATGTCACCAATTGTCCCTTCCCCCTCTAACTCCATCCTGACCCAGTCTATCCCAACTCTCTCAGATGTTCTATTCTGTTCTGGTTTTGAGACAAGATCTTGAAGTCTCTCCGTGTTGTGCAAGCTAGACTCCAACTCACAAACTCAAATGGCCCTCCCACCTCGGGCTCTGGGGGAACTGAGATTGCAGATACCAGGATCCCGTAACTGCCTTTGTGAACTTGGATTTCAATAGCGCTTTACTAACTGTCCGAACATTTGAAACAAAAAAGCTTAATTAAGAGAAAAGATAAGTCATATTGACAGATGAGTCAGGGCAGGTGGCCCCTCCCCCACTCCCACCCCCATAGAGATCAGACAGACGGGAGCGGGTCAGATGTCACAGGGCAGCAAGAGGCTATGAGGAATGAGAAAGGAATAAGGTACCAGCAAGGTGGTGGCTGAGAAAGTCACCTTAAGGGAGGAAAGAGGGATCAGCCCAGCTGTGGGGACAGTGTGCAGTGTGGGACAGGGCAGAGGATAAGACCCAGTAAAGGCAGAGTGACAGCCGGTCAGTGTGTCACTGAAGAAGCACAGAAGCAGGCTGACATCATTTGCCCACAAAATTTGAAGTAACCCAATCACAAAAGAACATACATGGTATTCACTCACTGATTACTGGATTTTAGCCCAGAAGCCTGAAGTACCCAAGATTCAACTCACAGACCACAAAAAGCTCATGAAGAATGAGGACCAAGTAGGGGGGCTTCAGTCCTTCTTAGAAGGAGTAACAAAATACTCAAGGGTGCAAATATGGAGACACAGTGCAGGACAGAAACTGAAGGAGGGACCGTCTACAGACCATTCCACCTGGAAATCCATCCTATGTGCAGTCACCAAAGGCAGAGGTTGATGTGGATGTCAGGATGTACATGCTGACAGGAGCCTGATATAGTTGTCTCCTTAGAGGTCTGCAAGAGTCTGACATACTCAGAGGCAGATGCTCACAGCTAACCATTAAACTGAGCATGGAGTTCCCAATGGAGAAGATAGAGTGAAGGCTGAAGGAGTTGAGAGGATTCGCGACACCATGAGGAAAGCAACAATCCCAACCAACCAGAGCCCCCAGGGTCTAAGCCACCAGCCTGGGAGTGCTTAGGGAGGGACTCAAGGCTCCAGCTATATAGGCAAGGGAGCTATATATAAGTGGGAGAAGAGATCCTTGGACCCATGAAGGCTGGACGTCGTGGGGGGGGGGATACTCGAGGGTGGGGAGGTGAGGTACAGGGGAGGGTGGGTGGGGGTACACCAATGTGGAGGCAGGAAGAGGGGGGAAGGATAGTGAGTTCCTGGGAGGGAGGGGGGGAAATGGGGTAAGGAGAGAACATCTGAAATGTAAAAAATAAAAAATTTTTCAATAAAAAAAAAAAAGAATTCTAGAATGGCAGCCCAGATCCCAAATGTTTATTGTCTGTGTCTTGTGTTTTCTGGATATGCCTGCTTGCTTTAAAAAGGGGGCTCCAGGTTAGAGGGGAACAATGAACAAGAATGAATTCTGGAGTTGGAAGACTAATGTCATCCAAAAACGAAAAAAAAAAAAAATGGCTGTCCTCCTGAGTTACAATGAGCAACTGACACGCCAAGAGCTGGTCTACAGACAGAAAGCTTGGTGAACGATATTTGGGCCTCAGATCTTGATTTCCGGCCCTCAGTCCATATTGCACAGGAAATTTCTAATAGAAAGCTGTTTCCTTTGTCACATCGTTTTCTGTTTAGGGTGAGGATAGGAAGTAATCCATCCTGTTTTTTAACAATTCCAAGAGAACACCAAAACATGCTCTGGTCTTGGCCTTGCTGAACATACAGTTGCAAAAGCCCCAAAGTTCTTCCTGTCCTCTACTCTTAATCTTTCCTGCTGTAGCTAAAGGCTGTTCCCTCTCATCCGGTCTGTAGGGAAGCATGGGAGGAGCAGAAAACAGGGGAAAATTGGGAAACTGGTGGAGGATAAAGGGTAAGAGAGCTCCTAAGGACCCTGAAGATGTTTTCCTTAGAGATTCTACATATCCGTTTCCTGACTGCCTCAGCATGGCGTGGGGGTGAAAAAAAGACCCTTTCATCATAGCAGAGATTTAGGTGCAAAGAACCCAGTACAATCACACAGCTACCAAATTAAAGCATATTGTGAGCCTCCCAAGTAGAATTACCCATACTTAAGAGGTAGCCAGACACACAACCCATCAACACAGGAGGGTCTCTGTCACCAAGCAGATCCGAGGACAAGTACAGTTTTCTCTAACGTGCCACCTCAAGAGATAAGGATGACCTACCAAACATCCTTCAAGAACACATTTTGCAAGGCTGGAGAGATGGCTCCACAGTTAACAGTACTGGCTGCTCTTCAGAGGACCTGGGCTCAATTCCCAGCATCTACCTGGCAGCTCATAGCCATCTGTAACTCCAGTCCCATGGGATCTGACACTCAGTTATGAATTCTGTATGCATGAGCATAGTACACAAACATACATGAAAACTGAACATTTATACACATAAAAAAATAAATAAAAGAATATGCTTTGTGGCATGTGACAAGAAGGGACTGAACTGTAGAAGAAAGGCTTCTCCTGATGTTTGCTTGAAGCAATACTTTGTAAATAAAGATTTATTTGGTACACAGAGATGCTCAGCTGTGCCCTTAGTGTCTATGGCTACCTTTATAGGACAAGGGCAGAGTTGAAAACTTGCAACAATATGACAAAGTCAAAACTGTTTTCCTATCTGAGACATACAAAACCAACAACAAACAAACAAACAAAACAAAATAAAAAACCTTTTAGCTGACTCCTAACAGAGTAATAATAGCACTATGATTTTCTGTATTAATAATAATAGCAGGCTCTTCCTGGTTTTTCTTTTTCTTTTTCTTTTTTTTTCTTTTTTACTCTTCTAATTATCTTCAGAAACTATTATCCAGTAAGGAACCAAGGCTGGATCCACGCAATGGGAAAATCATTAAAGCTGTCTCTAGTTTGAAAGAATGACAAAAGTGAAATTGCTCCAGGATACTAAAGAAGCTGCAGAGCTCAAAAACAATTCCGCCTCGAAAATACTGTTCTAAATGAAATGGGAAATCCAGAAGGGAAAATGAAGATAGTGAAAAATGCAGTGAGTTTAGAATTCTCAAATTTAGAGTACTAATCATCAATACATATATACATAGGGATGGGTGTATAGATGCTTATTTATATCATACATATATGTTGAACTAGCATTATGTACCAATAGAGATTATTTTAATTTCCTAATTAGTACCTAATAATTACAATTGTTAAAATTACAATTGTGCCATGTTAGAAAGGTTGACATAAAATAGAAGCTCGGGAGAGTGAGTCGAGTTGATCGATACATAAATAATAAGGCTGAAATGCTGACAAGAATTGATTTTCAAGAGAAGAACATCCCTTAGGCATTTCTGCCATCTTCGTCTGACAATGGCATGAACCTACAGTTCAAAAGCGGAGTTCTTACGCTGCTGTTCAGGTGCTGGGTATCGTAAGCCTGGATAGCAAGGCTGGGAATAATGAAGTCATCTATTTAAAGTAAAACACAGGCTGTTCTTGAGCTTCGGATGAGAGCTATGACTCTTGCATTTGGCTCATATTTTCCCAATATTTTGTTCAGATTTCTCCTCTCTGCACCCTGTAAAACATCCCACATAATCTTGTCCTGATTACACATATCCACAGAGGCAGGGCTCACTATCCGGCAGTGCCTGCCTTGCCTCCATGTAGAGACCTCTGCTCAAAGGCACAAGTGTTGCTGGTTATGTCCCCGGTGTATTGTGTCCTGCCCTCTCATGACAAGACCCCTTTGTAGCCAGTGGTGGCCATGGAACCTGCTCTCTGCTGTAAACGATGACAGAAGAATTTCTACTGGGGATTAGGGGCAAGGGTTCTTTCTCCTCCATAGAATCATCGTACCTTTGATCTCTTCCCTACCCTTCCTTTCTTTCTTTTTAAATTGTTATTCTTCCTTCATCAAGGATGAGGCTTCCACTGGAATAATCATCTCAGGAATCTGAGGCAGTAAAGCTGCAAACCAAGGCACAGGACCACTGGTGAACGTCAAAGCCTTGGACTTCCTGCTGAGGGAACATACCTTGTATATGCCTTCTGGTATTATATACCACAAGTGGCCCAAAGAGACTAGTTACCTCAGTATTTCTTTTTCTCTTTTTTATTGACAATTTTTTTTCATATAATCTACTCTGATCATGGTTTCCCCTCCCCCAGCTCCTCCCAGTTCTCCACCCATTTTGAGTTGGCCATCTACTCCTGGGATTGGGGCTTGCCCTTAAGTGTAGCTAGTCTATATACACAGAACGACTCCATTTGAGAAAACTAACTTTTCTTTTGCAGGTTGTTATTACTTGGAAAAAGCTTCTGGATTAGAGATGGGAGCTTGTGTCCATTTCCCCTCAGTGCTGAGAAGCCCTGGCTTAGACCCATGCAGGCACTGTGCATGCTGCTGCAGTCTCTGTGAGTTCACAATTGTGTCAGTCACAAGACACTGTTCCTAGGTATCATCCATCCCTATGGCTTTTACAATCTTTCTGCCTCCTCTTCTGAATAGATACCTGAACCCTGAGGGGAGGAGTTGACAAGGCATCCCATTAGCGTTGGGTGCTCCAAGGTCTCCCACTCTCTGCACATCGTTCAGTTGTGGATCTAAGTATTTGTCCTTATCTCCTTCAGGAGGAGGAGGAGGATGACTGAGCAAGACACTGAGTGAGCAGAATCTCGTTAGGAGTCATTCTATCACTGTGTTCCTTCAAAAGAACAATAGTAATGCCTATCTAGTCTCAGGTTATTGGTCACCAAGCAGTGCCAGACATGGATTCCATCGCATGGAGTGGACCTTAAATCCAATCAGATAGTGGTTGGTTACTCTCACAATGTTTGTGCCACTATTACACTAGCATCTCGTGCAGGAGTGCCACCATTGTAGATCACAGGGATTGTAGTTTGTTTGCTATTTACATTTCTCCTTTGGTAGGATGCAGGTTACCTTCCAGTACCATGAACACCCAGCCGTATCGGTGAAGGCTCCAGTTAGGCAGTAGGTCAGCTTCTCCATGCTCAATGAGATATGCATGTGTTGTCTTCAGCAACAGGGCTTTACCATCAGCTACCAGGGAGCAGCCAATAGCTTTGGCAGTAGCCTGGGTTGTTTGGGGTTTTCCTGGGGACTCTTAGGTCAACAGCTCAAATAGATGTAGCCCATTCCTGGCACTGGAGGTTTCATTTGGTGGCAAAATATGTCTAGTTAGGTCTTTGTCTCCTCTGTTATTTGGGGACTCCATTTAGATTTGTTTCATTCATATATTATATAATAATATTTCATTCATATAATATAATGTATCCCTTATACTTCCATTTATATAATATATAATATTTCATTCATATAATATAGTATAATATAAGGAAGTATATGTATGTGTGTGTGTGTGTGTGTGTGTTATATATATATATAATATATATATATATATATACATATATTATGTATATACTTCCTTACTTCCTTACCCCCTCTTTTCTCCCCTCTCCATTTAATCCTCTCACTCTGGTCTTCCTCTGTCTCTCTATAACCACAGTATTTCTTCTATTCAGAAAGTCATTCCATCTTTGCCCCAAAGTAAACTTTTTGGTTTGTTTATTTGTTGTTTGAGATATGATTTTTCTGTGTCCCAGACTTGTCCCAAACACAAGAACCTTCTACCCCAGTTTCTAGCACTAGGAGTACAGGAATGTGCCACCATGTCAGGCTCACAGTCAATTTCTGAAGTTCTATTCTTCCTTGAGAGACAACTTTAAATCCTACCTCCCTTAAGAAGGTATTCATGATGTCTCTAAGACAATCTCTCTCTCTCTCTCTCTCTCTCTCTCTCTCTCTCTCTCTCTCTCTCTCTCTTTCTCTTTCCCCAGAGTCAAACAGACACCAACGGAAAAAAACATTAAAATAGCATACTTGTGTACAAGTAGCTTTTATTTGCCTGAAGTAATTGTCGTCTCTGAGGCTTACTGCCTCCATCTGCTAACCTAGGCCTAGTCCTGGAAGCTTCTAGCCTCCATACAATCTTATCTAAGCCTAGAATGTTTTCAGCCTCGGAGACTTACTTCTGAATAAGCTCACCCTTTCTAGCTCTTTCTGAACTCTGGCTGGTTGGCCAACACAGCTGTTTTAGCTCCAAACTCCTCTCCAGGCTGACTTCAAACTGTCTTTATTCAGCTTCTGACAAAATTGTTCTGCTTGGTCTCATACTACCTTTGACAATCTGTTCTAATCTTCTGGCTCCTTCTTATTCTCTGGCTTGTTCTGTCTTCACCTGTCTAGCTTGTTCTCTGTCTGCAACCTGTCTCTGTACAAATGCCCAGGTAAAACTGCCCTCTATTTTTCTGAACTGCTCTCTCTTAAGTCACCTCTTTCCTGTCTTCTCTTGTGAGAGTTAGGCATAGCCTATTCTGTCAAATCTTTCTTTGATTTGTCACTTTGTCTGCCACCCAATGAGACATGACTATCAAACATGGTTGCTTTCTTCTATAAACTAACATTACCACCATTGTTTGGGATTAAAGGTGTGTGCTAGGGCTGAGCCACATCACAACCAGAAACAAGTTTTCCAGTAAACAACACAATCTCGGGATTCACAGTGTGATCAAGTATCCTGCAGCATCCTTATATCAAGTCAGCTTCCTATAATAAATAGTCATGTATGTTTAGTCATATACTCCCCTAGGTTGATAGCTACTCTAAGCAAAGATCCTGTTTCACTGATTATTTAATGTTCTGCTGCACACAATCCAGGACCCAGAGCGGACCCTCAGGGAAGGATTGTTGAATTTCTTTGGCCTGACAAATGTTCCTCCCTTTCCAGGTGTATATGACATTTAAACACCTAGCCTCTGTGTAGATGAGATGAGAAAGTGAACAATTAGGAAAATAGACTTTAGAGATCCCACTCAGGTTTCCATGATTTGAAAATGGTGCAGAGAATTGGTAACTATTTGGCTTGTTGTATAAACTAAAGTCAAAAGAAGAGACAGAAATAAGAAGGTAGGAAAAGCCCCAAACCAGATGTCTTAGTTTGGGTTACTATTGCTATGATTTTTTAAAAAAATGACCAAAGCAATTTGGAGAGGAAAGGGTTTATTGGGCTTACACTTCCATATCACTGCTCACCATCAAAGGAAGTTAAGACAGGAACTCAAGTAGAGCAGAAACCTGGGAGCAGGAGTTGATGCAGAGGCCATGGAGGGATGCTGCTTACTCGTTTGCTCTTTCTGGCTTGCTCAGCCTGCTTTCTTATAGAACCCAGGACCATCAACCATGGTGGCACCATAGATAATGGCCTAAGACTTCCCCCATTGATCACTAGTTGAGAAAATGCCTTACAGCCAGATCTTATGGAGCCATTGCTTCAACTGAGGCTCCCTCCTCTCTGATGAGTCTACCTTGTGTCAAGTTGACATAAAACTATCCAGCACTCTAGAGCTCCGCATCATTACACTAGCCCACTGGTTTCAACAAGCTCCATCTCTAATCATGTCCACTAGAGTTCATCTATCCATAACAGTTCTTCCTGTGCATTGCTTTATAATTCCAATTACATTTCTAATGCTCTTTTAACTTATTTCTCCATACATAAAATTTTTTTTGTTTTTTTTTGAACCCAGGGTCTTGTACATGCATAGACGAGCATAGTACTACCACTTAATTACATTCCCAAACTTGAATATATTTCTCTTGATTGATACATTTATTATGAGTCATATGTAGAAGGATCAAGTTTTCCATGTTGTCAGGGACTTAGGGCTTTCCTGAAACACAAGAATGTTCCTAGTTAAAACCAGGAATGTCCCATGCAGAACGAGATGGTTGGTCACTTCCAAAGGTCCCTTACTAGCTATTAGCTATATAGCTGTGGAAAGAATAGATGTATCTCCTCCTGTGTGGGGCTGTATTTGAACTTACACCCCCCCCCATAATTACACTAGGCCTGCATAGCATAACTACTTTCCAATCATGCATGTTAGAATTTGTTACACAGCAATCAAGGCCATCCAGCACGTCCAGGTGTTAACAGCACAAATCTCAGAGCACAGTTGGCTGTATGTTTGGGGGGAAGATGAAGGGCTTTGGGCAAACGGGGAAAGCAGAAGTTCAGTCCATGAATGTGGTCATTGTTCAGCCAGCTGTAAATTCCGACCAACTGGAATCACAGCCTGAGCCAGTTTGTCTGTTGTTTTTGGATCGGCAGGCAGGCTCCATCTCCAGGTTCTCAGCCCCTTGTTGACACTAACTCTGACCTGTTGGGTGGAATGGTGCCTTTTTTGAAGAGATCCAGAGATATCAACCTCTCCTGGGGTTATGTGGAGGTAATATGATGGTGGCATGTACAGATTTGGCCATCATAGCCGTCTAGAACTTGACATTTCTCCATTTTTATACCATGTGCCCTCCTGTTAAGGTCTGGTTACTAGGTTAAAGAGAAAATCCCTCCCGTTCTTGGGTCAAGAGCATATGGGTGATTTAGTACCCTCTTAGAATGTCACTCCTCTCAGATAAATAACATACGCTCTTGATCTTAATACTCTAAAGTTCTAACACACACACACCATCACCACCACTACCACCACCAGCAGCAGCAGCAGCAGCAGCTACTCAACTAAAGCAAAGGTTTCAGTTTCTTCATTCCAAGAGAGTGCTGGTCTCTTCTCTTTTCACCTCTATCTCTGGCAGCCTTCATAAAAACTACCATTGCTTCTAATGCCTAGTGGCTAGGCTTCATGCCACAGATTACAAATCTATCATCTTATATAGGTGGCACCAAAGCTCAAAGTACATATTATTGCCCCCACTTGCAGATGAAAAAAACTGAGGGTTAGAGATGTTCGGAGTCATGCATTATAAATGGACAAGAGAAGAATTTGAATCCTACCCTGGCAACTCCCAAGTGAGAGTGGTGTGATGGTCTGGAAGAGAGCATGCGTTAGATGCTTGAAGAAGCCCCTGGAGAGTTTTGAGTCCTTACGGTGTGACTGGACTTCAAGAGGAGAGGATATTTTGTAACTATTGACTTGTATTTTTTGTTTGAGGAGAGATAAGGGGACATCAAACCAAACACTGTGAATCAGAGAGACTTGTCAGAAACCTTCGTCAGGACTGAAAAGATGACTCAGTTGGTAAAATGCCTGAGACATAAGCCTGGATTCTCAACACCCATATAAAAGACAGATCTGATGTAGCTGTAATCCCAGAGCCAGGGACAGGCAGAGACAAGCAGATCCAATAGGTCATTGGCCAACTAACATAGCCAGTCAGTGAGCTCTGGGTTCAGTGAGAGATCACATCTCAAAACATAAGGCAGAAAGCTAGGAAGACAGCCAGCAACAACCTTATTCCTACAGACACATGCACACGCGTGCACAAACACACACATGTGTACCTACATGAATATATACATACATAAGCAATACATACAAGAGAGAGAAAGAAAGAAAGAAAGAAAGAAAGAAAGAAAGGAAGGAAGGAAGGAAGGAAGGAAGGAAGGAAGGAAGGAAGGAAGAAAGGAAGGAACCTGGTCTATAGAAAGGAAGGAAGGAAGGAAGGAAGGAAGGGAAGGAAGGAGGAAGGAAGGAAGGAAGGAACCTGGTCTATTGCCCTACATAAGATCTAATGTTTATTTGACTTACAATCATATGTGAGTTTGAGATTTGAAGCAATAAGGAATTAATTTCAAAAAATACCTTAGAAGGGCTTTTAAGAGCAGTTTTTCAACAAACAAAACTAAAATACTTAATTTCATTTTCATGGAATTTTTAGAGCAAAGATGCCTTAAGTGGGCTGGAACCACCCTTTGGAAAGAAACAGACCAAAAAAGTTAAGGAATCCTATATATATCATGCAGTCTAAGCACAGTTATCATTGAAGCACGCCTTGAGGTCTCTGAGTGTGACCACATCATTACTCATGCCAGCCACTGGCACAATTGTCAGGATGGCGCAGAGATTCCAGAATGAGCATTTACAAATGAGGAAATGGGAGCCTGGAGCTCTCTGTCCCCAGCGTCTTGCAAACTACTTGCTCTGTACTAGTGCTAAGTTTATTGACTGGATAAACAAATAAATAAATAGAACAAGCGATTTCCCACAAGGTGACGTGGCAGGCACAAAATCCATCCTGCTGAATCTAACTCCATCTCTTGATCTACTTACATCACCTCTGGGGCAGCCTGGCCAACTGTGAAATGGATATCTGGATGTCAGAATACATAGGGCATGGTGCCTGACTGGGATATCAAACTTTTAATTAGGGATATGGGAAAGATGGAGATGACAAAGGCTTCCTGTTATCTAGGTGTCAGGACCACTTGGTGTTTTGTCCAGCTTTACAGTGAATGTCTGTCTGCTCCACCTCACCAACTGCACTTTTATAGCATGTACAGTTCTCGTTACTAAATCAATAAATCATTATCTTATGTGCGGCTGGTCACCCTTTTGTTGTTTCTCCCCTATAATGTTTGATCTGGCTTACTCTACTGCATTTTTTGGCTGCCTGCTTTCCCACTGCCTTTCAGTGAAGTTTTGCTCTGTAAACGTTCCAAAGTCCTGGATCACTAGCACTCATTTGGGTACTGTATCTATTGTTCTGGGTTATCTGTATCATGTATATATATATGTATATACATATATACACACACACACACATATATTATATATATATATATATATATATATATATATATATATATATGAGAGAGACAAGATGCGGAGGCTATGCACATAATTATTGGCAAGAAGAACCTATATGTGTGTCTATATGTATATGTGTATATATGCATGTATATATATGTATTATTTATATGTATGTGTACATATTTGTATATATGTATATATGTATATGAATGCATGTAGATATGTATGTATATGTATACATATATGTATGTATATATGCATATATATAAGTACATATGGGTTCTTACTGATAATTATGTTCATAAGCCTCTACATCTTATCTCTCTCATATATATATGATACAGATAACCCAGAACATTACAACACCCAAATGGGTACTAGGATCAAGGACTTTGGAATATATATATATATATAATATATATATATATATATATACTGGAATACATATATGTGTATGTATACTGTACATGCACACACAGTGTGTGTGTGTGTACAATATAGTTTGGGGAATTCTGATTTGTACTCAGCTTTCGATAATCTTTGCTGATGTAGGTAAAGAGAAATGTGGACATGCAGCAGATATATATTTTAAGCCAAAGCTTAGTTTGCCCACCTTAACTGTGCATTGTAAAACATTTCCACAGGTGTATAGACCTATGGAACCATCAGTACAATTGAGTCAGAGCATCTTTCAGTATCTCAGAAAGTTCTCTTCTGCCAAGCTTCAAGCATCCATGTGGGATCACAGAGTATGTACTCACAGGAGTTATTTTTATTTGACTTTGGAATGGCTTCTCTGATTTCTTTCCCAGTCTGGTTCAGGCTGGTATTAAAATGAGTTCACTTTCCCTACACCCACGCAGATTTGACAGGGCGTGTAGAACGGAGCCTTGAAGAAACCTGAGAGACAAGATGCGGAGGCTTATGAACATAATTATTGGCAAGAAGAACTTTGGCTCTTCCCAGGATTTTTAGAGTATGACAAAGAATGGGCCCACCTTGCACCCTAAACCTGTTTTCAAGATCACTCAATGCAGCTCCTTCTAAACCCCAAAGCCTAGGGCCCCTGTGTTCTCTGCCTTCGGTTGACAGTGCAGTGTCTTTTGCCCTTGATGGACAGCCTATTTGGAAAACTCGGGACGCTAGATACTCAGAGTCATTGCTCCCTCTGGCGTAAACAGGGAGATGTGTTTTGTTGAAGCAGTCCCACCCACAGCAGCCCACTGGGTCAGCAAGGAGCCCAGGGCAGGAAGGAAGCACCAGGCTTTCTCTCCTCCAGTCCCCTTAGGTTCGTGGGTCAGAGGCTTGATGTCTGAATAGGTGAAGAGGAGGAACTTAAAAGACCAGATACTGAGTGAGAAGAGCAACAGGGGAGGGAGACCTAGAGAAGATGGCCGCTGGTTGTGAAAGAGAGAGAGATGCTGGTCAGAGGGAGCCACAAGTCCAAACAAAGCACACCAGGCTGTGGGACATATTTCTTCCACTTTTGATAAATCCTGAAAATTCACTCTTCAGACTCAAATAAACAGACCCTGAGTAGGAGAATTCTTGAAAAGTGGGTTTCAAACCCTGATAAATCTCTCAAACAACCTGCATGCCTTCGAGTGCCGCCAGACCCACTTAATCCCTTTAAACCTCCACTAACTTCAGCTATGGTGTTTAAAGTCTCATAAATCTACACTAGCTTAAAATAGGGAAATATAAATCACACTCATGAGCTTAAGGGCAGGGACAGAAGACAGGCACCCCGTGCCATTCAAAACCATGACACAGGCTTTTCATCAAAATTTCCCAAGACAGCTAAACAGAAAGTGCTTGAGTTTTAGCACTTTTTTTTTTTTTTTTTTGGTTCTTTGTTTAGATTTTTTTTCCTGGTGGGTTGAAGAGAAAAACAAACAAACAAATCAGAGCAGTTTTACACAAAACCAAAAGGAAGGAACAACAACAACAAAAAAAGCCAAAAACAAAAAAACACTACCAAAAGTCATCAGAAAAAACAAAACAAACAAACAAAACCACTGTTCTAGTAAGATGCCAATAAAATCCTGTCTACTTCTTGTTAAGTTGCTAATTCATGCTCCCGAATAAAAGTTATAGATAACAGTCCACTAGCAGTAGCCAATATACACCAGGTGCCTTCTGTGAAAGTTCGTGACCTCCCTTCATGCTCAGCACAGCAATGTGGATGAACATCTTGCCTGCATGTATGCTTGTGCACTACACATGTGCCTGGTGCCCTCAGAGGCTAGAAGAGGGTTTTTGGATCCCCTAGAACTGGTGGTTGTGAGACACCATGTAGGTGCTGGGAACTGGACAGGGTTTCTCTTCATAACAGCAAGTACTCTTAATGGCTAAGTTATCTCTGCAGCCCTGAGAGGCATTATTCTTGTCTCTGCTTTATAAATAAGGGAACTGAGGTCCTGATTATCTGGGTTAATTCACTCAGAGTCACACTGTTGATAAAAAGTGGAATGAACGTTATTGGTTTCCTCAGATGCCCCAGTCTTACCCAGGGTCCCTGCCTTCCTCAGCACAGCAGCCCAAACTCACAGAACTGGAAGATCCTGTACGCCACACTCTGAGGGGTCACAAGGTTTCATCCTTCTCTTTTCTGGCCAGGTTCAGTGACTTCTTCAAACTGCCAAGTCTTAACTGAATGTTAACTGAATAGTTACTCAATGCTCAACCTCTGTAGATAAAATAAGAGCTCTGTCTGGGCTGTTCTGCTTGCTCCACATCCCATAAGCCTGCAGCAATAGGCAACTAAGGGATCCTGTAAAAGAACTCTTAACTATCATCAAATATAAGCTGAAGAACCTTTGTCCAAAACACTTAGGACTAGATATGTTACATATCTGAGACATTTTAAACTTTTAGAATATTTGTTTAGACTTTTGTTGGTTGAACACCCCATCCTCCCAAAAGACCTCTAACTCCAGAATCCAAAACGTATTGAGCATCACCTGCTGGATTTAAGACACTTCAAATTTTCTGATCAGGAACACTCACTATGAAGATCTATGAGACCTATCTCCACAGTTGTGGGAAAGCAGGTGGAGATGGGAAAGCCCAACAATCGCTGGGTCTAATGATGACAGTGAGATATTTTAACCTCTAGGATGAAGTTCAAAATTTATTTTAAAACATTCGCAATTGCAAGAGATGCATTTAGGAGGCAGAATATGTCTCTTTGCTATCAGTTCCCAAACTGTTCCACATGGAGTATTAATGGATGCTTTCCCAAAAGGCCTATGGTCATAGGGGCTTGGAACGCACCAGAGATGCGACCTCCTTCATAGAGAATCACAATGCACTTTGCCCCACTAAAGGCCTTAAAGTGTTCTATCACAAAATAGTTTCTGATTATTCTAAGCACTTCCAAACCTTTAATCTCAGGGTTTCTACCTGGAACACAGTTTGGGAGAAGTCACTCCAAGCAAAAGATTATTTCCTTTTGTGCCTAACCAGCATAGCATCTGGCTCGCTCTATTACTATCAGCAATCCTTTATTCAACAATTCACACTACATTGAGGAGACTCCCCAGTACACATTCACAGATTTACACAGTCCTGCACTCTACACAGAGAAGGGCACAGCCACACATCTCTGGCCACAGTCCCCACAGCCTTGAGTAAGAAGAGGCAGGAAGGAAGGAAGGAAGAGGAAGGAAGGAAGGAAGGAAGGAAGGAAGGAAGGAAGAGGAGGAAGTGTGTTCTTCTTACCTCATATTTCCATGGCAGTGTGTTTAATGGTGCTGACTTAATGCTGGAGAAATTCTCCTAGTTTAGGGTCCTCTAGAAGCTGACCCTGAAACAAGGACGTGAAATTAAATTGTTTGTGTGGGAAATAATCCAAAGAAATGCCAGCAAGAGAGAGGAAGTGAGTCAGGAAGGAACAGACAGCCAATAAAAAGTGAATTACTAAAACAACTTCTGAACAGACAACAGTAGCTTAATTCTAAAGGGACACTAGGGAAATCATATAAAACACACACCTCAGAATTATACTGCCTAAACGGTGAGGTTGCTTCTGGGAGACATCTCCATCATTCATTGATGAAGGATGCTTCAGGAAGGTCATTTATCTTGGACATATTCTATCCCATAGTTGCAAATATAGGCATCAAGCATCAAGACGCAGATATGTCCGTTGGAAGTACCTGGAATACAATGAAGCAGTTAGGCCTGAAGGATATGGATATATCTCAATGTCTCATGCTTGCACTATATTTTCAAAGGGAAAATTCAAGTTAGGTTGAAGCCCAATGTCCTTCCATTGTCTTCTCTAACCGCTGGTCCAGGTGTTTCTGAGTCCAGACTATACTGTATGTGATGAACACAGATAATGGAGTCAAGAATACACATGACGACTTTCTCTTCCTCCTCTTCATCCTCTTCCTCTTCCTCCTCTTCTTCCTCCTCCTCCTCATATTTCAGATGCCATGGTTATTTGACATTCTTTTAAGCTCCACAATCAATAATATGTCCCATTTCAAAGAGTAATTCACAACATCTGTTTGAGAAGGTACTAGAGAAGTCACGCTCTTCTGAGATGGAGCAGGAGAACTCCTGGCAGAGCACAGAGGCTGTATTCAAAATATCTACTTACAACTGCCTCACCAAGTCTTGATCCAAGATGGTAAATATTTTAATAATAGGATTGTGGTGGTTGGAATATGCTTGGCCCAGGGAGTGGCACTTTTTGGAGGTGTGGTCTTGTTGGAGGAAGTGTGTCACTGTGGGTATGGGCTTTAAGACCCTCGTCCTAGCTGCCTGGAAGCCAGTCTTCCAGTTGCCTTCAGAACTCTCAGCTCCTCCAGCGTCATGCCTGACTGGATGCTGCTGTGTTCCCACCTTGATGAAGATGGACTGAACTTCTGAACCTGCAAGCCAGACCCAATTAAACACTTCCTTTATAAGACTTCTCATGGTCATAGTGTCTCGTCACAGCAAAGAAGTCCTAAAACAGGGAAGTATTGGCATTCTTGACCAGATAAAGTAAGCCAGTCTTCTGAAACAACTATTTTTTTTTTTTAAGAAACCAAATTTCTCACTACAGACTCTGAAACTGAAATAAGCAAAACCTCTCTGGTTTCTAACTGAACTGGATGCTGGATGATAGTTTCACATGGAACCACAACAAGCTGAGTCACTCCTAATGCTACGTTGCTTGAGGCTCCCCTCTGGATCTGTTTGTGTTACTCAGTTTTCACTGCTGTGATGAAATAGGTGAGAAAAAAACCTTAAAGAGGAAAAATTAATTTTGGCTCCTGTTTTGGAGTTTTCAGCTCATAATCTGCTAGCTCCAATGCTTTGGGCTTGGGATGAGAGGAGTATTCTGGTAGAGGGTGTGATAGAGCAGAGTTCAGTCCAGTTGTCATCAGTGAAGTTTCATCCAGCAACTAATGGAAATAGGTACAGAGACCCACAGCAAAACATTAGGCAGAGCTGGAATCCTGTGGAAGATAGGGAAGAAGGATTGTAAGAGCCAGAGAGGCCAAAAACACAACAAAACCTACAGAATCAACTAACCTGGGCTCATAGAGGCTCACAGAGACTGAACCACCAACCATGGAGCCTGCATTGGACTGACCTAGGCTCTCTGCACGTATGTTAGAATTGTGTGGCCTGGCCTTCTTGTGGGACTCCTAACAGTGGAAGCAGGGCTGTTGCTGATTCTGTTGCATGCCTTTGGGACCCTTTCCTTCTACTGGGTTGCCTCTTTTAGCCTATATAGGAGAGGAGTTGTCTATTCTTACTGCGATTTGGTATGCCATGGGTCATTGATATCTATGGGATATCCTGACCTTTTCTGAAGAGTAGAAATGAATGGTGAAGGGGTGAGGGACCTGGGGGGGAGGGAGAGGAAACTGCAGTCAGGATTTAAAAGGAAAGGAAGAAAGAAAGAAAGAAAGGAAGGAAGGAAGGAAGGAAGGAAGGAAGGAAGGAAGAAAGAAAGAAAGAAAAGAAAGAAAGAAAGAAAGAAAGAAAGAAAGAAAGGTGTGTGAAGAAAAAAGAAAAAAAGAAATCCAGAAAAACACAAACAGTGGAAGGAAATGAACAAAACTGTTCAAGACTTGAAAATGGAAATAGAATCAATAAAGAAAACACAAATTGAGGGAATTCTGGAAATAAAATAATTCAGGAATTTGAACAGAAAACAGAGAAAGTTTTACCAACCAAATAAGAGATGGAAGAGAGAATCTCAGGCATTGAAAATATGACAGGAAAAACAATAGATATATCAATAAAAGCAATGTTAAATCTGAAAAACTCCTGGCACAAAACATCCAGGAAATCTGGGACACTGTGAAAAGACCACACCTAAGAATAATAGGAATGAAGGAAGAAGGAGAATCCCAGATCAAAGGCCTAGAAAATATTTCCAATGAAATCATAGAAGAAAATTTACCTAACCTAAAGAAGGAGATATTTATAAAGATACAAGAAACTTACAGAACATCAAATAGGCTGGACTAAAAAGAAGGTCTCCTTACCATATAACAAAACATTAAACATACAAAATAAAGAAACAATATTAAAAGCTGCAAGGGGAAAAGGCCAAGAAATATATAAAGGCAGACCTATTAGAATTACACCTTGACTTCTCAATGGAGAGTCTAAAAACCAGAAGGGCCTGGATAGATGTGCTGGAGACTAATAAATGCCACAGATGCCAGCCCTGACTACTATACCCAGCAAAACTTTCAATCACCATAGATGGAGAAAAAAAATATTTTCCATAATAAAGCCAAATTTAAACAATATCTTCTCCAAGTCTAGCCCTACAGAAGGTGTTAGAGGGAAAACTCCAACCTAAGGAGGTTGACCATAAAAATATAGGAATAAATAATCTCAGACCAGCAAAACCAAAGAACACACACACCGACAACAATAAAATAACAGCAATCAACAATCATTGGTCATTATTATCCCTCAGTATCAATGGTCTCAATGCCCCAATAAAAGACACAGACTAACAGAATGGATGCAAAAACAGCAACTGTGGTGGTTTGAATAGGAATGGCCCTTATAGATTCCTGTGTTTGAATGCTTGGCCCACAGGAAGTGGCACTGTTAGGAGGTGTGACTTTGTTGAAGAAAACATGTCATTGTGGAGGTGGGCTTTTAAGTCTCCTATGCTCAAGCTAGGCCTAGTGGGGCAGTTTCCTTCTGTTGCCTGTGGATCAAGATGTAGGACTCTCCTTCTCCAGCACTATGTCTGCCTTCATGCCACCATGATAATAATAATCTGAAACTATAAGCCAGCTCTAATTAAATGTTTTACTTTAGAAGAGTTGCTGTGGTCATGGTATCTCTCCACAGTAATATAGATCCTAGCTAAGAGAAAAGTTGGAACCAGGGACTAAGGTGTTGCTGTGATAGGCCTCACCATGGTTTTGTTGGGGGAGTTGGGACTTTAGGACTTTGGGTTAGGAAATCAGTGGACTGCTTTAACTGCCAATGAATGGACCATTCTAGTAGAAATACAAAAGACAGTGGGGCTCAGAGTGATTTGAACTGTGGGGGCCTGGCTCAAGAGATTTCAAAGGAGAAGAGTTTTGGTATGTTGCCTAGAGGTCATTCTTGTGATATTTTGGTGAAGACTGTGGTTGCTTTTTGCCCTTGTCCATGGAGTCTGTTTGAGACTAAAGTAAAGAGATTTGGATTTCATCCGTTGGAAGATGAAATCTCAAAACAGCCTAGTATTGACTCTGTTGTGTGTTTACTATTGCTCATTCTTCTGAAGATTTATAATGAAAAGGAGCAAGCTGCACAAGTAAAAATACAAAATTACAGACTGAGGAAAAAGGGGCACTAGGAAGTGGAATGAAGCTAAAGCCTGTGTTCAAGAAGATAAACATATTAAAGAAAAGCCAGATGTTAAATAGAATAGAGAGAGTGGTGACTTCAGGACAAGATCTGACCAAGCTAAACTTCCAACTTGCAAAAAGGAATTGAAAAATGAAAAGGAAATAAAGAAAAAAAATAAGGCCAAGTGTAGTAGTATATATCTTTAATTCCAGCACTCAGGTTTGAGGAAAGCTAGGTCTACAGAGCAAGTTCCAGGACAGCCAAACTTTGGCAGTAAATGAAACTATCAATAACAGAAAGCTGGTGAAGATGTAATTGAACAAGACGGCCAGGTTCCAGCCCCAGCAAGTAGCAGAAGTTGGCAGTTTTAGCCACGTGGTTCTGGCTTTAGATCAAGGATATAAGAAAGGAGTTATGGAATCTCCATCCATGACTAAGGAAAGCTGCTGAAGCCAGGCATGTGGTAAGGCTTTCCCTGCATGGAGGCCTAGAAAGGAAATTGCATGAAGCTAATGAAAGTGAAGCCTAGATTGACTTGGAGTCTCCAAGATGTTAGAGATGTCAGAGCCATGAGATACCTGCTGAGGAAAGCCACTAACGAAGAGTGGAACTAGCCCAACAAAGAGAATTGCGTTACAATCAGCAAAGATAAAAGAAGTTGGAGATCTGAAGTGTTTTGACATCAAACATGAAGATTCAGAGTTTAGAGTTGTACAGCTGGTTTTCAATCTTTCTTTGGTCCAGCATTTCCTCACAATGCTCCCTTCCCTATATTTTGGAGCTGTGATGTATATATGTTGGAAATATGTGATCTACTTTTTCATTTTGACTTTATAAGGCACTATTGTTAAGAGGTTGCATGTATCTCAAAAGAGACTTTGAACTTTGAACTTTGGACTTTTAAACAAGTTTGAGGTTGTTATAGACTATGGGGACTTTTGAAGTTAAACTGAATGAATTTCTACATTATGATATGGCTATAAGCCCATGGGAGCCATAGAATGGAATATGGTGATTTGAATAGGAATGGCCTCAATAGACTCTTGCTTGGCCCATAGGGAGTGGCACTATTAGGAGGTCTGGCCTTGTTGGAGAAAGTGTATCACTGTGGGTCAGGCTTTGAGGTCTTCTGTGATCAAGCTAGGCTCAGTGGGACAGTCTCCTTCTGCTATCTGTAGATCAAGGTGTAGAACTCTCAGCTCCTTCTCTGCACCATGTCTGCCTGGATGCTGCCATACTTCCCACCATGATGAGAAAGTATTAAGCCTCTGAAACTGTAAGCCAGTCCCAAACAATGTTTTCCTTATCAGCGTTTCTGTGGTCATGGTGTCTCTTCACAACACAATAGAAACCTAAGACAGAACCCATCCTTCTGCTGCATCCAAGAAATACCTCAACATAAAAGATAGACACTACCTCAGAGTAAAATGTTGAGAAAAGAGTTCCCAAGGAAATTGTATAAGAAGCAAGCTGGTGTAGCTATTTTAACATACAACAAAATAGACTTCAAACCAATACTGATGAAAAGAGATAGGAAAAGACACTACATACTCAACATTGGAAAAATCCACCAAAATAATTAGTAATAACCTACTCCAATTGCTAATATCTATGCCTTAAACACAAGAGTACCCAAGTTTGTAAAATAAATACTACTATAGCTTAAAATCACATAATGCCCCTCATACATTGATAGTAGGAGACGTCAATATCCATTTCTTACCAATGGACAGGGCATCAAGACAAAAAGTAAACAGAAATACTCAAGCTAACAGACATTATAAACCAGGTGGACCTAACGTATATCTACAGAACATTTCACCCAAACACAAAAGAGTATATCTTCTTCTCTGCATCACATGGAAGTCTCTCCAAAACTGATCACATACTCAGACACAAAGCAAGTCCAATAAATACAAGAAAATTGAAATTATTCTCTGCATCCTGTTAGACCACTGTAGATTAAAGCTGATTTCAACAACAGAAACAAGAAAAACTTAAAACTCATGAAAACTGAACAACTCTCCACTGAATGAAAACTAGGTCAAGACAGAAATAAACCAAAAAAAAAAAAAGCTGAAGACGTCCTAGAATTCCATGAAATAAGTACACAGCATACCCAAACTTACGGGCCACAATGAAAGCAACCAAGAGGAAAGCTCATGGCCTTAAGTACCTACATTTTTTTTAAAAGGAGAGATCTCATACTAGCAACTTAAAAACACACTTGAAAGATCTAGAACAAAAAAGAATTAGACATATCCCAGAGGAGTAGAGGGCAAGAAGTAATCAAACTTAGGTGGAAATCAATAAAATAGTAACAAAGAGAAAAATGCAAAGAATCAAGGAAACCAAGAGCTGATTCTTTGGCAAACCCTCATCAAAACTAGCTAAAAGGCAGAGAAATAATATCCAAATTAACAAAATCAGAAATGAAAAGGGAGATATAACAACAAACACCAAGGAAATCCCAAGAGCATAAGGACATACTTCTAATAAAATCTGTATTCCACCAAATTTGAAAATCTAAAAGAAATGGATACAATTTCTTTTAGAAATGGTACCAGTTACCAAAGTTAAATCAAGATGAGATAAGCAATTTAAATAGATTTGTAATCTCTAGTGGAAGAGAAGCAGTCATTAAAAGTCTCCAACTTAAAAAAAAAAAAGCCCAGGGCTAGGTTTTGGCACAGAATTCTGAGACTTTCAAAAAAGAGTTAATACCTTTACTCTTCAAATTATTCCACAAAACAGAAACAAAAGAAATATTGTTCAATTCATTTTATGAAGCCACAGTTATCCTGACAACAAAGTTACATAAAGACCCAACAAAGGAGGAGAATTACAGACCAATTTCAAGTGTAAACATAGATGCAAAAATACCCAATAAAGTACTTACAAATCAAATCCAAGATTTGATTAGGGTTAGTTAGGATTTCATTGGTATGCAGAGACACCATGACCAAGGCAACTTGTGTTAAAAAAAACTTAATTGGGGGCTAGCTTACAGTTTCAGAGGTTCAGTCCATTATCATCATGGCAGGAAACATGGCAGCATACAGGCAGACGGTGCTGGAGAAGGAGCTGACAGTTCAACCTCTTGATCCACAGGAAGCAGAAGGAGACTGTGTGCCACACTAGGTGTAGCTTGAGCATAGGAGAGCTCAAAGCCTGCTTCCACAGTGATACACTCTCTCCAATGAGACCACACCTACTCCAAGAAGGTAATACTTCATAGTAGTGCCTATGAGTCGAACATTCAAACACATGAGTGTATGGGCCATACCTATTCAAACCACCACAAAACCTAAAAGATCATCCATCATGATCAAGTAGGCTTCATCCCAGAGGTGCAGGAATGGTGTAATATATTTAAAAATCAATAACTGTAACCCACCACATAAACAAAATGAAAGAAAAAAAACATGTGTCATCTCATTAGACGTAGAAATGGCCTTTGACAAAATCCAACACTCCTTCATGATAATAATAAAAATAAAGTCCTGAAAAGATAAAGGATACAAGGGACATATCTAAATATAATAAAGGTATTCTACAGCAAGCCAACAGTCAATATCAAATTAAATGGAGAAAAACTTAGAGCAATTCCACTAAAATCAGGGAAAGACAAGACTATCCATTCTTGTCCTTTTTATTCAATATAGTACTTAAAGTCTTATCTAGAGCAATAAGACAACTGAAAGAGATCAAGTAGAGATAAATTGGAAGAAGTCAAAGTATTGTTATTTGTAGATGGTATAATAGTTATATAATTGATCCTTAATATTCCACCAGAAAATTTCAACAGCTGATAAACACTTTCTGAAAAGTTGCTGGATACAAACTTAATTCAGAAAATCAGTAGCTCTCCTATGTACAAATGACAAATGAACTAAGGAAGAAATCAAGGAAACAATACCTTCCATAATATTTTCAAATAATATAAGTCATCTTTGGGTAACTCTAACCAAGCAAGTGAGAGTTGTGTGATAAGAACTTCAAGTCTTTCAAACTTAAAAAAAGAAATTGTAGGGGCTGGAGAGATGGCTCAGTGGGTAAGTGTACTGACTGCTCTTCCAGAGGTCCTGAGTTCAATTCCCAGCAACCACATGGTGGCTCACAACCATCTGTAATGGAATCTGATGTCCTCTTCTGGTGTGTCTGAAGAAAATGACTGTGTACTCACATACATTAAATAAATAAATAATTCTTTAAAAAAAAAAAAAAGGAATTGTAGAAGATATCAAAAGATGAAAAGATCTTCCATGCTCACTGATCAGTAGGATTAACATAGTAAAAATGGCCATCCTTTCCAAAGCAATCTACAAATTCAATGGTATCCCATCAAAATTCCAACACAAATTTTCACAAACCTTGAAAGAAAAATTTTCAACTTCACATGGAAAAACAAGAATTCCAGAATAGCCAAAACAATCCAGAACAATAAAAGAATGGCTGGAGGTCTCATCATTCCTGATTTCGAGTTATACTACAGAGCTATATAATAAACAAACACGTGGTATTGACATGTTGATCATAGAATCAATCATGGAAATAGATTATGTTGATAGATAAATAGAAAAATGTTGATCAATGGAATCAAATTGAAGACCAAAACATAAATCCACACATTTAGGACATCTGATTTTTTTTTTTTATAAATAAGTCAGAAATACACACTGGAAAAAAGGAAAGCATATTCAACAAGTGGCACTGGTCAAACTTGCTGTCTGAATGAAGAAGAATGCAAATAAATCCATACTTATCATCTTGCACAAAACTCATGTTCAAGTGGATCAAAACCTTAACATAAAACCAGATACACTGAACCTGATAGAAGAGAAAGTGATAGCCCTGAATGCATCAGCACAGGTGATGACTTCCTGAACAGATCACCAATAATGCAGGAACTAAGATCAACAGTTAATAAATAGGACCTCACGAAACTTAAAGGCTTCTGTACGGCAAAGGATGCCATCATTCAAACAAGGCAACAGCCTACAGAATGGGAAAAGGTTTATAATCAACTCCAGATCTGATAGAGAACTAATATCCAAAATATATAAAGATCTTAAGAAACTTGATTTCAAAAAAAGTCAATTAAAAATGGGAACCCCATCTAAGTAGAGAGAATTCTCAGTAAAGAAAACTCAAATGGCTGAGAAACACTTAAAGAAGTGTTCAACATTTTTAGTCATCAGGAAAATGCAAATAAAAACTACTTGGAGATTCCATCTTACATCTGTCAGAATGGCTAAGGTCAATAACACAGTGACAACTCATGCTGGTGAGAATGTGGAGTAAGGTGAACACTCATCCTTTGCTGATGGGAGTGCAAATGTGTACAGTTACTATTGAAATATAAGTAGAGTTTCCTCAGAAGGTTGGTAATCTATCTACCTCTAGACCCAGCTATAGAACCCATGTTAGATCCTTAGGCATATACCCAAGGGACAATCTATCCTACCGCAAGGACCCTTGCTCAGTCATGCTCATCACTGCTTTGTTCATAATAGCCAGAAATTGTAAACAACCTAGATATCCCTCAAACAAATAATTGATAAAGAAAATTTACATTTGCATAATGGAGTATTACTCAGCTGTTAAAAACAATGGCATCATGAGATTTGCAGGCAAATGGATTGAATTAGAAAAAACTCATTGTTAAAATAACCCAGACCCAGAGAGATAAAATATGGTATGTGTTTGCTTATATGTGGTTATTAGCCATTAAGTAAATGATAACCAAATTACTATCTGTAGACCCAGAGAGGTGATGTATGGAGAAAAGGTCTAGGATGGTATGGTAGTTTAAATAGGTATGGCCACCATAGACTCATGGTTTGAATGCTTGACCCACAGGAAGGGGCACTATTAGAAAGTGTGGCATTGTTGGTGTAGGTGTGGTCTTGTTAGAGGAAGTGTGTCACTGGGAAAATGAACTTTGAGATCTCCTATGCTCAAGCTATGTTTAGTGTGGTACAGTCTCTGTTTGCTGCCTGTGAATCAACTCTCAGCTTCTTCTCCAGCACCATGTCTGCCTGCACACTGCCATGCTTCCCACCATGCTGACAATGGACTGAACCTCTGAAACTGTAAGCCAGCTCCAATTAAATGCTTTCCTTTGTAAGTGTTCCTGTGGGCTTGGTGTCTCTTCACAGCAATGAAACCCTAGCTAAGATAGGTGGACACATGTAGCTCCCTGTGAGGGAGAAATAAAATAGATTTTAGAGGTGGACTGGGGGCAGGTGGGGATGGGAACCAGAGTGGGTAGAGAGAGGGGAGATTGAGTAGATGGAGAGAATGCAGGGAGGGGCAGATGGAACTGAGGGCATTTGGGAAATTATATGCAAATGTATTGCATTGGAAGCATCCTGAAATATATGGAGGTGATCCTAATGAGGTCTCCTAATAATGGGGGTATGGAGACTCAACTGGCCATTTCTTGTCATCAAACGAGGCTTCCAGTAGTGGGACTGAGTTGCATTCAAGTGAGTTGTTGGACAGGTGGTTGTATGGATATCCTCAAAGAACCCAGGCTGTCGCTAGGACAATGGGTTGCTCCCTGTAAACTGACAGTGTGGCCTCATTGCCGAGGACAACATTCAAAGAACTCATTGAACATGGAGAAGTCTAGCTGGAACCCACATAGAGCCTCCACTCCTATGTTCTATTGCCTTCTGTGCAGGAAGGTGCTCTGCCAGATGACAAAAAAGAAACGTAAACACCAAATAAGACACAAAGACTTTGACCTACGATCTGTTCTGACTACAAAGTATGCAAGGGCACAGAACTTGTGAGCATAGCCAATCAAAGGTTGATTTGACTTAAGGCCATGAGACAGAACCCTTACCCAACACTACTTGGGTAACCAAGAACCAGAGACTAGAAAGCCCAGAGACCCAGAGCAATACTAAACACTAGTGGTCTAAAAACAAAATCAAGCCTTCCAGCTCACACCTTCCACAGGGCATATCATCAATGTGTCTGCCCCTCTGAAGACTCCATAGTCTGAAGGCCTCCCAGGAGATCTGCTGCATCCAGGGCAACAGACAGGAGTCTAGCATGGCTGTCCTCTGAGAGGCCCAACAAGCAGCTGACTGAGACACAGATACTTACACCCAACCATTGGACTGAAGTCAGGGACCCCCGTGGTTGAATTAGGGAAAGGCTGGAAGAAGCTGAGGAGAAGAGCAACCCCATAGGAAGACCAGCAGTCTCAACTAACCCAGACTCCTGAGATCTCTCAGACACTGAACCACCAACCGGACAGGATACACAAGCTGGTCCTAGGCCCTCGACACAAATATAGCAGATGACTGCCTGGTCTGGCCTGAGTGGGAGAAGACATGCCTAACCCTAACCTAATTTGAGGTCCCAGGGAGTGGGGAGGCCTGGCCGAGGAGTGGGAGGGGAACATCCTCTTGGAGACGGGGAGAAGGAATGGGATGATGAACTGTGGGACAGGGGAACTGGGAGGGGGCAATGACTAGACTGTAAAAAAAAATAAAAATAATAAAATAAAAATCAATAAAATCACTCCTAGTGATACCCTGCTATACTAATAGATGAATGCCTTATTCAGTCATCATTAGAGAAACTTCCTCTGGGTGTGAATGGGAATAGATGCAGAGACCTACAGCTGGACATTATGTGGAAAGAGAGTCTAAAAGGGATGTCTCCGTCAAAGCCCTTCCCTCAGAGCTCAGGGAATCCTGGAGAAGAGGAGGCAAAAAGAGTGTAAGAGCCAGGGTGTTGGAAGACACCAGGAAATTAGGCCCTCTGGGTGAACTAAACAAGGAATATATAGACTCAGAAAGACTGAAGCAGCAAGCACAGGGCCCAAGTCTGCCCCAGGTCCTCTGTGTACATGTTAGAGCTGTTGCTTAGTATTTTTAGGGAACTCCTGCTTCTTCTGCTTGCTCTTAGGACTCTTCCTTCTGTTGGGTTGCCTTGTCCAGCCCTGGTGTGATGGTCTTTTGCTTTATCTTATTGCATTTTATTTTTGTCAGATTTGTTATCTCTTAGAAGCCTGGTTTTTTTCTAATGAGAGACAGAAAGGCTATGATGAGGATCCATGAAGGGAGGAGGTGGAGGGGAGAAAGGGAGGAACTGGGAGGTGTAGAGGGAGGGAAAACTATAACCAGGGTATACTGTATGAGAAAAGAATCTATTTTCAATAAAGAGAGGGTGAGAACTGATATTCAGTTCTCTTCTCCAGTGCTCTCTACAGTAAAGACTTTTCTTTCTGTAAGGTCTTATCCCATTAAGGAAGTCTCCAACTCAGGCTCACGCTTTGGGGAAAGCAGAGGCACAGGAAACCCTCTGGGTGAGGCAGATGCTCCCAGGATGCCTAGCAAAGGAGCACTGCTTGCCTTTGTTATTGATTCTTGGCTATATATTGTCTTTAGCAATGTCATGAGGAAGAAAGCGAAGGTCATGTACTCTGCTCAGGGCAGGCCTTGAGCATTTCCCGAGGCCTGCTGACCATCTTTCCCTACCTGACATGAATTAAATATTTCAAACATACAAAAAAATATTTCTAGGAATAAAGTAAAGATCACCTTTATATTGTCTTCCTCATTTATCAATGTTAATAATTTGCTACATTGCTTCATCTGTGTGTCAGACGTGTGTGAATAGCATTTTTAATTGCTATAAACCATTTCAAAGTAAGTCACACATAATAGCACTTTATCATCAATGGCTCAGAATGTGTTTCTAAGAATAACAGCATTGTCCTGTTCTTATACAAGCAGCTTATTGTTTTCACTATTATTATTCATAAGTAAAATAATTATCACAGAACATCAGGTTTCCCTAATTGTTCTGAGAATGTCATTTATTGCTGTTTTCACTTTGGTAAAATATAAATAACACAAAATTGACCATTTTAGTCTTCTTAAAGCCTACACATTCTAATGGTATTAAGCACATCCATACTGTTTGTCTCCCTAACTTTTTCATCTCCTTCAACTGAAACTTTGCAGTATTACAAATTAACTGCTCATCTTTCTTCCCAACAGGCTCTGAAAACCATTTCTATACATGTGACAAGTCCAGATCTTCCTCATAGAAACGGAGGCCACAATGCTCGCCTGTTTATGGTGAGCTCAGGTGAGCTTGTTTTCCGCAGCATATGTTCATGGTATGGTATGCGAATGGTAACAGGCATCAGAATTTCCCTCCTATTCAAGACTAAGTGATTCTATGCAGAAACACTTTCGTTTCTCCGGGCATCCATGGGTGTATATTTGAGCATCCCCATCATTCAGCTATGGTGAATAATGTTGCCATAAAGATGGGTACAGAAAGAGTGTTTGGGTTCCTTGCTTTATGGATCCTGCTCCTGGAGGAGTAGATGGTTTCTGTGGAGAACTGTTTTATTCTTTTTTGCTGTCTATCTTTCTTTTTTCCTTTCACAGATTTGCTCTTCACCTTTTCATCTTAAATCATTATTAGTTTTGAGTTGGCTTGTGAACTGGTGTTTCATATGACAGTTTCATACATCCATATCATCGTACTATCTTATGATCTGCCCCTCCCCCACTGCCTTTTCCATTTCTTTTCACTTCAAAGCTGGGACACACACATTCAAAGCCAGCCTGAATATATAGCAAAACCTCTCTCAAAAAAAACCCAAAATTATAACACAATACATTTAAAAGGTATACTTATGCCAAAATATAATTTCACAGATAATTTAGAAATCACAAATAGAATACCCACTTTCTCCTCTAGATATCTACCTTAGTTAACTAGGTAACCAAGCACAGCCCATGCACATCAGGAAGTCTGATATGTACACTGTGTGCTTCATACCTTAGGAAGCACACAACATGCTTGTCCATGGAGTGTTCTTGGCCAAAGTCTTTCACCTGAATCTAATGAAGCTTCTAGTCCATAACTGTAGCAATATAATGTAAGTCATATAATTTAACATTTAGTAGGAGCCTATATCAAAAGTATAAACCAAAATATTTTTTAAAATGGGTAAATTGTACATCAAAATCGAAAGCCTCTGTGCATCAAAGAACACAATACAAAGAAAAGGCAAACTATACACTGAGAGAAAATATTTGCAAGTCATATAACTGATGAGAATATGTAAAGAATTCTGACAAATCAATGATAAGACCAAAAATTATGTTAAAATATGGGCAAAAGATTTGGAAAAAAAAACATTTTTCAAAAGAGAATATGCAAATATCCAAGAGATCATATCCACTGGGATGAATTTCATTGATAAAAAGGAAAATAATTAGAAAATTACGCATATTGATGAGGGCATGGAGTGGTCAGAACCCTTGTGGCTTGCTGATAAGACTGTAAACTGCTCTGTTGCAGAAAATACTAAACCTCAAATAGTTAAACTTAGAGCTACTGCATCACCCAGCCATCTGCTTCTGGGCATAGACCCAACAGAACTTAAAGCAAGGGACCCAGATACTCTGTACACACATATGTTTATAGCAACATTATTTCCAGTAGCTGAATGATGGAGAATGCTCAGGTATACACCCATGGGCCATCCACCTCCTTAATAGTTGTTAGTGATCTGAAACGTTCACTTGGACAAGTCATTTTCACCACAGCTATAACTGGGTGACAAAGCTTTGTTTCCCATAGTTACTAATGAGACCAAAGTATTAAATTTCTGAGTTTCTGTTTTTCTGTTCTTATAATCTTCTCTTGCCGTGCCTTCCTTCCCTTCCCTTCCCTTCCCTTCCCTTCCCTTCCCTTCCCTTCCCTTCCCTTCCCTTCCCTTGCCTTCCCTTCCCTTCCCTTCATTTTCTCTTCTTTATCTTTCTCCTCCCCTCTCTTTCCTTCTCCACCTTTCTTTCTTCATCCCACCCTCTCTCTCTTGGTCCCATTCTCCTGCCTCAGTCTCTATACCAATGTGATTCTAGGCAAGTTCCATCACACCCAACACCTTCTGTATTTCTGACCATTCTTGTGGACAGTCTTTCATGCACTAAAGGATGAATCTCATTTTTCATCTCTTCTTTTTCTCTGATATCACACTGATATCTCTGCCAAGACTGGTTCTTAGAGCAGCAAGCTCCTGTGACAGAAGAAAACCTTGTACTCCCCAGAGGATCCTGAGGGTACTGTCACATTGAGACTATGAGATATAGAACATCTTACCCCTGAATGCCAGTCTCTGATTGCATTCTTTCCTTTGGCACACAAAAGTTATAAAATCATATCCTGCATTTTCTGCTTGATTTCCTAGACCTTGATTCAGTTTAAGTATCTAGGATAGTTACCTGGCACCCTCCCAACCCCCCTTTTCTCACTGGGAACTTTGCCAAAAATACTTCCCCCTTCTCTTTAACCAAATCAACTCCTGGATTCCTGCTAATTTTTCCCTTTGAGGTGACATAGTGAAGGACAGTAATTCCTGCCCCTTTAGGCACTAAATGGGACAACAGTCACAGTACACTGCATTTTTTGGTTTTGTTTTGGGATTTTTGTTTTGTTTTGTCAGCTATGTACAAGTTAGAGTCATCTGAGAAGAAGGAGTGTCAATTGAGAAAATGCCTCCATAAGATTGACTTGTAAGCAAATTGTGGGACATTTTCTTGATTAATAATTCATATGAAAGTGCCCAGCCCACTCTGGGTGGTGCTAATCCTAGGAAAGTGGTCCTGAGATGTATGACCAAGCCAGGAGGATCAAGCCAGCAGTAAGTAGCATTCCTCTGTAGTCTCTTCTTCAGTTCCTGACTCCAGATCCCTGCCTTGAGTTCCTGCCTTTATTTCCCTCAATGTTCTGTGGTCTAGACATGTAAACCAAGTAAATCCTTTCCTTCCTCCTCAAGGTTCCTTTGATCATGTGTTTATGGAAGCAATAGAGAGGAGGCTAATATGTCTGCATTATAATTCCTAAGTAAGAAAGAATGTTCCATCTTCATTCACTGCCACATGCTGAGTATGCAGAGGTCTCATTAGCGTCCTGCCCTGGAGGCTGGGAAGTCTAAGAACATGGCCCTGGCCTATGGTCAGAGTCTTCCTGCTGCAGAAGAACTAGACAGAGAGCACTACATGGTAAGACAGAGCAAACATTCCAGCTCCTCCCTCTCTCTCTCTCTCTCTCTCTCTCTCTCTTTCTCTCTCTCTCTCTCTCTCTCTCTCTCTCTCCTCCCTCCCTCCCTCCCTCCCTCCCTCCCTCCCTCCCTCCTCTCCCTCCTTCCTTCCTTTTCTCTTTAAAAGACCACTAATATCAACACAGGAATCTCATCATCATGATCTCATATAATCCTAGTTACCTCCCAAAACTCTACCTGCAAATATCATTATTGAGAATTAATCTTCCACCCCACAAACTTTTGGGATACATTTGAACCATGGCAATGTCTATGAAATTGTAAAGCTGAGTGGATATAATGTAAAAAAATTCCAGGTCTTGAATTTTGTTCCTATTGTGAGGTATGAAGTGGACATTTCTTGTTGTGTCATGTGATGCAGATTCATCTGGTATTTTGCTGAGACAGCCTCATGTGGGATTTTTGCTGAGGCAAGACTCTTGGGAAGACATGTGATGTTTGCAGAGTACAAATAGGATTCAATGGATAGTGACAGGACACTTGCATAGTTAGCCCAGCAATGCTTAGTTGGACTTGCATCTTTGCTGATGTTCACTTCGTTGAGAGAGGCATGGCAGAGAACTCCTCGTGGCATCTGGGCTGGTTCTGGTCGCTCTCACTGACTGGTGCCAGATCAGTGGAGGCCTGGTGGTTTCTGCTGGATGAGGCCACTGATGCTCATTTGTCTTTGGTATCCTGACACTACTGAACTGGACTGCTGGTATCCTGACAAATGGAGATTGAAATCACCCCCCAAAACTACTTCTAAACAGGTCCACATCCCCTTGTCCTATTTTCTCTCCTACCATTGGATGGTGGGCTAGAAGGAGGAAGTCAAAGCATTTGAGAATCCTTATTAAAAGTAGGTTTCTAAAAATCTAAGCCTACAGGGTTAAAATAGATACTAATGACCTATCTAGGAAAGATCCATGGACCCAAAGATCCCAGAGGTCAAAAGGAAAGAATATACTTAAGAATCTTAGGGTTTTTTTGTCTGTTGCTATGGTAAAACACCTTGACTAAAACAATTTAATGAAGAAGGGTTTATTTCAGGTCACAGTTCAAGGCATAGCTCATCACGGTAGAGAAGCCAAGGCAGCAGGTACATGAAGCAACTAGTCACGTTGCATCTGCAGTCAGTAAACAGCAATGGATATGTGCTGTTGATCAGTTCCCTTTCTCCATGTATACAGTCAGGGGTCTCAGCCAGGGAATGGTGCTGCCCACTGTGGACGGGCCTTCCCCTCTATCCCCAGTTAATGCAATCAAGACAATCCCCACAGACACGCATAGAGGCCCATCTCCCAGTTGATTCTAGAAGCAAGTCCAGTTGAAGATTAACACTTGTTCATAATTCCACCTTTATCAACTTGATTCCCAAACAAGTCACTTTAAGTCATAACTTTCTACCCCTGTGTCCACAGGTTCATAACTACATTATAATGCAGAATGCATCCAGAAGTCCCATAGTCATTAGCCATTCCAAACCATTAGAAGTCCAGAATCCCTTAATTGTGAGTTCCTATAAAATAAAAGTCAAGCTACATACTTCCAGCATATAATAACAGAATAAACATTTCTAACCCAGAAAGGAAGAGTTGGGGCATAGCAAGAAATGACTGAACTAAAGCAAGACTTAAACCCAGCAGAACACCACTAAATCCTATAACTTCATATCTGACTTCTGGAGTTCATAAATAAAATAGCTAGGCTTCAAAGGGCTTGGGTAACCTCATCTCTCTGTCTCTGTCTGTGTCTCTCTGTCTCTATCTCTCTCTCTGTCTCTCTCTCTCTGCCCCCCCCCCCCCCGCCCCAGCAGTGCTACTCCATGTAGGCAGGCTCTCCTTGACAGATATCCCACAGCCTTGTAATCACCAAGATTGTGAGGTCTCCACTGTAACTTAAGCATTGCCTTTCACAGCTTTACAAAATGGTTTCTTGGGGCTTCCTCAAAGGGAATTGGACCCTGCCACACATCACCTGACCTTCAAAGAGGCCATCACTATTCTCCAAAACTGTAGAACAAGACTCCATGGACTCCTCAATCTTGTACCTTCTGTGCCTCTAAAACCAGGACCACCTGGATGACAACCAGATTCTGCTGCCAGGTCTGTCTGGAGTCGCCGAGGGTTGCAGTTTGCCTTCAGGACTCCTTTCCTGTTTCCCCCGAGGATTGCAGAAGCTTTCTCCACCGTGGTGCTGATCTCTTTAACAATTATAGCTGCTTTCTCCGCCCCTGCCTGACTGCTCTCCTGTCTTGACATCTCTGCCCAATAAATGAATCCAAGTTATCTTTCAATTCAGACTCATTCAAGTTGGCAGGACACTAACAGAATTATGCAATATTCTTAGCCAAAATAACAAGCAAATGGTCACCATTCTAGTCCCTGATGGAGTCCTTGTTCCCCTCTGACACCTCATGGGCTGAGAGTTCTCTGACTGCATTTCTCTCAGTATGCCTGTCTTGCAAGTCTCCACTAAAATGGCCCATTAAGCCATGCTTACAGCATTCAAGAATTTTTCTAGCCCAAAGTTTCAAATTGTTCTACATTCATCCTAAAAACCAGCTCCAAATTGCTAAGCGCCACATGGCCAAGCTTATCCCAGCTATGACTCAGCCGCTCAGTACCAGTTTTCTGATTTAGTTTCTTTTCCAGTTACTGTGATTTAAAAAAAAAAAAAAAGCCTGAGAAAAGCAACTTAGTGACGAAAGAGTTTATTTCAGCTCATGGTTCAAGGAACAATGTATCGCCAGTGAAGTGAAGGCGGGAGGAGCTTGAAGCAGTTGGTCACCATTTGCACCTACTGTCAGTCAGCAGCAAGCACTGAATGCTCGCTCCCTGCCTGTCCTCCTTTCTCCAGGATCCCAGGCAAACACACCTCTCACAATGGGCAGGTCTTCCCACCTCAGGCAATGCTATCCCGATAATCCCCAGACAAATCTAGAGGCCCATCTTTCAGGTGAGTTTCTATTAAGGTAACAATTAGTGTTAACCACCATGAGTAATAAATCTAAAACTCTACCATATCTGGAAGAAAATGTAGGAGAAATTTGTGGGGGAGCAGACAAAGATTCTTCACTCTGCGAGAGTGTAGATGATGAAATTTGGAGTTGACAAATTGGACTTAATAAAAAAATTAAATGTATCTGAAAAAGATTGTTTTTAAAAATGAACAGTTAGGCTATAGACTGGGAGACAATGCAGTACACATATCTGGCAAAAGGCTCATGCACAGAATATTTAAAGAACTCTTACAACTCAAGAATACAAATGATATAGTTAGAACACAAACAAAAGAGGCCAGCAGGATGGCTCAGAAGGCAAATGTGGTTGTCCCCAAGCCTAAAGACCTGCTCAATCCCTGGGACCCATGTGATTGAAGGAGAGAATGAACTAGTTATGTTGTGTGCTTGGCCTACAATATACACGTGTGCCATGGCACAGGCTTGCATAAGAGAACACATACGGGATAGGGGATAACATTTGAAATGTAAATAAAGAAAATATCCAATAAAAAAGAAAACATACATAAAATAAAAAATGTAACAAAACTTTTAAAAAAGAATAAATTAAGCAAATATTTGTGGAGCCTCTTCACCAAAGAAGATATATAAATGGCCTATAAAGACATTACAAGTTCCCAACATAATTAGCTAATTGTGAACATTAGTCATTATGCAAATTAAAAAACCACAATAAAATATACCATAATATGCCCATTAGCATCTCAAGAAATTTAAAAGACTTAACCACAGCAAATTGACACTGGAAACAATTAGACTCTCCTATAATGCTTTAGGGTATGTAAAATGGTATGGCTGCTTTGAAAAAGAAATGTGATAGTTTCTTAAAATGTTTAAATATGCAACTGATATATATGACCTAGCCATTGAACTTTAAGCATTTATCCTTAAGAATTACAGCATATACCTACACAAAAGCTTCTACCTAAATATTCATGGAAGCTTCAATGAAAATAAACCCAAACAAGAAGCAACTCAAGTCCTTCAACATATGACTAGATAAAATGCTATATAATGAACTATTATTTATCAGTTAAAGAAATAAATTATAATATTCCAATAAAATAAATGAATTCTAACATAATTATGCTTAGTAAAAAAAAAAAAAAGCACACATAGACAAATGTACACAATATAATTGTATTTATTTCAGTCTGGAAAATGCACACTTTCCTGAACTGACAGAAACAGATGAACAGCCCTGTGACTCTAGAGACAGAGGAGATAGCTTGTATAGCAGGTATGTTGAGGGATGGTGGAACTGTAAACCATGTGATTCCGTAAGGGTATGGATGTTTCAAAACTCACCAAATTGCACAGATTTGCAAAATGGTAAGGAAGGAGTTAAAGAAGACAGATATTTGGAAATTGAAATTTGAGTGCCCTGAAACTCCAGGGAAGTTCAGTGAAGACCCTTTCCCTGCTACAAGCATAGAAGGGAGGGAACAGAAACAAACTGCAATGAACGTCAGGTTCTGTGATGAAAAGAAACATTGTCTCCTTGTACACAGAGACCACCCAGTATTGAGCATTCTGGGTCCCTGGGACCTCAGCATGCGTCTTCCTTGCCTTGAGGGCTTTCTACTTCTCAGTCACATCAGAGACTCTCTTACCCCAAGGATTGATTTCTAGTTTGTCTCTGTATTTTCTACGTACACATCACTTCCCCTTAGTCATCTGGGACTTCCTTCCCTAGTTAGCTATTGCCTATATCTGTATTGTTTTGGGGTCAGATATTAGTAAATATTGACAAGGAAGTGAGGAGAGAAAACCACTCTTTTATTCTGAAGAACCATAGACAACTGTAAGCCCAGCAAACCCACCTCTACATTTATGTATCTGTCTCAGTTTTACCTCTGTGAACAGACACCATGACCAAGGCAACTCTTATAAGGACAACATTTAACTGGGGCTGGCTTACAGGTTCAGAGGTTCAGTCTATTATCATCAAGGAGTGAACATGGCAGCATCCAGGCAGGCATGGTGCAGGAGGACCTGAGAGTTCTACATCTTCATCTGAAGGGCACTAGGAGAGGGCTGGCTCCCATGTAGTTAGAGGGATGGTCTCATTGCCCACCCCCACAGTGACTCACTTCCTCCAACAAGGACACACCTATTCCAACAAGGCTATACCCCCTAATAGTGTCCTAGCACTGGCCCAAGCATATTCAAACCACTATAATATCTTTCAAAACAATTGTTCCAGGAAACACAAGGAAATTCCACTAAGGAGCTTCATCGCTACCCTGTTGGGAGCAAAACTTCCTTTCATCTCTAGCAATGTAAACCCAGGGCATGTAAGCAAGAAAATGAACTAGGATTTTTATGTAGATGCCTGAAAAATCTCTAAAACAGATGTAAAGGAGAAAACAAAGTCAAGAGGAAACCTACAACACAATTCCATCTATCAAAAATGCACATACACCAGCTGTGTACATTTTTATACGGTCGCTCTTACATCTAAATAACTGTCAGGTGTATTGGGAAAACTCTATTAAATGCATTAGAGTGTATGTTTTAGGGAGAAAGCAGTAGTATTTGGAATGATAGATGAAGGGGGAAAATGATTATTTTTAAAATATTTTCAAACACAGAGACCATCCTTCCAGAGACAGGTGATACCAAATGGGGAACAAGATTACTTTAAGCATGTGCACCTGAATTCCAAACCCATAAAAAAAAAAGATAACAGAGATAGTTCTTTCATTTTGCCTGAATCTCCTTCAGTTGCCTGAAAATTTGAATTTTCAGGTTCAGAGTGAATGGGCTTAGTGTTCCCTGGTGTATCTGCTCCATATTGCTTCTGTAACAAATTAGCACAGACTTGGCGGCTTAGAGTAGTATAAACCCATCAGCCTGTACTCATGCAGGTGTAAAGTACAATGCATCTTACTGGGAAACATCCAAGTGTTGCAAGTCTGTGTTCTTCTGTCATTGACTTAAGGGAGAGTCTGTTTTCTTGTCTGTCTCACCTCCAGGAGAACACTCATGTTCCACAGTTAGCTGCCTTCTTCCATCTTCAACGCCAGCCAGGCCAGGTCCAGCCTTCCTCACATCTCTGATTCTCAACCTCTCTTCTGCCTTCTGCTCCCCTAGCTTTCAGAACCTCATTACATTTGACCTGGATAATCCAGGATGACCTCTGTATCTGGAAATCAGCTGACCAGCTACCCCAACTCTCCTTGGCTGTGTCAGGAAACACATTAATAGTTTCTGGAAATCAATAACGTGGCATTTCAAAGTCTATTGTTCTACCTACTGCCACAAAGCACATGGCCATTAAAAAACACAGAGTCACATTCTATTTCCTATTGTGAGTCAGTTATTCTGCCAAATGAAAAGGTATGGACTAAGGACTTATAATACTAAGCAAAGCCACACAATCTCAGAAAGAAACAAAACACATATTCTTTCTCATATGCAGAATCTGGCCAAGAACATATGTACCTGTGTAAACAAATGTACGTGTGGGTGTATTGTAGCATGAAGAAAAGAAAACAAGAATAACTAAATACAAGGCATAAAGAAGGACTGGCTGTAAGTAATAGCCACGAGTTACGAAAGAGGATATAAAGTGAACTGTTTCTCTAGTTCTAATTCTGTCGTGAGCTTTTTGGTTTTGGTGGTGGATAAGTACATAAAATGTAGTTGATATTTAAAGTGTAAAATTCAATGTGAACCTCCACAGCTTCTGTTCAGAATGCCTATTCTAACTGTGTAGAATTCATTAAGTCCTATAGACTTTGAGCCCGGTTAATTTGGGTGCCTGGCATTTTTATTTATTTGCATTCTTATAATAAAGTTCATTAAAAAATGTTAAAAAAAAAAAAAAAACAGTTTGTGTCGCCTTGTGTACAAGGTCTGTGTGGTGAGTACCAAAGTTCTATTGTGGGGGGAACAGCAACTGGGTATGATATCCCCTCAATTTTAACTAAAGTTCTCATCTAAATGGGAATGTGCTAAAATGGGAAATAATTTCATGGAGCTGTTCGTACCACAGGGTAAATGACTGGCCTATGTGACAGAAGAGATGGTGTGCTGGCCAGTTTTATGTCAACTTGACACAAGCTAGAGACATCAGAGAGGAGGTAACCTCAGTTGAGAAAATGCCCCCATAAGATTAGGCTACGGGCAAACCTATGGGGCATTTTCTTTAGTGGTTTACTGTGCCCATTGTGTGTGGTGCCATCCCTGGGCTGGTGGTTCTCAGTTCTATAGAAAACCAGACTGAGCAAGCCATGAGGATCAAATCAGTAAGCAGCACCCCTTTATGGCCTCTGCATCAGCTTCTGGCTCCAGGCTCCTGCTCTGCTTGAGTTTCTGTCTGGATTCCTTTCAATGATGGACTATGATGGGGAAGTATAATCCAAATAAACCCTCTCCTCTCCTCCTCTCCTCTCCTCTCCTCTCCTCTCCTCTCCTCTCCCTCCTCCCCCTCCTCTCCTCTCCTCTCTCCTCCGCAACTTGCATTTTGTCATTGTGTTTCATCACAGCAATAGTAACCCTAGCAAGGAAATTGATACCAGGAGTGGGGCACTGCTGTGACAGACCTGACCATGTTGTTTTGGAAGGGTTATGGAAAGACTTTGGAGCTTTAGGCTAGAGAAGTCATTGAGTGTTGAGAGGTTAGCGAGCTGCTCTGTGGTACTGACTTGTTATGTTGGGAGTGAAGCACTTTTCAGTTATCTGAGTACTGGAACAGCTGAGGTAAGAGGATTGCCATAAATATGATGGTCTGCTTGGGCTGCATGAGGAGCTCCAGGACAACCTGAATATATTAGATACATTTTTGTTGGTGTTATGAAACACCAAGATCAAGACATCTTATGGTTCCAAAAGGATAAGAACCCATCATCCTGTGGAGGCATGGCATTGGGTGGCAGGCACAATGACAGAAGCAGAAAGAAAGAGAGAGGAAGAGGAAGGGAGAGGGGAGGGCAGAGGGAAAGGGAAAGGAGGAGAGAGGGGGAGGGGAACTAGAAGTAGCTCGGGATTTAGACACTCAAAGCCCACCCCTATTGACATACTATCTCCAGTAAGGTCACACCCCTAATATGCCCAAACATCACCGTCAACAGGAAACCAAATTTCAAATTCCTGAGACTATCTTTAGGAGACTATCTTTAGAAGACATTTATCATTCAAACCAAGGTACTTGGCTACATAAAAAAGCCTTTGATGCTTTGAGACCAAACAGAACCCTGCTGAAAGTTCTACCTAGTCTTTCTATTTACAAAATGACTAGGTCTATCACATGGCCTAAGCAGAGCGCTGTGCAGCATTCCTCTGAAGCGTCCACTTTGTGCCATCTGTAGGCTCCTTGACATCACTATGGGTGGGTAGCTCCTGCTCTCTGACTCCACAGAGACTGAGCATCCTTTGCAGAGAGAAAGTAGGAGGACCGGATCTCTGCTTTAAGGAAAGAGGGGCTGCTCTGGCTAGAGGAAGAGTTAAAGCTATGCATGGCCAGCAGTTAAGCAGGTTGGTCTCTGTGAGAGCTGTATGCTATGTATAGACCAAATTAGGAGTCAGTACTCTTGCCCATTCTACATATTCATACAATTATGAAGGTAGATTTCATAGCAGGCAGCTGCCTCACACTGTATGGATAAAGAAAATTATATCTATATAAGAGAAATACATTGATCTGTATCAGACAGGAAGGACTGAGAGGGTGACTCACTGGTAGAACCCTGGGTTCAATCCCTAGCCCTGCAAAAATAAAAATTGCAAACAAACTAGAAGTTTGTGGCAGAGTCTATAGCCAAGCCCAGTTTATAGAGCTGAGCCAGCCAAGTTACTCAAGGTCAAAAGTCTAGTTAATGATAGTAATTGATGGACTTCTTGGAACTTCCAACCTCCAAATAATGACACAGAGACTGATTAATTTTACTATATAGCTTAGGCCTAGCTTGGGCTACCTCCCAGCTAGCTCACCTAACCTAATTAACCTGACTACACTAGTTCTTGTCCAGCCAAGTGGCCAGTTACCTCTCTCCCAGTATGTTCATCCCACTCACATCCATGTGACATCTCTGTTCTACTTTCTGTCTCTGCTTTTTCTCCTAGAGACCCTCTCTCAGCTGGAAGTTCCACTTTCCCTTTTCTGCCTAGGTATTGTACATCAATCAACTCCTGGTTAAACCAATCAGTGAGTTAGAAAGGTGTATGTTTACAAAATACTGAGGCAGGTGATAAACCATATGAATAATGATACCAAAATCTAGTCAGTACTCAGCTCTCTGCCAGTACAGAATTAACAATTGAATAATGCAAAGACAACCTTCACATGGTGCACCCCAAAGCATAAAAATACCACCTTGGATGCTCCTCTAGTTCCAAAAATATCTCCCACCAGATCCCTCCTCAGCCGGAGGGAGCCTCCTATCTCCTCTTTCCAGTGGTTGGATTACGTGTGCACTCCATCATCCCTGTCTTATTTTATATGGGTCCTGGGGGTTGAATTCGGGTCTTTATGCTTGCAAAGCAAGGACTGGATGATGTGTTTATAAAAAGATAAAAAGAGTATGTTCTGTGGGTGTGTGGAGAGGTATGGGGGAAGGGGATGTCTCAGCGGGCCCATGCTGAGGCATCTCTTCCCACTGAGGGACCAGCCACACATAGGCATAGAATAGAATAAAGTTTATTCAGGGCATGGGGAGGGGAGCCAGGAGGATAGTAGAGGCAGAGAGAGAGAGAGAGAGAGAGAGAGAGAGAGAGAGAGAGAGAGAGGGAGAGAAAGAGAGGAGAAGGGAAGGGAAGGGAAGGGAAGGGAAGGGAAGGGAAGGGAAGGGAAGGGAAGGGAAGGGAAGGGAAGGGAAGGGAAGGGAAGGGAAGGGAAGGGAAGGGAAGGAAGGGAAGGGAAGGGAAGGGAAGGGAAGGGAAGGGAAGGGAAGGGAAGGGAAGGGAAGGGAAGGGAAGGGAAGGGAAGGGAAGGGAAGGGAAGGGAAGGGAAGGGAAGGGAAGAGAAGTACAGGCCGTCCATGAGCATGTGGAGAGAGGGGGAAGGGAAGGGGGAAGAGGTGAGGGGACAGAGGGTTCAAGAGAGCAAAAGAGAGAGAGGAGGGGGCAAACAGCTCCTTTTATAGTGGGCCAGGCCTACTTGTGGGGTGGAGTTTAGACAGAATGCTAACACTGGATCTGAGTTTTACCTACTTTGCCTGGCCAGTCTTTCTCTGCCATATGTTATCACTGTCTTGCTATTTCCAGTTCAGTTTCTCTCACCCTTTATCCTAGTGTCTCTCTTCTTCGGACTCCCCTCCTCTACCTCGGGTTCATCTGACCCTCCTACCCCTCACTCTCCACCTCTTTCCTCCTCCTCCCTCACTTCAGCCTCTCTTGGAACAGTGACTCCTGAATCCTAATCTCCACCCAAACTGTGGCTTTCCCCTATCTCCTGAAGAGGGATGGGGGTGGGGGGTTAGACGTGAAAACCCCAAATGCCATCTTTCATCTTATTTCCTATTTTCAGCACATTTTCTATTTATAATTCTGCCTCCCTCATAGCAGATTGACACAGCACTCTGTGTGGTTCCCAGAATAAATGCAATTCAAGAGTATGAGGCAAGTTCAGCTCTCAGGACACTCTGCAGCCAGGTACATCAGAGTTCCCTTTGCCAGGATTCAGGAAAGCATCTCTGTGGCATTCATGCTTCCCTGTCTGTCTCTCACTGTCCTGGAAACTCCTTCTGCACAAGAATTCCTTCCTTTGAAGATTTCCTTTCCTGATCATGTCAGGACCAAGCTAATATTAAAGGTGTTCTTTATTCCTCAAGCACACATTGACTGCTCCATGAAAGGGCCCTCTTTTGCATACATACATGTGTGGTATGCATGTATATTTATACATGTGTTTGAGTGCACATGTGAACAGGTCATTCAAATGTGTCTGTGCATGCATGGAGGCCAGAGGTTGATGTTGGGTATTTTCCTTTATCTCTCCACTTTTTATGTCAAGGCAAAGTCTCTTACCTGAACTCAGAGGTCAACGACCCAGCTAGGCTAGGTAGTCAGCTTGCTCTGGGCACGCCCTGTCTCCACCTCACACTTGTATTACAGAGTGCATTTACACTTGAGCTGGGGATTTAAACTCCCATTCTCACACTTGTGTGGCAAGTGTTTTATTCACTGATCCATCTCCTGAGCCCTCATGAAAGGTTCTTACAAAATATTTGTTGAGAGCTAGGATAATAGCTTAGTCAGTAAAATTCTAAGCTTGCAGGGAAGATCTAAATCCAATTCCCCAGAGTCCACATTAAAGAGAAGAAGATGGAAGAAAAAAAGGAGAAGGAGGAAGAAGAGAAGGGAGGAAGAGGAGGAAGAGGAGGAAGAGGAAGAAGAGGAGGAGGAGGAGGAAGAAGAGGAGAAACATATGCTGGCATGAGTTTGTAATCACAGCCCTGGACAAGTAAAGTCAGGCTGATCCTGGAGCATCCTGGCAAGCTAGCCTAGTCTATTCAGTAAGTTCTAGGCCAATGAAAGTTTATAAAACCAAGACTGATGAATCCCAAGGGACAATAGCCTGTACCTATGTGTATATCACACACATGCATCTATACGCTCATACATGCACACACACACACACAGTATTTGTTAGATGAACAAATAAATGCTGAATACTGGTATACTAAATAATAAGTCGTAAACTGATTTGATGTACCGCTATTGAAAATTGTAGTTAACCTGCAAAGCAAAGCACATGTACAAAGTCATGTTTTAAAATTTAGAGCCGCCGGGCAGTGGTGGCGCACGCCTTTAATCCCAGCATTTGGGAGGCAGAGGCAGGCGGATTTCTGAGTTCGAGGCCAGCCTGGTCTACAGAGTGAGTTCCAGGACAGCCAGGGATATACAGAGAAACCCTGTCTCAAAAAAACAAACAAACAAAAAATTTAGAGCCAAGTTCATGTTATACCCAAAAATTTCCACTTTTTTTCCTCCTCCAAAACTTTTACAGTCTAAAAAAAGGAACAATGGGTGCAGAGTAACTTCCACTTTAAGAGATGTGTTTTACCTGGATAATTAAATTTATTCCATGACCTCTGGAGCGAGTATTATCATGTCCATTGGGTGTGTGTAAATCTGGGACTGAAGCAGGTGAACAACTCTTTATAATATGAATAAGGGGTAAAAATGGATCCGGCTGAATTTTATATAATATCAACTCTCAGGTCAAAAAGACCCACAGCCTTTGAGCACAGTGTCAGGGTACAACATGTGCTGGTAATAGCTGCTGTGTCCTCTGTCCTTGGTTGGCTCTTCTCTGTGTAGCACATATAAAGTACTCAAATAATTCTTTCTTGAATTAAACTACTATTTGAACCATTTATTTGCATTATGAATGTGAAATATCCTCAATGGGTACATGTGTTAAATGCTTGGTCTGAAGCACTATTATGGAAGGTTCTAGAAACTGTAGAAGGCAGAGTTTGGTTGTAGGAAATAAAAGAGCTATGTCTTTAAAATGCACAATCTTATCTTGTCCTCCATTTCTCTTTGCTTCTGGTCCACTATGAAGTCAATAGCCTCTTCTTGCATGCACACACACACACACACACACACACACACACACACTGCTGTGATGTTCAGCCAGCCTCACCACCAAGAAGCACAGATCCAAGTTATCACAGCTCACCCTTTGAAACCATGAACTAAAATAAATATTTCCTCCTGTTAAGTTTTTCTGTTGGTATTTCATCACAGCAATGCAAAGCCTAATATACCCCATAATATCCTAATACCTAAGGCTCAATGTCAACACTTTAGAAAAAGCCCAATATCAACCTGGGTGTCTGTAATGTGATGTGTTTGTCATCATGCCAACAATTATAAAACACAAGTGGAAAAGAGACTCACAAAGGCAAAAGTGGGTAGGACCCACAAAAACCATAACGTGGCCCTGATCACTTAACCTATATCAATTTCATAGTTTCCAAGCCTTTCTGTGAAATTGTTGAGATGGATTATGGATCAAACAAAACGTCTCTATTTCCTCTTTCTCCTGTTGACTAAACCACAAGGCATTAGCATCTCAAGTGGCTGCAGAGAAGCCAGCCATCCAGGTTCATCTGAGGAATGCTGCCATAGAATCCTAAACAGGAGCAAGGAAAGCAGACAGGAGCTGATACCCTGGCACAGATAAGAACTAAGGGAAACATGAGACTCTGGACCAGGCCTCTAAGGAAGACAGCATACTGTGTGTGTAGATACTGGTCCATTTGAGATGACCCATACTCTGGTGGCTGCAGAGCCAGGAACATCTCTTCTGCATTTTCAGCAACAGAGAGAAGAGAATGTTTGCTGAAACTGCCTTGTTCAGGAGCATCCTCTCCATGGTAACGTGAGCTGTTCCCTTGATTGCTCTCTGATGCGTGGCTTTAATTGTATCTTTGCTTTTATGTAGAGAGTAGAATCGTGTTCCCAGGAGGATAGTTGGGAAAACCCACTGCCAGTGTGGAATACAAACTGAGGCCTGCAGAAATCACTCTTCCTGAGTGAGCACGGGAGGAGACAAGCAAGGACAACAATCTCCAGAGACCTGAAGTTTAGACAGGGAGAGGTCACTGTCTTTCCTCCTTCTACACAGGATTAACAGGACCAGTGTTATTATTACTAGATTGCTTTTGGTGGGAGGTTTGTATGTTGATGAAAAGCTACCATCCCTCAAAATGCTCCCCCTCCCCCACTCCAGAGCCTCTCCAGTTCTGAGGCATCTAATGACACTGTTGACATAAGAACCTGATTCTTTTAACTATATCAATTGACATTTCTACACGATTAAGAACATACTGTATAGACATTTTGTAGCCTGCCCTTTTCAGTGACTCTGCAGCTTATCAGCCTTTGAGGAGGAGGCATTGGAGTAGAATCCAGGCATTTTCCAGTTGGGGAAGTATCAAACAGGAGTTCCAGCAATGGGGACTGGGGCTGGCTCCTGGGAGTGGGAATTGTCCCTTAAAGCAGCAGTTGTTTCTGGGAGATAGGACTAAGAAGGGTGGAAGGGAGATGAGGATTTTGCTAAATCTCCTTGACTTTTTGCATTTCCCAGATTTGCACAACAAAGTATCACTTTCACTATCAGAAAAACTTTTTTTTTTTTTTAATGATTCTTTCTGCTGCTACATCTGAGCCAGCAGCAAAAGAGCAAGGCTTGTCTCTCACCCTCTATGTGGGAAATGGAGCAATCACCACGGAAGAGCATGTGTATGTCATCTCAGGACAGGTTACAAAGTATACAGCTCGTACTTGGGGTATTCTCAGAGAAAGAATACTAGTTCATGTTGCTTTTGATCACAACCTCCCAGTGCAAGTCACTAAGAGGAGGTCAGGGTCCAAGTCTTCCCGAATTATGCTAAAGGGGCTAAGATACTTTTCTCGTTGTTCTCTTAGAGACCTAGACCATTCATTAGGCGCAGGAGAACCAGTACTACAGAACAAAATACACTTAGGTGTCCACAAAATTGTTATAAGTTTTATACATAATATCTAAATATCTGTCATTATGTAGACTCAGTTGTAAAGATGAGATTTCAGGGCTGAAGAGATGGCTCAGTGGGTAAGAATACTGGGTGCTCTTCCAGAGGTCCTGAATTCAATTCCCAGCAACCACACGGTGGCTCACAACCATCTGTGATGGGATCTAATGCCCTCTTCTAGTGTGTCTGAAGACAGCTATAGTGTACTCCTATACATAAAATAAATACATAAATCTAAAAATAAAACCAAAACAACAAAAACATAAAAATATTAAAAAAAAAAAAAGATGAGTTTTTATATTCTTAGAGCACCTGAGAGTCGAGCTCCCTCTGGGTGTTGGGGGACTGGGTGCAGATCTAGCGCCCAAGGTCTGCTTATGGCACTGGCTCAGACTAGAAAGAACCAGTGCCACTGGCCAGGCAGGGCCCGGGGGACCCAGTTACTCCCATGTTGGGTGTTGGGGCAGATGTTGTGGCCTTCTTGCCTGAGATCCTGGGTGGGTTAGACCACCTGGGAGTTGAGCTTCCTCTGGAGAGTTTTAATATTCTTAATGGAAGGGAGACCAATGCGGGCTAAAGTGTCTAGAATCCCCCACTCCACCCCACCCCACCCCACCCCAAAAACCCTATCTTGGCCTGGTCACTTAACCTGTGTCAGCTTCCGAGATTTCAAGCTCTTCTGCAAAATTATTCAAGTGGATTGCACTACACCCACGTGTCTCCTGTGCCTCCCACCCCTCCTATCCCTTCCCTTCTCCTCTCCTCCTCTCTCCTCCCCTCTCCTCTCCACTTGGACACAGAGAAAACCTAAGTGGGATTTTTCCCCCTTAAAAATAGCTAGAGTCATGGGGTTGAATTCAGACTTCCACAGCAGAGTTAGCAGTCATTGGAAGGAATTATTGTTTTAATTACCGCTACAAATAACCATTACCGCATCAGATGGGTCGGAAGGAGCAACGCTAGACAGTGGCTTGGCTTTTCCTAGGAACGATTTCCCCCTTGTTCCATAGGAGACACTTTTTGTGAAATGTGAACGCCCCCTTTCAAAACTCCTATCCTTCTTTTCAAATTAGAGTTATAAATAAGTAAGTACAATTTGCAAACCATTTGATTACATCCCTGCACTTTCCCAAGATTCCCTAAGGAGGCACTTATACCAATTTTACTTCATTAAATATTTAAATAAAAACTCACTGAAGTGAATCCTGGGACAAAGAGGAGTTTATTAAGCGCGTGCTTGGACACAGCGAGACACCAGGCTTTGGACATAGGGGGCAAGTGGGACATTTGCTCCGTGACCAGCAGTAAGATACTGCGGCTCGGAGTTTTAGAGAAAGAAGGGACTGGTTTCTGGGGAGGAAGACGATCCAGAAACCATCCATTTTAATGAGAATTCCGTATTCAGCAGCAACAAATACACAGAACTTCATCTGGCACTGGAACTTGCATGAAACCAAGGAACTGAACAGCAAAATTCATATCACAGGGCCTGGGACTTGCTCAGTTCTGAACCACCAAGGAGGTCTCCTCAAAAAATGTGGCACAAAAGAATTCACTTAAAAGTATTTTGCTCAGGAAACTCACATTTTTCGTTAGTAAACATTTGCTGAATGTGGAACTCTGCCAAGAGAATGTAGAAACACAGAAAAGAGTAGACACAAATAGATCCCCACAGTGCAGGGCATACATACTAGACAGCAAGGGAGTGGTCCCAGCAGCCAGCTCTGAATTAGGAGCCAGGAGAGAATTCTCCTGTGACAATCTGAAGATCCAGCAAGAAGCATATGGTACACTTAAGGAAGTTTAGCTGAGCTGGAGAGATGGCTCGGCGGTTAAGAGTACTGCCTGTTCTTCCTAGAGGTCCCAGGTTTAGTTCTCAGCCACAACATAGCATGGGATGGGGATTGCAAGTTATCTGTAACTCCAGATCCAAGGGAACTAATACCCTCTTATGGCCTCTGCATGTATCAAGTACACAAAAGGTACACCAACATACATTTATATGTATGCAAAATGCAAAGCAATTTATGTACATACAACTTAATCATTTTAAAAATCTTTTTAAAAGAAAGTTTAGCTAAGAAAATATTTACTAAGGACTGATATTTACCATCACAGTGGTAAGCCCAAGGACGAGCAATTATGGGAAAGTGTTATCATCCCTAGACCTGAAAGGGCAAGCAATTGGTACAACCAACGGACTACAACACCTGAGAAAACAGTGCTTCTGGGACCCATAAGAATTGCATATCACTTGGAGAGTCATACCTGTAAACTCAACACCCCAGAGACTGGAGCTGGAAGATCATGTGTGAGACCAGCCCAGCCCACATAGTAAAGAGCTGTCTGAGGGTAAATAAATGCATAAGCACAGAGTGGTAGGTAGAAGAGATGCTAGATTGGAGCTGATGCTGGGCCTGCAAGGCAGGAGTCTCAGGTTCAGAGCTAGAGAACAATACCTGCTGATTCCTCCCCCTAGGCCAAGACCACCAGATACTGAAGCCCATCAGAGCCCAGTAGCTACAATCCTGATGCACAGGCCAAGACAGAGACAACTAGAGAGTGGTCTCAGAGGGACAAAGCAGACCAGCCCAAAGCACAGCATGATGATTTCAAGATGGGCTTTTAAGAGAATGGAAATATTTACTGGTGTGGAAAGGAAGATGGAAGCTATCTTGGGCAGAGGTAGCTTTTGTGAATACAGGAAATGGAACCATATATATGGGGGGGGGGAGATGTATGTGCAGAATACATTTCCTTAAGTACAATCAGACTGTAGCATCAAGAGGTGTGGAGGAAGGGACATAGATCATGGTTTCTCCATTTTTGACCCAGTTGATAACTCTATTTGGAGGCATAACTTGTGCTCTATAGGACAGTTACCAGCATTTGTGACCTCTGCCAACTATTTGCTAAATAGCCGCTCACAGCCAGTTGTGATAACCAAAAATGTGATCACACATTACCCAGAAGGACACAAAACTGCCCTCAGTTGAGAAGCACCAGGAAAGGAAGAGAACTATGATCAGAAAACTGTCGCACTGGATGTGAGATGTAATGCGGTGTGAGAAGCTAAAGGCTCAGCTCAGAGTGGAGCAGAGGGGCCAGCAGAAAAAGGAAGCGCTCCAAACTCTATGATGGGCAGGGAGGGAGGTCAGGTGACTCTTTAGTGTGTCATGGGGTAACAAGATAATAGATCCTTAATGGCACACTGGCATTGTCTGAGGCTGGCCTGAGGACAGATTATCTATCTTCTTCAGACTTAGGAATCTGGGACACTGGACACAGGACTGAGAACTGAAGAGGGAGGTGGGGCCAAGATGCAAATTTGAATAGTCTGTACAGAGACAGCTGGAAAACCTCTCTCCACATGAGGAAAGGCTATGAGTTCTTACAGAGGGAAGGTAGAGAATGCTGAAGAGGGTGTTTCGGTTTATCTTGTTCTTTCTTTGCTTTTCCTGGGGTGGGGGAGGGAGGGTTGTGCATATTTAGAAGATGAATAATGTGAGATAGAAATAGAAGGTCTGGAGGCAGGAAACGCAGGCAGCTTCTGGGGGATGGCAGTGGCTGAAGTCCAGTTCCTGCCCCACCTGCTAAGCCATATGCTGAGGCTATGTCTTGTCCAGTGTAAGTAAAGGTGACATATAGGCCAGGGCAGTTCTTTAGAGAGCCAGTTCAACTGCAGAAACATACAGAGAGTCACATCCATATTCTGTATCCCCCTGTGGTAGTTAGCATACACATGTGTGCATGCACACACACACATGTACACACACATGCACACACACATGCACAGACAAGTTCCAAGTCCTTAAGCGGATACTGATTAGGTGGCTCTCTTCATTCTGATTTCCCTAAGTAGTTCTAGAAGGGCCTCAAGAAAAGGCTGCCCAAGGAGATATGAAGAAGAAAAGGCCATCCGAGACCAATCCTGGTGGTTGTGTTTGTTGTCTTGAGGGTTCTGGTTCTCTGGAGAAAGATAATGAATCTCTTCTTGTCACCCTACCATGAGGCATGTTATAGTAGGCAGAATTCTCAGACCTGGCCACAGTTTCACTGGCTGTAGAACATGCTTAACCACACTGTCGTCCATTTGAGCATGGTGGCACTCATGAATAAACTAGAACATCACTCCCGTGATTAAGTTTATGTGCCGGAAGGGAGTTTGCAAATGTGATTAAGGTCCCTAATCAGATGACTTTGAGTTAGCCAAGGAAGATCATTCCAGTGGACCTGACTTAATCATGTGAGCCTTTTTAAAAGGCAAGAAGAAATAGAACATGTTTCTGATGGACTGGGTAAAAATACAACCAGGTTGTGACTTCTGTGAGAAGACCATGTCACTAAGATCTAAGAGTAGCTTCCAGAACTAAGAGGAATCTCTTGGCAATAGCCAGCAAAAAAACTTGTCTATAACCACAAGAAATAAAATTCTGCCAACAGCCATTGAGCAGGAAGAGGACCGGAAGCCTCAAATTAAGATCATAGACACATGGCACTTGACACAGACACATGGCACTTGGAAGGCAGTCTGGAAAGAGCCTTAGAGAGGTCAGTAGCCTTTCCCTAGACTCCTGCACCTTAGGAACTGAGCTGATAAATCTGTGTTGTTTTAAATTGCTGAACTTGGAAAAGAACATGAATGTTTTTTTTTTTTTTTTTTTTTGGTTTTTCGAGACAGGGTTTCTCTGTGTAGCCCTGGCTGTCCTGGAACTCACTCTGTAGACCAGGCTGGCCTCGAACTCAGAAATCCTCCTGCCTCTGCCTCCCAAGTGCTGGGATTAAAGGCGTGCGCCACCACCGCCCGGCAACATGAATGTTTCTTAACTGGAGTTAATGTACACAGAGTGCATCACCTCTGAGAAGATGGATGGACATCCTCCATGTTAGGATCCGAGGATCACCAAAGAATAATACCCCAGACTCAAATAGTATGTGAAAGCAAAGAGTGTTTATTCAGCTGAATTTCCTGCATGCAGGGGTCTCTCCATTTGGGAATGGAGACCTCTGGTGGACTTGCAAGCCCAGCTGTTATTGTCACTTGGCAGAATTCCAGGGAAGGGAATGTGCCCTTTTACCTTGGTTGGTTAGCTCTATCTCTAGGGGTCATTGTAGGAGTGATTCTACAATTGGTTAGGCCCAGGAGACTTCCCAGGAGGTTGCTTATTCATTCTAGCTACCTATTCTTACTTCGGGCCAGATGACAAGGTGTCCTCTGATTGGTTGCCCATGGCTGTGCTTGGCTGACCGGGTTCCTAGATCCAGGTTCTCATTTCTGGGAAACAGAAATTTAGGCCTAGTCTCACAAACTGCTAATTTGCAGCCTGTCATGGAGTTAACCTGGCTCTGATTTTGTAACTGAATCACACCATTGGTTTGTCAGTTCTTTTTCCCAAGGTCCGAGTCATTGGTCAAGGGGTCAATTGGAACCTCAGAATCATAAGTTATTGCTAAAACTCTGGGCTTTTTGACTTAGCATCTCAGCCTGTAAGGTCAGGTACTGGAAGTCAATGGAGCACTTATCAGAAGTGGGGTAGACCTGACCAAGATCCTGACTAGGACTCAGCCATCATTGACTCCATCCCGGCCTCACTGTGACCCAAGCAGCAGGCACCACAATCCCTCTCCCATCTTCATATGGAATAACACATGCTAGACCTGAAAAGGTGAGCCGAGGGTGGATCATGCAGGAGCGGGGACCTTTCTGAGTGCATGGCCATTGTGGGTAGTTGATATACATGCAGCTATGATGATAGTAGCATGGAAACCAGTAGGCCTCCTCCCTCCGGTCATTCCTGGGATGGGTAAAGCTTTAGTTCCTGAGACCAGTGAGTGAGACCAGCTGGGTTATCATTTTCCAGGACATCCTCTTGGAAAGAAGGAGATGGGAGAAAATGGTAGAGGAAGGGGGAAAAGGAGAATCTCATTAAGTCAATGAATATTAATGCTGCCTGTTTTGCATTCTGCCTTATGCTAGGGTCTCAAAACACAACATGAATAAAGCAAAGCCCGGTGGTCCCACATACTCCTGTAGGAGAATATAGAAATTTAATAAAGTTAACTTTTGAAACCATACCATTTGATGTGAGTAAAATGAGGGAGAACTTGAAGGCTGAAGGGAGTGCTGTGTTTCCTTTTAAACGGAGGAGTCAGAGACGCCCCTACTGAAGGAAACTTTTGGGTACAAGTTGAGAAGCTAAGGGATTAGCCATGTGAAGATCTGAAGAGGTTGCGGAGGAAATGCAAGTGTATTTCCAAGGCAAGGTGGGCCTCACCTTTCTGAGAAACAGCATGGCCAGGGTGGCTGGGGGCACTTGAAAAGAGGGAACAGGGTAGGTGCAGGGAGGCTCAAGGCTCTGTGGATCACTTTCACTTTGACTCTGTGTAAAGTAGGAGACACTGAGGGGTCTGGGGACAGGAGTGACATCAATCTTCAGTGTTCAAAGGATGGCGCTGGAAGTCACAGAGGAGCAAGGACAGAAACAGGGATTTGGTTTGGGAAGTCACTGCAATAGGACAGATGAGGGACGGTTTCCTCAGACAAGGGTACTGAAGGTGGCGTGCTCAGATGGGGGTGACATTGGCAAACGGATTGGAATATGAGTTATGAGAGAGTAGCATTCGGGGTAAAGCCATGAGCTTGAGACTGAACCACTAGATGGGGGGCAGCTGCCACAGCTGGTGTGGAAAAGCCTGAAGGAGCTGGCTTGGAGAGGATGTGTGTGTGTGGCGGGGGACTGAAGTTCAGACGAGTAAAGTCAGAGAAGGGGATCAGGTATCCAGTGGTGGGCTCCAGAAGACTGCTGAAGGCTCTAATGAGGAGTTTAAGGAGGGGCTCGGGCCGAAGACCTAAACTTGGCATCTAAAACGTGAGAATGGGGGAGATCATCTTATTTTAACATGAGGGTCAGGAGACCAGAAGGTGCCTTTGGATGCAAGGGTGAGGCTAAAACCCTAAGTCAAGGGGATGCTAAAGAGGGAGACTGGGAGAGAGCAGCCCAGACGAGCTTTTCAGTACAGAAGGGCAGAGAAATGGGGATGGGAATGGAGGGAAATAAAGAGATTGGACCATGTAGACGGTCAAGGACGATCTAGAGAAGAGGAAAATAAAATGGTGACAGAAAGGTACAGTTAACCCTCGAGGCTCCGAGAAAGCAGAGGGGATGGGTATAACCTATTTGACTGGTTTAAAGCGACTTCCTTGACTTGTCCTCACTGGGTCTTTGCTGTATTCTTTCTGTTACACATATTGATTGACGGAGAGCTACCTCTCAACCTCGCCTCCTGCAGAGACATCAGACCACTCCGGACAGCATTTTGAGATTCCTCTCTTATATTCCTCTCTCACCTGGCACACTAAAAATTCAATTTTTATCATATCTCATCACCAGGTGGCCTCTGCTTTGTCTGATAAGCCCCTTCTGCATGAAAACCATGATTCACTTCTGCCTGCATTCCTCACGCTGAAGAAAGAAACCAGTACATCTTCACGAATTCACCACCACGTACACAGTGGGCCAGAGCCCAGGAGACATCAAATAGGCTTCTCTGTCTCCTTCTTTTTTTTCCTCGGAAAACACACCTGCCAATCTCTGGTCTTCCCCAGTCCGGCCCATGCTGCTAGTAGGGGTCGGGTGGAGGGCAGGCAATATCAATAACTGACTGTCCCTCCACCAAGGCCTTGGGAAGGCAGGGGATAGCCAATGATTGATTTCTTTCATCACTAGATCTTGCCTGGGAGTGAGTGGTTCCCCAGATCATCCAGGTATGCAAGCACCTGCAGGATCTTGACAACTAACAGCAGGTCGGTTCCTTTGCTAGTGGATGGCAGCAGGCGGCGAGAAACCCTCTGCATACAGAAACTGAACCCCCACTTGTTCAGTGAGGCTTGAAATTGCTTTAAGGAGAGACAACAGCTTTCATCTCACAGCTACAGAAACCTTTGAAGACCCTGGGTGAAGGGATTCATTGATTCTAGCTAATGTGCATTACTGTATAAACGGGCTGGGAGACTGAATGGTTGTGTCCAGACCCTTAAAGATGGATCTGGAGTAACAAAGGGGGTAGCAGACCACAGTGAGTCTCTGCTTGTCTCTAAAAAAAATTAAGCATCATGAAATCAAAGACCCGGTGTTGAGTTTGGGCCCACTGCCAGGAATCTAGCCATACACCAGTCACCGTCAGCTTTGAGCCCGATACTTATTCTCTAAAGGTGAAATCTCCTTTCAGAGGTCCTCTGAGACTTCATTCCTTTTGTGCGTGCAAAAGCATCCACCACATATGACCGTACTCTGCAGGGAGAATACACAGATATTCCTTCTTGCTCTGTGTCCCCAGGCATTCTGGGCTCTGCTCCTATACGCTCTAGCACCACCCCCTTCTTAGTCTGATGGAGGTTAGAAGAAAGGAATCTGCATCTAGCCTGGATCTATCACTAGCTAATCCTCATCTTAGCCGAGATGCTTAATGCTCTGGTCATCTTATCTGAATGTGGCTGTAAAGGTAGCCATAAGGACGAACTGACTCAGAACAGAGCCTTAAGTGCATTCACATATGCCCTCGCACAAGCAAGAAAAACACTTCAGTGTTTGCTGTGTTCCCCAGGGCTTCCCCTCACCTGCTACTTCTGCTCTTTAGTCCTTCTAAACCTAGAGCCCACGGCTTCACATCTGCCCGGGGTCCCAGTACCCACCCAAGCTTGATGGGCTCTCCGCCACCACCACCACCCCATCCCATGTCTTTAGCAACCTCCATCTGGCAAACTCTGGGTGCTGGGGAGTCTGTGACATCACATAGTGTCCTTGCTCCCTGATGGGCAGACAGTAGAGTTGCCCTGGCAAGGCACCTAGCTAACAAAGCCCCCTAGCCTCCCTAGCAGGTCCTCCCGCTCTTCCCCAACCAAGGGTCCAGGCGCTGGAGCTCTCCCCGCACCTCCCGCCTGATACCAGGCGCGAGGAGTCGCCTGAAGCAAGACAGCCCCTTTGGAGGCCAAACTGAGGTACCCCGAAGGGGAAATGGAACGGGTGGTGAACAGCCCTGGCCATGCCACGACTGCACGGGGCTCACCTGGATTCCCAACCATTCCTTGTCCACAGAACCTGGAAAGAGCCTACACAGACCTTTAAATGGGTCAAAATTGTGTTTTGCTTTTTTACCCAGAACTACTATTTTATTGTCTTTTAATACTATGCACTGTGGCTTGGAAACAATGGTATCTGATGAGCCCCCTCTGTTTTCCATTTGTAAAATAGGTGTCAGAGCACATTTGGAAGTACCATTGTGGGCACTAAGAGGTGTGACTGACACATTATAAACTGGACTGCTTGTTCATTATTACCAGTATCTACGAAACTCTGAGTTCCAGGCATTAGGCTAGCACTGGAATTCTATCATGATCAAAATACTGACCAAGTCTAACCTGGGGTTTAGAGTGGATAGAAAAGAAATATAGTCAAAGAATCAAAAATAATCATATCAACTTAGAACTAAGTGTCACTGAATGGTGTAGAGGCTTGGAGGTCAAGGGAGAATTAAGCTGAACTCAGAGGAAAGACTTAGCCTGTGTAAAGTAGGAAGCACATTCCAAGCCAGTGTAACTGCATGCCAAGCCCTACCACTTTCTATTTCAAATCAGAGCAAGGATATACAGGGCCTCCATCCTGAGATTCTGGTGTGTGGAGCCTTTCATTTCCGTGACTGAACCCTGAGACCACACCAATAAAATCAAATGAAATTCCAGAAATGAGCCCAGAGGAGATACTTCACAAACCTATATTCTTTAGCACTTAGCAAGTATGGGTTGGCTTGCTGCTCTTCTCTGGGAGGCTTGAAGGTTTCGCTTTAGTCGGCATTTATTGGATTGTAAGGACTGGGGGTGGGCCCTGGATGTATAATTGAAGAGAGCCTGCCCAAACCAAGAGCTTTAAGAATGGAAAAGACCTTTTCAGGACGTTGAGAAAGTACAACAGTCGGATGGAGTGAATGGTCCCCTACTTTAGAAAACGAATTTGAGTAGGCTAGATCATACTGCTCAAAGGCTGAGAAATTGCATCTGGATGTCAAAGAATCTAAGATTCCAAAACTTTGTGATTCAAGAGTGTATGGAACTCCTGAGAGTAAGTAAGAGACGGTAAGTGCAGGGGAATCTGGCCTGAACTTCTCCTGTTGTGTTGGACATTTCTACAAAGGTAAAGTTGTTACCTTGACTTCCAGCTTTGAAAACTGAATCACTCTAGACTCCTCTCACTCTCCTCCCCAACCTCCTACCAAATTCTATATATCCAATTTCCTACATATCTGTTTCCCAGCCCCTCCCTACTTTCTCGAGACATGAAGCTCTCAAGTTGTGCCCAAGGAACTACCAGGCCCTCCTCTGCAGGCTTCCCTGCCTGAAGCCCCACTCCTCTCTCTTGAGTTCACTCCTGAAGCCATTGGCCAGTGTGTTTCAGGGTCCAACAAACAGAAATAGTACAAGTAATTTTAACAAAGAAGGTTCAACATGACATTTTCTTTAAGACAAATGAGGTATGCAGGGATCAGAAATACAAGGAGCAGCCTTGAGCTAGCCCACTCCAGGAAATGACCCATCCCAGGGCTTGCTGTAGAGAGTTGTGACTGCAGTTCACTGGAGGGCAAGGATGCCACCCAGACAGAACTGACTCTTTGGGATGCTGGAGAGTCCACTTACTAGAAGGTGACTCAGTAGCAACATTCAGCTCCAGAGCTTCCCAAGAAGGTGCAGGGTGTGGGTGCTTTCCATCACTATAACAAAGTGCCGGAAGTAATTAAGTTATAGAGAGAAAAAACTTATTTCGGTGGTTCTGAGATTGAGTGGCCCCATTAAACTTGTCTTCTGGAAACAGGAACACATCATAAAAAATGGAAAATTGGGGCTGGAGAGATGACTCAGTGGTTTAAGAGCACTGACTGCTCTTCCAGAGGTCCTGAGTTCAATTTCCAGCAACCACATGGTGGCTCACAACCATCTGTAATAGGATTCAATGCCTTCTTCTGATGTGTCTGAAGAGAGCAACAGTGTACTCATATATATAAATAAATTTTTTAAAAAATAAAAAATTGTGGCAGATCAAGCCACTCATCCCCTGAGCCAGAAAGCAAAGAGAAAAGGAAGAAATCTAAGATCCCAAGATCTGCTGAGGGCATGCTCCTGATAACTGAAGAATCTCCCATTGGACTGCACTTCTTTAAAGTTCAGTCACCTCTCAGTAGCATCCCTTGGGGACAAAGTCTTTAGCACACAGACTTCGATAGTTACCAAACCATAGAACAAACAGAACTGCCAGCTGTGATCACCATAGACATCCACTGCAGCAGGAAGGCACTCAAGAGATGACATAGAGCAGGGACCATATGCAGAGACTACAGAGTCCAGAGCTGGGGACACTTAAGGTTTCTGGAGTCCAGCAAGGAGACCACATCTGAACCATGAAAAAAAAATGGCTGCCTCCTCCCATGTTCCTCTCCAGTGCTATGTACACACAAAGTTTAACATGAGACAGCTGGGACAGGGGAAAAATAATGAAAGACCTACTTCCATTTTTTTTCCTGAGGCAGAAAAGAATGGCTTTGGAATTGAGAAGCAATGATTTGATGGTCAGTGTATCTAGCCAACAGCAGAGTCAGAGGTGTGGCCCTGATACATAAATCATCTCTATTTCCTTCAAGGTACAAAGCATTTAGAGGAGCTCTTACATTCAGATCTTGAGCAGCCTTAGCCTTAGACCCAACCGTTCCCTCCCATCCACTTTAGCACCATGATCCCAGTTACTGAATTCATTTGTTTCTACCTCCGCAATGTTTGTCTTCTTGGCCGGGCGAAATCCCTCTTCTATCTCACAGTGAACATATTCACTGAATAATTGCCCACTGCTTGGGACTCTCCTGTGGACGGGAACACAGCAGGCAGCATTCTAGGCTTCCTTGCATCTGTTAAAATATCATAGCCAGTCTTTGGAAATTTTCTTCTAACCGACTCCCACTCTTTTGTTCTCTCTAGAATGGGCTCCTTGACATTTCCCATACCCTATTTTAATCACCGATCTTCCTCTCAATTCCTTACACTAGTTTTTAAATTTGACATGTCTGACTTACTTTTTTTCTGTGTTCCAGTGCTTAGTCTAATTCCAAGAAAACACACAAAGTTTGGTTGGGTTGATGGTTTTCCCAGGATCTGATAAAGCTATGCCCAGGTCTAGAAGGTTCTAGCAGCCACGAGTGCTTCTTTATTAGAGCATCTGCCATTGGGGTGTTATGCTGCACCTTGCTAGGAAGGGCAGTAGCTATGTGTGTTATGTTAGGAAAGAACAGTGCAGTGTTATAAATATGGAGAATGGTAATGGAAACAGCAGAGAATCAGCCCTGGTCTTGTATTGAAAACTATTATGCAGTCGCCTGGAGCCTTGGTTCCTGTACTTCAAGTCTCTGAATCAAGGTTGCTACAGGTATAGCAGAAGTGGGAGAACACATAAGCTGGGACAGGGGCGTGGTGTGAAGTGTGTTTATAGTTCACTAAAGGATAAAGAATACTTCCATCGTATTCTCAGAAAAGACAAGGCAAAGGTGACCTCAAATACGAACATCAAATCCCCAAATCAGGGGATCACATTAGACAACTTTAGGAAGCATGTGGCAGTCAATGGATAAGCTGTGCACCGCTGGCCATGGGGCCATGATGTGACATAGAGAAACCTTTTGAAATAGAGGTGTGACTAAGCTTGGATAGGTTGAGGTACCTGTTCAGTTGTTAAATAATGTGCAACGTATGGCTTCTAGCAGGTGGTATTAGCAAGTTTGGTAACCTAATCCCCTAAAAAAAATTTTTTAAAAAAGGATGAAGTCAAGTGAGCCTGCCCTTAGCAATATTGCTGTTAGCATCCAAACACTGCATCAACCTGATGATGAATTTGGCCCAGCATAAAATCTCAGGCTTCAACAATATAAAGTTGTGCAAATAAACAAAGCTAATATAAATAGGATAAATTGTGGAGAGTTTTAAAAACATTTCTTTTTAGACAAGGCCTCACGGTGTGGCCCCAGCTGTCCTCAAACTCCCGTGCAATCTCCACTGACGGGATTGCAGGCATTGGTCCACCACACCAGGATTTAATTCGTGAAGATCTTGAAAGTCATGTGGGGTGTCATTTTGATTAGAAAAATACTAAAGACTCACTGAAGGCTTTTTAGAGTGATTTAGGTGGTTTAGAAAGTTGATCTGAGCCAGGCAGTGGTGGCGCATGCCTTGAATCTCAGCACTGGGGAGGCAGAGGGAGGTGAATCTCTGAATTCAAGGCCAGCTTGGTCTACAGAGTGAGTTCCAGGACAGCCATGGAAACACAAAGAAACCCTGTCTCAAAAAAAAAAAAAAAGGTGGTGGAGGAGGGAAGAAATCTTGTCTCTAAAATCAAAAAGAAGGAGAAGGAAGAAGGACAATGGAGGAGGAAGAGGAAAAGGAGGAGGAGGAGGAGGAAGAGGAGGAGGAGGAAGAGGAGGAAGAGGAGGAGGAAAAATAGAAAATTCTTACAATTAGAACTTAGCACCCTTTGGTTCTGTGAGTCCATCTAAGAATTTCCCTTCACATGGAGCAACTGTTTAGAGCGTGCTTTTAAATTAGGACCTGCTCTGACAAATGGCCTTTGTTCTCCTCTAAGGTGCTAAGAGTAAGCTTCCGTGATGCAAATGAGACTATCCAGGATTTCTTAGACCAAAAAAACACAGAGACATAGTATTTATTTAGGTTTGGGTCTGCCCTAGAGAAAAATTCTTGGCATTTACTGACTTTCTTCAAGGAGAGACGGTATGGTACCATATGAACAGCAGTGAACTAGACACAACCTGATACCTGTGTGCACCATTTAGCACCTTTATGTGTCTCTGTTGCTGTTTGAAAAGATGCTTGGTTTTATTCTCCGAATTGGGAAAAGTTAAATACACTGGATAAAAATGGACACCAAAAGAAAAAGGTGAACTTAAAATGGTCATGATGTATCACAGCAGGGCAAGTGAAGAGATAAGTATGTTTGGGATGCTTTTATGGGGTAAAAGAATGACCTAATCCGTGGGTAACTGATGGATGGAGAATTTATGATCACTTGGGAATCATCAGTGTAGAGTTCAGGTTACAGTCAGCTAGAATGTGATCAATTCTAGGGGTTCAAGTGAAAACACAATACTAAAAAACTGTTTAAATTGTTTTAAGTGTGTGCGTGTATGCGTGTGTGTGTGTGTGTGTGTGTGTGTGTGTGTGTGCGCCAGTTTTCATATCATATGGTGCACGTGTAGGGAGGTCAGAAGACAACTTTGTGAAGTCAGGTTTCTCCTTTCGTCTTCATATGGGGTCTGAGGATGAAACTCGTGTTGAAGGCTTATGTATCAAGCCCTTCACTGCTGAACCGTCTTGTCAGCCCCCACTGTGTTCTAAAAGCGCTGGAAAACTCATCAGAGAGCTCATAGTTAAGCTGCTTCCTCTCCTGGTGACATTTGCCAACTTGGGGTCTGAATGAGTGTTCTGCATAGTCCTTGCAGGGACTTGTTTCTCTGAGAGAAGGCAGAATGAGTTTTAGATTCACTCTGTGTGTGTGTGTGTGTGTGTGTGTGTGTGTGTGTGTATGCACGCGCACACACGTGCCACTGAAGGCAAGAAGAGTGAGCATCAACTCCCCTGGAGCCAGACTTACAGGCAGTTATGAGCTGCCCAATGTGCATACTGAGAACCAGTGATGCACTCTTAGCGGCTGAGCCATCTCTCCAGGAGAGTCACTTAGGTTGAAAGAAAATGATCCTAGAAAGCAATAATGGCCAGCAGGAAAGGGGACCACAGGGAGGAGAATTATGTGGGGAAAATAGCTTAATATTGATGACCTCAAAAGTGATGTCATCTGTCAACAGTGATGAAAATCATATGTAGAAATAAAATAAATAATAACAATAGTATAAGGTTAGGAAAAGAATATTGAGTTAAATTATTAAATGCTTTCACGATCCAAGAAGTAAAAGTAAGGGTAGACTTAATTAGGGATACTTATTGTAATCTTTGAGTTAACCAGATTACCCCAATGTAATAGGGTAAAGAGACAAATAATGCATATCTCAAAATTGAATAAGAAAAAATTAAAATACTAAAAATATTTGTTCAATTTCAAAACTAAAAATCAGATAACATAAATATAAAAGAAAAACCAATATATTAGAAAGTATAGAAATAAATGCATTTTAAAAATAATATGATTGAGAAACTTTCAGTATTTTTTAAAATACAGAAAAGAACTTTTTGAAAGAAAGTTTATACTTTGAAAAGAACTTTTGTAATACGTGCTTTGTGAAGTAATTAACAAGCTAAAGCTGACAAACCAAATTGACCTTAAATATGAGTATTAAAACTATATATTATGAGGAATTTTATAATTAGTTCATTCAATAGAAAAATTTAAAATCTAAATATTATATATATGTTTATTATATATATATATGTATGTATATAACAGCATGAAAATTGAACCAGTAACAATAAGCAGAACTGGACTGGAGAGATGTCTCAGTGGTTAAGAGCACTGACTGCTCTTCCAGAGGTCCTGAGTTCAATTCCCAGCAATCACATGGTGGCTCACAACCATCTGAAGCCCTCTTCAGAGGTGTCTGAAGACAGCTACAGTGTACTCATATAAATAAATAAATCTTTTTTAAAACAACAGTGAACAGAACTAAAAGAAGAGACAAAAATTAGCATATAGACACTGCCCCACACATTTTTTTCTCTTCTTTTTTTCCTTGAGATGCAATTTTGCTACAAACTTGTAGTCTTGCTGCTTTTATCTCCCAAATGTTGGAATCACAGAGCATTTCCCATTTCACACTGCCTAGTTCAGATGGAGAGGAGCAGACAGAAGAGTTAAATCCAATGTCAAAGGTCTGAGCTACATAGCCAGTCCTCTGGGTGTGTATGGAATATGACCCTCAGCGGCTACAGACTCGCCCTCCTGTCCACGTTCATGTAGAATACCCACGGGAACAATCTAAAGCAGAGACATAGGTGGGAGGGAATAGAACCTCAGAAAATGTATCTCCGAAGTGATGGAAGAGACAGGTGAGCAGCAGAAACCAGTCAGGAGCTAAGCAGACTTAGGGCAAACAAGCTGGCAGAGCCATTTCTGACGGAACAAAGCCGTTCTTGAGGGAGCAATCAATTTTTTAAAAAATACAATACAGAATCGCAGAAGAAAATATGTCACCAGAAAAACCATTAGATTCAGAAATGAGGGAGACAGTTCACTTATATCTATGAAATTATTGTCAAGGCAGTTCAGGATGGAAGCTTTTCTAGAAGAAACTGAGGAGACACTCTGCAGAGGGAGGGCGTCGGTCAGTCTAGGGTTGGGGGCAGCCTGTGAAGTCTGGCAGGGAAGAAAATTAGATCATTCTAAATTCAGTGAGATCAAAAAACAAGTTTTAAAAAGGAACACAGAGTGTGACTTACTTAATGGGAGATGTGCAAGGGAAGTGACTTGGATGGTATTTTCCAGAGATTGCAAAGGGATAAATGTCACGGTCTTGTCCTTTGGGTCTTGTGCAGGATAGGGACTGAGTCTGGTGCTGGCAGAGGGACTAGGAGACCTGAGGACATTGAGAGCAGCAGAAGGGACGAGTGTGTAAGTTCACTCTGACACACGGAAGTCTCTCGGGTAGGAAGCAACTTTGTCTTCCACACAGTGAGGAAAGTCAGTGGGTAAACTAAGAAACCCAGTTATTGTTGCTGGGGAGCACATACTAAGCGGAAGTACTTAGTAGGTCAGCTGTGTAGTTGGTGTGATATAGTGTGGCAGGGGCAGGGTTGTTGCAGTGGGTGTTTTTGTAAAACGTACATTGTTTTATGAAAGGAGCATGGAGTGAGGCTTCAAGAATAACCTGGGTCAAGTGTGGTTGCCAATTATGCGAAGCCTAACTCGACACAAGCCAAAGCGTTTTATTAAGTGTGAAAGGTCACTTAATACGGTAGCTAAGCTTGTACCACGTGGGCCCCTCTATCCTGGCTCACTCTGCGCAAAACCTGAGAATCACATGACCAGCTCAAAATTTCTTTATGTTTTGGTGTTCTCATAAATCTAACAGGTGATCAGAAACATTAAAAGATCTTATCACCCTACCGACCTCAGCAAACTACTTCAGTCCATTTAGACTAAGGCACAGCTGCACCTCTTTAGGTGAGCCCCTGCCCCTTCCCTCTCCCAGTGCCTGCCCTGGGTCACTTGGATTTTTCATGTTTGTTCCTTGCCCCTCCCACTTCATTTAGATAGCAATGAAGGTGTCCTTTGGTCCGTGTGATTATCTGGAAATTATTTCTTTACAATCAAAAGAAGTTTGTCTGTACTGTCAATTCATCTCCTAATTTCTCCCGGGAGTCTGATCAATATTTTAGCTAAGTCATAAAAATTAGCTAATTGTTCCTCTAACAACCAGCATTTTACCAGATTACTTTGTAACGAGTGTTATTTTTACTATATAAAAGCTCATCTTTTACCAGAAATTGATTGCAACAGAAAATCTCTTTTATCACACAGCATCCTAAGACAATGAGGCACGTTTTAAAGCAGAAATTCTTGACTTGACTTAGGAAAGATTTCTCTACCAACCCTGCCCCCCTTTGAATGTCAACACACAGGCATGTAAAACAGTGACATGTAAAAACAATGTTCTTCTGTCGCCTCCAGAAAAGAGCATGAGACCAGCAATCTCCTTTGGGTGGGTAGCTTGTTAGGGACACAGCAAAGAACCACTCCATCACAGACAGTCACGTACATGCAGATGGAACCAGGGTGGCCTGGATTGTATTATTAACATTCTCTTAAAGTGGAATTTGCAGCCACAGGTGAGTGAGCAAACCAGGGTGCCTATGAGAGCAACCACAGGCATACATATGTCTTGGGGTTCAGAGAGCAAGGGACAGTATGAGAAAAGTTCTAACTTCTGTCCTATGGCTCCGTCTGCTCAGACCCTGTGTCTGGATGACATCCAGAACATCTTATTGTCTTGCTGTGTCCCTACTCCCATTCTTACATTGTGTGTGATTTGTTCGGTACTTCTCGGCAGGATAGTTGAAGTTCTCCAAACAGGCCTCTCCAGGCATTCTAACTAGTGCATTAACCAGACACAGATCTACAAGTTCATCACTGCACAGAAACCTAGTGGTTCAGTACATGTGGACAGCACCATGCATCTCCTAACAGCGCTGGTCCAGAGCTGCCCTTCTCCTTTTGGGTCCTTATGGGAGCAAATGTCTCCCATACATGCTCATTTCTCAGACCGGTTACTACAATGCGAAACTCTGATGTGGGAGACATCTTGGCTTTATTTCCTCATCAAGTGACCGTTTCTTCATTATTTGACCTCTGGATGATGTAAACCACTATTGGCCAATTGTCACAAATACCTTTGCAGTTTTCTAGAGTAGCGTTTTTCCTCATTACACACCTCCTTCACTCTGAAAGTGCACAGTGGAGATTCCAAACATGACAGAATACCGATAGACATGAAGACTCAACTCTTTTATTAGGCCAGACATCAAGATACTTGGGAGAGAAAGAGTGAACAATGCCACTCTATCTGTAGATGTTTTCATAGAAATATTTACATTAACATCTGGGAGATTTATATATTTAAACATTTCAGTTTTGTTTCTAAAATAGTAAATGCTGATAGACTTAAACCATTAACAAAAGCAGTTGGAAAGAAAAAGGGGGAAAGGGGAGGAGAAGGAACGGGAGTAGAATTGATCAAAATACATTATGAAGTTCTCAAACAATAAAAAAAAATGTAAAATAAATTACACACACAAGGTAATTTTTAAAAACACAATCCTGATCCTTTGGAAATTGGCAAGATGGCTCAGTCAGTAAAGAGGCTTGCTATCAAGCCCGAGGCTCTGAGTTCCATCCCACATGAGAGAAAGGAACTGTGACCTTTGACCTCTTCAAATTGACCTCTGACCTCTACAGGTGCACTGCGGCACATGTGCCCCACCTGATAAATAAATGCATTTCATTCACAAGAGACATTGTATCGTTTGAAAGTTTCTATTAAAGCTTGGCATAACTGACCTGGCACAGTAACTTACCTGGCACAGTTTTGCTCATTTCCCATTTTCCCAGGCTTATAAAAAACTGAACAGGGAAAAGAATGTAAATTTAAAACAATGCTCTCTATAGATTCCTAAGTGAATTATATTTCAATTACTGAATGGTTTGAGGGACTTTAAAAAGCGCTGAGCTAATTAATAAAATTATATATACACATATATTTACATATAATGCATATATATGTGTATATGTTATATATATATAATGCATGCTGAAGATCCAGAGCCTCACACCTACTAGGCAAGTGCCCTACTGCTGAGCTTAACCCCCAAGCCCAAGATTGTTCTTTATGGCAGGAAAGTGTACGTAAGGCATTCAAGGAGACTGTAGGCTTTGGACTGTAGCAAACCAATTCTCAAAGAAAGTCAAGTTAAAGTTTTTGAAAACTTGAGCACTTAGTAAGGAGGACATTTAAAAAATGTTAAGTATAATGATTAAAATGGTAATGTTTTAATATTTTTAATATTTATTTCAAGAACCATTCTAATTTAAATACTTGGAGGTTTTAAGATGTTGAAGCTCATAGGTTTTATTGAATTGATTGTATCATTTTTTCATTTTTGTTTTTAGAAGCAAGCATGATTTTGTAATTTCTAGATGCAAAATATGAGTCATTAAAAAAATACATCAAATATCTGATTTGAGATCAACATAAAAAGCTAAAATAGCCAGGCACGATGGTTCTGTAATCTTGGCACTTG